>JAFMSR010000001.1:20362492-21019808 GCA_022818135.1 Saxidomus purpurata | reverse complement strand
ATTGGAATGGAAATGTCAACATTTTTTCAGTCTTAAAAATTGATATGTGTTATCCCGATTTGTTCATGGTACC
Organism: Saxidomus purpurata; assembly: GCA_022818135.1. Lineage (NCBI taxonomy): Eukaryota > Metazoa > Mollusca > Bivalvia > Venerida > Veneridae > Saxidomus > Saxidomus purpurata. The sequence goes on along the minus strand of JAFMSR010000001.1, from coordinate 21,019,735 downwards.
GCGGTACTTAGTGTTTTCATAAAAACAAAAAGACAATATATACATGTATTTTGACAACTTTAGTAATGATTACCTTTATAGTGTTATTTCTTTCTTATGTTTGATTTGATAGTTTTTTCTTTATTATCCGTAATATCCTTCAAAGTTTGTTCAAATTATGCCCCTGGGGTCAAAATTGACCTTGCCCGGGGGGGATCATTTGTTTTACAAAGGCGTATATAGGAAAACGTATTTGGTATATAACATTATCTAGTGATCTTCCACCAGGCAAGTGGACTTGTACCAAGGTGAGCGATATAGGGCCATCTTGGCCCTTTTGTTTAAAAGATGATACGGACATTAAACTTACAAAACCTCTTCCCTTGAAAATCCGACCGTTTCAGAAATCAGGCAAAATTTGCCTCGCCGAGGGCCGGCCAGAGTTTTGAGGTTTTACTGTACCACCTGGTGGTCACTTGTTTTGCATTTAGTTATATAGCGAACTCTTCTTTTCTAAAACCTAAAGTCACAGAGCTTAGCAATTTAGTGTGTAGCATTGTCTATTTGTTCAAGTCACACCCCTGGGGTCTAAATGGGCCCCGCCATTGAGGTTACATATATCTAAATATTGGAATCTTTAAAAATCTTTTTGTCCAAAATCGCAATGTCTATCGCTTAGATATTTGGTTTGTAGCATTGCCTAGTGTTCCTGCACCAATTTTGTTTAACCCATGCACCCAGGGTCAAAACTGACCCGGTGGGGATCACTTGATTTTACATAGGCTTACATAGAAAAATCTGCTTCTCAGAGCCACAGGGCGTAGACCCTAGATAGTTGGTGTGCAACATGGTATAGTGGACCTTTACTAAATAAATGTCAAAACTGTGTGGCCCAAATGATAAAGCATTGTCTGGTGGGCTCCTGTGAAGTTTGTCCACATTTACCCCAAGAGTCAAAACTGACAAGGTCCATGGTTAAACATAATATGTTCGACGGCTCAAGAACCATTGGGACTTCAGTGACAAGTTGACTTTATCTACTAGGTGACCTCTCTATTAATCACCGGGTCAAAGGTCAATGTCAGATGTGTTATATTCAATAACTGAAAAACCTTTAGGTCTGTGATATTCAAACTAGATGGCGGGGTAGGTCTGGACCAGTAAATTACGCATAGAGCCAGGGTGAGTTATCGTGACTGCTGTTCGTGTTTTCAACAATTGCTTTAAACGACATCCCGGAGGTTGCGGGTTCGAGCTCCACCAGGGTCACGACCGTACTTCCTCATATGACACCAATACTGGTTCTTCCAGGAAGAGGTCTCGAGAGTGACTCGATAAGCTGCAAGTTTTCTTCACAATCTAGCTAAAATAAATTAGTATAAACTAAACTACATCTCCGACGAAACCCAATGTTAATGACAATTGGCAGGGATGTGCCTTGTATGAACCTCTATTAATATTCTCAAAGAATTCTGATCAATGCAGACCTCTGGTTGTTATGGTAACCAAAAGGAAAAGCTTCGAATATCTTCTCTGAAGCTACTGATCAGAATTTAATGTAGCGTTCCACAAATGATCACCAAAATTGATAAAATAAAGTTGATTCATAAAAGAAATAAGGGCTCCAGTGGGTGGGATTGTTTTCTTTATAGAGTCTTTATAAAAACATAAACAATCTTCCTCTCTGAAACTGCTGTTTCTCATCTAGAGATGAACTGGTTAGAAACCCAGAGGTAGTATCGCAATGATGCCTTTTATGTGAAAACAAACGTTCTTCAGATGCTGAGTTTGGTAAAGTGACGTGACATTGTTTATAACGTTACGTGACAAGTAATTCACGAATCTCATGTTACATTGGCAGATGTGATATGAGATTTTCCAGCACTGGTCGACAAAAGCAGAATGTGTTTCATCATGGTGGTCCTGGGATGTCGTTTGAAGGAATATGTAAGCGGACGGTTGACGCTGAGCAATTGTATCATAATTCGTGCTTCTGTCGTATTTTAAACATCCATTTTATTCAATATAGCACAATCTTAAACTTTGAAGTTTCGGCTGCTGATCTGCTGATTTGCTGAGCTGCTGGGCTGCTGAGCTGCTGACTGCGGTCTGCGGAGCTGCTGAGCTGCTAGTCTGCTAGTCTGCTGAGCTGCTGGTCTGCTGAGTTGCTGGGCTACTGGCAGCGAAAAGTCTGCTTGCAACTTATGAATATAAGATATAAAATATCGAAATGAAAGGGCGTGTATTTATTGTCTCTACGCATGATTCGTGCTTCTGAAGTATCTTAAACATCCATTTCAGTCAATATAGCACAATCTTAAACTTTAAAGTTTCGACTGATGAACTGCTGGTCTGCTGAGCTGCTGATATGCTGAGCTACTGGTCTGCTGAGTTGCTGGGCTGCTCGCAGCGAAAAGTCTGCTTGCAGCGAAAGCTCTTTAGTAACGGAAACTAATGAATATAAGATATAAGATAACAAAATGAAAGTGCATGTTTATTTATTGTGTCTACGCATAATTCGTGCTTCTGTCGAAATTTTGAGAAAAAAAAACATTTCATTCAATATAGCACAATCTTAAACTTTAAAGTTTCGGCTGCTGAAATGCTGATCTGCTGATCTGCTGAGCTGCTGGTCTGCTGAGCTGCTAAATGCTGGGCTGCTGGCAGCGAAAAGTCTGCTTGCATCGAAAACTCTTCAAGTAACGGAAACAAATGAATACCGGTATAAGATATAAAATATCAAAATGTATATTTATTGTATCTACGCATAATTTGTGCTTCTGTTGTATTTTAAACATCCATTTCATTCAATATAGCACAATTTTAAACTATACGTTTCGGCTGCTGATCTGCTGATCTGCTGAGCTGCTGAGCTGCTGGTCTGCTGGTCTGCTGAGCTGATGGTCTGCTGAGCTGCAGGTCTGCTGGTCTGTTGGTCTGTTGAGTGCGGCGCTGGTCTGCTGAGCTGCTCGCTGCTGATCTGCTGGTCTGCTGAGCTGCTGAGTTGCTGGGCTGCTGGCAGCGAAAAGTCTGCTTGCATCAAAAACTCTTCAAGTAACGGAAACAAATGAATACCGGTATAAGATATAAAATATCAAAATGTATATTAATTGTATCTATGCATAATTTGTGCTTCTGTCGTATTTTAAACACCATTTCATTCAATATAGCACAATCTTAAACTTTGAAGATTCGGCTGCTGATCTGCTGAGCTGCTAGTCTGCTGAGCTGCTAGTCTGCTGAGCTGCTGATCTGCTGAGCTGCTGATCTGCTGGTCTGCTGAGCTCCTGAGTTGCTGGACTGCTGGCTGCGAAAAGTCTGCTTGCATCAAAACCTTCAAGAAACGGAAACAAATGAATATCGGTATAAGATATAAAATATCAAAATGTATATTAATTGTATCTACATGTACGCATAATTTGTGCTTCTGTCGTACTTTACACAACCATTTCATTCAATATAGCACATTCTTAAACTTTCAAGTTTCGGCTGCTGAGCTGCTGGTCTGCTGAGCTGCTAGTCTGCTGAGCTGCTGGTCTGCTGAGCTGATGGTCTGCTGAGCTGCTAGTCTGCTGAGCTGCTGGTCTGCTGAGCTGCTAGTCTGCTGAGCTGCTGGTCTGCTGGTCTGCTGAGCGGCTGGCCTGCTGAGTTGCTGGGCTGCTGGCAGCGAAAAGTCTGCTTGGCAACAAAAATTCTTCAAGTAACGTAAACTTATGAATATAAGATATAAAATATCAAAATGAAAGGGCGTGTATATATTGTCTCTACGCGTCATTCGTGCTTCTGTCGTATTTTTCAGAGAAAAAAACCCATTTCATTCAATATAGCACAATCTTAAACTTTGAGGTTTCGACTGCTGAACAGCTGGTCTGCTGGTCTGCTGAGCTGCTGGTCTGCTGAGCTGCTGGTCTACTGAGCTGCTGAGTTGCTGGGCTGCTGGCAGCGAAAAGTCTGCTTGCAGCGAAAACTCTTCAAGTAACGGAAACTAATGAAAACCGGTATAAGATATAAAATATCAAAATGAAAGGGCGTGCATATTAATTGTATCTACGCATAATTCGTGCTTCTGTCGTATTTTAAACATCCATTTCATTCAATATAGCCAAGTTCACGCTGCTAGGTTGCTAAGCTGCCAGTCTGCCAAGTTCACGCTTCTACGCTGCTAGTCTGCCAAGTTCACGCTGCTAGGCTGATACGCTACCAGTCTGCCAAGTTCACGCTGCTACACTGCCAGTCTGCCAAGTTCACGCTGCTACGCTGCTAGTCTGCCAAGTTCACGCTGCTAGGCTGCCAGTCTGCCAAGTTCACGCTGCTACGCTGCCAGTCTGCCAAGTTCACGCTGCTACGCTGCCTCCAGTCTGCCCCCACGCTGCTACCTGCCACGCTGCCAGTCTGCCAAGTTCACGCTGCTAGGCTGCCAGTCTGCCAGTTCACGCTGCTACGCTGCCAGTCTGCCAAGTTCACGCTGCTACACTGCCAGTCTGCCAAGTTCACGCTGCTACGCTGCCCTGCCAGTCTCCAAGTTCACCTCGCTGCTACGCTGCCAGTCTGCCAAGTTCACGCTGTTACACTGCCAGTCTGCCAGTCTGCCAACTTCACGCTGCTACACTGCTACGCTGCCAGTCTGCCAACTTCACGAAAATCCCAGTGGGGTGGTGAAATTTTGAAAAATGTTTTTTTTCTGAAACAGACAAATCACTACACTTTCCAGTTTTTTTCTTCAGTTACATGTATTTGATTCATTCGGCGGGGGATATAAATTTGATTGATTGTTTTATTTTGCTTATACCTAAATGTCATTACACTATACTTTGCTATTATTTGAAAAACCGCTATCCCATCGATACAGACACAATTTTTAACGAGTTTTGCACTCGGAACAGTATTGTTAAAGGCTATATTTTTCTAAGGGGAGGGTGTGTGTTTGTACGTGCGTGCGTGCGTGCGCGCGCGCGTGTGTGTGTCTTAGGGGGAATGTGGACGTTTACATAAGTTACGGTATCAATTCACGAAAACCTTTGCTCAGTGAAAATTGGTATGCTGGGTATGTGTTTGGTCAATGAAAATGTTTTTTTTGTAATTTATATTTCATTTCAGGAGAAACTACATCAGAAATATAACAGCATTACAATATAGATATAATGAACACAGATTCTTAGTTAAGCAACAAAGGGAGCTAAATCTTCCTATAAAATTTTATGAATCACCTTGTTGTTTCCCTTGTTACTTAAACTTACACTCTTACTAAAAACTCCAGATATGAAAATAGGACAGTGGGAAAAACCAAAAAGCAAAAGCAGTTCAGTGCGTGGAAATCAGAAAAAAATGGACATGTATGAAGGGAGGGGGACTGTCCGTAATGACTTGCTTTAAATGTAAATAAATAGATGGTATGTAATGGATGACATAATAATGTCTAGTCTAGTAAAAGAAGAAACTGTCTCGATTGTGTTTCAAACGTCTGCAAAGTCATTGTCTGAACAGCATTATATTTTTCAGTTTTAAATAAATATGCAACAACCTTTTTCAGGCCTTCTGTACTTAGGGCTCCTAGTCTCATTTTACATGTATAAATACATGATTTGCACATTAAAAGAATAGATGAAAATTTAAAAGGGATGTCCGATTTAACTTTATTTAACAGTTAGTACAAATCACAGTTTTAACACAAGGATGGATCTAGGAAGATATTGATGTAATAAGTGACCAAACAAATCAAAGAAGAATAGACAGCAGTGAGGAAAACACTACATTTGCATATCAGTAGAATATTGAAGGTAAACGTCATCTATGTATGATCAAGTCTATTGCTAATTTAATGAATACACTATGAAACACTAACATTTCAATACAATTTCTGCTAAACCTTTACTATACAGATGATTAAAAAGATATTGGTACGGCTTGGAAGTCTTCTTTGTCCGTCGTCGTCATAAGTTAGAAATATAAACAAATTTCAACCAAGAAATATTTCTGTAAAATTATTTTGAAATCTCAACAGCAGTTCATGACTAAACGGTTTTCAATGTTTCACCATTGCCGAATAAGGAAAACCTTCAAACGGGCATGCTTTAACGAAACAATAAATAATAAATAAATATGTGAAGGCATCTAGTCAGTGGTTTATGACATCTTTGTTGTTATGGTAGCCATAATTTTACATGGATGACATAGATTCAAATTGTTGGGAACGGTTCTTTATAAGTATAGTAACATTAGAAACCTTGACCGCCAAGGTATTGCCGCAATTCATTTTATGTCTTCTTGACGCCAGTTTGTTTAGTCACTCGAAGTTCATTTGTAGAACTAGCCATTGAGCTTTTATTATAGGGAAAACAGTACTTAACTACTGTAACTACGAACACCTTTTGATTGATATTGTCTGGCAGAGCCAGGTCCTGCCAGACGTTTTATTTTCAAATATGTATTCTAATAATTTCATAGAATAAGATTATCAGATCAAGTTCAAATTAATAATGATACAAAGTTGGACAATGAAAACCACCAAACTGTCCAACCACAATTCATTATAAGGGAAATTTAGTTAGAAATTGCTAGATTTCTTTCCAATATAAATTTACAGAAAGTTTAATTATCCTATGCTTAAGGTAACTGTGTACTGCAAAGAAATTGTAGACACACGTTAGACATAAGATTTTGTAGCTTGATTTAAAAAAAATGATTTGTTTTCTTTATAATGCTAAAGTGAAAACTGAAAAATCAGCTGTATGATACTTTACATGTACGATACTGATTCCAGTGAGGGCAACTTTATAGTTAACTTTATCATTTACCATAAGGTTGTGAAAGTTTGTGTAAAAATATTTTCAAGAATTTTGAAACATAACCGAATAGCCGTTTAGTCAGGACTTGTGTTACTCTATTAATTCCTTCTTTTAGTTTATACTAATTTATCAAGGTCACACTTAAGAGTTTAAAGGTAATTGAATCCTGTATATATGCACACGTTCGTGTCCGGACTGTAACTTTGTCATGCATTGAAAGATTTTAAAATAACTTGTCACAGATGTTCAAGACGTCAAGTCGACGTGTCGCGTGCAAGACCCACAACCTTACCTCAAAGGTTAAGTTCACACTTAGAGTTTAAAGTAATGGAATACTGTTTACATGATAACTCTGTCACAGCACAATTGTGGAGCACATGGAGATGACATGTCACATGCATGCCCCGCGTCCTTACATTGAAGGTCAAGGTCACATTTAGAGGTCAGACGGTTAAGAATCCTGTATTTATACACAAAACGACATGTTCATGTCCGGATTGTAAATCTGTTTTACATCGAAAGATTTTAAAATGAATTGGAACAAATGTTCAGCGCATAGAGATTAAATGTCATGCGCAAGGACCGGTTTCACGCCTTGACGGCCAAGTCACACTTAAGAGTTTAAAGATGATTGAATATAACTTTGTCAATCATGGAAGGATTTTAACAGACTATGAGACACGTCTCTTGGGGCATTCGTCACTTATGAGGGACAGCTCTTGCTTTTAAGTGACACTTAATATTTTGCTACTTACGGCCTTTGCACATTCTTGTTTTGGCCTTTGCTGCAAAAAAAGTTTTTTTTTATTGGCAAGCATTGAGAAGAGTCAAGCATGACAGCGCTTTTAAAAATAGCATAGACATTTGGTGTGTGACACTGTCTAGTAGACCGCTGCCATGCCTCTGGTGTCAAAATTGCCTACGCCAGGTGGTCACATGTTTCACATAGAAACATAAAAAAACCTTATTTTTGTCAGAAACCACAAGGTCTGTGGCTAAGATATTCGAGGTGTATCATTGTGCAGTGGTTATGTATCAACTTTGATTAAAGCATTTTGCAAGGATCAAATGGGTCGCATGTTTTATATAAACTTGTAAATTCATAATACATGGAGCTTAAATAGTTGATATGCAGCATAACCTAGTGGTCCTCTACCAAGTACACATTGGGTCAAAATGGCATTTAACTGTTCTCTAGATTATTTGTTTTAGAATTTTGACTCTTTCACCTTTAACTGAACTATAATTAAACGTGAAGTCTAATTAAAAACTTACACGGCAAAGTTTTAATTAACTGAAATATGAATTTAGTAGTTTCAGGTAGCTGCTGTTGGCGTTATATCATGACGTCTGATTGCTCAGCAACATTAGTTGTTGTGCTAAGACTGGTACACGATGAGTATGTTATACGAACTCAGGTGTTGCATTAGGTGTAGAAATGTTACGTAGTGCCGAACCCACAACGTGAAGTACACACAGAGCTCAGGAACGAGAACATGCTACCACTGTAGACCGTATCTAGGAATTGTTGTGATGATGTATATAACCGCAAAATACAATGCCATTTTTTATTCAGATCAAGGCTTCTAAAAAGCATGTGATGGATGTGTTCTTAAGTGGGAGTTATTTCCCTTGTATACTTATCACCATCATAACAACAAGTCCTCCAACTGAGAAAATTGGAATAGTTGAACGAGTGAAAAAACGTCGCAGACACGCCAAAATGGGCAGAATAAATGATAAAGTAATATGCACCACACTGGAAACCTTTAATCTTGTGGTTTAAACCGGCTTCTAACGTGCGATTCAACCTAGGCTACAATTTGGGTAAACTGAAGTTCTAATATTAGCATCACAGACTCCAAACGAAACCCAGAACATACCTTGTGAATTTTAAAGTAATGTCTTGTCCAAAATACAACAATACTGTAGAATATATTTAACTTTAAGAATAAATCACAACGCAATTTCGATAGGTTGCAACCAGTATGCTACTTCTAACACTTAATTTGATTTTAAATTGAATCTTTAAAACAGTAATCAAGTAATATATAAACGGAGAAAATGATAATTTTATGTAGGAATTGATAATATAGTCATATACGATGCTCGTAAGCGGAATTTTGTCTTTAATGATAGACGAAACGGTGTCAACAGAATGTTGCAGACAGTTATACGATATACAAGCCCTCAGGTGCATCATATTTCTGTGAAAATGTTTTCACATATAAATAGTTTAATACTTTGCAATAAAACACGTACTTTCAGGGGTCAGTATTGCCGGCTGCTTGACATAGAGATATCTTATAGAGGGGAGATAATTACGAAAATTGCGACAGTAGCGAAAGTAACTTACTTATAATGTTTTGGACAGGCGAAGTTTTAAAACAATTCAGACGTTTCAGAATGGCAAGAAAGGATCTTCTAACCACATGAATGTCGCGAGATTATTTTAAATGTATGGGTAAAATATCTGCATTTATACGTAAGAAATCTTTGACAGTCACACATTGATGATGATTTCATGTAAAGTTTCAAATCAACTTGCACACGCTCTCTTGTAGCTTTCAATATATTTCAACAAGAGTTTTTAATCGAAATAATTTCAAAGACTTATTGACTCTCTTATATGTGTCACTGGATAATGCTGGATACATGTTATTCTAATATGCCTATGGTATAATTTTATAGTCAATTCGAGTGCTTTAATATGATTCGGAAAAGTAGGCGGAGATTCGGACATGGAAGTAGCTCCTTCCGACTTTTCTAATTTACTCCCGCGCAGTAAATAAAAAGAAATAGAAATAATTAATATCAGTATAAATACATCAGTCGCTTGAAAAAGTTTTGTTTAAGAACCTAAATATTAATTTGGATTACGTCAAGTAAATCTTTGAATACCTTCACCTTGTTTTCCTTTAAAAAGACCAAGACATTCAGCATTAACAGTCATACAATGTTTTGATTCCGGGTGACAATGAAAACGTTTACGTCATCACACTGAAGTCATTACTTGATACGTTAAAACGTTGCAACATACAGTTTAAATTAACGGTACGCATTTAAATCGATTGTCTGCTTTGTTCTGAATCTGGCGTCTTCTGTATAATGTCACAGACAGGTATTTTTTATATTTTATTTATTAGATGATTAAACTAAAATAAGTATGTATAATATAGTTATGTATGATATCTAAAATGACTGCCCGAATAGGGGAGTGTATTCCAACAGCCACTATTTATGCTATTTTACACATTACCGCCGTGCTAAAAAAAAGGTCCGTAGTAGTTACGATAGTTTTCAAAAGTTCGGCTTATAAGAATTGAAATAATCTATGTCTTGGGAGTGCTTTATCGAAATTGAAGCATTTCCCTTCGGTAATGTGTTAGCGTAATAATTCACTCGGGCTTCGCCCTCGTGAATTATTCCGCCAGGCACATCACCTCCGGGGAATGCTTCAATTTCGATAAAGCACTCAGAGCCATAGGTTATTTCTTAAATATGAAATTCATCCGGTAGTTTTTGCCTTGGAAAGTTTGAAATAACTTTTAAAGGGAATAACTTGAATAAAGAAAATAAACAACCTGTAGCCGTTTCCATTCGTCGAAAGTCGAAAGTCGAGTACAATACGATTTAATTTTTTTCGAAATGAGATTGCTTCCATCATTCGGACATGATGTGCAATTTCAAATACATGTACACTTTTCACATAGTCAATGTTTGTTCGGAGGGGAAGTTTTTAGGTCACCTGACACAAAGTGCCACGGTGAGCTATTGTGAACACTCACCGTCCGTCGTACGTTGTACGTCCGTCTACAATTTCCTTCGACATCTCCTCTGACAACACTAGGACAATGTCGATGAAACTTGGCAGGTATATTCATTGCATAAGGGTCTACCAACTGTGAAGCTCTATCAAGACCTCTCAAAGTATGCCCCTTTCAAAACTGGTCCTCTACGATAGTCGTGTGTTATACATAGAATAATAAAGTAAAACTTGAATCTTCTTATCAGAAACTGTAAGGTCTAGAGCTTAGATATTTGAAGTGTAGCATTGTTTGATGGTCCTATATAAGTTTGTTCAAAGCATGTCCTTGTGGTCATAATTGGCCCCGTCCTAGGGTTCACTTATTTTACAAAGACTTGTATTAGTAAATATTTTCAAAATCTTGTTGTTTAATATTAAAAGGCCAAGAGCGTAGATATTTGGTATGAAGCATCTCCTAGTGGTCATCTACCAAGATTTTTTGCAAATTATGGTCCTTGGTTCACAATTGGTCCGCTGGTTTATATAGACTTATATCAGGAAATGCTTTAAAATATCCATGTCCAAATTTATTAGACACAGAGCTTAAATGGTTGTTGTGTAAAAACATGTGTCGTGTCATTTATTAAAAGGTTCCAACTCCATTTTATTGATAATTGAGTGTGTTACACCACTGGATTCGGAATTTCAAGTTCTATATCCCACTGTCAGCGATATTAAGATTGGAAAACCATGCTTGATGTTATAGCATGTATTGCATTCATTATTACATTGTGCTATGTCCATTAGCCAATCAGCGGTCATGTCTCGGGTCACATGACCGATTTTTTTATGACAAGGAACATGTAAGATAGAGCCAAAACAGGTAGTGAAAAGTAAGTATTTTCTTTATCATTTTTAGATGACAAAAGGCAGTGATAATATTATTACAGACATATCAGAGTAAATACATTGAAATTGTATGATTTGGAGAAAATGTTGTCTCGAAATGGAAGACTATGGAATCATACTGATGCCTGGAGATAGATTATTGTAATACTTAAAGATTTTGTGTTGATTTTTTATTTTGAGAAAAATATTTGAAATTCATTAAAAAATTGAAATACCTGCTTTTATGCTATTGTGAAAAACATACTTAGAAAAAAAGGAAATATAATTTAAAAGCTGACACGTTGTTGAACCTGGTAATTTATGAAATTATGTTCCTTGAAGTGTATCCGTTTTCTATATTCAGTACATCCTGATCCTAAATATACCGATAGCAATGTTCTATATCCAAGTGCAACTTAGTAATCAACAAACGATTGAAGAAAAAAAATGTTATATTTCCTAGGGAAATCAGTGGTATCTGTAGTGTTTTAATGATGTATAGAAATTCCAACAGAAAATTACACATAATTGTTTTTTTTTTTTTTTGTTACATAAATGTAATGACACTTTTTTAAATCTCCATTTCCCACAAATAGCAAAAATGGAGTTAGAACCTTGCAATTATGGCTCGACGATTTGTATACTTTTGCAATCAATTTCAATGTCGACTCTGACCCTTTGACTTACTAGTACTTTCATGTTTATGAAGCTACAGTGGTCATGAACTTTGGACCATGTGTAAACAAGTTTCAATGTTGTTGTTTTACACCCATTCCTTTTCAATGATAAATCTTGAATTTTATGCGTTTTGCAACCATTCAAACAACAGGTAACTTTTTACAGAACAGAACAGAACAGAACAGAAATTTTATTAAGTAACTTATACAATATACAGTATCTCGTTACATAATAACAAATATAGAACATAAAATTATGTCCATCAAGTAAGATCAAGTGCACATGCATTTGTATTACACAAAAAATACTTCCATGTGTAATATTTCATTGTGAATGAAATTGACAGAGATATGAGCTGAAAAAGCTGTTTATCGGAAAATACTTAAAACTCAAAATATAGGTGATTATCTTAACAGGTCTTTTTTTTTTTTTTTTTTTTCTTTTCTTTTTTTAACACAAAACGTAAAATTGGCAAGTCTTTGGATATTGGAGGGATTTAAATAACCCCAGTAAAATACATTATTATTGATGTAAATACTACATAGACTTGAAAACTTCACAGTTATACTTTTAGTTTGTTTCCTACGACCCGCTTGTCAATCTTGTATAATTGCCTTTGATACACAGGTGAGCTATAGAGGGTCATTATGGCCCTCTTGTTCTTCGTACCCTACCACATCTCACCTACCTCATTGCAGTTTCAGAAAAATCAATAAACCTCAGACTTGGATATAAAAGCCAAAAGATGGCGCTGGTGCAGGTTTCTATATAAATGTACATGGTAAACATCAGAGAACCCTTTTTTAAAACCCTGAAAGAAACAGAATTAAAAATGTTCAAATTATGCACAGGTGTAATATAATGGTCCTATGGTTTATTCATGTCAAAAAAGTATACTAACAAAAAAATAAATAAAACAAACTCAACTGTCAAAAATTTGAATTTCCCGGGAGGAGCTTAGAGGTCAAATTCCCAGATAGAGAGGAATATAAACATTGTAAACATGCGTTATCAAAACTCTGAATATTTTGTACTTTTTATTTATGAAACTGATTTATAGTACTTATGAGATTTCTGCCCAATCCTTGTGTAACTTCCATATTGTTTTTCTGGTGTCTTTCAATCATAAACCGTTTTAAGCATTCACATAGTTACGAATTGATAACAAAAATAAAATCTTTTGAATTAAAAGATGTTTATGTTTTACGATTTTATGATTTATGTTTCTCGGGTTCTTTTTACACGATAGACACAACACTAATGAATGAACAAGATTATCAAATGAACAAAAATGACAAAACAAATGCAAATGAACTGAAGAGAAGTTATTTATAGCTTATATAATAATAAAAAGCAACAACAAAGAAACGAAATGAAGCAACGTAGGAAACGTCTGTCATCCGGACTTGGATGTCACGGCGATGATTGGCGGGCGCGTGGGTGTCGGGTTTCCTTTCATCACTTCTCTTAACTAGAAATTTAAAATGAAAAATTAGTGCGATTAAAGCCATAAAGATTAACATTTGTTAATCCCCGTATTATGATGAATGTCTACATCTTGTGACACGATTGTGTAGGAGATTTTATTTCTGAATATTAATTAGGGATGTCAAATAAACATAGTCTGTCATATTTAAGCGCATTTTTTTCTATTCAAACCTTTTCATATCTGATAACAAAATATAATTCATATTTTGAATGAATCGCAGTTTTCTTGATACATTTATTTCTGGATGGCATCGTATTTTATTTTGTTGAATACGCTTGAAAACAACAGATTATCTGAAAAATAATGTATACAAAACATAAAATATGTTAAGTTGAAAAAAAAACGTATGTGAAAGAGAAGAGTTTACTTTCTTTATTTTTCTAATTAGAATATTATGTCGTTAGTTGGTTGCCAGGGTGGGGTTGGGGCGGAGAAGCCATTCTAACAGAAATGACTTGCACTATATATCTCAGTCTACTTTTTAAAGATCTGGATGAATAACATGGTATATTAAAAACTTGCTCTACCGCCTAGTACCTAGGCATTGAAAAAGCAGCAGTAAGAAAGGAAAACGATTTATGAAAAATAACTCTTAAGAAATGTTGCTGCCCGTGGTAGTTTTGATACACGTATACATTTACATACATCAAAACAAGCCTACATGAGCTCACAGTCGAACAAAAATTAAAGATCACATGTTCTTCTGTCTCAAATAATCCGACATGCCGTTGTTTAAGATAGATCTATTAGTTTTGTTGAGCCTTCCACCGTCAGTTATTTATAATATTATAATTGTTTTTAAGTTACTTGGAAACATTAAAGCATGCTGCTTGTACAAAGACTTAAGACTACAGACAGCAGTTTAATCGAAAAAACTCCACGAATTACCTGTTGTTATACGCAATACTTTGTCCTTTAATTAAAATTGGAGACAGTTTCTCATATTCTTTCATTATGACTTCTCACTAAGGCATATGAAATTCGATTGGTTATCTGATATAGTTGTACGAAACTTCATCATGTGCAAAGAAGATGAGAGAGTCGGGAACGCCGTCTCGTATTTCTTTCGACGCGATAAAACTGTTACTAACGTCAACCATCTATTTTTGTTAAATGTGTGAGTGTGTGTGTGTTAAACTTGCTCGCGGAAATTTTAAGCGTAGTTTGCAATTTATATTGTATTTAAAATTTTAAAAAGAAAGTATAAACTTGAGTACGTAAAAGTACTTTTAAAAATTCGGGCACAAGTAGACGCACGTACTTTGATGTTTTTTAGAACAGAATAATTTAGCTGTTTGTTTTTAATTGCCACAAGAAAAGAAGATGCAAAGGTCATGTATAAATAACTCAACCCCCGCTTTCACCCGCTCCCCCACCCCACCCCGACAAACTGAATCAATTGTCAGCTGTAAGAGCAACAACAACAACTACTACAAGAAAGCACCCGGCCTCTTGTAATGCACATTTTTTCATACACCTTTTCCATTTTCTTCAAATCAATACTGCATTCAGACCTCTAGTACAAGATTTGACAAACTTATATGGATTTCTTGTCCCATCATAATTATATTAATGATAACCCTTTATTTATATTAATTCTGAAAAAAAAACTTTAAAAGACCGGAAATTCATATGTCTACTTCCCCTTCATATTGCATGGGACCGAACCCATCTTTTTTCACATTTCTAAGATTTTGTGCCAGCATTATGATACTTTACAATGATTGAAGGAAAAAAAAAAACACTAAAAAATTCAAATCTCGTTCAAAATCAAAATACCAAAGTTACTGTGATGATTTAAGTTTAATCTGAATATTTTTTTCTGTGGATAAGGTCATCATTCGATAGGCCAAGCTTCCTTTTGTGTAAAATGTATTCAAAACGGCCGTGCAGCACACATAATAGCAAACAATTAATTGCAGTGCTATTCTTCGTTCCCATGAAAAGAATGTTAAGAATTTTATACAATTTAATACCTACCCTAAATACTCCTTAAGTAATTAATAAATTTATACGCGTTATCAAAGGAATGACAATTTGAAATAATTGCCTCTTTTTGACACTCTTTGAGGGATGACACACCAAGCGCTAAATAGAGTGTCGAATTTTGTTGTGGTTTATATTTGTGAAATAAGAGCTAAGCTCTAGTTACTCCTATTGTAACAATTTCACAAAGCGCCGATAAAACTCATTTTATTCGCCTTTTATTCTCGTTTCTTGTTGAAATTCATTTGATAATGTTATGAAAGGGATTAATTAATGGATATCTCTGATGTCCCGGGGGTAGAGTGTAACCCAAGCTGTAGAGGGGATGTGGCAGGTAAACATGAGGATATCATTGGGTGGAATACCTTTGCACACAAAATGTTTGAGACTGACAAGAGACCCCCGTGTTTGGACTTAATGAACATATTCAGTTGAAACAAATTGATTCAGACGCTTATAAATTTTGTCTCATCAGCTAAAAGCAGTTTATACAAGTGAAATAAGACAAAGATACATGCATGTAATCATCATCAGTTGCCCTAAACCTTAACATACCACTCATATGAAGTGCATATTGTAGTATATGAAATCAACAGATAAAGTCACTGTTTGCAACAAATATATACGTTTGTATTACCGTATACCTTTCAATGGATAAAGCACTATAGATAGAGACCATTGAAGCTAATTGAAACCGACCTTGAATTTAAAGATACACTGACCATCAGTTATAAGACATGATATAGACACGTACACTGACCATCAGTTATAAGACATGATATAGACACGTACACTGACCATCAGTCACAAAACATGATATAAACACGTACACTGACCATCAGTTATAAGACATGATATAGACACGTACACTGACCATCAGTTATAAGACATGATATAGACACGTACACTGACCATCAGTTATAAGACATGATATAGACACGTACACTGACCATCAGTTATAAGACATGATATAGACACGTACACTGACCATCAGTTATAAGACATGATATAGACACGTACACTGACCATCAGTTATAAGACATGATATAGACACGTACAATGACCATCAGTTATAAGACATGATATAAACACGTACACTGACCATCAGTCACAAAACATGATATAAACACGTACACTGACCATCAGTTACAAGACATGATTTAAACACCATAATACACAACATTCACCAGACTTAAAGTGACATTATGCTCATCTTACTGCATATAGTGTATTTTTGGTGACAGTTTTATAAAAGCAATTTTCGGTTGCTGTGCATTTAAATGTGTTAAATTAATGATAATGCCGCATTAGTATGTGAAGTTGGTGCTTTAGAAATAAAAAATTGGACAAATAAAATAAGAGTTCCTTTCTTCGCAGTGATCTCCCTTGTGTTGTTGTAGTTCTTGGTAGAGATTTCGGCAAGCAATGGAAGGGAAGCAACTCCTGCATGCAGTTGGGTTTTTTTTTAATTGACTCTCAATGTCAAAATAGGAAAAGTAATATTTGGAAAGTTATTATTTCGTACTGGTAGCAGGAAGAGTTTGATGTATTGGGTTAAACGCTATTATTTCCTCTACTCTTTTTACACACACCTATTTCAGCTTGATTTTTTCTTGAAAAAAATGTGCATAATTCCACTTTAAATAAATATTCACAGTAGAAAATTGAAACTCCTCAAGCCTTGATACTGAAGCAATTCATGTACAGCATTCTCTATTTTACGTTTCTCTACAAGACGTATGATTCCAATACAAAAATGGAATTTAACATGTAGATCGATTGATGTTTATTCAGGCTTTACACACATATACATATAATACAAGTTACTAAAAACCCGTTGTTTAGTTACACAAATTACTTTAATGCACCTTGTTCAATCATTTAACTCCTTGAAGTTATTAGAATATGTCCGCTATTTAAAGTCTTATATCATATTGTGAATCTTTGTCCAATTTTTTGTCAAGTTTTTCAGCCAGTAAAGATGTCCTCCTGCTCATGTTGAAATCATTCTCGTCATCCAGAGTATTCATTCTAATTTCAGTTTGTCTGACAGGTTGGCAAACCACTGATGTATAAGGATTGTTGAAATAACATTAGATTGACAGCGTATTATTAAACTATAACATAGTTAAAATGTTTCTTTAATCTAACATGTATTGAATCAGACTTCAAACATCGAAACATTGATAATAAATAATCAATTTTTATCATCTGTTAATAAATCAAGTAGATTTGATATACATGTACTATTCGGTCAATCTGGATCTCAATCAATCTTAAATTTACTATCCAAATCTTTTCATCCCAAATAAAAGCAATTTCCATAATATTTCTGTAACCATTGTCTTTGCAGTGTAACTATCAAATACCGGTATACTGCAACGACATTGAAATGATTTACTGATAGAGGTTTGACTATGATGAAACTGCAGATGGCTTTACTATCTGTTTAAGAAATTAGGCACAGGTTTAAAGGGAAATTTCAAATATTAACATTACTTAGTATTAGACATGTAATACATATAATATACTTAACAACTTTAAAAACGCAAACTTTTTACTAAGTCCATGCTTTTGAGCAGTGAATAAAATGCTTTTTTTGCATTATAAAATGGTGTTCTTGAATGTTCCCAATTACTCTTTCAATTACGTTAAAATACCTATCAAGTCCCTGGTTGTTTTTGAAGTTGTTCATTTTACTTGTACTTTTTTCAGCAGAAAAATTATATAATTGTCCATGAAAAAAACATAGAAATCGTTCAATAACGGAATACGAATGAATTTCAACGCAGACATCCTCAGGCTATGAGGATGCTTTCTTGGCTTTTATTCCGGGCCATGAGGATGGTTTCTTGCCTTTTATTTCGGGTTATGAGGATGCTTCTTTGATGTGATACCGGGTTATAAGCCTGTATTCTTGGCTTTGATTCCGGGCAATGAGGGTGCTTTCTTCGCTGTGATACCGGGTTATAAGCCTGTATTCTTGGCTTTGATTCCGAGCTATGAGGATAGTTTCTTGGCTTTTATTTCGGGTTATAAGGATGCTTTCTTCGCTGTGATACCGGGTTATAAGCCTGCATTCTTGGCATGAGGATGGTTTCTTGGCTTTTATTTCGGGTTATGAGGATGCTTTCTTTGCTGTGATACCGGGTTATAAGCCTGCATTCTTGGCTTTGATTCCGGGCTATGAGGATGGTTTCTTGGCTTTTATTTCGGGTTATGAGGATGCTTTCTTCGCTGTGATACCGGGTTATAAGCCTGCATTCTTGGCTATTATTCTTGGCTACGAGGATGGTTTCTTGGCTTTTATTTCGGGTTATGAGGATGCTTTCTTCACTGTGATACCGGGTTATAAGCCTGCATTCTTGGCTTTGATTCCGGGCTATGAGGATGGTTTCTTGGCTTTTATTTCGGGTTATGAGGATGCTTTCTTCGCTGTGATACCGAGTTATAAGCCTGCATTCTTGGCTTTGATTCCGGGCCATGAGGATGGTTTCTTGGCTTTCTTTCGGGTTATGAGGATGCTTTCTTCGCTGTAATACCGAGTTATAAGCCTGCACTCTTGGCTTTTATTCCGGGCCATGAGGATGGTTTCTTCGCTTTGATTTCGGGTTATGAGGATGCTTTCTTCGCTGTGATACCGAGTTATAAGCCTGCATTCTTGGCTTTGATTCCGGGCTATGAGGATGGTTTCTTGGCTTTTATTCCAGGTTATGAGGATGCTTTCTTCGCTGTAATACCGGGTTATAAGCCTGCTTCTTGGCTTTATCCGGGCCATGGGGTTTCTTGGCTTTTATTTCGGGTTATGAGGATGCTTTCTTCGCTGTGATACCGAGTTATAAGCCTGCATTCTTGGCTTTGATTCCGGGCCATGAGGATGGTTTCTTGGCTTTTATTTCGGGTTATGAGGATGCTTTCTTCGCTGTGATACTGAGTTATAAGCCTGCATTCTTGGCTTTGATTCCGGGCTATGAGGATGGTTTCTTGGCTTTTATTCCAGGTTATGAGGATGCTTTCTTCGCTGTAATACCGGGTTATAAGCCTGCATTCTTGGCTTTTATTCCGGGCCATGAGGATGGTTTCTTGGCTTTTATTTCGGGTTATGAGGATGCTTTCTTCGCTGTGATACCGAGTTATAAGCCTGCATTCTTGGCTTTGATTCCGGGCCATGAGGATGGTTTCTTGGCTTTTATTTCGGGTTATGAGGATGCTTTCTTCGCTGTAATACCGAGTTATAAGCCTGCATTCTTGGCTTTGATTCCGGGCTATGAGGATGGTTTCTTAGCTTTTATTTCGGGTTATGAGGATGCTTTCTTCGCTGTGATACCGAGTTATAAGCCCTCATTCTTGGCATGAGGATGGTTTCTTGGCTTTTATTTCGGGTTATGAGGATGCTTTCTTTGCTGTAATACCGGGTTATAAGCCTGCATTCTTGGCTTTGATTCCGGGCAATGAGGGTGCTTTCTTGGCTTTTCAAAACAATAATTAGCATTGACAGATTTTATGAAGTTTGACATGTATTAACAAAATCCAGTTATTCATAGAATCTGAAATAAGATAAATCACATAAAAACTTTTTAAGGGGGGGTCGCTGCTGGAATTCAAAATAACAAGAAATTTTATTGGCCATGCTTTTTTATGGAGACTAACATATTGCTAGTTAATTTCTGGAAAAATAATGATGGGTCAATGACTTAACTTTTTCGCAATATTAATCTTTAGTGATACACTATCAGATAAGGTGCTTAATGCAGAATTAGCTAGAATTTTCGTATTGTAAACGTTTATGTATGTGGTGTATGTTTTAGAATGGGTATCAATTTTTAATTTCTTCTTATGTAGTATGTCATACTTTAGGATGAAAAATTAGAGATAGTGGTATTTCTATCATCATCTGAATAAATATTACGCTCCTTATTATTACCCTACCCACTTTACTAAAATTCATTTTTTCAATTTTTGATAAATGAATATTTCATGATAAAGGAATAACAAGGTTTTTCAGATATTTTGCCTACAGTTTGATTAACACCTTCCTTTTAGAATGCAAAAATAAAAAATGGGGGTCAATGTGCATATAAGAAAGAAATTCAATAAAAACTGACAAAAAATGTGTTTTTTAGATTTCGACGAGCTTTGAGATATGACGTCATAGGTCTGTAACAAAGAACTGTAAAAGGAACTAGTTATTAATGATTTTTTTATATCCTAACAATTATTCTTGTAATACAGTTTGAATTAAGTAAATATCTTAGTTTTTGAGAAATGACTATTTTTGTACCCCTACCACCATTTTGACATATGACAAAATTTGTCAATTTAGTCACAAAATATGAGGTCAAAATATTTTTTCTCAAAAAAAATTTTCATACTAAAATATTCCTATTGTGCCCAAGTTTTCTACTACATAATTGTTTTTTACAGTTAACTCATCATTTTAGAAATATAATAAATGTAAATTTCCGGAAGTTTTAGTTATTTACTTAAAAATCTAAATTCTGTGCTATGAACATCACTTTCTCCAGAGGAAAAATGAAAATTAGTAAATGAAGTTTCCTGTATTATATGTCAAAATGATATAGACTAAACTAGGATCTGACAATTCAGACAAGCTTGTTGGATTGTTCACTAATTTACTTATTTCAAAATATCTTAGACTTGTAGTTACTGATAATCAGTTCATTTCTGATCTGATCCGAGATGATATTTTTTTAAAGAATATTTTGTAATTGCGCACTAGTGCCTTTTTCTTGGTATCAGAATCTGAATTCCCTTTTAAGGTCACTTTTAGTTTTTACATAGTCTTACTTGTGTATAGACTGTATGTTTACAGGATATGCTGTGTATAACATGATATACAATTCTTAATTAAATGCTCGTGTTATATTATACTGTCTTTAATCATTCTTAGAATGACATTATTACATGGTAATATATAGTATATATATATATATTTATATAATTATATTTTTATTGTATTAAATGCATTTTACTATTATATTATAATATGTATGATGAGATTTAATATATTTTATAATTAACAACTGCGGGTCAGTTTTAGAATTCCCCCCCCCCCCCCCCCCCCCCCCCCCCCCCTTATGTAATTGTGCTATTTGTGAACGATTATGCTATATTAACGTTTCCTGTAACTCAATTATGAGTGGCAATGTACTTTTTTACTGATATTGTATGCATTGTATTTTGTACTGTGATAAAATATACATTGATGAGACTTTAATAAATAAATAAATAAATAAAATTACAAGTAGCTTTTATTTTACCAAGACAGCTGGATGTCTTACCGTCGAAATTGATCTTTATTTGTAACAGAAATAGTCTTAATGTTGCCTTTTTAATCAATAATTACATATTAGAAATACAGCGCAGTATTTGTTCAATGACATTGCTAAGATATAGGAAATAATGTCTGGCAACCCGTTTTCGTCACGGAAGAAATGACTTGAATATATTATGATAGAGAGGTAAAGTCAACATTGTTTTCAGGTCCATTTGTCAAATGTATTAAAATTGTTTCTAACCAAATGTTATACGTGTACTTACTTGTACAAAGAACAATAAAATAGTATTAAACTAAAAAAAAGGTGAATAGAACACAATCATTGTCCTATTAGTAAATATATTTTTCTATAATCAGTAAATTCAAAGTGCTCCTGGGACTTTAAGCTTTCTCCCATTTTCGGCAATCCTATTGCACCGCTAGGTAAACATTTATGAAAATAACTGACACAATTAAATTTTGATTATAAAAGTTCTCTAAGAATACACAACTTTTTGCAAATAAGACTGTCTTACATAATCCCAGGTATACCATTTTAGTTTGACAACAATAGACTCAACCACGTAAAATTCTAACAGTGTTTTTCTAGTCACCTGTGATGTCACTTCTGAGACTGACATCAAATGCTAAACCTTTACAAGTAACTGCCTTTCTGAACTGATATTAATTTACCAGAAACTGTAGTCTGTAAAATATTAGATCAACAGTATCTTGTATTTAATGTTCACGAATACTCTATGCAATGAACACTTTTTATAAAATTCGGTGTAAACTATGCAATTGGAGCATT
This sequence comes from Saxidomus purpurata, assembly GCA_022818135.1. NCBI lineage: Eukaryota > Metazoa > Mollusca > Bivalvia > Venerida > Veneridae > Saxidomus > Saxidomus purpurata. The sequence continues at coordinate 20,997,094 of JAFMSR010000001.1, read as the reverse complement.
TCAGTTATTTGGGGGAGCAGCAGCGTGCTAGGTTATTTTCAATCGATGATGCAAACACTGAATCAGCGAATCAGTTTCAGATGTGATGGAGATTGATTTTTTCGTAAAAATAATACAAGCAACTGTCGTCAGACTTGTCATTTATTCAGAAATTGGTGGGCAGTATTTTCTCAGGTTGACAAGGAAATATATAGCATGTTTTCTGATACTTAAAAACAAAACATCAGAGCAGAGTAAATAGGTACATAATTATGTTCTTGAACTTTAAACCGCATGAAAACATAAAAAAATCTAACTGAGATTTTCTTAATGAATACGAAATTAATCATCTGGAAAATGTTTAAAAATCATTTATGTCAACATGTTACAAGCTGAAATATATTCCCGAACTACCAGTTCCAGTGACCCTAAGAAAAGTTCCGGCAGAATTACTAAATAACTTTAAGAAGACCTATTCTCTTCAAGGATAACTTTTGTATTATCTGTCAATCTGTGTGATGTAGAATACTGTAAAGAAAACTCTTAACAAAATTATTAAATGCTATTTATTACACCTGTTTTTGCATAACAGATATTCAACAGTACCTATTTCAGTGACCCATATTTCATTTCTGACCTACTGACAATGGCCGGTAATTGGCATTTGCGTGAAGTTTACTTTCACAAACCAAACAAAAATAATAAATAACCAGAGTGGTCATTTTTTATAATGAGATAGAGAGCATATTCATATAAAGATTACAAGCATATAAATACGGGGTAGGGTTCAGAATATGCAAAAATGTTCTTATTGGTCAATTATATCTGCATACAAACAGGTAGAAAACAAAACAACAGTCGCATCAAAAAAGAAAATAAATTGAAATAATGTTTTTGTCACAGATTTAAATCTCAACTTGAAAGCGTAGAAAATAAATAAGAAAAATGCATCAAAAGTGTTATCAACTCCGTGATTTACCTGTTCTTCCAATCTGAAAAATACATAAATGGTATAGTTCACAAACTTGTATAATTATCCAAAAATATTGCATTAAGTCCGTCACCGAAACAGGGTTCATATTATACAAACAGAATAAAACATACATTACCAAGACAACACCACCAACTTTAGAAAAAAAGGAAGACATTTCATGGACAAAGTATATCGCAAAACTGAAAAAAGGTTCCCATTCAGAACCTTAATAAGAAACATAGAATATTCAAACATACAATTTAGACATAATTAATATGTAACCTTTTCAACTTCCTTACATCAACAAATATTACACTTCTGACAGAAGATGCAAGTCCTACTCTGCTTTACATAGAATGTGAACAAAAATGTTTTCAGAACCTCAACATGATATCTAAATCTTTTATTCATCCATTTACTGCAGAGTTACAAATGTATATACAATCAAGCGTTATAAAACAGTAAATATATACAAATTAGACATTTTACAAATCAAAATAATCAAATAATTTTAGAAAGTATCAAGTATAAATTAAAGATTAAAGAAAAGCAGTCTTTGGTTTGTTTGCTATACAAGACAATGCTGCGAATAACCATTTGCTCTTAAATAGACACTCCTCAATAAGAGAAAGGACTAATTGACATTACCAATGGTTGCAGTCAATTTATCCTAGCATAATATGTTTTTTGCTGTTGTTTTTGAACGAAAGCGAAACTGAAACTCACTATCTATGTTATTTATTTTTACTGACATTGTTTTATTCAAATTACCACTAAATTTAATGTTAGAACTTTATTTATCTGTGTAAATAGATGACGCAAAAATGCTACATGTTCAATGAAATTTGACATTGACAGGAGAGTTTTACAAAATTAATGAGATATCGCTTTAAAAGGAGAACAATTTTATACTAGTATATGTTTTATTATTCAAAGTATCACATGTGCTGTTGAGACTTTAAGAAACTGTACGATTGAAAAAGAAAATGTTACCCGTAAAATCAGTCTTTAAGAAAAGAATGTTTTTCAGTATTAAGTTAGTTAAAAGCTGTAGATATCATATTATTACCGTTCCAATGACAATATAATATTATTCCGTAAAATACTTTCTCTGACTTCAGCGTTCATGTTGAAAAAGCAGGACCATGAAATCACAATGAAACACTTAAATTCCAGTTAAATTTATTTTAGATTTATGATAAGTAGCATTTAATGATAACTTCTGTGTCACTAAACCGTTTAATTTTTGTTCAGCTCCCAATGGAAATGTCATAACCACAAATATGAAAAACATGGCCCCCAATAGTGAATAATAAAATTTCAACATAATAATCACTTTGCTTTTAATTGCATTTTGCCTCAGACAAATGCACAGTGCATGGGTATCTTATACCCAACATTGCTTTTTAAGCATCAAGTTATCACAAATAAATTATTCCCTCTTTCAAACTGAGCCAGTGTGTCGGCAAAACAGTATCCGAAGCGGTCGTGGTGCCAGTCATGTTGTGCTTCGTGGTTTACAATGACAGGGAAACAAATGAGCCTACCGTTTCCGCAGTTTATAAGATTAATTTTTATGGTGACAGACTCCCTAAGGGGTCTATCTTAGTTTTATTTGTATTGCAACCTTTCTGCCACGCGACCCCAAAATGATATTAATCCGCCTGTAAAAGGACACGAACCGTTAATTGGCGCGAAATGTGTCTCCTGTTTCGGGGAGGCGGGTTGAGTATCTAAATTTTGTGTTTTAAATGAAACTGATACAGAAGTGATTGGCTTTGCAATTGGTACACCATATGTTTACGTAATATTGTGATGTGAGCATTTGCATCAGATTTCGATCCCCAGTTGAAACGTAACTTTTAAATTCTGTATCAAATTACACTGTAACTTCAGACAATATAGTAAAATGTTATTAGTTTTTTATTCACAAATGTTGCAATTGGTGTGTGATTTGCGATCATCATGTTCTTTCCATATTGAAAGTTTCAATTAGGCAACATTTTATATGGTTATATTCGCTTGCATATACAAGGATAAAACCAGAAGCTAATAAGAAAAAAAGTATCGTTACGTTACGTGGCCAGTTGCTCTCAACAGGCATAACATAGATGGAACTGTGTTAAGCAAATCAGAACAAAATAACATTGATGGAAAGAAACACGAAATGTACAAGTTATGAATTCCCGCCTTTTTTATTTCTTGGCGAATATTTACCCACGACGATACGAGTGGGGTGTAATAGTAAGTATATGTTGAGCTTTGTACCAGATATATTGTACACAGAATCATACAAGAGGTTGTCCCTCAGTTATTCTCACTTCAGAAGACGCTGATATACTATTTTGACATTTTCAAATGCTATTATAATACTATCACTGTTTACTTCACAAAACATTATACATGTACTTGATATTGATGGAATATTAGTTATAGTCGTTTGGTATGTGGGGTTTTATCCTTTCGAGTGGGCTGTGACCCTACCCTAGACCACGCTTGTCAACCAAATATCACAGCACTCCGTTTTGTATTTTTGTTCGCCATTACCATGAAGACAAAAACAAACATAAGCATTCATATTCATGGGACAAAAGACCATGGATTTTTATAATAACGCAATTTTGTGGATACATACATATGTGGATTTCATAATTGTTAATGAAAACAATGAGATAAGAAATCTTCAGTTTTAATCTTGAATACATAAATAGCCCAACACAACAAAATCAACGGAAATTATAGCTCTATGAACAGTAATGGTTTCAACAAATGATGTTTGAATATAAAACCATACAGTTTATACAAAAGATACTAAATATACCAAAGAAAATTGAAATGTTTTAGATTAAAAAAGAGGGTTGTAAGTCTACATTTATTTTTTTTAAGAGGACTCTCGCCAGAAAGCATTCAACAAAATTTTATAGACTTCATTCTAAAAGTTGTTCGTCCATAATAATCTCAGAACCATACAGAAAACACAATGGACAAAGGAAACGAAACTGGCAAGGTACAACATAATGAAAAACACTTGCAAAACCTTGTCAACCGAAATTCATCAGAACGCCTTATCAGCTGTATGCACCTAAGTTATTGAGAAGATCTATGCAGACCAATTACGAAAGAAGGTAGCGCAACACATTTAATAGAACAAACAGCATGTTTAAAAGCAATCAATACAAAAATGCGTAATTTAATATTCATTTATATTTGTTACGCCTTTGGTAATATTCATTTTTTAAAAGAATAAATCAAATTAATTTTTTTTAAAAATGACGGTCAGCTCAAGGGTAATATTACTTTAGTGACATCTAGCTTATTTATAGTATTAATAAAGCTTGTTGAGTTAGACGCCATTTCAAATGGCAAAAAGTTCAGTATAGCATAAGCCCATCAATTTATGACATTACCGAACCAGTTTTGTCTTGGTGAAGCATTGACATTTAAATGCAACAGTTGTCCTTCCCCTGTAAATGGAATCTTTTTGCACTAGCAGATCTTTTGTCACACCTGTACTTATTAGATGCTATATTGTAAAATTATTCCTTCCCATATTTTGCCACATTAAACAAACGTATCTGATGTAACATTTGATGTCTATTTATAGTTTGTTGTGTCTGTGATATACGTTTAAATAATTAATAGCAGCCAGAGTGCCTGCCAAGTATGAGTATGAGAGAAGACTAAATATGAATTATGATAGTGTTCTTAAATTATATATTTCATGTGATTTTTGTATATTTCTTTTGATTACTTTGCTTACTTTGTGATTTTCTTGGAAGGCCATATTGCAAATAAGGTTGAATTGTATTTATTGTCTAAATATGCTACCTTCATGAAATAAAGAATTTACTATTATTACTATTATTATTATTATTTATTATTATTATTATTATTTTGTTTTCTTGAATTTTGACTTATATGCCATTTCCAAAAGAATAAATGTACATGCAACACACTCATTTTCATGTCTTCACTTACGGTTGCAATGCATTTTGACTTTTTAAATTAATGAACTAGCTTCTATAGTTGTGAAAGCAAACTGCCACCAAAAATTAAGAAAGGAATCATCCATTTCCTGATAAAATGTAAAAATGAAAGAAGTTTGCCCGCTACATAGACTTACGGCAGTAGAACTAGTATCAACAGTATTAAATATAAGTGATTCTATAATCTGTTCGGTATTACATTTTGCTACAGTTAACAGTTCTTAGTAGACATGTGTGTGTTCGGCATACCATGTACATACAATGTAATTACACAACGGTTCTTAAACGCATGTCGTGTACATTTATTTATCATTTATTTATTTATTCTGTTGTTGTTGAAAACAATTGCAGCTTTTTACTTTTTAATGTTTATTAAATATTCTGTAGCAAAATTATTACCCTCTTTGGAAATTAAATGTGTCCGTGTGTGGACCAGAAATAAACGCTTTGACTAATTGAAAAAGTTGTTTTTGGCCGTTGAATCTATATATTCCAAGCAAGTTTACTATTGCAATCCATGGCATGGAAATATCTATTTTTGTAATCAACGGATATCAAATAAACGTAAAATGAAATAATTATAAATCTGATTTTCATTTTTTAATTTGCTTTTATGAGTTTTCAAAAAGAAAACGGTGAAGTTTTACATTTTAACGGTTTTATTGTCGCTCAGCATATTCATTCAAAAAAACAACACAATCGACGCTTTCTCAGTACGTTTTCTTTAGCGGGTGTTAACGTGAAAAAGTAAGAAGTTATGAACGTCAATTGTTTTCTCTTCAAGTAATTAGCCACTTAATAGGTTTAACCACTTTAGGTAACTATTTTATATGGGAACCCATTTAATTTCTATGCCGATGTTGGAATATTTGGAAACTGCAATTATTTACATACCGTATTATATACTTTCTGGTTGGAATCATAAATGTCCAACTCTTTTCTAAAAGTGTTGAAGAACTGTGTATAAATATGGTTAGTCATAACAAATGCTAAAAATTATAGCACTCATGTTGTTTCCACCGATTTCTTTCCATTTTACAGTTCATTTGTTTGTTTTACATGTAAAAGATAAATCGGCCTAATATACCGGCATCATTATTTTACATTGATAAAATAGCATGAACTCTTTGTAAGACAAAGGAAGAGTTTCTCGAGGAAATAACGGACCAGTAGGGTAATTTTACGAACTACATGTATGTCTTATTAAAACTACATTTGGTGTTTTCTTTTTCAGACTTTTTTATGGACTTGTCCATGTCCATTTAATCTTGAATTGTTTTATGCGATTCACGAAAATTTACAAAAATAGAATCATGCACCGGAGTAAATCGCCGGCATTAGTTGTGTTTCCTATTTAGCCACTGTTTTGTTTAATAGACAAGGAAATACAAGGCCACTATGCATGCTCGCATTTTTACGAAATTTATATTTTTACTTAAATTAGTAAGATATCTGTCAAATTATCCCTTTTGTAAATAAAAAATAGTACATGATATAAATGAAATGTATCTTTCTCCACTGTCTAGGATCGTACACATTGTCTTTTTATAAATAGTATCCCTACTTGCCAACATTATTTTTTACAACGGCAACAAACATATATTACGAAGATTTTAAAGTTTCCACTGTGTAAAATACTTTTTTTTAAATACTTAAATATGTTGCATGAACCATGAATTTCTTTGTATACGGTCATCATTTACACCTCTCAAAAACGTACTCCTAAGGTTTATACATCAAGGTTTACTGTGTAGATCGGCCTTTAAACCCTAGCTTAGCCCTAAATATAAATATGGCACGAGCACAGAATGGTTAAATACACACTGCCACACGAGTGACATTATGTTGAGAAATTAGGAAGAGGCATTTGTTGAGAAATGGATTTAGATATTTAGTTGGCGAAAAAAGGAGTTTCTAAAGCAATTATTCAGAGTCATACCGCGATATGCTTTTGGAACATAGTGAAATAGATATGTTTCATTTGCATGTCCCGTACTTCGCCTGATAAGACATTTATATCAGATGTCAACTGAAAAAAATATGCGAGGGCCGTGTTGAACATGAACGTAAGGACTCGAGAGTAGGATTTACAGTCTACTAGGACTGCAATATTACGGAAAATCTGTGTATATAAATTTCATTTATTAGAAGGTTAGATGATTATCGAATTCTTTTTCATTTCCAAATTCCACGGTAAATCGTTCATTTTGCTTGATTTAATGTTTCAATGAATGTTACCAAAGTTTTGATACACCCCTAATGAATTGAAGGAAAACGCGGGCGGCGTTTCCCAAAAAATCTCCAAAATAAGAGAGTCAATGTCAATGGCGATCATGTAAACAACAGCGTTTTCCCATAGAGAACATAAAAGCAGCGGTATGAGAAAACGAGCCAACTGCACAAATGATTGAAATTCTCGAGGGCGACTTTTTACTAGATCATAAAACAGGTATTTAATTTGCAAGAAACGTTCAAATTTTTTAAGTGTAGATCAAAGCTGAGGTTCAAAAGTGGGATGGGACAGATTTAGTTTGTGACTCACTCAGCTTGTAGCTCGATGCTTTTCTTTGAGAGCAACACACAACTGTTCATCTTGAAACAGAGATAGAAGCTGAAAATGATAGTATCAAAAGTGACATAGATGAAACAAAGCACTAATGGCATAGCTGAAACATAGCACTAATGGCAGAGCTGAAACAAAGCACTAATGGCAGAGCTGAAACAAAGCACTAATGACATAGCTGAAACAAAGCACTAATGGCATAGCTGAAACACAGCACTAATGGCATAGCTGAAACAAAGCACTAATGGCATTGCTAAAACAAAGCACTAATAGCATAGCTGAAACACAGCACTAATGGCATTGCTAAAACAAAGCACTAATAGCATTTCTACTAACAGTAGAGCATGCGCATCATGTTGTTAGAAACTTTCAACAGTCGTTATGTTAATCATCGGTCAAGTTTTGATTCAAAATACCACTCTTGATGAGACGATCCTGGGTAATGCTTTGGGTTTATATTAAAGGGATTTTAGTTTTTGCTTCCTCTAATGCATAAAATTGTTTACAATGTCTAACTGTACTAATAAAACAATCAAATCTAAATCGGTTGTTAGTTTTACCACCGGCTAAAAATTTGAACAACTGGGTCCTCCGTCATCGAGAACGGCTTGTTAAAAACAAAACTAAAACTGCAAAATGAAACCATAACCTAAATCATGTAGGTTAATCATGATACTTTATATAAATAAAACAATTAACTTGGGGGTTTTGTCGGAGATGCTTCAAGTTCTACTGGCAAGCAAGGAAAAGCCGATGGCAAGGAATTATCGGCGGCGTTTTAGTTTTCCCGTTACATGCCTCTATAACAAGTCTGTATGAAGGAAGTTTTGATCAAAATCTATGGGAGGATTTGTTTTGAAGCTGACTGACGGAAATCATAAGTCAAAGTGTTAAATATTTACTAAGATATAACGGTTTTTCATTTCAGCGTAATCGCAACCTTGACATATGTTGTCAACAAAGTCACGTGGGGGTCATGGGACGGCTGTCAACTTCTGATTTCCGCGCGAAAATATTACTTCAATTTTTTTAAAAAATTAAAAAATCATGTTAAAATACATTTCAACACACAATAAAAAGGTATTGATAACATTTCAAACCGTACACTAGTATATCGGAATGATTTGACTCTTCGATTCAAGGGAAGTAATTTGTACTGATTGTATGTATTTCCCCTTTGTTTGAAGGAGGCTCAATGCTAGGAAATCAAAGCACTAATGGCATAGCAAACACATAGAAAATATGGCTGGTGAGTTCTCATCTGATGTTAGCTCAGACTTCAAGAGGCTAATTGCATAGATTTAGCAAAACAATATTGCATCGTTTTAACTAAGTACAAAACGGATTTCTTCTACGGTACAATGACACATCATGGTATATAGACCTACTTTCAAAGCCGCAAGTTAACTTAATTTCTCAAGGTCAATTTATTGTTAAAATACCACTCTTATAAATAATTATTTTTAATGCTTTGTTTATATTCAAGGATTTTTTTGCTCCTCTAATACATAACATTGGTTACTATGTCTAGCTGTACTAATAAATTATTTCCTGCTGAAATGCCTATATTCGGTTGTTAGTTTTACCACCGCTAAAATTTGAAGGCCCAATATTTCCTGAGCATCGCGCGACAAATGTAAACACAAATTATCTCCCCGACGGAGGTCAAGGCCAAGATTTGCAAAATAAGTCAACGTTTTTATTCTGTCTCATCTATTTCTAAAATAAACGAAAAAATCATGCAAAATCCATCGGCTTTTCCTTGCTTGCCAGTACATTTTCTAAACGTATCGCTGGGGATCTACTCTCATTTAAGGTGACAGACATTCTTAAATTTTACTGGATCTTGTTTTCGCTCAAAAATATTTCAAATTTGCTGTTTGAATCTAATTTACAGAATAATATAGGATCATATAGGATGTACTTTCCAAATGTTATTGTTAAAATTACGTTTGCGGGAAGTGAAATGTTTTTATAGAAGTAATTTGCAGGGAAAAAACAAGTAAACAAATAAAGACAGAAATAGAAAAAACCCAGATAATCAAAGGCTTGTAGAATTTGCATGTTTGTCGTTTTATCTAATTGCAATGTTGGTCAAGTATGAAGCAAATTAACATAACCGTTCTTTTTGACAGTGTTCGAAAGGGTGGTCATTGTTAAAATCTATAAAATGTAACATAGAGCCATCTTCATTTAACTGTCAGCATCGCTCTATTTTTTAATTAATGATTTTTTTGGAGATTATTTTCTTAAATTACTACAATAAATTAGGTTTTAGACGACAGTGTATTAACCCCATAAACAAAATATTTAATCCGTAAGTCAGCCATCCGCTCTTAATGAATTGCAATAGAATATTGCCCTCAAATATGTTTTTAAACGAAAGTTGATACAGCCGACATAATCTCAGAAAATCGGATCGATCTTGCCGTTAATGTTTAAGAAATAATTCCATAGTTTCAGGTTACTTAAACGGGATTCTCCTCTTTGCCTCCTGTCAAGGTCACGTGACCTCTAATCATCTGAATAATCACAAGTTGACATCCCTCAGTCACATGTTAGTGCTCGATTCCTTTCTTTTTTTAAAGAAATTTATCTAAATGAAATGTTTCAGTTTATTATTCACTATTCAATGCTGGTTTATAAAATATGACTTCATCGACATGTTACAAAATAATGTAAAATTCCTCTTCAATGATTTAAAAATCCCTTTAGGGTATATAGCTGAATCTCCTTCTATATTAGAGATCCACGTTAAACCCCGAAAATCAAAACAACAATTTCCTTAGGAAGATATACATATTTAAATTTCTGCTATCGGAGACTAACTTTAGTAAATAAAATGTAAAGAAACGTCACGTCATGCCTACTAGACACTGACTTGTGTATAAACGTTATTAGAATGAAATATAGCTAAAACATCGTATAAAAGTGACAATACAAATTCAGAAACCCTTTGCGCGACGGGCAGCCATCTGACGGTCATTGGACGTGATTTTACCTCATGCCGGCAGTTGATCAAATATGGTTTGACCAAGAGCTAGGCTGAGTTCTCAACCGAAAGGGCGATTGACCATTCGACCAAAGAAAGATGAGTCAATCAACGTTTGTGTTGATGTTACGTCGACGTTTACACAACTAACATTTGCGTGAATATTTGATTACAGACGGCATTAAGTTATGTATACTAAGGTAATAGGTATATCATCTAGACATTTTCCAGGGTGATAACTTACCGCAGACTATCTACATACATTTATATCTGGATCTCGCGCAAGTGAAAATTGCTCATATAAGAAAGGTAGATTGCCTAGAGTCGCTAAGTTATACATTCATACTAAATATTTAGTATTTAATTTTGTCTGGTTTTACAAAAATGGACGCTATTACTTTGATTGCCTAATCTGTTTTGATCGGTTATGAGTGCAGCTGCCGCTGCGACAAAATGAAACTTAAATCATTGTATTGATGATAATTATTTGTATGTTATATGATTATATCGTTCTTTCATCCTCTGCATAGGATTTTTTATGTCTGAGCAAAACATTAATTCTTTTCTCACTTTATTTTATTTCTATGGGAATATATTGACAGTGCGGTGATAATAAATAACTTTGAGTTTTTACCTAAACCATGTGTTGTTTTGAACATGAATTATAGTGCTTATAGGTGTACATTATATGAGTTTATACTAGCATCAATTTGCCGTCGAAAGCTAAATACGTATGTAGTGTATTAATATAGTGCAATCTGAACTTTATTTTCCTTTGTGTGCGTTATTATCTGGTCTTTCTTTTTTTGTTTTTTGTATAAGAATTGGTATAACTGTAGTACTGGCCCCGATTTCAAGAAAATACTTAAGTAATTACTCAGTTACATGCTCAACTTAATACTTAAGTAATTACTCAGTAACATGCTCAACTTAATACTTAAGTTATTACTCATTAACATGCTCAACTTATTTTAACACTTATTAGCCCCTTGCGTGTTGATTCCATTAAATAATTCAAGTTTGTCATAATCGTATTTACCCATTTATTACATTTATATGCACTTGTCAGTATTTGTGCAGGAAATGTTGTTTTATAGCAAGTTATTTATATAAGTAAATTCTTAAAATTCTTAAGTTGTACTCAAATGAATCTTTCGCTATATCTGTCTTGCATTTTGTATTATACAACATTGTTTTCTTTCAACATGTTAATCTCATTAAAAGATAGACTATCCTTATTTTTAGTGACACTTTGGCTTTGAAATAACGTACTCAGCTGAGCAATTACTTAAATATTTTCGTGAAATCGGGGCCAGGTGTACATAGTGGTGTGTTGTTGAAAACATTGCATACACTCAACCACTTTTCTAAGTATACGCGTAAAAGAAGTCTTGTAGTTTATTCAATTTTTAAAGATATTTTGATGAATATTTCAAAATTGTAAGATCAAAGATATATATTTAACATTCCACCAGATTTATAAAGATAGGTACCAAACACTATGATCCGCAGCGATGTAAACACAGTAACCCAAATATTCAAAAGTCACAAAAACGTTAAAATTACCAGACTGTGATCAATCTGCGCGTAAAACAGACACTCGTTTTTGATTCACTACTATGAAATTAGCAGACTTGTGGCAATGTTCGCTCATCTAAATCCTTTAAGAAGATGTTAATGTAGATGTATTTACACTGGCAGATTTAAGTGTAAAAAGGAATTTTGACAGTTTTAACTGATTTTAATCCTCAACTGCATTTCAACCGGATGAAGATTTGATAGAACATGAGTACCCTGACTTCATTTTCAACTCATTTCCGTGTTCTAGACTTGTATTCGGTATTTCTCATTTATCACTCATGGTCAGTTTGGTGTGTGAAAATTTAAATTTGGAGAAAAAACAGCACTGTATGGAATCAATTAATGCATGGGAAAGGAAATTTCAGTAAGGTTAAAAAGATCAAATCCATCATTAAATTTAGTGTTTAGAGGATATTTTATCAAGGCAGAATATAATGTATCTGGAATTGGTATTAAAAACCGTTTTTGTAACAAAAACTGAACTTTTCTAGATAATTTGGAACAAATTTATAATTACCGTAATTTACGGTTTTGTGAATTTCACATTAAGGTGTGCGGTGAAGTAAGTTGCCATTCATTATCATCAACTTTATACCGAGTATTAAAAGAATGAATCTAATAATTTGTTGACCAATTTTCATGAGCGTATCTTTAAAAATGGTTTTGATATTACACAAAATTGAGGTATATACTTAGAAAAATTGTTGAGTGTACTTCTTGTAAACCTTTGTCTGGCTTAACCGAATGGTGTACAGTATTACTAAATTTTCTGCAAATGGTAAACACTATAAGATTCTATCCATTGCAACTTATGCATCATTTATATAAGAATATAAAAAGCAAAACATTTAAATGACCAGTATATTCATAATCAAAACGTGCAGTTGATATGTTTTGTTTCAATACATAAACGAAATAATTTCATTAAAATGCAGCAATGCCATGAATTTAGTTTACTAAGGCGTTTTTTTTCTGCGTTTCCAATAGAATAAAGAACTAAAGAGAATAATGACGTGATTGAGAGAAGTATTGTACTCCGTCCTGAAACAGAAACTTAAACCAAAAGCCGGCCACAATAATAAACAAAAATTAAATGAAAATTAAAAAAAATGTAATTATGGAACTAAGATAATGAAAAGCAATAGAAGTCTCTTTGAAAGTTCGAATGTACATTTCTGTAAACAGATGAAATGAATAGTTTATACGACTTAAAGCAAACACTCTCAGATTTTGTGAAAAAAACAAAGTTCTTCAAACTGTATAAAGATAACATATTTTAGAACATATATTCAAATAAAAATGTTCCAGTATAAATTCCCGTAAAGTATTTCTGTATATTTGAAATTATAAGCTTCGAAATTAAAAAAAAAATCGAATATAAACATATAGTGTAGCGGTGCCGTAAAACCCAGCTCACAAACTTTTGCAACATATTTTCTCAAATTCCTACCTAGATTTTCATGTTTGTTGTTGTTTCTAGCAAGTACTTTTACATTTTATATTTTAGTATATCACTTTGAAGAATTTTTTTTTCACCAGCAATTGTGAACGAGCAGCTTTAAGTCTTAGACTCTTTATTTATGGATTTTTAAAATTTCTATCTACTAAACTTAGGCAGTCCACCATGTGATGTTAACCCGAATTTTTCAGAACATCGGATCTGAAGACATCTTTTACGACTGGTCGAGGGAGAACAACAAGATATTGGTTTTGGAAAGCCATACCTTGTGATCAACAAAAACGCCTAAATTTCCAATAAATATTCAAATCAATAGGTTATTATTTACATATACAGCGACATACTATAAAAGTTACTTCACAATAAAAACTATTAAGTTTTGTTTTTATCAATTTATTTTATTGATCTATTGGTAGTGATTTTTTTACAAGTTCTGATAAGTATGAACAATGAACGTATAAAGAAGTCGAATTTTGAGTAAGTCGCGGTTAAAGTTAAATTGACGAGGTTCGGATAAGGCATCTTTGTAAATATAGTTACATGTTTTTTCGATATAAAGTATTATTTCCATCCATAATAGTTTGATAAAGTACGTTCAATCTTGATTAAAAAAATCTATTAGAGAAATAAATTCTACCAAACACTGAAATAACGATTATTGTTCTGTTGAATAAAACGAAAATCTTTTTTCTTAGTGTTCTCACTAGACCATAATCCGGAGGGTACTCAACAAATTATATACAGAAGTTTACACTCTTACAAAAATGAATGTTACCGAAGAAATAACTAAAATATATCCTTTATTTCTGTAAAATTCAACGAAAATGTGTTTGGACTCTGTGGGTTAGAAATTGAAAATCTGTTTATTTTGTAAGGCACATAATTAAGTTTTTTTTAATTTCTAAATACTATTTAGAGAAACAGTTTTTCTAACTTGTGTTATGTTATAACAGCTACTTCTTGATTATATTGTAAAGTTGGCTATTCGTAAGTTGAAATGTGACGATATTCAGAAAATTTACCATAACAATTTGATATGTAAAAATGTTAATATTTAAATTTTGAAACGAACAAGTTAAACCATATTTGAATATTATAAGATAACTGATTTTGATAAAAAGTTTTTCTTTTAATTACACGATAACTCTTGCTGGTTATAAAGTTTCCAACATATTTTATGTATAACAAAAGTTTGTAAACATGAATCGCTCAGGGTTTTCTTTATTAATGCAGTTTGGTGACTTTAGGTCTCTATTTTGCAGGTGTTAAAATTTCTGATCTAAAGCAACTAAAGAAATTGATGTTGTATTAACATTAAATGACATATAAATTGGTTATGCAATTGCTACTTATTACTAAGTTTTATATTGGTTACAAAAGTAAGCAGATTTGAATTGTAATAACACGTGTGTTGGAACTTCAAGTTAACACATTACCCACTGTTATCGTTATACAAGTTACGTGTACATGCGTGTTAAAATTATTTTCAAAGTTTGACATTTCTCAACAGTAGCTTTCTCGTACGAAATAATAAGGATTAATAAAGAAACAGCGTTGTCTTTGATTTATGGACAGTTCCTGAAGAATGTATTCTTCTAGAACTCCGGGCATATATCGGTGTGATAGAACAAGTGTGAACAATTGAATATCAAGCGTATTTTTTACCATTTCAGGGCAATATTCTGCAAGCACTCACCGGTGGAAAATGACATTAAAGTTCATAGAAAGCAGATAGATTAAAGGTGTTAAGATTATATTATGAACTGCTACATATAAACGATGTGATGGGAATGAACTTTTTGCGTGAGTGAATACACATGAAATAAATAATAGAAAATGAGAATGAAAGAATTTAAACGAGACAGAACGCTGGTTGTCCAAATTAGATTAAAGGATTTGCGCCAGAACCAATTGTCATTGTGACTCATCAACAAGGAAACTGCTATAAATGCCATAGTTGTGTGTAGACATATATGAGATTTTCTCTGACAAAATAAATATCAAACTAGAAAAAGAGAAAGAGTTGTTCACATACATATATAAAACAAAAACAGAGTAGTTGAAATAGAGTGATTCATATTTCTACGAAACTTATTTATTTTGGAAAAAGAACAACAGATCTGTAAAGATTTGACTCTTTTAATAGAGCCTTTTTATGAATTTCATCCTTTTTAACGGTCTATCTAAGAACGAAGAACACTGATTAACAGTTGTTCGAAACACTATTTATTTTGGAAAACAGAAACTACAGATCTGTTCAATACGGAAACGTATATTGACTCTTTTTCTATTCGAGCCTTTTTATGAATTTCACCTTTTTTAACGGTCTATCTAAGAACGAAGATACAAAATTTTGATAAACAGTTGTTCTTTTGTATTTAAAGAAATAAGTTTTGATCAGCAATTCATTTCCTTTTTACCAATTTTAGTATATAAGTTCTACATAGTGAAAGTTAATTATTTGTTTGTACTGAAATGTATATCATCTTAAAGGTGGAAAAAGTTCATAGTGTTAAAGATATATATCTTTAATTTTTCTGTCACTTTTATTTTTCAGGATATATTCAACTCATTAGTTTAGTACAGCATGTCATATATTTTTTTTATGTTTATTCCCAGTTATTTTAATAGCTTATCTTCATAAAATGCTATTTCCTGACAAAAATATCACGAACTGCAACACATAAAAAACAACCTACATCTACAAAAAAATAATCAAAGCGCTGTGAGCGCTGAAGGCCTGGCGGCAATAGGTTAACTCCCCGAAAAACAACTTTTGACCTACGTGTTTTGCGCTGAACCTTACCTAAAGCGCGGGTCGAAATGTGCAGAGGACGAAATTCAATATATGATACAGAATGAATAATTCACAAATATGTGGATGGCAGGGAAGTTTGATTTATTATAAAACGTACGTTAAATGAAAAATAATCACATAGTCAACATTATAAATTGTTTAAGCCAATAAAAATAATTCGATCTGCGCTTTGTACAACTTCAAGCGATATGATCTTATGATGTGGATCGAAAATTATTGTGCACCAAGGACAAGACCTTGAAACAGAAATACCAGCAATGAAATATAAATACAGTACTGTACAATGTGTATAACAGAGAAAACCAAAAATGATTCTGGGTTACCTTGTAGTTGTAATCGCTGAAACCGTTCACTGGGCCTTGACATGCAGCGTCCTCGATAAATGGCGGGTGATTTTGATCACGTGAGTCCCTTCTCGGGAATGTACGTAAATTATATTTTTTTTTTTGAGAAATTTATTTTTAGGTAAATATATATGTAATCGTTCGTAAACAACAAAGTTGTCAATGAAATAACATCGGTATTTGAAAATCAAACTACAAACTCTTATATCGAGCTCCGTACGTTTCCGTAAATTTCCGTAAATATCCGTACTTTTCCGTGATATGCATATGATTATCTTCCGTAATCAGCTAACAGCGCATTAATTTCTAAATCAGAAAAAAAAGTGTTATGCAGCCCGTAAGCTATATACCTTCCTGCAATCGTTTGAAGTTGTATGAACTCTATTTATTTGTAATATGTTCTTATCATATGTGACATTCAAACAGAAGATTGATCTGGTCTGTCAAGCACTACTTTTGCATAGCGCATGTTTACAGTTATTATTCGCACATAGCACAGTTAAATTTCTTGCAGTGTTTGAAATGTGGTATGCTAACTTAGGCATAAGGGACTTTCAGTCCCCAGGCCAAAAACCAGCACACATATCTCCTAGATTCCTTTCTGTTATAATTCAACAAATTATTTAGTCTCAAGTATTTGATGACATTTATATAATAAACGCTTATCTTTTTTATAGACGATCTATAAAGTATATATATATATATTAATATTTTTATATTTTAATGTTGTTTAATTAAATGTCACAAACAATTACTTTTAAAAAAAATCATACAAAAGGAATATTTTGAGTATAGTTATATTACTATAACATATTCAATACATATAACTATAGCAAAAAAAATCAGTATATCAAAAAAATAATTACCGCCCTTTAAAGGCACCAAAAAAGTGTTTAGCAAAGGCTGACTTTTAAACTGTGTTAAATGCTTTCAGAAGGATACATTTTTGCTACGTATTATTTGTATGTGTTTTACAACGCACAGTTTGTCTAGTTTAAGTTTCATTTAGCTATCTGTATTACGTCAGTGGCAATATACACATGGCCTCCCCTCCAACACAACCCTCCAACCCGAGACAACATCTCTAGCATTTTTAGATTAGTTTTCAAAAAAGTGATGTTTGAACAATTCTTATGCAAAAAATTAAGAAATTCTCTTTGCTTGAACATTAATAAGAAAAAAAGTTTGACATATGACTGCAAATTGTACGTATTTTTTTACAGAAACTAGTTTGTTTTTATGGTATAGTTTCAGTGTGAATACATTATGAAATCTCAATTCATGTAGTTTCGTGTGCTAGGATCAATTGCTTAACATTTTAAATAAAAAACAATGGTGAGTTGCCAAAATTAGAGTTTTATTATTAATAAACATGAGATAGGGGTCATTTTCACTGTTTTCGGGTGTATACTTAAAAAAGTGTCTATTACTTATAAATAAGGCTGGTGACCTACCTTTTTATTTTATATTCTGAATTAGCAGGTATTACCTTAACAACAAACCAAATTTTATAAAATTCTCATTGCTTGAACAAATTGATGAAACTGTAGCGATCGTCTTTAAGTTAAGAAAATGTAAATCATATATTATTCGGGTCAATATACGTTTCCGTAGTTTTACGTTTTCCTAACTTACCAAGATATGCGTGTATAGTATATAAAAGTGACTAAATAATTTGTTGAAGTATAACATAAGGGAATCTACGAGATACTTGTATTGAATGTTACTTTTTGTAGATGTAGGTGGCTGTTATGTGTTGCAGTTCGCGACAGTTTTGTTAGCAAATGCAATGTTATGAAAATAAGCTATTTAATTAACTGGGAATAAACATAAAAATATATATGGCACGTTGTACCAAACTAATGAGTTGAAAATATCATGCAAAAAATGAAAATGACAGAAAAAACAAAGTGCATAACTTCAACACTTTTTCTTCATCCATCTTTAAGTTTATATACTTTTCAGTACAAATATATCGTAAATTTTCACTATGTACATCTACTACAATAAAAATTGTAAAAAAAGAAGACATTAATTGTTAATCAAAACTTATTTCTTAATTTAAATGCAAATCAGAACTTCGTATCTTAGTTCTTTGTATCTTCGTTCTTAGATAGACCGTTAAATAATGTGAAATTTATATATAGACTCAAAATATATAAAAAAAAGTTTTTATGAACTTAATTTATATGTACAAATGGGGTCAAATTATGTTTCCGTAGTCCAATCCTTTATTCCCTTCTGCAACGTCATATAAATACAACAGAACATGGTATTGTAGATAGCATGTTTAATTTCTTAAAATATAGAACAAAATCAAAGCATACAAATTTGGGTACACTCACGCATAAGTCGATTAAAGTGAAATATATATACAACAATCATTACATAAATAAAACGGCTGATACAGACTTATTAACATTCATATTTCCAGAAAACAATATTTTTGCTAGGAACCCTGGCAAATAACATGTTTTCAAAGCATTTGCCTCTTTTGAAAACATCTCACTTGACCACACTTCAGCTAAGCGTTCGAAATCGGTAATCTTGGACTCAAACCAGTACTCAGATTGTGTTTTTTTAATGCTTTTTGGTGTCTACACTATAGTGCATATGTTGATCTTTACTTTTGCACTTAAGTTTGGTACTTTTGATCCTCAAAAAGTTCCCTTTTTATAGTTAACATTTAATGTGGACTGTGTACTTTCCTGTTGCCTTTTTCATAGTTACAGGCTTCATACTTCTAAGTATAAGGCTTGCCTGTTTGGTAAGTACTGTGATTGAGTATAAGTCTGGCCTGTTTTGTGAGTACTGTGATTGAGTGTAGGATGGGCCTGTTTGGTAAGTACTGTGATTGAGTGTAAGTCTGACCTGTTTGGTGAGTACTATGATTGAGTGTAAGTCTGGCCTGTTTGGTAAGTACTGTGATTGAGTGTAAGTCTGGCCTGTTTGGTGAAAACTATGATTGAGTGTAAGTCTGGCCTGTCTGGTGAGTACTGTGATTGAGTGTAATTCTGGCTTTTTTGATAAATACCGTGATTTAATGTAAGTCTGGCCTGTTTGGTAAGTACTGTGATTGAGTGTAAGTCACGCCTTTTTCGTGAGTACTGTGATTGAGTGTAAGTCGGGCCTGTTTAGTAAGTACTGTGATTGAGTGTAAGTCTGGCCTGTTTAGTAAGTAATGTGATTGAGTGTAAATCGGGTCTGTTTGGTGAGTACTGTGATTGATTTAAAGTCTATCCTGTTTGATGGGTATTGTGACTAAGTGTAAGTCTGACCTGTTTGGTGAGTACTGTGACTGAGTGTAAGTCGGGCTTATTTGGTGAGTGCTGTGACTAAGTGTAAATCTGGCCTGTTTGATGAGTACTGTGATTGAGTGTAAGTCTGGCCTGTTTGGTGAGTACTGTAATTGAGAGTAAGTCGGGCTTGTTTGGTGAGTGCTGTGACTAAGTGTAAATCTGGCCTGTTTGGTAAGTACTGTGCTTGAGTGTAAGTCTGGCCTGTCTGGTGAGTTCTATGAATAAGTGTAAGTCTGGCCTGTTTGGTGAGTACTGTGATTGAATGTAAGTCTGGCCTGTTTGGTGAGTTCTGTGACTAGGTGTAAGTCTGCTCTGTTTGTCGAGTAATGAAATTGAGTGTATGTCTGGCCTGTTTGGTGAGTACTGTGACTGAGTGTAAGTCTGGCCTGTTTGGTGAGTACTGAAATTGAGAGTAAGTCTGGCCTGTTTGGTGAGTACTGAAATTGAGTGTAAGTCTGGCCTGTTTGGTGAGTACTGAAATTGAGTGTAAGTCTGGCCTGTTTGGTGAGTACTGAAATTGAGAGTAAGTCGGGTTTGTTTGGTGAGTACTG
Organism: Saxidomus purpurata; assembly: GCA_022818135.1. Taxonomy (NCBI): domain Eukaryota; kingdom Metazoa; phylum Mollusca; class Bivalvia; order Venerida; family Veneridae; genus Saxidomus; species Saxidomus purpurata. Next base: position 20,976,549 of record JAFMSR010000001.1, on the reverse strand, counting down.
AAATTGAGTGTAAGTCTGGCCTGTTTGTTGAGTACTGAAATTGAGTGTAAGTCTGCTCTGTTTGTCGAATACTGTGATTGAGTGTAAGTCGGGACTGTTTCGTGAGTTCTGTCATTGAGTGTAAGTCTGGCCTGTTTGGTGAGTACTGTGACTGAGTGTAAGTCTGGCCTGTTTGGTGAGTACTGTGATTTAGTGTATGATTTGTCTGTTTGATGAGTACTGTGATTGACTGTAAGTCTGGGCTGTTTGGTGACTTTTGTGACTAGTTGTAAGTCTGCTCTGTTTGTCGAGTAATGTGATTGAGTGTTTGTCGAGTCTGTTTGGTGGGTACTGAAGTTGAGAGTAAGTCGGGTTTGTTTGGTGAGTACTCAAATTGAGAGTAAGTCGGGTTTGTTTGGTGAGTACTGTGATTGAGTGTAAGTCTGGCCTGTTTGGTGAGTACTGTGATTAAGTGTAATTTTGGTCTGTATGGTGAGTACTGTGATTAAGTGTAAGTTGGGACTGTTTGGTGAGTACTGTCATTGAGTTTAGTCTGGCCTATTTGGTGAGTATTGTGACTGAGTGTAAGTCTGGCCTGTTTGGTGAGTACTGTGATTAAGTGTAAGTTTGGTCTGTATGGTGAGTACTGTGATTAAGTGTAAGTTGGGACTGTTTGGTGAGTACTGTCATTGAGTTAAGTCTGGCCTATTTGGTGAGTATTGTGACTGAGTGAAAGTCTGGCCTGTTAGGTGAGTACTGTGATTAAGTGTACGTTTGGTCTGTTTGGTGAGAACTGTGCTTGAGTGTAAGTCTGGCCTGTTTGGTGAGTACTGTGACTAAGAGTAAGTCTGACCTGTTTGGTGAGTACTGTGATTGAGTGTTAGTTTAGTCTGTTTGGTGAGTGCTGTGATTGAGTGTTAGTTTAGTCTGTTTGGTGAGTGCTGTGATTGAGTGTTAGTTTAGTCTGTTTGGTAAGTGCTGTGATTGAGTGTAAGTCTGGCCTGTTTGGTGAGTGCTGTGATTAAGTGTAAGTCTGGCCTGTTTGGTGAGTACTGTGATTGAGTGTTAGTTTAGTCTGTTTGGTGAGTGCTGTGATTGAGTGTTAGTTTAGTCTGTTTGGTAAGTGCTGTGATTGAGTGTAAGTCTGGCCTGTTTGATGGGTATTGTGACTAAGTGTAAGTCTGACCTGTTTGGTGAGTACTGTGACTGAGTGTAAGTCGGGCTTATTTGGTGAGTGCTGTGACTAAGTGTAAATCTGGCCTGTTTGATGAGTACTGTGATTGAGTGTAAGTCTGGCCTGTTTGGTGAGTACTGTAATTGAGAGTAAGTCGGGCTTGTTTGGTGAGTGCTGTGACTAAGTGTAAATCTGGCCTGTTTGGTAAGTACTGTGCTTGAGTGTAAGTCTGGCCTGTCTGGTGAGTTCTATGAATAAGTGTAAGTCTGGCCTGTTTGGTGAGTACTGTGATTGAATGTAAGTCTGGCCTGTTTGGTGAGTTCTGTGACTAGGTGTAAGTCTGCTCTGTTTGTCGAGTAATGAAATTGAGTGTATGTCTGGCCTGTTTGGTGAGTACTGTGACTGAGTGTAAGTCTGGCCTGTTTGGTGAGTACTGAAATTGAGAGTAAGTCTGGCCTGTTTGGTGAGTACTGAAATTGAGTGTAAGTCTGGCCTGTTTGGTGAGTACTGAAATTGAGTGTAAGTCTGGCCTGTTTGGTGAGTACTGAAATTGAGAGTAAGTCGGGTTTGTTTGGTGAGTACTGAAATTGAGTGTAAGTCTGGCCTGTTTGTTGAGTACTGAAATTGAGTGTAAGTCTGCTCTGTTTGTCGAATACTGTGATTGAGTGTAAGTCGGGACTGTTTCGTGAGTTCTGTCATTGAGTGTAAGTCTGGCCTGTTTGGTGAGTACTGTGACTGAGTGTAAGTCTGGCCTGTTTGGTGAGTACTGTGATTTAGTGTATGATTTGTCTGTTTGATGAGTACTGTGATTGACTGTAAGTCTGGGCTGTTTGGTGACTTTTGTGACTAGTTGTAAGTCTGCTCTGTTTGTCGAGTAATGTGATTGAGTGTTTGTCGAGTCTGTTTGGTGGGTACTGAAGTTGAGAGTAAGTCGGGTTTGTTTGGTGAGTACTCAAATTGAGAGTAAGTCGGGTTTGTTTGGTGAGTACTGTGATTGAGTGTAAGTCTGGCCTGTTTGGTGAGTACTGTGATTAAGTGTAATTTTGGTCTGTATGGTGAGTACTGTGATTAAGTGTAAGTTGGGACTGTTTGGTGAGTACTGTCATTGAGTTTAGTCTGGCCTATTTGGTGAGTATTGTGACTGAGTGTCAGTCTGGCCTGTTTGGTGAGTACTGTGATTAAGTGTAAGTTTGGTCTGTATGGTGAGTACTGTGATTAAGTGTAAGTTGGGACTGTTTGGTGAGTACTGTCATTGAGTTAAGTCTGGCCTATTTGGTGAGTATTGTGACTGAGTGAAAGTCTGGCCTGTTAGGTGAGTACTGTGATTAAGTGTACGTTTGGTCTGTTTGGTGAGAACTGTGCTTGAGTGTAAGTCTGGCCTGTTTGGTGAGTACTGTGACTAAGAGTAAGTCTGACCTGTTTGGTGAGTACTGTGATTGAGTGTTAGTTTAGTCTGTTTGGTGAGTGCTGTGATTGAGTGTTAGTTTAGTCTGTTTGGTGAGTGCTGTGATTGAGTGTTAGTTTAGTCTGTTTGGTAAGTGCTGTGATTGAGTGTAAGTCTGGCCTGTTTGGTGAGTGCTGTGATTAAGTGTAAGTCTGGCCTGTTTGGTGAGTACTGTGATTGAGTGTTAGTTTAGTCTGTTTGGTGAGTGCTGTGATTGAGTGTTAGTTTAGTCTGTTTGGTAAGTGCTGTGATTGAGTGTAAGTCTGGCCTGTTTGGTGAGTACTGTGCTTGAGTGTTAGTCAGGCCTGGTTGGTGAGTACTGTGATTGAGTGTAAGTCTGGCCTGTTTGGTGAGAACTGTGATTGAGTGTAAGTCTGGCCTGTTTGGTGAGTACTGTGCTTGAGTGTTAGTCAGGCCTGTTTGGTGAGTACTGTGATTGAGTGTAAGTCTGGCCTGTTTGGTGAGAACTGTGCTTGAGTGTAAGTCTGGCCTGTTTGGTGAGTACTGTGATTGAGTGTAAGTCTGGCCTGTTTGGTGAGAACTGTGCTTGAGTGTAAGTCTGGCGTGTTTGGTGAGTACTGTGACTAAGTGTAAGTCTGGCCTGTTTGGTGAGTACTGTGACTAAGTGTAAGTCTGGCCTGTTTGGTGAGTACTGTGATTGAGTGTTAGTTTAGTCTGTTTGGTGAGTGCTGTGATTGAGTGTAAGTTTGGTCTGTTTGGTGAGTACTGTGACTAAGTGTAAGTCTGGCCTGTTTAGTGAGTTCTGTGATTGAGTGTTAGTTTAGTCTGTTTGGTGAGTGCTGTGATTAAGTGTAAGTTTGGTCTGTTTGGTGAGTACTGTGATTGAGTGTTAGTATGGCCTGTTTGGTGAGTACTGTGATTGAGTGTTAGTATGGCCTGTTTGGTGAGTACTGTGATTAAGTGTAAGTTTGGTCTGTTTGGTGAGTACTGTGATTGAGTGTAAGTCGGGACTGTTTGGTGAGTACTGTGATTGAGTGTTAGTTTAGTCTGTTTGGTGAGTACTGTGATTAAGTGTAAGTCTGACCTGTTTGGTGAGTACTGTGATTGAGTGTAAGTCTGGCCTCTTTGGTGAGTACTGTGATTGAGTGTAAGTCTGGCCTGTTTGGTGAGTACTGTGATTGAGTGTAAGTCTGGACTGTTTAGTGAGTTCTGTGATTAAGTGTAAGTTTGGTCTGTTTGGGGAGTACTGTGATTAAGTGTAAGTCGGGACTGTTTGGTGAGTACTGTCATTGGGTGTTAGTCGGGACTGTTTGGTGAGTACTGTCACTGAGTGTAAGTTTGGTCTGTTTGGGGAGTACTGTGATTAAGTGTAAGTTTGGTCTGTTTGGGGAGTACTGTGATTAAGTGTAAGTCGGGACTGTTTGGTGAGTACTGTCATTGGGTGTGAGTCGGGACTGTTTGGTGAGTACTGTCACTGAGTGTAAGTTTAGTCTGTTTGGTGAATACTGTGATTAAGTGTAAGTCTGGCCTGTTTGGTGAGTACTGTGACTGAGTGTATATCTGGCCTGTTTAGTAAGTACTGTGATTGAGTGTTAGTCTAGCCTGTTTAGTAAGTACTGTGACTGAGTGTTAGTCTGGCCTGTTTGGTGAGTACTGTGATGGAGTGTAAGTTAGGCCTGTTAAGTGAGTACTGGATGGATAGTAGGTCTGGCCTGTTTAGTGAGTACTGTGACTAAGTGTAAGTCTGGACTGTTTGGTGAGAACTGTGATGGAGTGTAAGTTAGGCCTGTTAAGTGAGTACTGGATGGATAGTAGGTCTGGCCTGTTTGGTGAGTACTGTGATGGAGTGTAAGTTAGGCCTGTTAAGTGAGTACTGGATGGATAGTAGGTCTGGCCTGTTTGGTGAGTACTGTGATTGAGTGTAAGTCTGGACTGTTTGGTGAGAACTCTCATTGAGTGTAAGTCTTGCCTGTTTAGTGAGTACTGTGACTAAGTGTAAGTCGGGTCTGTTTGGTGAGTACTGTGATTAAGTGTAAGTTTGGTCTGTTTGGTGAGTACTGTGCTTAAGTGTAAGTCGGGACTGTTTGGTGAGTACTGTCACTGAGTGTAAGTCTGGCCTGTTTGGTGAGAACTCTCATTGAGTGTAAGTCTGGCCTGTTTGGTGAGTACTGTGATTAAGTGTTAGTTTGGTCTGTTTGGTGAGTACTGTGGTTAAGTGTAAGTCGGGACTGTTTGGTGAGTACTGTGATTGAGTGTAAGTCTGGACTGTTTGGTGAGAACTCTCATTGAGTGTAAGTCTGGCCTGTTTGGTGAGTACTGTGATTTAGTGTAAGTTTGGTCTGTTTGGTGAGTACTGTGCTTAAGTGTAAGTCGGGACTGTTTGGTGAGTATTGTCACTGAGTGTAAGTCTGGCCTGTTTGGTGAGTACTGTGATTAAGTGTAAGTCTGGACTGTTTGGTGAGAACTCTCATTGAGTGTAAGTCTGGCCTGTTTAGTGAGTTCTGTGATTGAGTGTAAGTTTAGTCTGTTTGGTGAGTGCTGTGATTAAATGTAAGTTTGGTCTGTTTGGTGAGTACTGTGATTGAGTGTTAGTATGGCCTGTTTGGTGAGTACTGTAATTGAGTGTAAGTCTGGCCTGTTTAGTGAGTACTGTGATAGAGTGTTAGCATGGCCTGTTTGGTGAGTACTGTAATTGAGTGTAAGTCTGGACTGTTTAGTGAGTTCTGTGATTAAGTGTAAGTTTGGTCTGTTTGGGGAGTACTGTGATTGAGTGTTAGTATGGCCTGTTTGGTGAGTACTGTAATTGAGTGTAAGTCGGGACTGTTTGGTGAGTACTGTCACTGAGTGTAAGTCTGGCCTGTTTGGTGAGTACTGTGATTAAGTGTAAGTTTGGTCTGTTTGGTGAGTACTGTGATTGAGTGTAAGTCTGGACTGTTTGGTGAGAACTCTCATTGAGTGTAAGTCTGGACTGTTTAATGAGTTCTGTGATTGAGTGTAAGTTTAGTCTGTTTGGTGAGTGCTGTGATTAAATGTAAGTTTGGTCTGTTTGGTGAGTACTGTGATTGAGTGTTAGTATGGCCTGTTTGGTGAGTACTGTAATTGAGTGTAAGTCTGGCCTGTTTGGTGAGTACTGTGATTAAGTGTAAGTTTGGTCTGTTTGGTGAGTACTGTGATTGAGTGTAAGTCTGGCCTGTTTGGTGAGAACTCTCATTGAGTGTAAGTCTGGCCTGTTTAGTGAGTTCTGTGATTAAGTGTAAGTTTGGTCTGTTTGGGGAGTACTGTGATTAAGTGTAAGTCGGTACTGTTTGGTGAGTCTTGTCATTGGGTGTTAGTCGGGACTGTTTGGTGAGTACTGTCACTGAGTGTAAGTTTGGTCTGTTTGGGGAGTACTGTGATTAAGTGTAAGTCGGGACTGTTTGGTGAGTCTTGTCATTGGGTGTTAGTCGGGACTGTTTGGTGAGTACTGTCACTGAGTGTAAGTTTGGTCTGTTTGGGGAGTACTGTGATTAAGTGTAAGTCGGGACTGTTTGGTGAGTACTGTCATTGGGTGTTAGTCGGGACTGTTTGGTGAGTACTGTCACTGAGTGTAAGTTTGGTCTGTTTGGTGAATACTGTGATTAAGTGTAAGTCTGGCCTGTTTGGTGAGTACTGTGACTGAGTGTATATCTGGCCTGTTTAGTAAGTACTGTGATTGAGTGTTAGTCTAGCCTGTTTAGTAAGTACTGTGACTGAGTGTTAGTCTGGCCTGTTTGGTGAGTACTGTGATGGAGTGTAAGTTAGGCCTATTAAGTGAGTACTGGATGGATAGTAGGTCTGGCCTGTTTAGTGAGTACTGTGACTAAGTGTAAGTCTGACCTGTTTGGTGAGTACTGTGATTGAGTGTAAGTCTTGCCTGTTTAGTAATAATTGATGGATAGTAAGTCTGGTGTCTTTGATGAGTACAGTCATTGAGTGTAATACTGGCCTGTTTAGTGAGTAATGTGACTAAGTGTAAGTCTGGCCTGTTTGGTAAGTACTGTGATTGAGTGTTAGTCTGGCCTGTTTGTCGAGTACTGTGCTTGAGTGTAAGTCTTGCCTGTTTTGTGAGTACTGTGATTGAGTGTAAGTCTGGTCTGTTTGGTGAGTACTGTGATCGGGTGTAAGTCTGGTCTTTTTGGTGAGTACTGTGATAGAGTGTAAGTCGGGTCTGTTTGGTGAGTACTGTGATTGAGTGTAAGTCTCGCCTGTTTAGTGAGTACTGTGATTGAGTGTTATTCTGGTCTGTTTGGCCTGGTTGGTGAGTACTGTGATTGAGCTTAAGTCTAACCTATTTGGTGAGTACTGTGATTGAGTATAAGTTTGGCCTGTTTGTAGAGTACTGTGATTGAGTACAAGTCTAGCCTGTTTGGTGAGTACTGTGATTGAGTTTAGTCTGGTCTGTTTGGTAGGTACTGAAATTGAGTGTAAGTCTGTCCTGTTTGGTGAGTACTGTGATTGAGTGTTAGTCGGACCTTTTTGGTAAGTACTGTGATTGAGTGTAAGTCTGGTCTGTTTGGTGAGTACTGTGATCGGGTGTAAGTCTGGTCTTTTTGGTTAGTACTGTGATAGAGTGTAAGTCGGGTCTGTTTGGTGAGTACTGTGATTGAGTGTAAGTCAGGCCTGTTTGGTGAGTACTGTGATTGAGTGTAAGTCGGGACTGTTTGGTGAGTACTGTGCTTGAGTGTAAGTCAGGCCTGTTTGGTGAGTACTGTGCCTGAATGTAAGTCTAGTCTGGCCTGTTTGGTGAGTACTGTGATTGAGTGTAAGTCTGGTCTGTTTGGTGAATACTGTGCTTGAGTATAAGCCTGGTCTGTTTGGTGAGTACTGTGCTTGAGTGTAAGTATTGTCTGTTTGTTGAGTACTATGCTTGAGTGTAAGTCTTCTCTGTTTGGTGAGTACAATACTTGAGTGTAAGTCTGGCCTGTTTGGTGAGTACTGTGCTTGAGTGTAAGTCTTGTCTGTTTGGTGAGTACTATGTGTGAGTGTAAGTCTTGTCTGTTTGGTGAGTACTGTGCTTGAGTGTTAGTTTGGCCTGTTTGGTGAGTACTGTGCTTGAGTGTAAGTCTTGTCTGTTTGGTGAGTACTATGCTTGAGTGTAAGTCTGGCCTGTTTGGTGAGTACTGTGCTTGAGTGTTAGTCAGGCCTGTTTGGTGAGTACTGTGCTTGAGTGTAAGTCTGGTCTGTTTGGTGAGTACTGTGCTTGAGTGTAAGTCTGGCCTGTTTGGTGAGTACTGTGATTGAGTGTAAGTCAGGCCTGTTTGTTGAGTACTGTGATTGAGTGTAAGTCTGGTCTGTTTGGTGAGTACTGTGATTGAGTGTACGTCTGGCCTGTTTGGTGAGTACTGTGATTGAGTGTAAGTCTTGTCTGTTTGGTGAGTACTGTGCTTGAGTGTAAGTCAGGCGTGTTTTGTGAGTACTGTGATTGAGTGTAAATCATGCGTGTTTTGTGAGTACTGTGCTTGAGTGTAAGTCAGGCGTGTTTGGTAAATACCGTGCTTGAGTGTAAGTCAGGCGTGTTTGGTGAGTACTGTGATTGAGTGTAAGTCAGACGTGTTTGGTGAGTACCGTGATTGAGTGTAAGTCAGGCGTGTTTGGTGAGTACTGTGATTGAGTGTAAGTCAGGCGTGTTTGGTGAGTACTGTGCTTGAGTGCAAGTCAGGCGTGTTTGGTGAGTACTGTGCTTGAGTGTAAGTCAGACGTGTTTGGTGAGTACTGTGATTGAGTGTAAGTCAGGCGTGTTTGGTGAGTAATGTGATTGAGTGTAAGTCAGGCGCGTTTGGTGAGTACTGTGCTTGAGTGTAAGTCAGACGTGTTTGGTGAGTTCAGTGACTAAGTGTTAGTCTGCTCTGTGTACTTTATGCTTTTTATACCGCTCCTATTCCATGCTTCGTTAAAACAAAGGTCTAAGACAATGTGTTATGAAAAAATAAAGACAAACATGGGTATAAGTAATCGTTTTAAATTTTCCCCTTTTTAATTCTTATATAGGTATACCGTCACATGTTGCTGTATATTCCGTTTCAAACATATATTATCCTTATCTGCACGCAAGAAAGTGTATAATTTTAGTAAAAAGGGATGAAATCTAAGTCAATATTATTTTAATGTTACCAACAACAAAAAAGTCATATTGCGGAATAGACCTCTTCCAGATATCCCTTTTCCAGTTTTTTCTGAGGTGATCAGGTGTTCTCGCCAGCAATTCTTGCCGGTTATTGACAATTAAATGAAGTCTTGTCGTCAATATCAAAGTGTTTTGCTTTATTTTAAAACCGAAGATTATTGACATCGCCGAAGCTATTGAAACATGATCTGCGCACGATATTTACATCGGGTTTCAGAAGATTTTCTCTATTATATTAAATATCTCGGTTATAAATACATCTGAACAGTCGCTGAATAAAGATTGGAAGATTCTGTTATAGTCATTCATAAACGTGCCATAGAAACTGAGCGGTAGAAGACGCAGACTTTTAATTTCATTCAATTTCGCTAAATTTACACGTACAAACTAATTAAAAAATAAAATAAAATCCTATTAATATCTGTCATTGTGAGGTTACAATAGTCATATAACTACGTTTATTCCAAGATCTACCATCAATGTGCTTGTGTATGAAATGAAAGAACTAGACTTGATCTATAATTTGCAATTCTTGTGCCGCATATTTAACCTACCCTGCGAAATTTCTAAATGGAGTCGACCTTCCTGCCATTCTGGAACTGCTTAAAGGGATGTTCATTTTCAAATTTATACATGTAGATTAAATATAAGTAAAGTTTTACGTAGAAAACATGGGTTTTGAAAGATTGGTGATATTTAGGAGAATGTTAAAGCTAGAATTAAGAATGTATATTATGTAAAACGGTAATAAAATGGTAAACAATTCCACTTTATCATAAAACTGTTCAAAAGTTTAGTAGATATAGCCTCTTGAACGTTGACTCTTAAGTATGACCTTGACTCAAGCAGTAAGAGTGTCTTGTATTCTGCATGATGTTTGAGGAGAAACAGTAACCTAGGACACTGAAACCTTGACCTTGAAAAAGTACATGCAACCATTTTGTGAAGTTATTTCAAAACCAGCATAGTTATGTAGAACGTGCTGCCCGCAGGTGAAACCCTTCGTATCAAGTGTGACCTTGACTTTTAAGGTATTCGTATGGATGGAGTGCATGACACACCCTTATGTTATAGACAGCAATGCGTATTGTTAATTCACAATTATTATACGTATGTAGAAGTTACAGCTTACAGCCCAGACACGGTATATTGGTACGTAACGCTTCCCTAAAAGTGACCTTGACCTTTGAGATAGCAACCTTGGTGTGATGCATGACACACCTGTGTGTTTCGAGCAACAACTGTCTCAAGTTATTTCAAAATTGGTTCGTATACTAAGCCTGGACAAGAATTGCGGACTGACGGACAGATGGACTGAAGGACGGACGCAACCGAGTAAGTCCGTAGTGTATAAAGTAATAAGATCGGAACGAATGTATACTCTTAAATAACTAGTGTCTTTTAAACTCAATGATACTCAATTGGTTGAAAATAATAAGTGTTTATTCAAACCAGGTTAAGTATTTTTTGTTTTCCGAATATTGTGTTTGCGTACGTACGATGTATATAAATACGGTCGACTCAGCATCACGTGTAAATTTAGTTTGAGTATCACGTACAAATAATATTTTCTTTCAGTCACAACTATACCATAAGACCAAATAATTAAGTTTAGCAGATGCGGACATCACACATTATGGAAGGAACTGTAGCAAGGGTAGTAAAGAATTCACTTACAAACGAAATATAATAACAGTCACGCATCCATTTAGCACAACTTTCTTATTTTAAAATAATGCTATATATTTGGTACCCTACTGTACTATGTTTAATGGAAATCTTGGCACTTTTCGGTCAAGTGAACGAACGACAAAAAGACAATGTTAGAAGTAAGTTAGGATGGACAAAAGTTTTTAGAAATATTTGGACTTTTTAAATACTAGTAAATTTAGAAATAGTTCTTTATCTAAAGACCACTGCATGCATCCATTCAGACGCCGAAAATACCGCAGCCCATTTCTCAGTATTACAAAAGCCTTAGTGTGGAATAACCGACTTGCGCGTGCGTATGGATATTCTTGAAAACAATTTTCCATGGATTCGTAAAGATGCTTAAAAGTGATCAGCATCCTAATAATGCGGAGTGATATCGTAACCGTATTATTGGCTGTCACATTTCAATTGTGCTGTGTCATAGATTAGCAGATTAACACTGAAATCCGACCCCTTTATCGATTCTCTCTAGCTCTGGCATGGAAGATTGATGGTGCCCATCAGCAGACAAGAGCGATATCACGGATAATTATGATTTAGTAATTGAATACCTCCCACTTTCATCTAAATTGTAAAATTTTGTTATGGTCGTGCCAGTATTTTTTGTGTAATACAGTCCTATTCTGACTCCATTTATGTACGGAGACGATTCAATTGTATTTGAAACTGATGTTCATGTGATACCTTGCCTTCTGTTAATTATTTACATATGAATTATTAATATTATCTTCCCCGAGTTACTTTAGAGAGAAAGCAACAAACGCTTGTTTCAAACTGAGAAAAACGTATTCATAATTCATCTGCAACTGTTGCATATATGATGTTGTGATGCTGGTATGTGCACTGAAATTCTTTGTTTTAGAATATATAATGGTGAATCAATGTTTAAACGATCTGCTTGAAGAAGTATCGACCATGGTTTTTTGTAAATAGTTTTGTTGGTTTATTACTTATTTAGTTTGTTACTGATGAGTGAATTTTCTACGCCTACATTTACAGCGATACAGCAAATGGGTGGGAAGGATACCGTGCTGAAGATTGGCAAAGTTTTAAGACTGGTTACTTAGGCTCATATTTTATACCAAGAAGTGCCTTAAGTTTAGGGTATCTTACTTTTTTAAGGTAAAACCAGACAGAAAATTTATGTAGTATTTTTTGTAAATTTAAGATATATATTTCATCCGAATTAAAACTGTCTTCAGAACTTCTTCAGATTATATTGATAGATTCGAAAGAAAGTTTGGCTGATGGACAGGTTATTTTGAAATACTAACGTGACACGCATTTAGTTTGAAACGTAGCTGTGTTTGTTAGGTATGTTGCCCAGCTTTTCACTCCTTTAAGCAAGATCCCTCTTCCACCATGAGAAACGAAAAGCAATCTGCCCCTCCAATCGCCGGAATAATTTAAGACATGCATGTCATGTGGAAAATGATTTCACAACGTTAATCATGAACAAATATATCATTTGCATAGTCACTTGATACAGGTACAATGTATAATCAAAATTTCAACCCATGGCTTTGCAAAAAATACACTTTTTATAGCACGTTAACCCCCTGAAAACTAAAAGTGAATCAATGATCATAACTTTACATACATATGTACAACCTTCAACACTGTTGGAGACCAAGGGCTCAAGTTCACGTACTGACATTTCTCTACACAGTTCAATTCGACTTATTAAAAATGTTTTCTTTTTACGTGTTAAAGATTTTGGTAAAAGAATAAAATTCTCCAAACTCTTAAGAAATAACATATTTTTGATCGAATAGTCAAATAAAAAGGTTCCAGTATAAATTCCTGTAAAGTTCTGCAACATTTTCAATGGTTTTTTTGCTATGTAAATTTGTACGTGTCTTGTTAATTTTAGTTTTACTTCTACATTTTGTGATTTAAAATATTCGGGATAAATTAAAACTTTTCACCAGAAACTGTGAGCGAGAAGCTTTAATGTCAAAATGTGTTGTTTTGAGGGCAGGTTTCTCTAGTTATCGTGAGCTGATATATACATCTAACACAACCAGGGACTAGACTTAATCTGCCTTAGGTCCGAACAAATATACATTTTGTTCTCAAGCTTGTTTTCTTATCATTTGGAATTAATCTTTGTTTATACACTTTTAAAGTTGTTTCATATTGTAATGTCCGTACTTAGAGCCGCCTACATTTTATTTGGACGAAAGACCGGTTAGGATGTGAGTAGCATTTAGATTCTATGCACCTTCGGTCTCTGAAGTAAAATAAAACTCAAAACATATCTGTATTTAACAACCATGACATTTATTTCATTGTTTTTTTTTTATATAAAACCGAAATACAAGCAACAGAAATGTGAAAAGTAAGACAGAAAACTGTTAGTACGAACCAGTTAAATTTCGATCTTTTCCAAGAATTAGCAAATATGCATTCGCAATTTATTATAGCTATTCATACTTTACCGAGAAAGACAGAAAAGGCAATATCTAAACTAAAAATAAATACACTGCATAATGATTTGGATATTTCACATCACTGATCACACGGTGTCTATTCAACACAAGATAACTTTCCACCTGATTGGTTTACACATGATTGTCTGATACGATTTTGAAAAAATACTTGCGATTGTAACATTTTTTTCATAGCTGCAATTATTCTGTAGTATATATTTACGTGAAAGTCACTTTTTGATGTTAAAGTCAGTCCTATTGACTTATTATAACCACCTGCAAAAGTAGAGTATTCTGATACAAAAAAATAAAAAGCTGGACATCAGATATGTGTATGATTATACCATACTATTTCATTCGATAAAATATATGTGTCAGAAAAAGCTGTAGCTGCTAGTATTTGGCAAACAATTTTATGAAAAATTTAATAACAACTGTGTATTTGTTTTACATTTTACACGTTTCAGATACTTCCATTTTCACGTTTCAAGATACGGTTCGGACATTTTACACGTTTCAGAAGAGTACGGTGTAATCGGTAACAAATCTTTCAGAAGAGTACGGTGTAATCGGTAACAAATCAGAATAAATGAATACCTGTTCGACAAACTTATTCGTTACTTTTGTTATGATTATGTGCTTTGAAACGAATTTACCTCTATTAACATGTGATGTTTAGATATAGCATAAACATAGCATAAACACTTGAACATTTGTACGGAAACGTATATTGATCCCCTTTATAGATATAGCTTAAGCTCATAAAAACATTCTTTTTTCTAGTAAGTTTCATCTTATTTAATAGTTTATCTAAGAACGAAGATACAAAGCTCTGATTTACAGTAGTGTTTTTGTGTTTAAATTAAGAAAAAAGTTTTAACTCATGCCGTTTTACTAATTAGTACATCTACATAGTGAAAAGTTATGATTGATTTGTGCTGAAATGTATACAAACTTAAAGGAGGAGAAAGTTAAAAGTAATGAAGAAATATATATGTTCTTTTTCTGTCATTTTTATTTTGGCAGGGTATTTAGTATATGTCAAATATATTTCTATGTTAATTCCCTGTTAGTTAGCTTATTTTCATAAAACTATATTTACTGACGAAAACTATCACGGACGGCGATACATAACCTTTTACAATCTAAATCTATAAAAAAGACAACGAGCACAGATATCTCCTAGATTCCTTCAACATATTATTCAGTCCCAAGTATTTGATGACTTATCTTACATATAACACAAGCATATCTTGATAACTTAACAAAATGAAGAAAATATATAAAGGGGGTCTATATACGCTTCAGTAGATTTGAGCTTATTTAAAAACCTTCTCCATATACTATTTATCGAACGGTACCAAAATCTAGTATTTTCTTGACTATTTTCAAAGTAGTGTTTGGCATTTTATGATATACTCCAATTTCCAATGTTATTTACATAATGTTTTCAACATTACATGCAGCCAAACTTAAGTTTCTCGCAAAAGTATAACAAGAAATACACTGATGCTACTAAATGAAGGTAAACGAGGCAACTGGACATGATATACCAAAGACTTGAAAGTTATTTTACTCGGCCACGGGTTATTTGAACATAGAACCTTTTACGATAAATTATGATCGTACATTCTTAACATTTATTTATCTTTGCAGCAATTAATGTAGTTAATACATATCTTTATAATACAACCAGAAACACTGAAACTGAACCGCCATTTACACGTCATCATTATGCCATGCATAGATGGACTCCTGTTCAACAAATGACCCGTATTGCAAAAGTATTACTTTAGCTACATGGGTCACAAGCGCTAATCCAGCATACCTAATTATTTCAAATTCCACCATACAACTTTTATAACAACATATATCACATATGAAACAAGTAATAATACGTATGACATGTTCAAAGTAATCCCTCTTTCCCAAAATGTTTGCTTTTTTCCTTCTTAATCATAGGAATGCTTAGGAATACGTTTATGTTGTCCATGTAAAGCTTGGAGAATATGAACAGAACAAAACACCATTTTCTTGAGGTTCACCTCGAACGTAATCACGTTATTTAACAGTAATGTTCAGCGAGGCTTGCACATGTTATTCGAAACAATAATTTCGAAGTGAAGCTACCTGGTGTTTGCTCAAGGTGTATTGCAATATGTTTCGCCAGATCCATATTGGCACAGACATTTATGTCACATCCTTAAAATAAATTACTTCCTTGTTTCACCTTTCACCAAGGTATTTATGTGTTCACTTTCAGCTTAAACACCATAACACCTACTGAACATATTTCAGACAGCAGGTACAGAATAATGCAGTCTGTGATCCATAGGCTGTCCAAAATGATAATGTGGGGGCAATGGTTCACTTTTTACTATCGGCATCCCCATGTTCATACGCATATCATCAATCATTTTGGCGGACATATCAATATCATTCCGGTAGTCGTGATGACCATGTGACATCATAGTAGGTGCAGGGGGGAATGACTGGTGGTGGTGATGATGCATTGTCTGCTGGAACTGCTCTTCCATCATTTCCCTGCAAATACAATGAAATTACGTATAAGTCCATGTTTACATGTATTTTAGTTTTACATATGTGTACATGTATAGGATTCTCTTCAGTGTTGTTTTTGTACCTTTATTTATCCAAAGACTTCTCAAACCAGATTCAATGATAGTTTCATTTTGTGGTATTTCATTAATTTTCCTTTTTGCATAATCTGTTGGGTTTTTTAAAATTAATCTGTGAATCGTTTCTGCTTTTTATCGCCCTGACCACTTTCAGACCACTATCTGTCTGAAAATCATGATTCCATTCTTCATAATAGTTTAAACGCTACGCATATCTATTTTGATTGCTTTGAAATGTGCCGGTTATTTGCATTTTCGATATTTTTTGCATGAACCCATCATTTAAATACAACATCCGGTTTAATGTATGGTTCCTTTTTGTGAAACAGGATTTCAAATATAATGTTCATTTGCATTTTCCTTGTTGTTTTTATGTCATTTTCCATATTGTACTTGTGTTTTAATAGAATTCAGGCATTCACCGAGGGATTCCAATCTGTTACACAGCGAATTAGCTACCCGCGTGGTTTATGTAAATATTTTCACAATTACCCTTTCATGAAACCTCAATAAATCAATGTGTTGATTAAATTTTTGATGTCTTTTTAATTATTACAATGAAAGATGTCATGACAAGACAATTACACAGTTTGATGTGTAATAATTAAAAATGTGGTGTTTAGTTTGTGTGTAAGTCCTCGACAGCAGATGGATTTGGTTTTATCTGATTCGGGGACTAATGAGTTAATATTTTTGGGCTCCGTAGATATAACAGTATTCTGTTTTCGTTATTAAAACACTATATACACCATGGTTCTGTTGCTTTATCATTTGAATGTGCTTTACTAAAAATAGCAACAAGTCAAGTGATAATGCAATAGAACCGTTTATTTCTGAACTTTGTTAAGACTTTGATGTATTAAGTTACTCGTCCGAGTATTACCATTTCTCAGTAGTACATACAGGATATCCTTTCTATATCAAAGTACAAGTAAATCTAGATTCTATCTGCAGAATAAATGGCTATATTTAAAAGAAACTGTTTAAAAATGTAATTTTCAAAGGTCCCCGTTTTGGAAGTTTTATAAAACCTTTCCAAAAATGTACAAATAAACATACCCTACATTTTTGACTAATGAAAATCTCTAAATTTTTACAATGTTCCCTGTCTATTTGCCATAAACCTCTGACATGTTATTCTATGTATCACTCTTGACTGTTATAGACATGTTTGCGCATGACGTCTTAAAATGTAGTAAATAAAGACTAAATGTAGGGCAAACACTAAGTCAGTTAGAGGCTAAAATAGAGAAATTCATACAATATAAAACCCCAAAGGAGGGAGCGTTAGCGACCAACTGTGTTTCTATGTTGTATAAACTGCTTTGTTAGCACACTGTCTTCCTCATGTGAGGAGTAGTTGAGGAGATATTCTAAGTACAGTGCTGCTAAAAATAAACGAAAACAATTAAAATATGTTGGACAAACAATACTCTATAGCAAAAGCACATGCTCTTGACATTATAAGGCATTGGTCTGATTTCTTCGTGTATTGATGTTTTGTTTCTATTGTCAGACTCACCTGGACTTAATATTTGAAACAAACTTCTAAAGTTTCGCTTACAGCATTGATTATTTTCTTATTTTCGCTTTTAAGTCATAAATCTAAAGTAACATTTGCTCTACAGAAATTATAGACCTTATTTTGCTTTTCATCTTCTTGTGTCCCTTTGCCTTCAAGCTGTGTACACGACTGGCAGTTATTCGATAATTCTGACATAGAGACAGTATTTAAGCATTTAAATGTCGTTTCGGGTGATATAAACAAAAATGTAACATATGCAACTGACAGCTTTCTGAACTTTGTTTAACAGTGAACTTTCATCCAGGGAAAGCTGTCCTTCACTCTGAGAAGTACTGTGTCAAAATGATTTCAACGCATAGATGTTTTGTAAAGCAGGTTTTGTATTCGCGAAAAATACATTGTAAGATACGAAATGTCTTTGTAAATTTATATTCTTCCGCTTGTGAAAAGCTTTATTATTGACAAAGAAATATGATAATATAGGTCGGACGAACAAATCCTCAAATTAAACATATTTCGAACATCCAAAAAAACACATGTTATTCCATTCGCTTCTTTAACACGAGTCTAATCCTTTACGGTCATTTAAAATATTGCATAGCATCTTGTCATACAGCTACCATAGGAATGATAACAAGAGTAACTAATGAGTAACTAGAGAAACTAATGAGTAACTAATGTAAGTTGCGAGAAATAAGTATGTTCTAACAGACATGTCGGAAGTATTGCAAATTGCTCTTTGTCTACTTTTCGCATATTCAATCTATGATTTTATGTAAAGTCACACAAGCAATGAGATCCTACCAGAAAACTAAATTCATATTTTTCCATGTACAAACCATAACAGGGCAAACTTTTTCGTTTTAGCTCCCAATCACCATTTGCTTTACAATTAAGTCTAATAAGAGTACAAGATAGGTATTTTTCTGAAAACATTTTATTTATTGACGAATATGATATGAAAATGTCGCTATAATATAGCAAGAAAGAATCAAAGAGAATGTACTGATGGGCCATATACAATACTCGATTGCAGAAGTTTTCAATTGTTATTATGATCAATGTAAGCGACATCTTATCGTCGCCAATGTATAAGGCTGTCACTGACTTGTCGTTAGAAAATTTCTTCCAGCAGACAAGGCTTCAGAGTCTAGCTAAGTATTAAAAAGTCAGTCAACTGAACCGCCAATCTTCTTTGTCCAAAAATGAGTTACCGAATTCTAGTTTGATATCAAATTGTTCTGATCGCAAATCCTTCAGATAAATAGAACTTAACCTTGCAAGAAGTACCAACATACAATTTCACTCAATCAATTTAAATGCATCGATAATAATTAAAACATTTATCCTTTGCTTCAGTGTACAAAGTAAATAAAAAAAATCAACAACTTCATATTAATGAGTAATCATTTATTTTGTGAAAGCAGAAATCAATGGACACAGACCACCATGTATGGCTATTGGAAGACAATATAAAACCCTAACAAAATGTTGTGGTTCAATTCACAAATTTAAACGATAAAAGAACACTAAGTCGTATCTGTAAAATAAAAAAGACACAGTCAGATAAAGGTCATTCCCTTAGCAGGTACAGACGAATGAGTTCAGACAGAGTCGGTTTGTTTCAAGTGAAGCAGCAGTTGTATGCCAACACTTTTCCAATTTGTCACATTGTTGTAAAAACAACAGTAAAATATTGAACACCAAAAGTCCAAAGAAAGACAATTCCATATCCGTATCCAATTTTTTCAGTTTTTGTACAATATATCAGTAACCGACCGGTTCATAGAGTTTATTTTAATGTTTAACTGATTAAATATTTTAAAAATAAGTATCGAAGTAGTGAAACAAAGTTAACCTTGATTCAATGACGTACGTTTGAGAGGATGTAATGAAAAAATGTTTCTACATAACTTACAAAACTATAATAAAGTTTGCATGTTTTTACAATCGTTTCAAATTATGGTTTTATTAATTGTTCTGTGTGATAAGCGAAGCATTTGACTGACAAACCTTTTAGAGAATGTTGCATCACTGACGGAACTTTAGGATAATTCAGCAAGTCCTACGAATGACACGACTTAAATGTCATATGGTGATTCAGTTCTCATTGGCGGTACGTATAAAGTTTCACGTTACATTTTAACGTCATGGTATTAACATGACACCCCAGTTTGTTTGAATCAAGTTCTACTGTAAACAAACATTTCGTGAGGGCAATGATACTTGGTTTTAGGGGCGATCACTGGTGAAGCAAGGGGAAAGTAATTTATTTACACTTATTTTGTAAATAGGTGATTGGTTATAACTGTTCAAGGACATCTTACATAATTAAAAACAGTTGAACATGAAGATGAGTCTTATTGCATGGTAATATTATCCGTTGTGTCACGCATAGCTGTTTTCATTTTCATTTTTAATAATAATCACGATGAGAACACAAAACTACTGAAAAAACTGAAAGTGAAAATTTAAATTTACCGTGTTCAGTTGAAGCAGTAATAAAAGTTTATGATGTTGCGCAACATTCTATAAATTGGACAAATATACAAGGACAGATATTGTCATCCACAGGAAGATACAGAAACCGAGCTCATTTTCCTATTGTGTTATGCTTTCACTTTCACTTTTATTTTTTGTAACAAAATCGGGCCATTGTTTATTTTATACTTAATTTATGCAGAAACAATTTCCGTAAATATCCATATACGTCAACGTTGTTATAGTTACATGTTATAACATAAGGTAGAAACTTGGATTAGCTATAATACATGCAGTTAATATGAATATATCAAATAACAAATAAAGAAGATAGACAGTAATAAAAGATTTGTATTATTTCAGTAAATTACTCTATTTTGTTAACTTGTATTTTTAAATTGATATAAAAAGTAACTTGTGTGTAATGATTTTAAAAAATGTACATGAACTTAAAACTCAATATGAAATTTATTCAAAACTACTGGTAAGGTTCTTGCAATAATTAGTTTATGTACAGTTAGTGATTGAGCCTTTGCAATAATCAGTTTATGTACATTTAGTGTTTGAGCCTTTGCAATAATAAGTGTATGTACATTTAGTGTTTGAGCCTTTGCAATAATAAGTTTATGTACAGTTACTGTTTGAGGCTTTGCTAATGTTTATGTACTGTTAGTGTTGAGCCTTTGCATATCCTTTATGTACTTTAGTGTTGAGCTTTGCTAATAAGTTTATGTACTTTAGTGTTGAGCCTTTCAATCAGTTTATGTACTTTAGTGTTTAGCTTTGCATTGTTTATGTACTTTAGTGTTTGAGCCTTTGCTATAAGTTTATGTCGTTAGTGTTTGAGGCTTTCAAGTTTTTCTTTAGTGTTGAGCCTTTGCATAATCACTTTATGTACTTTAGTCTTGGCCTTTGCAATAATCGTTTATGTCTTTAGTGCTTGAGCCTTTAAATCGTTTAGTAAGTTAGTGTTGGTTTGCAAAATCGTTTATGTAGTTGTGTTTGCTTTCGCTTTGCAATAATCAGTTTATGTACAGTTAGTGTTTGAGCCTTTGCAATAATAAGTTTATGTACATTTAGTGCTTGAGCCTTTGCAATAATCAGTTTATGTACAGTTAGTGATTGATCCTTTGCAATAATAAGTTTATGTACAGTTAGTGGTTGAGCCTTTGCAATAATCAGTTTATGTACATTTAGTGGTTGGGCCTTTGCAATAATCAGTTTATGTACAGTTAGTGTTTGAGCCTTTGCAATAATCAGTTTATGTACAGTTACTTTTTGAGGCTTTGCAATAATTAGTTTATGTACAGTTAGTGTTTGAGCCTTTGCAATAATCAGTTTATGTACAGTTGTGTTTGAGCCTTTGCAATAATCGTTTATGTACATTTAGTGTTTGAGCCCTTGCAATAATCAGTTTTGTCAGTTCTGTTTGGGGCTTTGCAGATTCAGTTTTGTACAGTTAGTGTCTGAGCCTATGCAAAATCGTTAGACAGAGTGTTTGAGCCTTTGCAATAATCATTTATGTACGTTGTGTTTGAGCCTTTGCATAATCGTTTATGTACAGTTAGGTTTGGCCTTTGCAAAATCAGTTTATGTACAGTTAGTGTTTGAGCCTTTGCAATAATCAATTTATGTACAGTTAGTGTTTGGCCTTTGCAAAATAATTTATGTACAGTTAGTGTTTGGCCTTTGCAAATCAATTTATGTAAGTTAGGTTTGAGCCTTTGCAAATCAGTTTAGTACTTGTGTTTGGCCTTTGTATAATCAATTTATGTACAGTTAGTGTTTGGCCTTTGCAATAATCAGTTTATGTACATTAGTGTTTGAGCCTTTTGCAATAATAGTTTTGTACTTTAGTGCTTGAGCCTTTGCATAATCAGTTTATGTACAGTTAGTGATTGATCCTTTGCAATATAAGTTTATGTACAGTTAGTGGTTGAGCCTTTGCAATATCAGTTTATGTACATTTAGTGGTTGGGCCTTTGCAATAATCGTTTATGTACAGTTAGTGTTTGAGCCTTTGCAATAATCGTTTGTCATCTTTTTGAGGCTTTGCAATTAGTTTATGTACAGTTAGTGTTTGAGCCTTTGCAATAATCAGTTTATGTACAGTTAGTGTTTGAGCCTTTGCAATAATCAGTTTATGTACATTTAGTGTTTGAGCCCTTGCAATAATCAGTTTATGTACAGTTACTGTTTGGGGCTTTGCAGTATTCAGTTTATGTACAGTTAGTGTCTGAGCCTATGCAATAATCAGTTTATGTACAGTTAGTGTTTGAGCCTTTGCAATAATCAATTTATGTACAGTTAGTGTTTGAGCCTTTGCAATAATCAGTTTATGTACAGTTAGCGTTTGAGCCTTTGCAATAATCAGTTTATGTACAGTTAGTGTTTGAGCCTTTGCAATAATCAATTTATGTACAGTTAGTGTTTGAGCCTTTGCATAATCATTTATGTACGTTAGTGTTTGAGCCTTTGCAATAATCAATTTATGTACAGTTAGCGTTTGAGCCTTTGCAAAATCATTTATGTCAGTTAGTGTCTGAGCCTATGCAATAATCAGTTTATGTACAGTTAGTGTTTGAGCCTTTGCAATAATCAGTTTATGTACAGTTAGTGTTTGAGCCTTTGCAATAATCAGTTTATGTACAGTTAGTGTTTGAGCCTTTGCAATAATCAATTTATGTACAGTTAGTGTTTGAGCCTTTGCAATAATCAGTTTATGTACAGTTAGTGTTTGAGCCTTTGTAATAATCAGTTTATGTACAGTTAGTGATTGAGCCTTTGCAATAATCAGTTTATGTCCATTTAGTGGTTGAGCCTTTGCAAATTATTCACTTCTTGGTTATATTACAAAAAGTATCACTTCTATCTGCCCGTATCATTTGCTGTCTTATGTTTAAAGCAAGTCAACTGTGAATAAATAGTGTGTATGTTTCGTTTTGGGAACGACCGGCTACAATATTCGAACACCATAAGAGACAGTAAGAGTCACATATGGTGTGCAGACGGATATTATGTCAGTACCTAAAGCCTGTAGTTGCGGCAAAGACTCACTCCATCAAAAATTACTACCACCTACATGACTCAAAGGAGCATGTTAAGGCTATTGCACCTACCTCCACCATTAGAAAAACCGAGTTTATAAGCAGGCGTGACAGTTTGCTTTTCTTGATGATGGTTGGTTTTATGTTGTTTTAAAATGCAGTTGTGTGAAATTCACTTTCAACCAAATTTTGTAATAATAGTGCACATATTAAGAGTAAGAAAGAACATGATATGTATATAATGGACTTCTTTTGTCTCAGGGTAGTTATAGTAACCACGAGAGTTCTGGCACATGATGCAGATATGGGGAAACGTGTCAAAATACCTAACAATAGCTAAATTACGAAATTATAGACTTGTCAAACAATACGTGTAGTGTGAACACTCCTAATCATGTACTGCAAAGATCGAGCAACACAGGAGAAAAGAGAGGCAAACAAATATCTCCAAAGAACAGAATTTATGTCAGAATGGAAACTCCTATGCAGACTGCGGCCTAGATTGTTGCCATAGGTGATAGTGTTGAAACAGTGGAGTCAAGGAAGAAGCAACATATACAGTTGTTCAATGATTAATACCCAACACAGTTCATATTGACGACTGCTGACTATCTTTTTCTACTTTATCATTATGTATCATTTTGTTGTACCATTGTTTTGATGTTTTATTATGTTTTGTTATTGTGCAGTTTATTAATGTTAAGAGGGTCGTATCAAAGAACGGCACGTAGGTCATCATTTAGCACTTGCATTGATGCGTTAATGAAACCGTTTGTAGAAATTATGTGTTTGTTATCTAACGACCTTCGTTTTGTACATGTTAACGAAATGTTTGTTCAGTTCTGCTCATTGTTTTCAAAGCAACTGAAACTCTATTTAAAGATGTTAGAATTTACGCAAAAGTAATATGCTCCTATTAGAAACAGGTTGTGCTTCACTGTTCCACTAGAGATGATCTTATATGCGTCAATACTATAACGAGAAGAGGGGGGTTCAGTTTTCATGTTACGGTCGATCAGACAGGTAACAGGCATTCTTGTGACTATCTATTCCACCATCGTGTCTATTCCCCCATCGTGTCAATTCCTGTACACTGGGCGTGGTGGATGGCCATTAATAACTTTAGTTACACCCGGATATCTGGGCTTCACATCGATAAATCTAGTCTTTAACAATACCTTAAACCCTATCTGATTTTTCTGATATTTAGCCGCTGTATCAAATTGCATCGAATAGGTGTTGTATCTGATAAACCATTTATAAGTCTTTTATTTTCACGTCATGGACTTTCGCACATGTACACATTATGTTTGTCCCGGTCTATTTTATCGAGTATTAAATGGCGGAGTTTATTAATTTCCCTATCATTGGCTGTCAGCAGTGTCAAGCTGATTCACTTATATATTGAAAATAAAAAATAGATGTTCCGTCAAAAAATCTTTTGTTAGTGTTGTGAATAACATTTACGAGATGGAGATATATTTAGAGTGTATTTTAAAATGTATAGGTTTGAATTTTTATGTAACGTTTTATTATTCATAGCCAAGTGCCGCAAATTTGACAATGTCGTTTTGGGTTAAAGAAAATAATGGAGAATGACTTGCCAAACTATTCAGAATATTTTATTACTCAAGTCAACCATCCTAATGATTTTAAAGCGTGCCTTTTAAGTATGATGGACTTATTATTCAATAAATACGGATATGCATTTCTATTTACATATTTTACCTAAAATTTCTGTTTACAACTTACATCCCTCGAGACTGAAATGTTGTCATTTTCATTGCATTGATCAGTTGCGTTTAAAAAAGGTTATTAAAAATTCATGCATACCTTTTATCGCGTCTTATTATTCCTATATCAATTACCGAACAATATTTCTCTAAACACCCTAATGATATGCTGATTGGATTCTAAAATGATCATAGATTGGAACAGTTAATAAATTCACTAAGATTGGTGATAGCCATCTTTTTGGACAAAATTAAAATAACTTTATTATGAAGCTTTTAATGCTTTTGGAAAATGTCTCATTTATATACATTCATGTCCTCGTATTTCATATCAGATCTTTTATACTCAAAAGTAAAACGATAGCAAACACAATCTAACTTGTATATATCAGTTTAGAAGAGTCTTGTTGTCAAGGCAACTATTTCAATCGTGAGAAGATGATGTGTCGTAGAAGACACATCACAAGTGTGCTAAAAGATAACACAGAAAGGACAGTTGAATGTGTATAAACATTATAACAACTAGAAATTATTCAAATACTTTTCATACCTAACAAGCATTTAAATGTGAGAAAATGTTAATTCATACAAGAGTTCAGTTTTATGTCGTGATATATTCTGAATTAAAAAAAATGAAGTCAAACGTTCAAATTTATGGTCTGCATTAAATGAATTATGTGTGAAATGAGATATATATGCGTTGTTGTTGTTGGCGTATCCTTACAAAAAATGAACCTAAAAAGGCAACGTGAACATAGTTAGAGTTGACAATCTTCTGAAGTTATGTCATCTGTTCTCTCTCCACATTTACACTTCAAGAAATGCAAATAAAGTAAACAAGGAATGTGACAAAAACAATGTACTAAATATTACTAACCATATACTTTGTATAAAACTTGCATTATTTACATGACATAAGATGTTTGTGATTTTTCTGTATAACGTATACTATATACATGCTTCTTTCGCTTGATTTCATTTGGACCGAAGACCCAATAGTCCGAAATCGGAAGGAAGATAAAGTAGACCCCCTTAACCTACCGCCGATCGAACTTTTATAAATGAAATTCTAACATCAATCACCAAACAGAGAATAGTACACCCCTAGGATTTGAAATCAGTGTTCGTTGCCAAATGATAATATAAGCATGAAGTAAGATATACACCACAGAACTCACAAAAGACAAATCATCGATTGAACTTGACATTACCACTTAACTATTAAGATTTGTGAAATAAAAAGTCTGGGTAGCCACACTGTGGGAGGGGGACATTCCAGCCCGGCGACTTATGATTGCTCCTTCAAATATCTCACAAATTTTAATGAGATACTTTCCCTTTTACTCGTTAAAATACCAAACAAAATGCATGTCAAAGTTTACAAGGACGTACAAATCATCCCTAAAAAGAAACGACAAAAGAACAAAGGTCATTTGTATGTCACTGTAGGGGCAATGAATGTAAAGTGAATTCACGATTTCGCTGTTCATATTCTTAATAAAACACAAACATTTTACAACATGAATGATCACTATCTTTTATAGAGGAGGGTAACTGACAAAATGAAGTGTATTTTCTATGCACATCTTTTCACTATTTTATGAATTACGCCAAGGGAATGCTTTTCTACCGCATGACGGGGAATATAGAATGAATACATTGCCTCTGTGATAGTGAGAACAGCGGGTAGTCAATTATATTTCCCCGTGATATCTGGAAGCCGGGCTCTA
The DNA here is from genome assembly GCA_022818135.1 of Saxidomus purpurata. Taxonomy (NCBI): domain Eukaryota; kingdom Metazoa; phylum Mollusca; class Bivalvia; order Venerida; family Veneridae; genus Saxidomus; species Saxidomus purpurata. The sequence goes on along the minus strand of JAFMSR010000001.1, from coordinate 20,950,549 downwards.
ACCAGTAAATGATTAAAATAATGAAAAATTGCTGTTTTCAAATAATGACTGCAGCGATGGGACCGTGATGTATGACTTGACTTGTATGTAGAACAATAGGATTCTACGATCAGCCTTTCTAGCAAATTATGAAATTGAATCCATCGTAAAAACATTGAAAGTACAATAAATTCTACCCATTTGGAAAAGTGTTCATATCATTAATAATAATTAGCATTTTAGGAATACGGCTAATATTTAATATTATTGTATGGTCCATTAAGTCTCATTCATAAAGTACCGCGAAAAGAAATCATTATGAATGAACTTTTTAAAACAACAAAAAGGAACAGCAGAGGAAGTCTTGTTGCGCGAAACAGATGCATGACTAACCAAGGAAGAAACAGGAAAGTCATGATTGCTGAATGCTCAAGGCCTAGTGTGATATTTTATTTACATCCGTCTCGGTCATTAATGTTCATTGACTTGCACGTCCAAACTGTGAACAGTTTTGATTATGGGCTGTTTACGCGTAAAACATTTGAGCAACTTCTAGAAGATGTTTCAAACATAAAGTATCTGCAAATTTGTCTAGTCATTTTTTACCATGAAATAAAGAGCTGTTTACACGGTATGTTTTAGCACATGTGCTCCAAAGCTCGCATGTTGTTGCCATTCACACGAGATGTTAAAATATTTTTCACTAGCGTATATATCTCACAGACTGATAAAAGGAAGTAAGAAGAGGTGATTGCTCATGAAAGCTGTGCAGCCTATCGCAAACATTTAATAAATAGAAGGAGAATTTGGTAATAGTCGATCCATACCTCAAATTCATTACAACTTTTATAAATCATTGGATGAATTATGGTAAACGACAAAAACATGCCATGCAAACAGCTCTTAAATAAGAGAGGTATTGGGTAAACATATAATATTCTTGAAATCGCACAACTTAATACCGTTGCATGGTTTTTTCAAGTGACTTTATGGATTTGCCTTGAAACATCTCGCATATTAATTTATCTGCAGTAGCCCCTTTAATTTCATTTTGCAGGTTAATGGACGTATCTCGAAGCACAATGATATCGGAACAGTATTAAAGAAATGGTAGTGGTAAGGACCGTGCTTATCAGTAAAACTCATTGATTTGTGAAAAAATCTTTGAAGTAAAAATGCCAGAAACAAACAGACAATCAAACAATATTTTCTTCTTTTGTTTTTGGACTAAGGTTGAATTTTGTGAATTGTGTTATAACGAATGGCTATTATGTAACATGACCAACACTTGAGTTAGGAAACTACAAAGAAGGATTCAACTACCGCATATCGAATAAATGTTCAAAAAAATGTGTTAGATGAACTTTAACTATGATTTAAGTTGAATCAGGATGTTTTGCAAAGAACATAAATAACGTATTAAAAAGTGCAGATTCGCTTGAAGGACTGTATCAGCTGAACATTTGTTTTGGAAACTGAAAAAGTAAAAAAGAAATACAAAACTGTGAAAGAGTACTAAACGACTGACATTTGGAAAAAGAAATATTTCGCATTAGTATAAACATATAAAAATACTCGTTATCTAAGTTATCTAAAAGGTGTGTTTATTAGTCCATTATAGGGTCATGGATGTGAAATATGAAGTGCACCTGGATAGTGTCTCTTCCCACTAACCCACATTGTTCCTGATAACCTAACTAGTGAAACAGCGTCACAGAGATATCAAGACAGACTCATTAGTTTTATAACTCACATTCTATCTCTGTAAATGATTGGTATGAACATCAAATATCCCTCCATGTCTCGCTCGTATTTTAGCGTTCAAAAAGGCAATCAAATTTCAAGAGACGTAGATTATTGTTACATTTATATAAAATCCTTGAAACTATCAGGGTTGATGTAAGTTTTTAAAAGCAGAGAGCAAAACAGATTATACTGCTCTGTTTCAGAGTACTTTCATGTACGGGCCTAAATATAATCACATGTTTAAATATATATATATATACAAATGTATAATAAAAAATTCTGTTTTCATTTGTAAAAAAGGTTACCAGTATTCAATAGTTATGCTGAATAAAAGTCCGAATCAAAACTCTAATAGCTGGTGGCAGAATGCAAAACGCAGGCTGGTCGTTTTTTTCTAGAACTTTACGAATCAATTAGTAAATGCATTTTGATTATTTGAATAGATCAGTTTTCACTGCCGCAAAACAATGAAATCTAGCAGAATGGCTAGTGCAAATTGCAAACCTTCTTCCGTTCATTGATACATCAAGATATTTATTTCATGTCATGTAATCGGTCGTGTAAATTTCTGTACGCTTTTAATTCATTGTCCGATTATTGTCGAGCTATTATACACTGTGATAATTTCTCTAGAAAATAACATTGATGGGCCTATGTCTTTGGGTGGTTACCACAGTCTTATTCTGTCATAGCTTTTATTTGTACGCAACGAGTTATAAATTGCCTTCTACCTTTTGTAAAATATTATCAATTGCCAACATGTAGCACAGCGTATCGTAATGTTATTGTGTAATGCATGTGCTGTTTTGCCTTCATGTTTTGTTGTACTGAAGTGCAACATTACTATTAAGTGCATACAGGTTGCATAGTATATGGTAATGTTATGCTTTCTTTTTTGTTGTACAAGAGTTTTAAAACTAACGTCAAGTCATATACATACGTCAGTTCCACGGTATCGTCATAATGTGGTGCTTCGTTATCTAAATCAACGTTATATTTTGTTCATCATCATGTTTTGATTAAGATTATGTTGCGGTTGATATAATATTTTATTATATTTATGTAGTTTATATAGTATTATCTTGTTACAACTATTATCATATCTTGATCTAAGTTCAACCATGTTATAAATGCCCAATCATGTTGCAGTTATTGTCATTTTATTGTATTTGTATATTTCCGTTGGTGCATCATGCTTGGTAAATGTACATTCTTCGCGCATTCAGTGTCATGTGACTTCCAGCTTAGTTTAAACATATGTATTCTAACACTATTACAATGTGTCTGTAGGACTACGATGAAAGACTGAGTTCTTTTTTTTAATAAACTCCCCTCCTTCTCATATAGTGTGTGTGTGTTATTTTGAGAGTATACATGGATTTTAATTCGAAGTGTATTTAGAATATATACTGAGCTATGAGGACAGATACCATGTATTTAAAATATGGTTTAAAGGATATCAAAATAACGAAGTGATCATAATTATTGTTAGACAGATATTGAGCAAACATTTTCTTTCTTTGAAAAAAGCATATTACCAATATTATAATTATTCTTTACCAATCTCAACCACAGTTCTATAGTTTATTGAATATAGTGAAAATCCTTTTCGACTATCCTAGTAGTCAAACAATGATACACCTTCACTGTAAGGTTTATATAATTTATATCTGTTTGTAAAAGAAAGAATTCAAAGTAAATTTTACATGGTTTCAAATCATTCACTATACGTTTTAAGCATCTTATGTGACACTATTTAGAACAGTAATATAACTTAATATATATAATCATTAGCATATAGTCTTAGCAATATCAATAGGATGATGTACTGTTGTGTTGCCACTATATCGAGCTGTTCATGCACTATTATAACGTACTTATATTATTATATCACATTTTGTTGAAGCATCGTATTTTGATTTACAATCCGAAAGTTTGGTAACTCTCTCAGGCCGTTGCTCAGACACGACTTTGTAACTTTATAGCATATCATTATAATTATCATATTGTATAGCATCTGCATACTGTCACGTCTAGTGCATGTTCATGCTGAACGAAACTTGACATAAATACACTTAGTACATCTAAAAACGCACAACGTATCATGAAATTACGTGGAGTTGCAAGAAATGAACTTTGCACAATACTTGTTTCATGCTTACCCGAGACGTACCCAAAATTGCAGCACGCAGATCAAAAGCTGTGCATATTTAAATGCAATGAGTGTGTGAAACTGTTCAGCATTCGTAAAGCAATCCTGACAGAACAATATCAAACAGTATTTACCAACATATAGAAATGCTTATGCTTTAGTTGGGATGTTTTTTGCCAAGAAAAGTGACAAACTTTCAGTTTGTCTTTGCTAACTCCATTTATTATTTTCTTGTCTTATTGAACAGATGTTTTTACCTTATGTGTAGTTACTTGTTACTAGCAGGGTTAAAAAACAAGATAGAAGATCCTTCCATTTGGCTCTTTGAGACAAATTATTTTGATTTATGTAAAACTCTGTGCCAGGAAGCTATCAAAAGGCGTCATTGTATTGCACGGAAGCATTGCATTATTGAATTTGAATGTAAGCATATGTGACATTAATTTATTTGATGCTACTTGCAGTCTTTATGTAATTAATTAATCCACGGGTAAACCATATCGTAGGCTACAGAAACAGGTCCATGCTGTAGTTTTCAAATCTTATTTTGGCGTCGAGGCGCGTCTAAAATTTCATTTCATAGATCGCACAATTCATACAGAATGACAAATACTTAATAAAAATCAATGAACCCGTGGCGGTGAATATTTCATTTAATCAAAAACTGAAAAATGACAATGATAAAGAATGATAGGAAAGACTTGAACGTTGAATAGCCGCATTATTATTTGTATGTATACCGTATGCTCATTTGTTTAAGCAATGAATTGTTGAATTAAAGATTCTGTCTCATTTTAAAAAGATTTTAAGAGACGTTCAAAACAGTTTTGAATAAGAAAGGCAAAACACTGACTAATTCAAAAAGAATGCAAATGATTAAACAGTTTGAAGAACCTGAATTTGACATTTTAATTTTGTTTAAGAAAGAGTCAATATTCAAATATTATGACATGTACTTTTTATACCCAGGACTTTTTGTAACCAAATAGGTTGTCAATGTTATGTATGTATTTGTACAACTAATTGCTACATTGACAACATATAGTATATGAGCGTTCGAATCGTGAACATTTTATTTTGCGGTTTTTTTTCATATATGTATAGATTTAATACATGACCTTTGAACAACTAATATGTATTTGTTTTCAATCAGATAAAAAAAAACATTACGCGCTTTATACACTACTAATACACCAGACGATCAAAGTTCCGTAACTCTCGAAAACAAAAAGTCCTTTAATCTATAAAATTGGCGTATCCCCTTTTGACGTGGTCAGAATCTTGTACATGCCTCAAACCAAAAATCAGGAGAGAGTTAGGACAAAATTCCCACTTGTTTCTTCGACAAAAAAAAGGTTTAATTTTGTTCGTAATCTGACCTTTGGTGAAACGGTGCCCAATCGGATTTCTTTACCCACTGTGAAGATCAATCCATAGCTGGTACAATAGTGTGCGATCTAATGCCAGTAACAAATTCACTTACTATACATTGGAAACATTATGGCTGCTGTACCTTGTACAGAAGCACATAGCTATTAGAAATTCATTAGAAATTCATTGAAAGGATGACGTTTGCTTACACATTTCAATGATCCCCTGTTGACACCTTACACTACTAATGGACACATTAACGGCTACTTTCTGATTGAATTATAATTACGCCTACAAATATTGACCGTAACTTACCACAAACAATATAAATGAAGATGTAACAGCATCTTGCCATACATCTACACATAGGAAAACGATTATATGAATGTTGGTTTAATGTATTACTTCAGCAAATGGCACTGGTAGAATGAATGCAACTACACTAGAATTATGTTTAACTTTTCAGTCCTTACTGAATTGACACGTTTTCAAAGTTGTTCTTTATGTACTCTTTGTATTTCTATATATGATTTTATGTAGTTGCACAAACAATGGGATCCTACCAGAAAACTAAAATTCATATTTGTCCATGTACAAACCATAACATTAGATAAAGTTTCGTTTTAGCTCCCGATCACCATTTTCTTTTTGCAAATAAATCTAATAAAACTGCAACATTAAGTATTTCTGAAAACACTAAATACATGGCATGAAAATGTCACTATAGTTTCGAAGGAAAGAATCAAAGGGAATGTAGGCCCCTACCGATGGGAAAATTACACGAAATTTTCAATTAAGACAAAAATTAAATCTTAATTGATAAAGGTCAGGCGGAAACCATGAGCGTTAGTAGATAATTTGACGGAAATGAAAGTTGACCAGGTAGCCTAGTGGTGGGAGAGAAGTTCAAAGCTTCCGTTAATCAAAGTTTGATTTGAAGAATTGATGCTCGTCTTGAGGAAGCTTTCCCGAACATTGCCGTAGGCGAAGGTCGTGTCCTCACTGAAGGACTCGGAGAAACGAAGATGTCATCTAAGGTTAATCAGACGGTTGGAAAATTGTCCTAAATTTATTTTACTTGTTGAATACAATTAATGAGGCGAAGTCAATTACATGCATGCGGGTAAAAGCGTGTAATTTTCACAGTAGCGTGCCCTACTGATTCTCTTCACCGCAGCCAAATTTGTATTGTGGCTGAATATTGGGCCGAAACATCATTTTCTTTGGGAAACTGTTAACGGCGCTGTGTGAATGATCAGTGCGCACAAATTTCTCAATGGAGTAGATCGCTGTATGAAAAGGTGATGAAAAAATGCACAAATTGGTTTGAATCTTATTTTCATAGTATAAATCAGCTCCGTCCATAAAAATCCGTAAACTGTTTGCATAGGTAGCTAGACAAGCTATCTTAATACAAGACACAAAAATATTGATTCAAGAAATTTAACCATAAATTAAGATTTTAAAGATAACACGACTCTAAACATTTTAAAATGTAAATCGTATACGCCAGCATTTAAAATGCAAATATAAACTTTATTATTTGATAGTGAAGTCATTCATACTGAGGCCCTTACAGTAAACGTGTTAAATATTAAGCGATGTTAAAGACTTTAAGATAACTGTCACTGTAACCAGTATTTGTAAATGCAAAATCATCGTTTTTCACATTATGCCAACCCATGCCCACAGTAATCAGTTAATCACCCATTCAATCAACCATTATATTTATAAATTTGCTTTGAAAATTAAAAAGAATAATCATCAACACATCGATATCACTTAAATATATTCATATGTGAAATAATTAAATTTGTATGAGTTGCACGTGTTTCAAGCATAATGTGTATAACTCAAGGAGACAAAGTAAGATATATGAATAAGAGACAGTGAACCTACGTCACTATACACTCGTTTTGGACGATAGTTTAATTAAGCATATTATAATCGTGTGCATTTTCACTATTGTAAAAACAAATATCTAGCACAGCAATATCTGGGATAAACATTAAACAAATCTCGGTTTTAGAATGTTCTTAGCATTCTGTCAGATAGTGGTTATAGTTTTTGAATTACCATTTATGTTTTAGAAAGACTATTCAATATGCAAAATCGTGTTTAAAGCGAAGCCGCAATGTCTTTTCTCCTTGGGAAATATTTTGTGTGTACGTGTATAGCGACACAACAACATAAGCTAAAACTTGACAAAAGGTTTGCAGAAGACCATTTTCTTTCGATTTAAACATGACATTGGGTTATCAAAGTAATTTTCTACAGTAGTCAAACTAACTATGTTTTTCACTTTTTTAAAATCGAAACATTTCCAGGGGAATCAAAGTGGGAAAAATCAATGTGGAAGACCCTAATTAATGCATATTAAATATTATAATGTGAAAGTTTGACACAGTGGCCGTTGATGACTTCTGGCGCGAGTGCGGTCTGGGCGTTAACCGGTCTAAGGAGAAGGCACTTGACTTTTAGCTGCGGAAATTGGCCCTACTTCAGTCTTTTGATGGCTTATAATTGCCGCTTTTCTATGATTATTAGTAAATTATCAAACAAAGTGCTGATACGATAAGGAAATGGTGCATACAGAAAACACCGTAGTATTTATAGTTGAACATAACAACACTTTTGTGTGAAAATCTTGCTGAATTCTAAAAATAGAACAGCTGTGGATTTCTATTGTGTATAGCTTTCATTTTCTGTCAAACACAGGTTCAAATTTCTGTCTACATCAATTTTCTAGAACTACAGAGCAATGCTAAATGTTTTCTTTAAAGTGTTCTGTTACGGTGACTGGTAATATCACTTTAGATAGAAAATTCATCATCATCATAATCATCAACAACAACAACAACAACATCATCATCACAATTATCATCATCTTTAGTGATCGCTTAATTTTGCCAAGGTTCTACTTGCATAAACAATACTATAAAATTAGGTTATTTTTGCGCATGATTACATGTATACTGTACGTCTTTCTTTCCAAACATATTAATCAAACATAATGTCACTGTAGGTAGATAACCATGTTTCACGCAGCTTGATAGATTCTGGAAACTTTATCTTCAAATATATTCAAAATGTTTAACAAGGTAATTAAAAGAACCAATGTTTTATGACACATAATAATAATCTTATAAAACATGTGAAGGATGATGAAATATTTTTTACTCTTAAACGTGAAGACTACTGAAAATCTAAATGAGAAAAAAGTACATAATATATATGAGAGCTTACAAATTTCCTTTCACTACTGACTATGTTTTACACAGTATTTCAGATAATATTATCTTCTGGAGATGTACAATAATTTGTATCATACAATATGCATTTTTTTGTTAATTCCCCTATCGAGTTTTAATTTAGTCAGTTTGAAAAAAAGATTTAAGCGTGTTTCAAGGAAAGCTTTCAGGAAATGTATACATTGAATCGTCTTATATTACATGCCTTTTTCTATGATTTCCTCTTTCAGGTATAATTTAATTCAGCCAGTGCAGCCACCGACTGGAAACATGTTCATTTACCACATGATGCGTATTTTCATTTCCTTCTCAACTAAATGTTTATAGCATTTCTATTCGCAATAAGGACTTTGTCATGAAAATTTATTAAACAGCGTTATTACACTATCAGGGATTTTCAAATAACTATTGAATATAAAAGTATACGTAATCAGTCTTCTTGGAGAATAGTTTATTCATTTTATGATTTCAAGGCAAACAAGAAAATTGTAACAAAAAGAGAAAATTGCACACAAAAAAAATCAAATTTGATCTTACTTGACAAATGAGCAAAAGATAACACTGCCGTGAATATAGCATGCAATGTAGACATTTGCAAGACGTCTTTATTGTCGCAAAGACAATCTGACGTCATTACAGTAAAAAAATGTTTATTTTACATGTAACCAGAGTCGTGTATTTTGTGGTCAGTACCTAACATAGAAGTTGAAGGCAGTAAGATTTGGGGAAAAAACAGACTTTAAGCAACTACATTTGATATTATCATGCACAAATTCATATTAACATTTTTTTCTAAGATTACTTTAGTTCACATGTTAGTAATTCTATAAAATGTTAGGCTGAGAAATGTCATTTTCTGTCATTTTTTTTTCAATGGCCTAATACAACTTTAAAAAAAATGTCTTTCACTTTGTCTGAACAAAAAAATGATTAAACATTTTTCCATAAGTCTCAGTTTTCAGTGCTCAACTCATCATAAGTGAAAATATGACATCCTTGTCATGTGGAATGACCACCTGGGTATGTAACTTGGCAAAAACTAAAGGAAAAAATGTTCTCGTACTTGATCAGATAAAAAAACTAAAGGCCTTTTTCTTTATTGAATAGATCATGGCTGGTTATTTTTATTGTTTTGAATTGTTACAGAGCATAAAAATTCATTTATATGAGACCACTTTGCAAAACTTTTGTGACATGAAAATTCTGGTATTTTGAATGTTGTTTTCGGTTACGGTGGGTGATAAAGGTCAACACACAACCCATGAAACTTCTGGTTATTTTATTTTATTTTATGTCCTTTGCAATAACTAGAAATGTTGCAATAAAAAACATCTAACCCACCCTCCCATTCTCAATAATAAACTTCAATACTTATCACAAACAATTATATGCCTTTTATTACTTTTCAAATAATTTAAAATTCGTTTAAAAACATGTTAGGCTATCAAACAACAATATAGAGCCCCCCAACATTTGATGAAAACCGCATAAAACTCGCATACCATGACGGCATTATCAATATTATTCTTTATGGCAGTTAAAACTGCTATTTTGCTATAAAACGGACCATTAAAGCGCGGCTAAGGAAACTGTTTGAATAATCATGAAGACACTCTATACTTAAACAAGTTGAAAACTTGTCGCATCCCTAACAATATGCTGACCCTATTATGGATAATTTAATTATAAATCCGGCAGATATGTGACCAGATATTCTAATTATGCTATCTTTTGGACAAGAGATCCTCAGTGTCGTGTAATTACAAATTCACTCCCAGATTTGATATAATTTTCAGATACGGACGTAAAAACGTGTGGCTCAGGCAAATGTGACATTAATGACATCTTTTGTAAACAAAATAGAAAAACATAAAACTGACTGGCGCACAAGTTTTACCGGAAATGTTTGCTTTTTCTTAAGAAAGTGCGAGAACCGCGGTAAAACTATATTGTTAAAATAGTCATAACATACATGTACATTTGTATTTGCACTTCGGCTGAATGAAATAATGCATTGTTTTTAAATTATTATATATTAAATCATAAATCATAAATCAATTCATATAATGATATATTCCCATATTCTTATAACTTCTGTATCATGTATTGCTTTGTATGCAGGACACTTTGTATTTTACTTTTAAATTATTTTTTCCGAATATAACATATGATATACATGTATTCGAATTGGAAACAGAATCAAACCTTTTTCTGTCTTAATCGGGATATTTAATTTTTTGTTTCAAGAACAAATCAAACATTTATTTTGAGGGCATCATCGGTTCTCTTTAATTTCAGGACACGGATGCGGATTTTGGAACAGAGTAATGGCACTTTGGTGAATATTTCCGGTTCCAGCCGAATTCGGACACCGGATACTGAACACTCGCATGTATTGCACAATAAAAGCCGTTGTCGTGACACGTAAATATGCCGTCTTAGTATAATCTTGCGTGCTGTTTTTTATTCTTACTTTTTTTCTTTTTTCAGTTCTTTCTTTTTTAAATCATACATTAATTTTTTATTATGGAAATTAATTCAGCAGGTTGTTATGATTAAATAGAAGACTTTTCTCTTTTATTTCCGACTCCGCGTTCATTGTATTATTACGATCCTTGTGAAAAAATGTCATTGTAAAGATGCTACGCATTGCCCACTCATTAACCACTTCAATGTTCATACTTCATTTAAAAGGAACTATTAAAAGTGGGTATTGAACGACGATGTTTCTATTTTAAAAACGTTTATTTGAGAAATGTTGTATTTACATAGACCCGATTTTGTTATAGCATATCAATGAAATCGCACACTCCGGTAAAAACGGATCAAAAACATTTACACATGTATATAGAAGGTTGATGCACTTTAAGTTCCGTAAAATATTATACCCTTGCAAGAATAGTTTTGCAATTAATGACTAAAAAAATTATGCCTAAAATTAATTATGTATTTAAAACATATTTTCACATATTCGCTTTAAATATCATATTTATAATTTGATATGTCCCTAGGTAGGAACTACACTAGATGCTAGAGATAACAATGACGGTACGCAATAAAGTTTGTATAGAGCCGGTGACTGCGTGTCGTTACAAAGGGATGAAAAATGCATTTCCATATATTACTTAAAGCGGAATTATTTAAGAACTAAATGTGTTGATTACCTGTTAACGAAGCCATGCTGTTGGGTGGGCGTTCTATCCCGCTGCCGTCGGTTTTTGAACCAGTTGCTCACCTGGGTCAAAGTAAGACCAGTCTTTTTGGCCAAATTTCTTTTCTCGTCGGGCGTAGGGTACCTGTTTGCTTTATAGCAGTCTTTTAAAGCCTGACGCGACTTTTCTTTAAAACAGTACACCGTTTCTTCACCGTCCCATATAGTTTTTGGCAAGGGGTATTTTCTACGAAGTCTGTATTTGTCTACGGCACCCAAAGGTCGCCCACGAATTTTCTGAGCTTCCATATAATGCGCTTTATACCACAAGTTCTGTAAGAATGCGTGATTTGATGCATCAAAAGTGTGACTTTCTAATATCGCGTACAGTTCTCGATAACTTCCTCTATGGAAAGCAACAGTTGCTCTTGCTTTAAGTACAGCTTCACTTCCGCGTAAAAGCTCGCTCGGAGGTAACGACCAGAGAAATCTGGCGAGTCTATCAATGTCTCCTTTCTGTTGGAGAGCTTCACACACACACGCAACTTGCTCAGGTGAAAACGTCAAATTCTTCCCATTTGGAATGTCCGAGTTCGAACCGTTCGGCGATGGCGACGAAGTATCAGAGCACTGACTATTATCGCCCCCTGAGCCCACAGTTGTTTCATTATTCATTGTATCACTAGGGGCTCCTAGAGTCACCAGATCCCCACCCGTAGGGGGTAATGTGCTCCCGTTACACGGCGAGTTTGGGTGCACTCGCGTATCCATACCGCTCGAATTTAAATCCATATGTACACAAAACTATTTGAAAGATGACGAATTTTGAGACATCGACTTAAATTCTACCCCAAAATATATATAAATTTATGCTACTGCTATGAAGTCAGTGGAGCTTATTAGATAGTTTTTACTATATAAATGATCACACAGATACTTGACGAATACTATTGGTTGCGCACCTATTAGAGGCCGTACGGATCAATAGAAAGAAGGCGGAGCTTCATTGTGTGATAGCTGATCCTACAATAATAGATTATCCAGAGGCTGGCACAGAATTACTATACAATATTGAAGATAGCAGTGACATATATTGTACGGATGGAGATAGCATCGCACTTGTTGCAGACGCGGTTATATGTGGTCTGGTCATTGTCTCCTGAAAAGATTTATACTTTCTGTACAAAAAAGAGGAGTTAATAAATTCGAAAAACTGGTCCTATAACCCGCAAATTTATTGTTGCTTTTTTTTTTAAATAAAATAAGACTTGTTAAAATTTCTCACTCATAACAATGGTAACCGATCCTGTTACAATTTCATTTTGAACGAAATTTAATACGTTGTTACGTAATAAGACACAAGTGCAATTTTTTTAAGAATGTAACAATACATCTGTATATGTCGTTGTCGTCTCCACTGCTGTTGCTGCTGTTGTTGCTGCTGCTGACAGAATTTATAATGTTTTCGTTTAAAATCAGCTTTTTTAAAAAGCCAAACAAACAAACAAAAAAAGCATGTTTTTATACGGATCAACATGATGACACAGCTTATAACACAATAAAATGCACGAGAAATCATTTTTATTAGCCACTTAAGAAAATTAATTGTACTTGAATACATGATTTGATGAGTTGTGTGCAAACATTTGTACTTAGAAGAGTTGTTGATAGTTTGAGCCAGAACGAGAAGAGGTACATCTAGCGATAGAGTGCCGGATTGCTGGGCTGAATTGTAGGAAGACCGTGTAAAACATATTCTGAATAAATAACGAAAGCATGCAAAAGATACAAGAACAGTCTATCAATTAACTGATGCAAGAGTTCAGTATTGTCCTTGGTCTATCAATTGTTTAGAATACATATATATATATCACTTGATATTCCATATGCAGGTTAATGTACCATAATATATAGCAAGTCTGGTAAATATCAAAGCAGTCTTAGTATTTATTAATAAACATTTTACGCATTGTGATATTCTGTTTGGAAACTTAAATTTAATTCCCATGCCAAACCAATGTTCAAAACCCGAAAAATCTGGTTTTCTGTGCTTTAAAATCAAAGACTACAAATATGTATAGCTTGAACAATCATTTCTCGGCGTTTCATCAGATTGTATACATGTATATCTTTCCAGTAATAATATGTTTATTTTTGTGTTTTTTACATGACATGTTTAATGTGATCTTACATGTCTCAGTTGGCTTTGTCAGCCATAAGGAACACGAGAATAACAATGAAACAAACCTTTGAGTGCTTTAAAAGGCTGCCGGGATTCAAATGTAGGTAATTATGGATAACTCCTTATGTGAGAATGCCAACACTCCTGACATGCGCAGGTTGAAGAGACAGATACAGATACAAGGGAATCCGGGTACCAGACCCTAGCTCTTTTACGAATATATCCCTTGGTGGTGCTACGTGCCCGATGTATAGCGCCGAGACGCGAGACACGCCAGACTACCTCTGGGTTTCTAACCAGTTCATCTGTAGATTGGAATTCGAACCGAGGACCCCCGGATTTCTGGTGCGGAGCGCTAACCAAGTATACCTTTCTTTTATATGAGTGTCACTTCTTGGTGACAAGGCGTTACGGTAGCGTTGTTTTTGTACCAATAACGGAGATTTCCGCTGGTAAAACATCTTTCCTAGTAATATAAGCAACAGGTAATTTCATATCCGAAGTGATACAAGGACTGTAATGCTCATGTGAACATTTTTGACGGCAATGATTCGGTCCATTTTCAGTTGCACAAAACTGTAATCACTTTCTTTTGTTTTGTTGTTTTATTATTTGAGTATTATGACGTTAAGAGCTATTATGGGTATGATGACATCTGAAATGGGTGTCCGAGAGCGATTCATAAGCTACGGAAGCTTTTTTTGCAATCGAACTAGAATAAATTCGTACAAATTGATTAGTTATTGTTTCACCCATTTGTATCTGGATCAAAAATAGACCTTCATCGAGCAATATTTTATATTACGGTAACAGAGGAATTGCACCGATCGTCCGCAGGGAAAGTTAAATAAATGGCTTCACATATATTTTATATGTCCTTAGTTCTCCTTACACAATTTTCGGATATCACGGACTTTTTTATGTAACATTTTGTGTTAGCTCGAAGTAATTTTATGATGGAGGCAATCGCTTATCAGAGACAGAGTGACAATAATCATCATAATAAAAGTCCAGCTCAGTGGGCAGAGACACATGTGACATCAGTTGTCTTGTTAAAAGACGCACTTCACTGTAGCAGCCTGAATGGGGATTGAGTCCGGCTCCTTTGAGTTACTTCAGCGAATGCCGTACCCACTACAGCACGGAGGCAAAACCAGTCACTGAAAGGCACATTTGCAGTTTGCATGACAAATTTTACCGTAGAAATTGACATTAATTGTTCCAAAAACTTTCCAAACATAAAGCGCAGTAGCTTTGCTTAAATAAAGCGCAGTAACATTGCTTAAATAAAGTGCAGTAACATTGCTTAAATAAAGTGCAGTAACATTGCTTAAATAAAGCGCAGTAACATTGCTTAAATAAAGTGCAGTAACATTGCTTAAATAAAGTGCAGTAACATTGCTTAAATAAAGCGCAGTAACATTGCTTAAATAAAGTGCAGTAACATTGCTTAAATAAAGTGCAGTAACATTGCTTAAATAAAGCGCAGTAACATTGCTTAAATAAAGTGCAGTAACATTGCTTAAATAAAGTGCAGTAACATTGCTTAAATAAAGCGCAGTAACATTGCTTAAATAAAGTGCAGTAACATTGCTTAAATAAAGCGCGTAACATTGCTTAAATAAAGTGCAGTAACATTGCTTAAATAAAGTGCAGTAACATTGCTTAAATAAAGTGCAGTAACATTGCTTAAATAAAGTGCAGTAACATTGCTTAAATAAAGCGCAGTAACATTGCTTAAATAAAGTGCAGTAACATTGCTTAAATAAAGCGCAGTAACATTGCTTAAATAAAGTGCAGTAACATTGCTTAAATAAAGTGCAGTAACATTGCTTAAATAAAGTGCAGTAACATTGCTTAAATAAAGTGCAGTAACATTGCTGAAATAAAGCGCAGTAACATTGCTTAAATAAAGCGCAGTAACATTGCTTAAATAAAGTGCAGTAACATTGCTTAAATAAAGTGCAGTAACATTGCTTAAATAAAGTGCAGTAACATTGCTGAAATAAAGCGCAGTAACATTGCTTAAATAAAGCGCAGTAACATTGCTTAAATAAAGCGCAGTAACATTGCTGAAATAAAGTGCAGTAACATTGCTGAAATAAAGCGCAGTAACATTGCTTAAATAAAGTGCAGTAACATTGCTTAAATAAAGCGCAGTAACATTGCTTAAATAAAGTGCAGTAACATTGCTGAAATAAAGTGCAGTAACATTGCTGAAATAAAGTGCAGTAACATTGCTGAAATAAAGTGCAGTAACATTGCTTAAATAAAGTGCAGTAACATTGCTTAAATAAAGCGCAGTAACATTGCTTAAATAAAGCGCAGTAACATTGCTTAAATAAAGCGCAGTAACATTGCTGAAATAAAGTGCAGTAACATTGCTGAAATAAAGTGCAGTAACATTGCTTAAATAAAGTGCAGTAACATTGCTGAAATAAAGCGCAGTAACATTGCTGAAATAAAGCGCAGTAACATTGCTGAAATAAAGTGCAGTAACATTGCTTAAATAAAGTGCAGTAACATTGCTGAAATAAAGCGCAGTAACATTGCTGAAATAAAGCGCAGTAACATTGCTTAAATAAAGTGCAGTAACATTGCTGAAATAAAGTGCAGTAACATTGCTGAAATAAAGTGCAGTAACATTGCTTAAATAAAGTGCAGTAACATTGCTGAAATAAAGTGCAGTAACATTGCTGAAATAAAGCGCAGTAACATTGCTTAAATAAAGTGCAGTAACATTGCTGAAATAAAGTGCAGTAACATTGCTTAAATAAAGTGCAGTAACAATGCTTTCTCGTGAAGCAGCGACAATAATTTGAAAGAATTGTATTTCGACGAAACAGAACACAGTTCTATTATCATTCTATCCGTAAAATTACTGATCTACATTATATGAGTATTTAAAGCGCTAATCGGGGACAATGATATCAGAAATATACACAGATACCGCTAGAGAACCAGGCATCACGGAGACATGATTTAAACCTAAAGACGCTCTTTAAGATTGTATTATCAGATATTGGCAAAAGAGTCTTTGATTAGCAATATGATCAGCAGTAACCTGCCACCTGATATGTGCTTTGAAGCTGACAAATTAATAACTCGCTCTCATCTCTCAACCAGAGAATATATGAAAGTCAATTTAAACACAGTGTCTGGAAGCAGAGAATACATGAAAGTCAAGTTAAACACAGTGTCTGGAAGTAGAGAATGCTCTGGCAAATTTATAGATTGTCCATCCAGGAGAAATACGTAATATAATAATCAAACCGGTTACTGATTTTGTTTATTGATGAATATTTAACGGTGTCTTTTTTTTTATTCTAATTATTTTTGACCCAGGTGTAATTGTATAGGAGAATATAAATATTCTTATTATTGTATTTATGTGCATGTTGCATTCTATTAGTATCATTATTATTACTGTTATTGTTATTGTTCTTCTTATTGTTTCGTCGCTGTTTTCTTGTTGTAGTTTTTTTTTATTTATTTATTTATTTATTAAGCTAATGCCGTACAAAACGTTAACCGCAATAATTAAGATAACTAAATCTGAAAAAGGCAAAAACTACCTCAAAGAAGTCATGATTCTGTTGAGATTATTTGCCAAGATAAAATTGTACTGACTTTCGGAGGTGATTCGTTTGTCGCCGATTTGCAGCAGAAGGTGGGAGCACGTGCCGTCACGTTGCGTATTTCTGCGCCTGCGTGTTGACCTATTGTGGCAACCATAATTACCTCCTGTCATTTCCTAACGGTATCCTGCTGCCTCAAAGTCAGGTGGAAAATTATCGACTTTGACCAAGTTGCCATACCTTGTCACTTGAGTCAAGAATGGTGAAAATGAAACACAAGTGTATTGTGTGTATAAAGTAACGCGTGGTTCTGCATGTCAACAGGTTCCAGTGTGAGGATTGCTTGATTAATTTCTGCCCTTTTCCAAGGCGTGCCATTAAGAATATACTATTCCATTCTTCATTTATAACTAACTATACGTAGTGTTTTTCCACATGTGGTATTATTTACATATTTTAATAGATAAAAATAGAGTTTGGTATATTCATCACATATGAACATATGTGCACATTTATTTGTTATAACATTATATGAATGCACTCAACACAACTAATATATTTCACAATTTATTCATATACAACGTGAATATTATACTTGAGGAAAAATGTGACATTCAATTAAAACATTTCCTTAATTAGTTACGGTTACCCGTCAGTAATACAGTGCTGTGAAATACACGACTTAGAAAGAATCAGTTGATCTAGCTGCTAGTTTAAACAGTTGACTCATAAGAATTGCAGGCGCTTCAATTCTCGTCGGGGTCTACGAATTCTTTCATGTCATGATTTGCGATATTTTTGTGCCTAAACATTTGTTACATCACTATGTTGGTTCTACCCGCCGCCATCAGTCCTGTCATAGCTTACTTGCTAAACCATAAAAATAAAGAAACTTAACGCTAGACAACTGTTATTCAAGAATACAAAAGAGACATGCCTCTGGTGGCCAAAATAGATCGGAACTCACAAATTGAAGAAGTAACTGCTACAGATGTTTTACCTACTAGTATATACCGCACTTATGCGTTACACATCTGTCAATTAAATAAGACATCACGAAGACACAATTTCATTCCAGAAAACTTCTCTGTTTCTTCGTCAAACGTGCTGCAGACGATCAATAGCCTCATGTATTCGTCTGCTTCTCCAGTTCAGAATGACAATTGTACCCATGACTTACAAGTCACAACTGTACTCGATGAACTAAATAATTCCAGATTTTTATGAACATTTGTATTCCGGTCTAACTTATTCTGGTCTTAGATTTATGTGCTTCTCTTAGTTTTGAGGAAAAAAAGAGCGGTTCTCTGAAAATCGTGTGTAGCACTAATGATTTGTCTTTCCACGAATACACTTTCTTTGACTCGAGGCATTTTACACAATTTTGGGTTAATTTGAACAAAACCGTGACTGGGTATTGCTGTCAAGTAAAACAAACCTCCCTAACTTTTCAAATTTTGTCAGGTACCAGTATACATGGGAGTTAGGTTCCAGTATACATGGGAGTTAGGTCCCAGTATACATGGGAGTAAGGTACCAGTATACATGGGAGTAAGGTACCAGTATACATGGGAGTAAGGTACCAGTATACATGGGAGTAAGGTACCAGTATACATGGGAGTTAGGTACCAGTATACATGGGAGTTAGGTTCCAGTATACATGGGAGTTAGGTATCAGTATACATGGGAGTAAGGTACCAGTATACATGGTTGTTAGGTACCAGTATACATGGGAGTTAGGTTCCAGTATACATGGGAGTTAGGTACCAGTATACATGGGAGTAAGGTACCAGTATACATGGTTGTTAGGTACCAGTATACATGGGAGTTAGGTACCAGTATACATGGGAGTAAGGTACCAGTTTACATGGGAGTTAGGTACCAGTATACATGGGAGTTAGGTACCAGTATACATGGGAGTTAGGTACCAGTATACATGAGAGTTAGGCACCAGTATACATTGGAGTAAGGTACCAGTATACATGGGAGTAAGTTACCAGTATATATGGGAGTCATGCTGGAGTCTTGGCAATTCCACCCTGGAAGAAAACAATTAAAATGAAGAAATAATCACCTTATATACTTCCTTAGAGCGAAAACGTTGCCGAAATTTTCTTCCAACGTTTATGCTAATACAGACGCCAGTGCTGGCGTGCATAATCTTCGGTATAGTATGTGTAGACATCATTATGCACCGCCGTGTCAATCTATATTTTCTTTATGTATCTATAATGTTTGATTTTATTTGATTAAGGTAGATATTACCGATGTCCGCATGTTCACTTAAATTGACACCACGTAGGACTTGAACAGTACATTTTCGCAACTTCAATGCAACTACATGTACATGGTTTCACACATTGTCAACGACGTTTTACAATGTCGAAATACTTCTTTGTCAATTTCAAGTGAGAAATTTCGGGTCATACAAAATTTATTTCATGCTTAAAGTTGTTTTTTTAAATCAGAGAGAGCACAACCACCTCACACAGATCAGAACAGAACAGAACCTTTAGTTATAATATACATGTATATATCATCTTTCGGCATTATCGGTAATGACAATTAGGCTTCTGGCCATTTCCCTAATGAAGTTTGAATCGCATTTAAACAACAGCAACAACAAAAACAACAAAACAAACTTAATTACGATTAAAATAAGGATGACTTTAAGATTTTGGTCGGATTATGTTTTTTTTTTGTTTTGGTGTAGAATTCTCGTATACGGGAAAAATTGTGTAAACTTGTCGGCCATACAGTTTGACCTCGAAACCCTGGAGCGGGGGAGTGTGTCTGGGAGGTCGACCAACCGCATGTTTCCTGTCACATAACACCATGCGTGCAGCGGATAAGGCGCGTTAACAGTCAAAACAATATGATGAGGACACTGAAAAGCAGGAAAATTAAATCGCGAAAATCGGAAGCTCTCTTCGTCTAATTAGAGTAATTCATACAATATGCTTGTCAATTAAGACCTTATGAATGAATTACACCCATTGTTTTCTACTAGTATCAAAGTGTTCTGTGAAGTTGAGCAAGTGTAAAAACACAAACGAGCATGCAGAACATGTTCAATTAATAATAGTTTAAATGAATTCTCTTAAGGAAAAGGATATACAGAAATAAATCAAACCGTATCCAACTTTCTCACAAAATTTTGATACTATTAGTAACATCTAGCACATGAACTGTAAAAACCTATAGTAAGTGTTAGAGTTACTCAACGCGTGGCGATAAACATTTGTGAAAATGTGCGCCCATCCAAAAAAGATTTTCAAGTTTTTATAAAATTGGGATTTTCTTCTGGTGTTCAACTATTTTTTAACTATGGTTAAAGAGATTTATTAAATAATGTGATGTACATTTTAAACAATTATAGGTAATATTTCTAAAAGTTAAACGAAAAAAGAATGATGAAGATACCCAAAGCGGTATTCCACGGTCTGTGACCGTGGCCTTCGAGGTACGGACCCGGTAGTTGCGCACATGTGCTGAATAGTTTTTCCAATTCATTTTAAAATTCTTCAATGTATAACAGAGTTACAATCTTGGCATAAACTTGGGCATATATACAGGATTCTAAAACCTCTTACCTTTAGTGTGACCTTGACCTTCAAGGTAAGGACGTGAGACTTGCGCATGGTACGTCATCTCCTTGTTCTCTACAAGTGTGCCATGTAATTTTTATCTTTTTTCAATGCATGACAAAGTTACCTTGTATAACAAGCAAAAAGAATTCCGGACGAACGGACGGACAGACAGACAGACGGAAAGACGTTGCGGTTTTAATATGCCCACCTTTTGGACACTGTGTTGTGTTTCAAGTTAACGAAACAAAATCGACCATGCATGAGAATTTTATACTTTGAGATCACTCAGTAGCTGCTCTTGGGAGCAATCCATAAGCTTGCAAGAGGTAAGGTTTTATAGCATAACTTTAGAAATTAATTTGCTTTTAATATTAACTGCAGTAACTGCAGCTTTATTAATAAAATATTGACAGTAATAATATGTTATCAAACAGCGGTAATTGCCAATGACCGAACTTTTTATCGCAAATTAATTTTCTATCTAAAGTTTTCTAGAAATAATTATATATTTAGTAAAACTTCGTGGAATCTTTCCAGTTATCGTACATGGCTAATTAAACAGCGCGTGTTTCCACGATCAACACACACGTGTATCTTCAATCGATTTCTCGTGCACGTTAACAATAGCGAACGTGCAATTTGTCAACATATGAAAGTTTGAAGTTGATAAATGAGGGAAAGCGTGTGGATGGTGAAACGATTCAATAAAAAGGCGGGAAATCTGAGAAGAGCAGACGATAAAATAGGACACCAGTATCAAATTAAACATCATAGCTACCTGCTTCAGCAATAAATCAAGCTGAAAATATGGTTTAAAGAATTAAAAATAAAATTATTCCATTGTGCCCCTTTAATATAAAATCACGTAACCGGACACCCGTACAAACCGGACACCCGTAAAAATGTTAAATATCTTCCTTACGAACCAAAAAAAATGTGATTAGAAAAATAACGGTCAAGTTCTAAAATGATATAAATAAGATAAAATGTTGAATTTTCAATGAATTTTCATGATTTATATGTAAAATGTTCAATATATGAAATAAATGTTAATGTAAAGTTTTCGGATATAAGAAGAACAACTCTTTGCTAGTATATACTTGTTTTATGCCGTATGCAAAGTACAACTTTTTTCTCATTCTACATATTAAGTACAAGTTCTATGGACGCAATGCAGGGTACCAGGCATGTACATCGATTTATAGGCATGATGTACCTTGCTGACTTTATTTAGCAATGTTTTTACAATAACTGGCACCATAGACCTTCACACCGTCTGTGAAGTCTGCTTCCGAGTTTCCAAGTTCTCAAATTTTGTGTTAGTGTGCAGGTAGTTTTGCATGATGTGAAAAAATATTTCTGTGTCCGTGAGATAGAAAAAAAACACTCGTCAAGGCCATTTGCAGACTCTAGGCATTAAATAAAAAGTTTACCAAAACCTACCATTTTCTTAGTATCACAATTAAAACATTCAATGGGTTCTTCCTTACAGCTTGAAACAAATGGGCTTAATCCATCAAAAATGAAAATTGCCACATTCGTCTTTTTATTTTCTTGAATTTGCAAATATATAATTATATTTACTTAAGTCGTCAACTCTCACACTGACTTTGAATACGGATCCTACATACATGGTCCATGAGGCCCGTCCATGGTCCATGAGGCCCGTCCATGGTCCATGAGGCCCGTCGTTTTTATGTTTGCTGAAGCCTTTCAGTGGCAGTGAACTCAAGATATAGCAAATGTAACAAATTTAGAAAACATGTCAATGTCAATCACAGAGTTGTCAATGTAGACACGTGTGTATTAAGACTACTAAAAGAGCACTCTTTGTTTTGCCGGTTTAATACCGTATAAAGGATATGTTAAAGTAAAGAACACATACACAAACGTGTTCCCTACATATCGTTAATATCATAATGGATATAAAATTGAAACATTCATTTTTTAGGTATTATCTTGAACTTGTGTTCCTGAGGTCATATTCCAGTAGCATCTTAAGATTTTCCTTAAACATAACAATTTCCTTAAGAAGATAATTTGAAAGCGAGAATGTGCATTGCAGCATTTGAAAATTTATGAAATCTTCCATGACCATTTTCTGTAATGATGATAAAATAACACAAGATCATTCACTTTTAAGCGAATTATAATAATAACAAGAGCTGTCCATAAGACAGCAAGCTCGACTATTGTGGGTGTTTGCTAATAAAACAAAACTTTTATCAGTATAATAGCAAAACAAAATCTATCACTTTATATTTAATTTTTGGTAAATTAATTGTTTGATACAAAATGTACCCCTGAACACTATTGCTAAGTTTGATATAGCTACCATAAGTGGTTACTGAGATATGTGCATGATAGTACCTTGCATGCAAAATTTTAACCAAATTTTCAAAGTCAAACAAGGGCTATAATTTGCACTAAATTTAAACAAGAGTTATCTGTCTTGACTGTGTGACACCCCTTTAGACATTAACAGAGTTTCAAGTCAATATCATAAGTGGTCAATGAGATATGTGCATGATAGTACCTAGCAGGCAAAACTTTAACCAAATTTACAAAGTCAAACAAGGGCCATAATTTGTATCAAATTTATACAAGAGTTATCTGACTTGACTGTGTGACACCCCTTAAGACATTAACGAAGTTCAAGTCAATATCATAAGTGGTTACTGAGATATATGCATGATAGTACTTAGCAGGCAAAACTTTAACCAAAGAAGCAACGCCGACGCCGACGCCGACGCCGATGCCGATGCCAACGCACAAGTGACTGTAATAGCTCTCCATATTCTCCGAATAGTCGAGCTAAAAATGTTTGGATTTAAGTTAAAATTCTTAAGAAATCACTTAAGATGCTACTGGAATACGACTACAGATGCCGTCAAGATCACCGGCAGGGCGTGCAAACAGATTGTTTCTGCCATTTTAGCTATTCTCTATCTGTGACTGCACTTTATATTTCATTTACCAGAAAGATGCACAGAACCTGCATTTCATCCCTGCTGACTGAATCTGTATTGACAATATTGAGGTCAAAATGTTCAACTTTAAAATTAGTTTCTTGTTCCATATTCCGTGAATACATCTTGGATCACCTGAGATGTGTGGAAACTATCTTATTCTGTGAGAATCATGTAAACACTATGTCAACGCTTCCTGAAATTTTGACTCAATACACATCAATGTTGAGATTCTGTAAAAAAATCTTCATTCAAACGTAGTCAAATCAAAGTCAATGCCAAACTTCCAAATTTTATCGGCTTTGGCTGAACACATTACTAATGTTCACGTTTTATTAACTTTACCATCATCGATTTTGTTAGTTTAATGGTCTAGCAAAGTGCTGGAGCTGTGGCAACCCCTTATCATACCAGTTTTGCAATGCTGCTGAGCACCTGACCGTTTCTTGCATATATATGTTTAATACTGACTATTGTCCGCTCATTCGGATGTAAAGAACTTATTTTTTACATACATTTGTACAATGTAATTGAAAGCCAAAGATCCTTCCCACAAGGCTTGGTCAAAGAATACTCTGGTTTCATCACACAGCTTTGGTTTGTACTACGATGCAGGTTAGGTGTTAGAATGCCAAATTATCATGTTTTCTGTTAAACATGCGTGACATTGTTTGGATTCTCTTTAAAGTATATACGCTTAAAATATCAGCCATGATATTATAGACACGTAGGTGTCAGTCTGATTTTTGATATGGCAGCAAGGTTTCGCGGTTGTGAAATAAACAACTGAAATAAAGCTTTATTAATTCAAGACCCACAGGATTTCTTTCAGTGTCATGTCATTATAAAAGGTACGAAACAATTACATGTTGCTAACACTAAAATTCAAATAAATTATTCAAACTTTATACTAGAGCAACGCATGTATTCTTTATGACAGTGTTTGATGGTTCCCCATCCGTGCGAGTCTGACACAATATGGTGTGTCAAATCAGATATCACTTTTTCTTGGGAATTAATGTGTTGCCAAACTTGAATATTGGGAATGGAGAATGTAACGGTATTGAATGTTATATAACCCCATTCCGGCTTACGGAAATATAAATGTAAAATTGATTAAAATAATGCAATGACTGTACCACTGTATAAATTGATCTCATAATAAATAGTATATTAGTTAGTTCTAAATAATTTTAAAAGCACAACAATCTTGCATTTTTCCGGAAACAAAAAATAATTTTCGACAAAATGGGCATCAGTGTTTTAGCTCATGCATTAGAGCATGAAATATTGCATTCGTTCGTTTGTCTGTCTCTTTTCTAACTAACCTTGTGAACACATATAGGCCACATTTCATAAACAATCATCATGAAAGTTTGTCTGAATGTTTGTCTTGGTGACTCAAAGCCGAGACAGGTCAATCATAGAATTAGGTCACGTGGTCAAACCATAGAAAACTTTATAAACATCTCCTCTTTATTTACCTGCGTTAATCATTAAGGTCCAGTCTGTGTTCTAGAATACTTTAGTTATTTCAGGTTTCGGAGGATGATTCAAGATACAGAACGCGTCCCGTTCCAGAGACACCCCTGGTTCTTTAACATGCCCGCTTTACTGCACCGGTACAACGGACCTCGGGTTTAGGTCTCACCAGAAAGCCCATTAGCTATGTAAGTGGAGGAGTGGTGGATCGAACCAGCGATCCCTGGATTACAAGTCCAGCGCGTTAACCATTAGAACACTGATCTGCTTCTAGTAGTGTATGGAAGCCAAACCAAACTTATTTATTGTGCATGCTCGGTCGAAGCCTTGTAACTCAGTAAGGTTGTTTCAGAATTTGTGTCAGGCTTCAAATTTTGTGTTTCATATCGGCAGACGTGAAGTTTTTAAACTTAGGTAAAAGTGTAGTTATATTTGAATACCTTTATTTCACACTTGACGTTTGTTCTGGTATGCATGACTACTGCTCTCGCAAAGTCTACTCACTGAGCGTGCCAAAATGGAGGGGACTGTGCACGTGGACATATTCGAACTAGCGACCCGGACCAGATGCTTTATCTGTGCAACTTGCCGCTTCCGTATAAATGGTTGAAAAAATTTCTCCGGGGGGCAAAATAACAACAAACCGTATAAGCTTTGTATAATTGTTCCTTATATCATAATTTATATCATAATAAATAATGCATGCTCCAAATTCAATTCACGGGAATAAGTGTAGTATTTTAGATGATAAAAAGTTAAAAATAGAAAAGAAACACAACAATCAGCCGTGACAATTTTAAGTGTTACAGGATAATTTTCTCTGCATATATCATCACGGCCAGAATATTAATTTTCAGTATATCAATATTATCAGTGATTTAAATTAAACTTTAACAGTCCACAATATTGTGAAATCATTCTCACGGCGTCCATTCAGTATCAACATATATGGAGTATCAAATTTAAATATTCTTCCTCTAAATGTTTAGAAAATAATATCCGATGTATTGGGATCTGACTCAAATTTCTTCTTTTCCATTAAATGATATTTTTCTTGAATACATTATAGATCATACGGTAGATAAGCAAAATTTATCGTCGCAAATTTGTACGCTATCTTACAATTGATATGTTGCGTTTTTAATTAATAGATGATGCACTGTTTATTCGCATTGAATTTCTGTTCACACGTGCGATATCAGTTTACAATAGAAACCATGGATTTTCTAAATATTAAAGGGAGGTAATTTGGAGAAAAAAACATACGAGTCAGAGTTATGGGGCCTACATGTGAGCTATTTTCAAGCTATCTGAGGATTGCGTTTCAGTTCGATCCTTTGTGTTCAATATCGGTTTGTATTGCAGATAGCACCTTTAAAAGAAACGCTTTATTTACAAATGATATTTGTCTAGTGACTAAAAAGAAGTCGAGAAATAATGTTGCCGAATTTTGCAAGTACATTACATATAAAAGTTTTGTAAAAGTCAATTGATTTTGATGAATTTGCTGTGTAAACTACACTGTCATGGTAGATTAAATGAGTTATATAGCGTTACAATGTATGAGGAAACAAGAATAACCAATGACTTCCGTGTGTCATAGCACAAAATAACTGGAGTTAATGCTGTATATTGAGAATTGTGGTCGGAACCTACGGTTATTTTTTTTCTCATTGAAGGTGTAGCTTAGGTTACCGAGGATAATTAAGAATATATGTTTCAAATTCACAATACGTCCAAAATATTTTCCCAGTCGAGTAAACATATAGTAACATTAGCATCTTCACTTTAAGTACGATATGTTTACTAACTTGTAGTGTTGTAACATGCAAGGATGCCTGGATCATCTTTTATTGGTCTAGTGTAGGATTTTTTGCATCGGTACCAGGTTGAAAAAATGCCTATCCTTAAGATAAGAGGCTCAAAGGGTCAGTTTCGCTCTACAGGACTGACTGGACTATTCTGGGTAGGCTTTGTGAAAATCTTTTGGAATGTTATCAATGAAAAGCTAACATAGGTCACTGTGAATTCGACCTTGATCCATTGACCGGAAAAACAGTAGGGCTCATAAACTCTTAAACAGTAGGGCTCATAAACTCTTTAAGACCAATCATCCTGTGGAGTTTAAAGACTGTTCTTAATAAATAGATCTCAAAATATTGAACGGAAATGATTTTCAACTTTCGGGTCACCGTGACCTTTGACCTCAAGAACAATAGGAATAATCTTCAGGTTGCATGCCAGTTTCATGAAAGTAAAAAAAAAAGTGACCTGTAGCGTTATCAAAGGAAAGCTAACGGAAGTTACTATGACCTTGACCTTTGACCGACTGACCCCAAAAAACAGTCGGGATCATCTACTAAGTAATACCAATCATCCTATGAAGTTTGCATACATTGGATGATATAGATCTCAAGACATTGTATGGAAAAGATTTTCGAAATTCGGGTCACAGTGACTTTGAGCTGCAGTGTGCAGGCAACCTTCTGCGTAAGTTTGATGAAAGTTGAATGAAAATTGTGACATGTAGAGCTTTATAAAAGAAAAGCTAACGGAGGTCACTGTGACATTGACTTTTGTCCCCCAAAACAATAAGGATCATCTACAGGTTACAGGTAACCTTCTGCACAAGTGTAATGAAAGTCGAATCAAAACTGTGACCTGTAGTGTTATCAACAAAAAGTTTACAGACAGACGGAAGACAGTCAGAACGTATGGAACACGTTTCGGAGTTTCCATAGCTGCCGGTTTCATATGCATTTTGTTGGTTGTTGTATAACCACAGTATCATGTTGAAAAATCGCCTACACGGAAGTCAACAATTGTCTACAGCATGCATTTGTCCTGTTAGTATTCTAGTGTCCACACACACTCTTATTACATCTGCCCAACTATTGCCAATGCATCTTCAGACAGGATTTTACTTTGTGTCTTATCATTTTCTGCAGACATATACTAAATAATTTTGAGACTTTGTGGTGTGACAATCTGGGTAGGTTTGATAAAAAATATTTTTAAAGCATCAAGATATTATGATGTCTTTTCATGTGATTTTCTGCGATCAGTTACCTTATGAAATCTGAATTAGAGACTAGCCCCCCCCCCCCTGCAGACAGATAATCTGACATAAACCAAAATGTAGTCTGCTGTTGGAATAAACATTTAAAATGTAATTGTTACAGTGATTATGTAAATACTGAGTTACAACGTTTAAAGGAAATGCAGTGAAAAGGTATAGAGTTATTCGGTTTATAATTCAGGATGGGACATGAATTTGTGTTTCCTGTACAGAACTCATTCTTGTTCTGTGGTTCAGTATAGAACATTGTTAATGCACAAGCAAGACTTTTTTGTACTGATCATATTACATTTTATTAAATATCACAAAGTGTCACACTAAAAACAATCATATCTGATATGACATCACAATGTATATAACAAAATCTTGTTCATAAACAAAAACATGAAATTTTAACAAAATAATGAACTTGCTAGTCTTAAAATTTACTAACTTGTAAGAAATCCAGGCTTGTCACTACAAGGGATGACAAAGGTTTCCAGCTATAATGTTTTAACCAAAACTGTTATACTGCAACCAATGTTTGTTCTGAATGCTCTAAACATTCTCATAAAATTGGTGTATAAAGACATTCAAAAATACAAAATCTTGCGAGCCGGAATCAAATTCCAAATATTAACCTTATCTGATGCAAGAAGAAATTGCAGTGGAAAAGTTTCAGCAATACCAAGATAACGCCAGTCATTCTTCTGTGTGAAAAACCCAAACGTTAAGTGTTTGTGGTCAGTAAAGAGCAGGTTCAGCTAGTACACCCTGACAGACAACCTGACAAGACAATAGAGTATTTATAGTAACAGAATATAACTGATCAGCATTTCTTGTAACAATGACAGTATAGGAATTAACATATAGTAAAGGAGTGTCTTTTGTATGCTGTCCAATGTTTGCTCTACTTTAGGATTTAGCACATATAATCTCATAACCTTAATGACTCAAGTATGGCCTTTACCTTGGAACATGTGCTCTGCATGTTGTCTCAGTGAGATGAACAATCTGATCCAAGTTTCATGAAAATCCTTCCATGTGTTTAGGAGGATACAGAGTATTCATGAGAACACACTGATTCCTAATCATGACCTTGACCAGGACTTATCACAGTTGCAACACTGATTCAGATAAACTCTGCTTCAGAAACCCAAAATGCTTTACAAGCTTTCCTCCTCATATGTTACCTATGTGAGTTAACTATGTACCAAGTTTGGTTACACTAGCTCAATCAAGTTATACAAGAGAATGTACATGTGTGACACAATGAAACCTTGCAGGACAGGATAAAATGTTTCCTATTTTATATAAAAATAGATATTTGATGGTTTGATGGTAGTACACTAAAGTAACATATGTCTATTTATCATAATGATCTAAGGCTTATGTGTAATTCAATCTGATCTTAACTAATGATCTGTAAGTGATTTAGTGTGCTCTTTTGTTTAGCTTCTTCAATCTAATCTAACACTAATATCAACTATTGTAAAACATCAACAATTTACAGTACAAGAAGGCCATGATGGCCCTATATCGCTCACCTGGCTACCATTGTCTATAATACAAGGTCAACAACAGCTTTATGGAAACAAAGTAAATGTACTGTACATTGCAGCTGTAAAACCTTTACTAGATGGGTGTTCAGTAAAACACTTGTGTCGCCATTTCACACTTTGTCAGTATAACTAATAATTTGATAACAAAATCTATAAAGGGGCATAACTCTGTCAAATATGACCTTTACTTACAAAATATGGCGAAGAGATCTTACGATATGGCAAAGTTATAGCCAAAGTTAAGTTTTCGTGACAAAACTTAGGTACAAAAAGAGGCATTTATAAATCTGTCAAATATGACCTTGACTTACAAAATTTGGCATTCAGCCCTTTTGTCATAAGCAATACAATTAAAGTTTGATGAAGAAACCTTAAGAGATGGAAAAGTTATAGCCAACGTTAAGTTCTTGTGACTGACAGACAAAGCGAACCTTATGTATCGCCTTTTCTCCAAAAGGGCAACACAAATAGTAGGTCAAAAGAGTGAGGACATTTTTGACCTAGAGACAACCTAGGGAAAGGACCCTCTAGATAGAGGTACACTAGGCAGTGTCACACACCAAATATCTAAGCTCCAGGCCTTGGGGTTTTTGAAAGAAAAATGTTTTTAAGTTTTTCCTATTTGTTGCCATAGCAACCAGAGTTCTGAATGGATTGGAATTCTTTGAACAAAGTTGGTAACGCTTCATGCAAGGAACATCCCTGCCAAGTTTAATGAATATAGTAGACCTAGTGGTTTCAGAGGAGATGTTGTTTGAAGGTAATGGTTGATAAACACACAAATGTACAACGTATGCGTCACAACAGCTGACCCCGGCACTTAGTGCCAGGTGAGCTTATAACAGAATGTGGAGATGTTATTCAACTGTTGTTAACAGAAAGTCACATAATATGAGACAACAAATGAGAACCCCTGTGCTTAAACCAACATTTGTCATATGGCATGTCCATAGTCCTAGTAAATAAGAGAAATGTCATCACTGTGGAACACTACTATAATGTATGATCCAAGTCAAAATGCATTACATGCATGTAAATCTTGATTCATACCTTTCGTAACAGACTATTGTTGATTTCGCACAGGGCTGCTCAAATGTTCAAAAACAATGTTCTTATGGTGAAGCACAATCATACAAACTCACCTACACAATAAACAGTTATATATCTATTCAGGTAACTCGGATTTGTTTCTAAATATAGATATGAATGTGTAAATAACACTAAATATAAACATGATTTAACATACATATGAGGTTTTATACAGCATATATAAAACAAGCATAAAACATTGCACAATATATCTGAACTAATTTATGGCACCTGAATATATATGATACAAACTCATTTAAAACTTGAGCAGGAAAAGACAACTAACAACAATCAACTTATAAGTGACAAATGCCCCCAAAGAAGTGTCTCATAGTCTGTGTCCTTGACCTTCAAGGTGTGGAACCAGTACTCGAGCATGGCACTTTATCTCCATGTGCTGAACAGCTTTTCCAATTCATTTTGAAATCCTTCAATGAATCATAGCTTTACAGCCAGACATGAACATGTGTATGTATACGTGATTCTAACCTGTCTGACCTCTAAATGTGACCTTGACCTTAAAGGTAAGAACCATGACTTGCATGTGACATGTAATCTCCATGTGCTCAACAATTGTGCCATGTAATTTTAAAATCCTTCAATGCATTACAGAATTACCATGTATTAAAAACCCATTACCTTTAAACTCTGTGACCTTGACCTTTGAGGTAGGGACATGGGTGTTACCCGTGACACATTAGCTTGCTGTGCTGAATGTCTGTGTTATTTTAAAATCCTTCAGTACATGACAAAGCTACAGTCCGGACATAAGTGTGTGCATATTTAAAGGATTTGATTACCTTTAAACTCTGTGTCTTTGACCTTTGAGGTAGGGTCGTTGGTCTTACACACACACATGCTGAACATCTGTGCCAAGTTATTTTAAAATCCTTATTAGTGCAAGACAAAGTTACAGTCAATACAAAAAAATTAAAGGTCAGATTCACAGACGGACTCATCTACATTGCTATCCTTAGGTGGAATTTTCCATTGTATCTTTTGAACACCCTGGTTACCACTCAGCTCTAAAGCATAATCCCCGAATGTTATCATGGACAGACAGACAGACAGTGCGATTTTACTATGCTCACCATATGGGGCATAAAATGAAAAGTGTCTTAGTTACATGCATTACGTTCCAAAACACATGATCACTGCCTTGAAACCCAATATTTTCAATAGATGAGGTGCCTGTTGCTAAGTTATAACATCATTTCCAACACTATAACAACTCCTCAATTTACCAAATAATCACTATCGCTAGGATTTTTTAAACTGTGCAAAAAAAATGACATTATAAAACATACTTATATTACAAGTGTTCAATGCCAAAAAGTTATATGAAATAAAGAAGAACTTGCAACAGTTTTGCGTTGAACCCTTAAAATTATATTATTCTGTATCAATTTTATAATGTGTCATGGATTATGATAATAGGGCTTGCATTGCCCCAGCTACATCAAGAGCAGAATTGGTTCAATAACTGTGTTAGAAGGTCCCTCAAAAATGTGACATATAGTCAGCCTTTTTATCCTAAAAATTGTGACATATAGTTAGCAAAAATTGTTTAGAGTCGTCCCTCAAAAATAGTGACATTTAGTCAGTTTTGTTAGAAGGTCCCCCAAAACTTGTGACATATAGTCAGCTTTGTTAGAAGGTCCCCCAAAACTTGTGACATATAGTCAGCTTTGTTAGAAGGTCCCTCAAAAGGAATATACTCTTGTAGGTCCCTCAAACATTAATCCACAGCAATTTACATTGGCAATTTACATGGCAATGTGGTTAAAAAAAACCATTTTACTTCTACAAATACTGTGAGGGAAAAAAACACAATTTGATCATTTTGCAGTAACAAGAGGGCCAAGTTGGCCCTAGATCGCTCATCTGAGTATGCAGGAAAAGTGATGAACACTACAGTTTACATAGTTTCTGAGAATATTTCTGAGCAAGTTTGGTGACTTATCAACCATTTGTTCATGAGAAGCCGCTTTACAATTTTTCTATATTTAGTAAACAGTAAGAGGTCTATGTGCAAGTTTTGAAAGATTTCTACCTGAGCAAGTTTTGATAATATTTCTGTTATTGATTTTTCTGTTCTAAAAAACGTTGCTCTGTGTACAATGGGCTGAAACACCTCCTGTTTTAAGGAAGGGGTCAATGCAAGGATGGAACAGAGCAAGTTTGGATTAAATCTGACATGTATTAATGAGAAAAGCTTCAAACGAAATGTTGACAATACACGATGGACACTGGACACTCTACCCATACTAATAGCTCATCCAGAGCCTTTGGCTCAGATGAGCTTAACATGTTTCAGTCATTCAACTGAGGATAACAAATTTATATATACTATATATTTATATATATGTACTCAGTGTTACAATGTTACATCAATGTAACAGGAGAGCCACTATGGTCCTTAACCGCCCACCCAAGAACACAATTTTGTTCAGCTTTGTTAAGCAAATGTCATTGATTTTCTCAATTTCAAGGCCAAAAGCTTTGCAAGGAACAGTAAAAATTAACCTTGCAACATTATATTTTTTATCAATGATGTGTAAGTTTGCTTCATTAAGGATTTATCACAACTAATACCGGTAGTCTGAAATAACAATAGCTGCTGAGATGACTGAAGTTGACAATGTCTTCATGAATTTATTTTCTACCGTAGACAACAAACCTAAGACACCATGATACTAGGATTCTAAGGACATAATTAAGAGCAGAATGATGTAACATTATATAAGAAGGAATGGTTAACTGAGGCAGCTCAACCAGAATTATAAGTGTAGCAGTTTATGAAATCCAATGACAAAATCAAAACTATGATAGTGTACTATAACAGGGTTAAGCCAGGTATATAAGGATCAAACACCTGATTTACAGCCCTTTCCAGTCGTGTGTGCTATCAGCATCATCCGTAATATTTTTAATTCTCGCAATCTTTTGCAATCGTTAGTTTTTCTTGTATTATTATTTGTTACATTATTGTATTTAATATTCTGTTATGCCTGTAAGGGGTAGAGGAAGGAAAAGGCCAGGACCTTCTAGGGAAACTAGTCCATAACGGAGGGGATCTGATCCTGCTCGCTCAATCTAGGATGATCAAGGTCAGAATCATTCATTTATTGATTTTAATTAAATCATTCAAGCTTTGCAAATTGTACAATTGCCATACAACAAGTGTAGTTTGGATGGCGACACTAAAGCAAAATGAATCAAATTCCTCCCTGTACTAAGCTTGGTTCAATAATGCCAGAGGAAATTTGGGCCAAGTGTGGGGTCAAGTACACAACATGGAATAAACCCTCTGCTGCACTTTCACGAAAGGTCAATTGGAAATGAAAACACGCAGCAAAGCAATTTCCCGCCCACCATGCCAAAAACGTTACCAATCGAACCAGTAAAAATGTTCCAGGATGAATTAACATTGCATGTGCCCGCTTCACTTAAACAAAATGTGTTTGATATATCATAGCATTCCTGTGAAGTTTAGTTAAAATTGGCACAGTGCTTAAAAAATAGATGTTTGAAGCAATTGTTGACAACAGATGATGTACATTCAGTCATCACATAAGCTCACCATTAGCACTTTGTGCTCAGGTGAGCTAAAAATAACCATGACACTTTGTAGTTTTTTACCATTATTTTGTTTCTTTGCTCTACTGAAGGAAATATTTTTGAAATGTACACACTAAAAAGCAATTTTCATGCACAATTTACTGTTCCTGGAACAAACTGAAATAACCTTGATGAGTAAGGTTTTGATATGTGGCATTGATTCATTGCTTCAACTGTTTAAGCTCAGAGATCATATACTGTCACCTTATTCTGGAGACAACATCTGGCTTCTAAAATTATTAATGTGACTACCGGAGTACATCTGCCATTATTATTATTATTAGGTGCAGCTAGACTGCACTCTGGTTGCTATGTCAACAAAGGCCAAATGTCTAGCTGCAACAAACACAATCATGTTAAAATGAGGCCTAAGCCTGTAAAATATCAAAACAAGGGTTATGGGGATTGTTTAGTGTAGATGTTGATGGTAAAAATATATTTTCAGTTTCAAGTCAACACCTTTGTATTGCTAGTATTCAAGATATTGGACTTAATAAAAGAAATAATGACACCATGGAGAGTACAATTGCTCTATATATTCTTCGAATAGTTGAGCTAAAAATCTGATGCAAATGGAGCACACTTGATAAACAACACGTGACCTGTAAAAACGAGTCCTATTATATTGTAGTAACTGTTCACATGTGTCTCACTGACACTAATTTGTAAACTATGTTTATAAGATATCTGAAAGGCATAAAGCAGGCAATGGCATATAAATAATACCCGGTAACTGAAAAAATACATCTTACAAACAACTGCCTCATGCCCTATTTTTGAATCCTACTCCATATTTCATCAAGGTTAATGTTTGTGGATGGCGGTGAAATGAGTCAAGTCAACAGACGGACAGACTTGCATTAAATTTTGTGCTTGATTTTGACACTGATATCAATACCTGAAGGACTACAAACTTCCTCATTATTCTTCATAAAGATCAGGGTAAATTATTCATTGATCAAAACCTATTCCACGACATTCTGGGTTAGAAATATTAATATTAGAGCCATGCTACACAAAAACAAACCTCGGAGATTTAACAGGTTCACTATGGTTCGACCGTTTATCCTCTTGTCTGAACTAGATCCATACTTTGAGACAAACAGGAAAAACTCATAACAGTCCTATATATATGTCTTTCCCGTGATGTAATACCCCAGTTAAGCTTAAATGAATGACTCAAAGCTCACGTCTGGTTTTTATATCTTATTAATGTATAAATCATATGACATTGAAAACATAAAAATTGTAACATTTATTTAGCAAATAAAAACAGTTTCATGAAAACATCTAACTGCAGAGCCAATATGAGCATTAAAGCTTTATATATAGATATCTTCAGTAAACAAGAGCTGTTACTGTAAGTGACAAATGCCCCTGAGCTCTGGCTAATACCAAGTATAACCTTGACCTTGGTGGTATAAAAATGATTCAACAATACCACAAATTAAAATATTCACGTCTAAATAACTCTAGCATCATCTCTTTTCAGATAGACTTAACGGTTTAAAACAAGTAATTACACTAGCTGAGTATTAAATCAAAGTCATTTGTACATTTATATATCAGTGTCTATTCACCCTGCTAAAACAAGTACTCACAAATTCTGTTAGGTTCATGGAACGTAACAGGAAAAAATTACAATGACAAAATGGCAATTTGTACAAAATATAAATAATTAATATTTTCACATTATGGAATGTCATCAATTTATAAATGTAACCCAGGAGAGATACGCTAAAAAAATTTAATGCACTTCATGCACTATTGCCTGCCTGCCATAGCTGAACTAAAGACTTCAAAAAAGAAAAAGAGAAAATTAATTTATTACTTTTTCTTGGTATGATAAGAGTGGGACAAGCAAAAAGTTTGTAACAAATTTATTGGAAGGTAGATAGATAAAATTTGTGCAGGAAGAACTGTATAAAAGGCAACAATCTTTTTAGTATAAGAGATTACATGTAGTTAATTAAAAGCCTTGTTCAGAAACTACTGCTAGGTTAATATATAGATATATAGTGTATTGAGAGGGTGACTTCTTTCTAAAATCATGAGCACAATTATTACTCTATTGTTTTAGAGATTTTATTTAAAACATTCTACATTTACAGGTATTTATCCTCTTAATAACGATTTAAATATTCAGATAAAAACATTTAAGTCTAGTATATATACTAAACTGCTGGCCAGTGCTAGCCAGCAGTTACTTCAACTTCATAGCTATCTTTAAATATAGTATATTACGTACAACAGTCAAGCATAAGGTTTAAATGATTCTCATTGAACTTATGACTAGGTGGGTTTTGCACAAGGATCTTGGTGGAAACAACCATATATATCTGCTACATTTCCATGGCATTCCAATCAATACCACTGAAGAATGGATGAGTTTTGATCTCCTCTGCACCGTGCAGTCCTGAACCAAGTCTTTCTCGAGGGTTGTACACCAACAACTGAAATGGTGAAATATGAAGGAGCTTACTGGTAAATTCAATACAGCGTCAGCAGTTGTCTCCCTTAACTAAGCTAGAATAACCACTCGTTTATCAACTTTACTAAATGCCTAAGATTTTTTGCTTTTCATTACTCTTCTTATTAACTTTACCTGATGAAATAATTTTACTCAGAGGTCATTTGCTTGCAAAATTTCTATTTCTATGTTGCACTGTATTAAAAAAAGCTCCAATTTAATGCATGATCTAGAAATAAAATTGACAAAGTAGTGTCAACTAGGTCATCAGATGGCTAATGCTCATAGAGTCAAAAATGACAAACATGCAAGCATTAGTTTGGAGCCATGCTAAGAAAGAAGCAACATAAGGCCTTCGTTACCAGAATGGATGCACATCCAAACAGACTGATTTTAATCTAAACAGTTCATTTATGAATCACTGATAAACCACGTACATTGAAGCACATATAATGATAGAAGTGGTCCACAATGATTATATTTCTTTTGCTTGGTTTTTCAAAGACTATAAATGTAAAAATGCTGGTTTGTTGTGACTGAAATATTTTGCAAACTTACCTGCTGTAGCAAGGATCTGGCTTCCTCTGACAGGTGGTCAGGAATGTAGAGCTGTGTGTGTGATGTTATACCACCTGGATGGCACGACAGTAACATCTACAAAATACAAGTACATGCATCAAACCTCGAGATATATTATCAAAGTGACCAAAGGGGATAGCTAGATTAACATATATCTTGCAAATTACCGTCTGGGTTGTGACATTACAGGCTGTCTCAGACAGGTGGATATACACTCCAGGTGACCATTCTGATAGGTACCATTGTACACCGACTTCTCCAGTAAGTTATCTAAGCTATCTTGTGATATCCTCTGACAAAACCAAATGATACACGTCACAGAGAGTAATACAGCTGGACATCATACTCTACTCTGACCATTCTCAAGTTTTAAAACGATTATGTGCATCTTTCAACTTGAACAGTACCATGAATTGTTTACAGTAGATGTTCACTGAAAATTTACTGTCTGATCATGATCTGCACTGGTCATAAAGTCAGAATCTATGAAGCGTAATGAACTCAAGCAACTTTATAATGCTAAGTTTCACTCAAACTTTAACCCCCTAATAATAAATGTCTACTAGGTATGTACGAAGGGACAGACTGACAAACTACGTCTCTCACTGATGTGAAATGTAAGAAGTAAACAGAGAAAAATATTAGGTAAAGATTTGATGAGAATTTTATCAAGGTCCGTCCCAAAGAGCATGTATGTTAGCTTAATATTGGGATGCCCGAGACCCCCCCCCCTCCGTCCATGCCTAAAAACAGAAGTTTGAAGCCCAAAAAAGGAGAAATTTATCTGACTGCAATTTCAGCCAGTAGCCAAAGGTTGAATTTGATTGGTTGCCAAAGAGTAAGCCAATCAAGGCGACCAATGAGATCTCAGTGTGATTGACCTAGTTAGTTATGCTACTTTCTTTACTGCATGCTGTTATATGACCTTATGAGACAAAAATCTTCCATATGCAACAAACACTTTCATCTTGCAGACTAACAGTCTATCACACATCCTCCTCTAACAGTCTATCACAATCTCCCCGTACTCATCACAATCTTTCTCTTACCAACAAAGTTCAAATAACAACATATCAAACATGAGCTGTCACAGCCTTCTTACCTTGCCAACCAAGAGTTCATAAAGTAGGACACCAAGACTCCACCAATCACAGCTCTCTGTGAATCCACCAATGGTAGTCACCTCTATAAAATGTACATATGCTTATTAGTTCTAAGAAGAATATTTTTCTAGTGCAGTTTGTGCATAAATCACATATAGATCTTTTTTTTCATTATATGCACTGTACATAGACAGTAGAGGTTATATCCTATTTGGTATCAACATTATTCATCATACTGAAAAACAGTACATATCTTTTTGCTTTAGAGTCTCATATAGTCTCTTCTATAGTTCCTGGGAAGGACCAGGAATAAACTTCAATCATCCATGACAGACTACCAACTTTGTCACATATCAAGTCCAGTTGGTAGCCAAGCCTGAACCCATGACCCTCAATCAGTGAGAGGTTAAGTGATGTCATGTAAGCAACCATAACAACTTGATCAAGGAAGTAATATTCTTTACAGATTAGTATATTTCTACATGTATCCCTAAACTATGAGCTTACCTGGAGCTACATACATGTGCTTAACAGCTTCAAAATCAATACTGCTGCCAACCTGGTTTATCTGGCAGAAGTAGGTCAAGGTCGCATGACCCTGGTCTCCAAGGAGTATGTTGTCAGGTTTCAACTCTCTGCAATTAAAGCCATTTGTTTTCTTTTATTTTTTACAAAAAAATGACTTTCTTGCAAAATTTAGTATCATTCATTGGACAGCAAGAGCGTATACAAATCATGTTTGTCCTTAAAAGCATTAATTAAATGAAATGGAGATTTGGGACATCTTAGAAACTGTTCTTCCAATATCACGATCATTCAAAACTTCAGATTTTTTTCCTGACTAAAAAATGACAAAAACTTTAAAAACAACTTTATAATTCCTATCATCACTGTGCAGGTCAATTAAATGTGTAATTGTCCTAATATGATACCTTTGATTTACTGTCTACTCTATAAAATTTACATGTTTAGAGCTGATTAACTCGTACCTGCAAATAATGCCTAAAGAATGCAATGTTGATAATGCTACAATGATCTCAGCAGCCCAGCGTCTGATGAATGATTCAGGTATTCTTACATGCTCGGGATTCTGTGAGGACAGGTCAAGTTGTTCAAACATGTGGGATATTGTCCTCTGTCTGGACTTTGACGGTGACTTTGACTCAT
Source organism: Saxidomus purpurata (assembly GCA_022818135.1). Classification (NCBI taxonomy): domain Eukaryota; kingdom Metazoa; phylum Mollusca; class Bivalvia; order Venerida; family Veneridae; genus Saxidomus; species Saxidomus purpurata. The sequence goes on along the minus strand of JAFMSR010000001.1, from coordinate 20,910,449 downwards.
AGTCGCTCGAAGCAGATCTACTCAATTCAGTAGAATTAATTCTAGACAATGACAGTTTTCTGTTTACCCTGGTTACATCTGACCCTACCCGTGACCTTGAGCCTGATTCATTTCTTGACCTCTGACCTTTCTCTAGGTTATTTTTGTCAATTTGGTGATCTTCAGCTTTTGTGGAGTTACTTTCATTCCCATATATCCTATCAATATTATTATTATTATTTGTATTGATTTCAATTGAGGTAGGCCTACTGTTGTCAAACTCATGTGACCGAGTATCACTCTGACTATCTGATGTGTCACCATGGCGATGAAGGTCATATATACTAGGTTCCTCTGGACTATCTATATTAATTGAACTAGTAGTAGTTGTTTGCGGGGAACTAATTTGTTCAACCGGTTGATGTCCTATTTTTTCTGAAACTTCATTATCAATCTGTGATAAAGTTCTTTCAACACTTCTTAACAACTGTTTAGAATTCCTTATTATGTTATCTTTTTCATCATCATTTTCACTATCTATATCGGAATAACCATTTTCTGTATGGTTTTGACTAGAGCTAGAAACATTTTGATCACTTTGAACGTCAGACTGACCGTCTTTGGTTTCTGTAGAGGTCTGTGTGACATTTGTAGGTTTATCACAAGCGAACACTTCACTATCACAGGTTAGCTCATTGACTTCATGTATCACCTCTATATGATCAGAGACATTACTATCTACTCTCGTAAAACCATCACCACTATCAAAACTATTGATACTGAAATTTTCTAGAGTAGCTTTGTTTGTATTTTTCTGCAACAAGTCCTGGAACTGGTCACCTTGTGAATTCTGACGATCAAATATGCTACGGCTATAGTTTGTACCTTCTCCTTCATCATCAGCATTTTCTTCCGATGAAAAACTTGTAAACCGGTTATACTCTGTTCTTCTGTCATTAGCATCATTTGTGTCTACGTCATGATCTTCCACTGTTCCTACTTCACTAAGTTTACTTTTGGCAACAACTTCCTCCAAAGCCCCAGCCTCTTCTTCTTCATGAAGTTTTTTGGCTACATCTTCTCGATCTAACTGAAAATCTTCAATACTTAAATCCTTCACTGCTGTTTCATTAGGCCTACCTAAAACTACATCATCGGTTTCTTTAGTGAATACAACCTTCTCTTCCAGTTTAATACCTTTATATTTCTCTTTTTCTTCTGAGTTAACTACAGGCTCATTTTTAGTAAAAGACTTTCTCTTATTATCATCTGTATGAATTTTAAATCCTGTGTAAACATTTTGGAAGTCCTGGCTTGGATACCCATCTTCAGCGCCAGGGCCTCCCTCACGCGCCTGCTCCTGTGCGTATCGTAGGTAGGCACCTACGTAATCCCATAGTTTACCACCACTAGCATATTGTAGCAGAAGATAGATGGTACTGGATGTCTCATAAAATCTGTGTAGATGAACCATATATGGACATGAAGTGGGAAGAACATTTTTCAGGTTTCTGTTGCCAGTTGTTGACTTATACACTCTCTAGAAAAGAAAACCAAATCTTAGTCCAAATCTTAGAAAAAGATTTGTGTCCACTATTTTTTATTTCAATAGATATAACAATTACACAGCATTAGTTAACAGATTATTTAAAACTGTCAAAGGTATGCAAGAGAGCTGTTTTACTGTATAAAGTTGATGAAAATAGACTTGATGCCAAGACTAAAAAACCAGAAAAAATATGTATGTGCCATTTTACATGAAATAATTATGTACAATGTTTAAGATATACTTTGTTGTTGTAGGAGTTTAACTGTATTTTGGTCATTTTTACAAGCAGGCAGTTTACCTAACCATCGTTCCTGGGAAGAACCAGTATTGAAGCCCTATCTTCTGTAGGAAACTGCCAACTTTCTTGCACAAAGAGACAGGGTTGGTAGCAGAGCTTGAATCCATGACCCTCAATCTACAGGAAATTACAGTGAAATTAAGTCAGCCACTCTAACCACTACCAAGGGAGGCAGACTTTACAATATAATTCATTCCTACCTTTAATATATAGGTTTCTTCACTATCCCTGTCCAACACTAATATAACCTTGTCTATAGTTCCTAGAACTTTGAATTTCTTTAGGTCACTGACTGGGCCTCTCACAAACGTAAGAGCTGGATCCACTTCTGTTGAAGGACTTAATGTACTGTCCATCTGAAAATAAAACCTTCCTCAGTATTACTCCAAAAGAAACAGTTGTCTGACTGACTGGGTGGAGTTGTTTACCCTTGGTTCTTGGCTATGGCCATAGAGTTGTCTTCTATCATCTAGGACTTAAATAGATTTTTTGATGACAATGTAGTTTACACTATGTAATTCTGTACGTTTAACATTATACTTTATAGTAAGTATATGGATTTATCTAAGCTTCGTATGAAAGTCTGATGTCAAACTCTTCTTAGAACCATTGCATGTTGATTGTATAAAAACACATAATTTACTTCATGTAAATAACAAGTGGGTAGTTTTACAGGTAAATAAAGTGTCAGAATCAACAGATTTATTAAACACTGTATAGATTTACATCACAAGAGTCAAATTTTTATCTTAGTGGCTGAAACATATGAATGACTACTAGTTATATGAATAGTACATACAGCCCATCTGTGTTCATCTGATGATTCCTTCGCTAGATGTCTGTTGTATAGATCCTCCGCCTTCATCAAGTACTGAGCTGTTTTTCTCCGTACAGCATCTCTACGGCTCTTGTTGGAATCACCTGACAAAATTTTACACTGAATAACTCAAAGTTCAATTATATGTCAAAGGTTATTACCAAGGTCAGTCAAAGACAATTTTAACTATTCTTAAATATTTCCCTATATAACTTGTATCGAGTGACCTCGTGGCAAGGTCATATCTGACCCACGGTTCGTGATTTTAATAAATCTTTGTAGAGGTCTTCTACACAATGCTACAGTCTAAATATCTAAGCTCTCAGCCTTGTGGTTTAAGACAAGAAGATTTTTGAAATTATCCCTACAAAAGCCTAGATTAAATCAAATAATCCTCCAACATGGTCAACTTTTACCAGGGGATAATCATGAACAATCTTGGTAGGGGTCAACTAGGCAATGCTACAGCTAAATATCTAAGCCCTGGGCCTTGTGGTTTCAGACGAAGGTTTTTGAAGTTTTTCCTATTGAAACCTATGTGAATCAAATGACCCTCATTTGCTTTTGCAATCATAATTTGAAAGACCGTGTTAGAGTTCCGCTTGGCATAGCCCAATATGTAAGCCTATTGAGAAGAATTTAAAAATTGTTTCTTTCTGTCACCATGGCACCTAGAGTTCTTCATGGAACATAATTCTTTGAAAAACCTAGATCCAGGACCATGCAAGTAACATTTCTTGAAAGTTGAATTTGGCCCAGTAGTTTTGAAGATGTTGTTTGATGAAATTGTTGATGAAACATGGGCCACTGTAGATGATGGACACAGGGTGATCACAATAGCTCACCATGAGCACTTTTCCTTTCCTTTTCATTGCCATGGCGACAAGAGTTCTGCATTTCTTTGAAAAATTTTGGTAGATGAGTATCCAAGAACAAGTGGTTTAGGGGGAGAAGTCATTTAAAGCAAAATGTTGATGGATACAAGCAGGGACTCCACCGGACAACTGCTGATCACAATTGCTCACCCTTTGTGCTCAGGTGTTCTAAAAATATTCTTTTTTGTACAGAAAGTCTTACTTCAAAGTATGGGCTTGCCCATCTGCACAAGTTCAACATTTAGATTCACATTTTAGTCATTGTTAAAGAAGTGTTACTAATTCAAAATACAATCTTAACTGCAAGCACTGTATAATAACTTATTGTTGGCTGTAACCTCCAAGCAAACAGTATAAGAATACAGATCACACAAAAAAGATATGCAACTTGATCTTGATAAATAGAGTTTTGTTACCTTGAACTCCTTGTAACAGAATTCCAACACAACTCTTGTAAGTGGAGAAAGCACGTTCATAGTCGCCATTGGCCTCATATTCTTGAGCTTTACAGATCTGGTTGGCAGCCAGGTATATATAGTCTTCCTTACTACCCAGATCCATGGTCGACACACTCTCTTTAGTGATAGACCTCTGTCTGGCTGGAGATACACTTTTGTGGGAAGCAGCTTGCTGAAGGCGAAATAGAAACAAAATATTACCTTCCCAAGTTTTAACATACGTGGCTTGTTCGGAAATTATTGAGACAATTTTAATTACAAGGGAACTGACAGTGTTACAAATTACAAATAACATCACTAAATACTTGCACTTTATTGCTATCAACATGCAAAAGGTCAATCCGCTGGCACCACAGCATCGTCGTCGAGATCTGCCGAAAATACATCATCCCGCATGCAGGCTTCATGAACGCGATGTCATACGAATGTCAGTGAACGTCAGACATATCCAAAATACAGTCACTCATTCTCAAAGTAAACATCCAATCAGATGCACTTTATATGACCTTGAACTCATCCATCATATACGTTTCTACACTCACTGTCCAGCTTCTTCACAGCATTTAAGGTGAGCTCACTTGATGCACCTTAACTTGGCTTTAAATTGTGGAAATACAGCAAAATCCATAGGTGCCAAATCAGGGCTGTACTGTGGATGCACAATCTGACCAAATGCCAGTAGCCCTATTTCCAGCAGTGCAGTCGCTGCTGTATGGACAGTAGCATTATCTTGTTGAAATGTGACATTTTCAAACTGCTGGAAGAGTTCTGAACCATTACCTCCAAATTCAATCAGCAGAGTCTCCTAATTCAATCACCAGCTGTGTGGTGTTGATGGATCTCCCGAATATCATCTGTGCTGAAAAACCACAACCACTCTCTGTCATTTCTAACACTTGTTTTTGTTTCCGCCGGAGTTTTTTCCAACTCGCCAAAACATTTTATGAATGTCTGCTGCTCCGCTTTTAACTCTTAACAAATACTGACGACGCAATTATCTTTTTACTGACTTCTCGTAACGCGAGCTACTTGTTTACTTGTCACGCTAACCGCACCAATTTTTCACAGATTGACGTCAGAATCACATGATATAGATGTAGATGGCATTATTTTACAGACGTTTTCCTTCTATCTCTTTTATAGTTTTCGGAGGTTTATAGAAATGTTACAGTGGATTACATCCTTAAAAACTCACTGTTAACTCTGTGAAATTATTAAAATCTTTTACCCAGATCAATGTCAAAGTATACCGAGAGTAATTGATGCCAGAAACCATACGATGATGACGTTGTTAAAATGACTTCATTTCAGCTAAGCTTTCTGATGAGGTTTCCTGCGACTTATGATAATTTGATATTTTATTGAAACAAACTCAACAAAAGAGTTTTAAAATAAACATTAAAATTCTTGGCATTGATGTAATATATTGTTAATTTCACTGGTGAACACCAAAAGTGGTCATTTTCATTCAAGGCTGTGTCATTTGTGAAAATATCCCATTTGGTGCCCATTCGATGAAATTAAAACGTGATATAACACCAAAACCAACAATTACAAATGTATCCTCTATTTATATGTTTTTACAGCATTCTTCCCATAAGTTTCACTTGTAACTACAATTTTTACGGTCTGCTCCTGATATCCCTACCCACAATTACTCAAATGAAAATAACTATACAAATACACATTTAATACTTTTATTTTGTTATTTACAGGAATTATTAAAGGTTGCATTATGTTTGTACGCAATTTTAATGCAGAATATTTAGGATTTTTAAAAAAAAACAGGCTGTGTCTCAACAATATCCGAACAAGCCTCGTAGGCAGAAGACATAATATAACTTTTATGGAAGGTTAAGGCCACCCATTTAATGTAAATCTTTAAATGTTTTGCATGCATATGTATTTTCCAGTTTCCATCAAAGAACCTGCCAAAGCAACGGGAGCATCAAGTTTTAACGTGATTTTAAAGTTTGCACTTGGGGAAACTCCCTCATCTGTATATATCTCATAAGTACGCGCCTATTCTACATTTGTGGTCCTGCATAGACACTGTGATAAGAAGAATCTACTGAAACGACTTTCTAACCTTCAAAAATTTCTTCTACTATTCATAGTCTACCTAATTGTCTGATTTTGTTTCCAAATATGAATCTATAAAGATGGTATTGTTGAATTTTTTATCGTGTAACAATGGCCAAGTGGATGACGGACATGGACAGTGAGCGGTCACAATAGCTTACTGTGGCACTTAGTGCCAGGTGAGCTAAGAATACAGCTAGTTCAATGGTCTCTCAAAAATAACAAAGCATAAAGAGGATATTATCACTTGTTCCACATCAGCAAAATTACAACCTCATGAATTTCACAATAGATTCTATAACTAAACTTGGACTCCACAATTACAGCCGTGGTGGTGGGCGAGTGCGGAGGTTGGTCATAAATAAACTAATTCATGGAAAATTGAAGACAATTAGATTTCTGTAGATTCAATTGTGATATGATATATGTCATTAGGTTGCAACTGATACCCAACAAAAAAAGACCAAGTGGGCATATAATCAACAAAATGGCATTTGGAGGAAGTTTAGATACAGACAATATGTTTGATGAAACATATGAACTACTTTGCCGAGTAAAGGCAACTATAAAGCAGCTGAAAAATACTGCTTAGAATGTTGAGATTATTTCTGTTAACCTTGAGTTAAAGTTCAGGAGGACATTCCGTCATTATCTGGACACAAGACTCTTGATAAAAGCCAGTTCTAACTGGGAACCAGCAGAAAACGGACAACAGGGATCAAGCCAGGATCAACCAACACCACCAACAGAGAGATGTGACAGACATAGCCATAACCATATGGACATGTACTGCCAAATCCATGATGAGGTTGGATGTGCAACATGTATGGCAGTAGATCATAGGTAAAATATTTGAATCAACTCACAATTAATGAAGTGAAGATTCCTTCTCCTTTAGATGACATTTATAAACATTAAGAAATGTTATAACAGTAGTTTGAATATAATCTAAACTAAACAAGAGGCCCCAAATGGCCAGTGTCGCTCTACTGGACTGTTCTGAGTAAGTTTTGTGAAAATCTTTCAAAATGTTATCAAGGAAATGGTTACAGAGGTTGTTGTGACCTTGACCCACTGACTATAAAAACAGTAGAGAATATCAACTACATAGCATCAATCATCCTGAAATTTCAAGACTGTTGTTGATAATTAGATCTCAAAATATTGAATGAAAAACAATAGGGATCAACTACATGTTACAGGCAACCTTCTCAGCAAGTTTGATTCAAGTCAAATGAAAACTGTGTTCTCAAGGAAAAGTTAACAGGCAGTCTCAGATAACAAAGTGAAATTAGAGTATATTGTAGCTCTAAAAACTAACAAGAGGGCCATTATGGCCCTATATCGCTCACCTGACTACCATTGGCTATAATAAAACGGGTCATGATTCTAACATAATTTGTAAAGGTCCACTACACAATGCTAAGTAACACTTCAAATTATCTATCATCTGCCTGTCGGCCTTTTGGTTTCTTTTAAGTTTTCCCTATCAAAGCCTATGTGAAATCAAGTGACTTCCCTCCCCCGACGGGGTTAATTTTGACCCGGGGCTCATAATTTGAACAATCTTGGTAGAGGTCCTCTAGACAATGCCACATGCTAAATATCTAAGCTCTAGGACTTGTGGTTTCAGAGAAAAAGATTTTTTAAGTTTTACCTATATAAGCCTATGTAAAACCTAGTGACCCCCCCGCCCACCCCCACCCCTGGGCAGGGTCAATTTTGACCCGGGATCATGATTTGAACAATCATGGTAGAAGTCCACTAGACAATGCTACATGCAAAATATCTGAGCTCTAGACCTTGTGGTTTCAGAGAAGAAGATTTTTTAAGTTTTTCCTATTTGTTGCCATAGCAACCAGAATTCTGCATCGAATGGAATTCTTTGAACAACTTTGATAGAGCTTCATGCTACGTACGACGGACCCCAGATGGAGAGTGATCCTAATAGCTCACTCTGGCACTTTGTGCCAGGTGAGCTAAAAGTATGTCTAAAGTGTAGGGCCAGTTTTGACCTAGAGGCAACAGATTAGGGAGAGGATCACTAGACAATGCTATCTACCAAATATTTTGGCTCTAGATCCTGCAATTATTGAGAAGATTTTTTTTTAATTCTGATATAGATCTATGTAAAATAATCAGCCTAGGGTATGGCAAATTTTGACCCTAAGGGTATGAATTTTCTTGGTGGGAATATTCATTTGTGCTATCTGCCAAATATCTAAGCTCTTGCCCTTTTGGTTTGAGAAAAGAATAGTTTTAAAGATTTTCTTATATAAGCCCACATAAAAAGCCGGTAACCCAGGGGCAGAATCAATTTTGACCTGAATGCCCTGAATTTAACACTCTTCATAGAGGTCCAATTCTAAATATCTAAACTATGGGCCTTGTGATTTTAGACAAGTTTTCCCTACATAAACCTATGACAGTGAGTGGTGGTGTAGAGGTTAAGGTGTTTGCTGCTCACCCCAGAAGTTGTGGGTTCAAGCCACACTGGGGTCTCTACCACACCTCCTCATATAGCGGACTTGAGAGTGACTCATTAAGCTTAAAGCTCTCAGGGCAGAAGTCCACTTGGGAATATTACATGCCAAATCTCTAAGCTATAGGCCTTGTAATTTAAGAACAGATTTTTAAAGATTTCCTATAGAAATCAATGTTAAATCAAGTGACCCCCAATCCCTTGTGGATTTTGAGAAGAAGAATTTGGAAGTTTTCCCTATTTGTTGCCATAGCGAACAGTGAGTGATCATAATCACTCACACTGGCACTTTGTGCCATATGAGCTAAAAATAACAACAATGGCTTAAAAGGGCCACATACAAATAAAGACATTTTAAGCTTCTTTGGGCATGTTTTGGAATTATTGCCGAGTTTTCTTGCACCTTCGTTAATTGCTGCAGTGCCATTTTAAAATTACATGACCTGTAATTAATACCTTATATCCATATTCTGACATTCCTTTTAAAGTTTTAAAGTAATATTTATATATTTATTTAGCAGGTTTAACCCTATTTTCTATCTAGTTGGAGTAAATACTGTATTATTTAATTTTTTTTCCTTAAAAGTTTACTGTTTTATAACAGAAGTACAAATGTAAAAGTCTTGCACAGTAAATAATTCATAATATTGACTGACAAGCAAAATTAAAGAAAGATGTCATGCCAAGACATTTTCTACATACCAGAATTTATCCAAAACAACGCTAAATTATTTGCTCATGGAGACATAAAGAAGGAGCTAGACTCAACTGCTACATGCCTGAAATAGCATCATGAAGAAGCAAGGCTGAGCTACTTGACAAAACTGGAAAATTAGAATCAAGAAATAAACGAACGACTTGATGAGCTAGAGAAGAATTTTCAATTGCTTCATGCCTGAAAGAGCATCATGAAGAAGTACAGAGGGAAAAAAAGATCAACTCTTACAACAGAAGGCTGAGCAACTTGACAAAATCAAAAAAATTGAATAAAGACATAAACAAACGGATAGATGTGTTAGAGAAGAATTGTGAATTGCTACATGCCTGAAAGAGCATCATGAAGAAGTACAGAGGGAAAAAAAGATCAACTCTTACAACAGAAGGCTGAGCAACTTGACAAAATCAAAAAAATTGAATAAAGACATAAACAAACGGATAGATGTGCTAATTGCTACATGCCTGAAATAGCATCATGAAGAAGTACAGAGGGAAAAAAGATCAACTCTTACAACAGAAAATTGAATAAAGACATAAACAAACAGATAGATGTGTTAGAGAAGAATTGTGAATTGCTACATGCCTGAAAGAGCATCATGAAGAAGTACAGAGGGAAAAAAAGATCAACTCTTACAACAGAAGGCTGAGCAACTTGACAAAATCAAAAAAATTGAATAAAGACATAAACAAACGGATAGATGTGCTAATTGCTACATGCCTGAAATAGCATCATGAAGAAGTACAGAGGGAAAAAAGATCAACTCTTACAACAGAAAATTGAATAAAGACATAAACAAACAGATAGATGTGTTAGAGAAGAATTGTGAATTGCTACATGCCTGAAATAGCATCATGAAGAAGTACAGAGGGAAAAAAAGATCAACTCTTACAACAGAAGACTGAGCTACTTGACAAATTCAAATGAGAGGGCCATAATGGCCCTATATCGCTCACCTGAATACCAGTCCACTTGCCTAATGGGTGTGGTCAATTTTGACCCAAGAGGCATGATTTGAACAAAGTAGGGGTGGAAGACCACAAGACAATGTTACATACCAAATAGGTTTTCCTATATACATCTTTTGTAAAACAAGTTTTTCCTATATAAGCCTATGTAAAACTAAGTGACCCCCAATGCGGGGTCAATTTTGATCCAAGAGGCATAACTTGAACAAACTTTGTAGAGGTCCACTAGCCAATGCTACATGCCAAATATCTAAGCTCTAGGCCTTTTGGTTTCAGAGAAGAAAATTTTTAAAGTTTTTCCTATATAAGCCTATGCAAAACTAAGTGACCACCTGCGCGGGGTCAATTTTGACCCGCGGGTTATAATTTGAACAATCTTGGTAGAGTTCCACTAGACAATGCTACATGCCAAATATCTAAGCTTTAGGCATTGTGGTTTCAGAGAAGAAGATTTTCTGCATGGAATGGAATTGTTTGAATAACTTTGATAGAGCTTCATGCAAGGAACATCCCTGCAAAGTTTCATCAACATTGGCCCAGTGGTTTCAGAGGAGATGTCGTTTGAAGGAAATGGTGGACGGATGGACAGACAGACAGACGGACGGACGTACGGATGGAATTTGATCCTAATAGCTCACTCTGGCACTTTGTGCACTTTGTGCCAGGTGAGCTAAAAAATTGAATAAAGAAATAAACGAACGACTTGATGAGCTAGAGAAGAATTGTCAATTGCTACATGCCTGAAAGAGCATCATGAAGAAGTACAGAGGGAAAAAGATCAACTCTTACAACAGAAGGCTGAGGTACATTATAAAATCAGAAAATTTGAATAAAGAAATAAACGAACGACTTGATGAGCTAGAGAAGAATTGTGAATTGCTACATGCCTGAAAGAGCATCATGAAGAAGTACAGAGGGAAAGAGATCAACTCTTACAACAGAAGACTGAGGTACATAAAAAATCGGAAAATTAGAAAAAAGAAATAAACGAACGACTTGATGAGCTAGAGAAGAATTCTGCAGCTGGCACAGAAGACAGACACAAAACTCCGATTAGCAAGAGATATGCATACAGTGTATGAGGAAACATACTGAAGCAGTTCAGTAAGGACCAGTCAGGACAGGAATTGTTCTCTCAGTCTAGCTGTGAGTCAGGACGGCTCAAGGACTTACGTTTCTGACAAGTATAAAGGACTGATTGTACTGAACAAACATGGAAAGGTTGTTGGACAAGACGATGGTCTACAGTTAAAGAGAGGTAACTGCTGTTACCTTAGTGATATAGGAACTCTACTGAACAAACATGGAAAGGTTGTTGGACAAGACAATGGTCTACAATTAAAGGGAGGCAATTTCTGTTACCTTAGTGATATAGGACCTCTACTGAACAAACATGGAAAGGTTGTTGGACAAGAAAATGGACTACAATAAAAGGGAGGCAACTACTGTTACCTTAGTGATATAGGAACTCTACTGAACAAACATGGAAAGGTTGTTGGACAAGACAATGGTCTACAATTAAAGGGAGGCAACTACTGTTACCTTAGTGATATAGGAACTCTACTGAACAAACATGGACAGGTTGTTAGACAAGACAATAGTCTACAGTTAAAGAGAGGCAACTTCTGTTTCCTTAGTGATATAGGAACTCTACTGGACAAACATGGAAAGGTTGTTGGACAAGACAATAGTCTACAGTTAAAGGGAGGCAACTTCTGTTACCTTAATGCTACAGGAAGTCTACTTGTGTGTGGAGTGAGTTCTAACGTGCTACAGTTTAGACATTAGAAAACAACAAGTTGAAGAGGTATTATACTGAACAAACATGGACAGGTTGTTGGACAAGAAAATGGTCTACAGTTAAAGGGAGGCAACCTCTGTTACCTTAGTGATATAGGAACTCTACTTGTGTGTGGAGTGAGTTCCAACAACGTGCTACAGTTTAGACATGAGAAAACAACAAGTTGAAGAGGTATTGCCATGCAATACTAAGTCCCCCTAACAGTTTGGAGCAATCTATAAAGGTGTACATATTTATGGTATGGTAAAGGTAATACCATGAAAATGCCAAGAACATGTAGGTCACAGTTCATTTATTTTTGATTACCTGTTCAGTGTAAAGGTGACTATATAGACACAGCTGTAAAGAACCAAGGTGTGAGACTCTAGCGTGACCTTGGCCTTGGAAGTAGGTGGCTGGGTGTTGCTTGTGACATATCCTTATGGTACGGGTAATAATTATGGTACTACAGTCCATGCATGTACAAGCTTCACAGAGAACATGAACTACTGCTGTGTAACACTTTGTGTAACGGTTTGAGCCATGTAAGTGTGACCTTGACCTTGGAAGTAGGTGAATGTTTTTTTGTGTACGACACACCCTTCTGGTATTGTGTGAAATTACATCGAAATCGGTCCATGCATGTGGAAGATACAAACTGGAAATTAAATTGAGAACAGACGGAACAGCGCAAACCTATAGCCCCCTACCGGTTATATGACTGGTAGGGGACTAAAAATCAATACATGTATCAGATGTTGCACTCAGCAGATGCCGAAGATGTTAATTGAAGTATATGACTTCACACAAGCTATAGAGAAAAACATCTCTTGAGGAACCTTTCAACAATGCTGACAATACTATAGATATGGGAAATATTTGCAAGCATTACATGTCTACTCAATTTTAAGAGTAGGACATAAAAAACTTCACAGAAAACTAGAATTATCACAGAATGTGATTAAAACACACCTACAAACCCACCTTGAAAAAAAAATGGCGTCTCCCATTACATGTTCACTTCATAACATGATTAATACTTGTGCCACACTAAAAGATATATATGTTCATTTACACATTTGTCAGGATAAGGGTTAAAATGTGAACGCAAATTACTTTGTGTCTAGGGGAAGAAACGTTACTAGAAGAAGAATCAAGACTGGTTGAACTGCCCGAGTTGAAGCCACTGGTCAACTGTGAAATGTCCAGGTCACCTTTTCCAACTATGACCTTTGAACTGCCACTTCCTGTGCTTTGGGTAAGCGGGTCAAAGTCACTGACATCCAGAGTGCTGGTAGAACGTGTATGGGATGACTGTGTCAGTGTATCCGAGAATGAGTCTGTTAAATTTTCAACACCACCTCCAGTCATCTGAAAAGCATTAACTTGTTAACATAGCAAGAATAGTTACATTGCATTAACCTGGTAAGCATTAACCTTGTTACAAGTGAAAATTTGCAAGAACAGTTATATAGCATTAACCTGGTAACAAGTAAAAGTAACTGGATGCCCACGTGCAACATGTCGAGCCCGCCACATGTCAAAAGGGCTAACTCCTTACCAAGTAGAGATGGGTCAAAATACACCTTAATATTGGATGTAACATGCATGTTGTACCACAGAAAAGTGGTCTCGATTTTTCTCTACGGCCAGTAATAAAAAGTTACAATATAAGCTATTTATAATAACAACAAGAGAAGTAATTTTAAAAACATGGGTAGCCCATGGTGGTGAACATTTGTACAAAGTAACATCAAAATCCCTCCATGCATGAAGAAGAAATGCTCCAGACAAAGATATTCTTGACTTTGAACTTTAACATCTAAGTGTGACCTTGACCTGAGACCTAGGGACCTGGTTCTTATGCATGACACTCCGTCTCATGATGGTGAACATTTGTGCCAAGTTAAACTAGAACTGTCACAAGTGACGAATTATACCCCCACAATACAGCTTTGTCACAGAAGTATGGCAACCATAAGAAAGGAATGGCCACAAGGACATACATTTCAGTTTTATACAATAAGTTGTGTAAATGTATTGTTTTAATACCACACAAAATATGTAAGGTTGGAAAGTATGGATTATCATTAAATTTAATAGGTTTATTTCAAACATGTTAATATCACTAACCTCCTTATCAAATTTCATGACCCTAGCCCCAAGCATTCTTAAGTTATCATCCGGAAACCGTTTAACTGTTCCAAGTCATGTGACCTTGACCTATAGACCTCAAAGTCAAGCCTGACCTGTATTTCATGATGTTACACCTGTGTACCAAAAATTATTAAATAGGTCAAGCCTTTCATGAGTTATCATCCTGAAACAGTTTTACTGTTCAGGGTCACTGTGACCTTGACCTTTGGCCTACTGACCCCAAAGTCGAACTTGACCTGTATTTCATGATGTTACAGCTGTGTACCAAAAATAATATAAATCGGTCAAGTCGTTCATGAGTTATCATCCGAAACCGTTTTACTGTTCCTAGTCACTGTGACCTTGACCTTTGACCCCAAAGTCAAACTTGACCTGTATTTTCTGATGATGCACCTGTATACCAAAAATTATTTAAATCGGTCAAGTCGTTCACGAGTTACCATCTGGAAACCGTTTTACTGTTCAAGGTCACTGTGACCTTGACCTTTGGCCTACTGACCCCAAAGTCGAACTTGACCTGTATTTCATGATGTTACAGCTGTGTACCAAAAATTATTTAAATTGGTCCAGTATTCATGAGTTATCATCCGGAAACTGTTTTACTGTTCAGGGTCACTGTGACCTTGACCTTTGACCTACTGACCCCAAAGTCGAACTTGACCTGTATTTTTTTATGTTGCACCTGTGTACCAAATATTATTTAAATCGATCAAGTCGTTCATGAGTTATCATCCGGAAACCATGAAACCAACAGACCGACCGACCGACCGACAAATCGACAAGCTCACTCCTATATACCCCCCCAAACTTCGTTTTGTGGGGGTATAATTAAAATCCCTCCATGCATGAAAAAGATATGCTCAGGACAAAGTCATTCTTGAATTTGACCTTTAACCTCCAAGTGTGACCTTGACCTTAGACCTAGGGACCTGGTTCTTGCGCATGACACTCCGTCTCATGATGGTGAACATTTGTGCCAAGCAACATCAAAATCCCTCCTGGCATGAAAAAAGATATGGTTCGGACAAAATCGGACGGACACACACACGCATGGAAGTACTGACGCACGGGATGCACGCACATACATCGAACTGCCAAAAGTGACAACTATATCGAGCTCACCACAAGCGGGCTTGACAAAAACAGTTCTCAAGGATTGAAGCAGCTGTTAAGTGACTAACAGTAAATTACCAATAATGATATCAAAGTGTTAATAGGCTGAAATAGAAATAAACGTATATTGAAAGCGCACTTTTCTAATGCATGTTAATTTGTGGGCATAAAACTTTCCTGATTTTAAATATGATGCAATTTCATTGGTGCTTGAATTTGTGCACCTAATTTTCGATACAGAAAATAGTTATGCCGGATGCCTTTTGCTGAGCGCTTCCATTCATGGATTAACCCACAGATGAAATCAACAGAAATAAGTCCTCCACAAATATCAACCCTGTCACTTAACACAACAACATACAATCTTGAGAGACATTGCAAACAACAAGGGACAATAAAGGCTATGTTTGGCTCCAAATGTTCACGTTCATGAATAGTTTCCTTTTGTTGTATCATTACAGATAAATCACAATGTTCTCAAGTCACAACAATTCTGATTTTTGTGTTGTTCAGAGACACTGACAATGTCAAATTAACAATACTATGGAAAATGTTGCAGCTCCATAAATGTGTGTATATGTATGTATATCAAAGTCCCAGGACCACAATTACAATTAGATCTTATTTTACCAAGAAAGATGTCTTACCGGCAGAAATGACCTATATTTCTATCAAACACCTTCTTAACTTTAATTTTTAATTCAGTGATCCCGGAACTTTGAGAACTTATAAAGATCATTATATCTGGCACAGGGACTTGCTCATGTCTTATTTTCCATATCCTGACCACATATGTTCAAATGAGCTAAAAATATACATGTGCGCCACTTGTAAATATTCAGCAATCATACAATTTCATACATACATGCAACCAACCTACCTGTAAGCCTATATCTATGGAATCCTCTAGTTCTGATGATGCTGGTAGAGTTAGGCCATCAGTTTCAAGTTCTGTACATAAATAATAAATGTTTGTAACAATGTATGAAATAATACATATTTTGTCAAAATGTAGGTAAACATATGTACTTCACTCTTGATTTATCTGCTTACTTAGTTTCTTCCAAAATCATCTGGCCACAAATTTACATGTGAAGTTGATGTTTATAAAAAAATGGTTCCATCAACAACTAAATAAAACTGTTTTTTTTTTATAATTTCATCATGTGTCTACAGGTAATTCAGTTGATTAAAACCTTTGACATTTATTTAAACCTGCCATATCATACTAGATGTTCTGCAAAACAGATTACAAATCTCTCATATCATTCTTCAACAGGGATATTGCCAGACAATGGTTAATTTACTGTCCCTAGAATGAAAAGGAATTTAAAAACTTTAAAACAAAATTTAATCCAGGGTTATCTGGCATTTAATTACTCTTTACAATGAAGTCTGAGATTACTTGGGTCAGAAATTAATAATGATTACATTACAACTGCTTTGACAATTTTTGATTACAATTACTTCTCATTACAATTACACAATTGAGTACAATTCTCTTGAAACATAAACCAATGATATTAACTGACAAAAGTGTGGTTGAGAAAAAAAAACATTTCAAAAGTACTTTTGAACTTGTTTTGCATTCCTTAGTTCAACTAATAACATTTTGTTCTGCCCTTCTAACTGTCTCACTGACTCTGATTTCCACTGAATATTGACAGTATTTTTAATTACTTTGACTGACAGAAAGACAATGTAGCAATGGGAAAACATTTCTCTTTCATGGCTGTCTTTCAAAGGCACACATATTCAACAAGTATCAATGAATGGCACATTTTTTTCACAAGTTACTGGTAAACTGAGTTTGTTAGAGTACGCAGTGGTAAACTGAGTTTTTTAGAGTAGGCGGACAGTTACATAAACTTTTTCATGGAACTGAAACAAGCTGCTATTTTAATGATAAAACAGAAGCTGTCCTTCATAAGTGACATGGTGGTGTCTCACATTCTGTGACCTTTGCCTTCAAGGTTTGGACCTGGTACTTGCAAACAACACGTAATCTACATGTGCTGATAATTGGTGCCAATTCATTTTAAAAGTTTTCAATGTATAACAGAGTTACTATCTGGACATGACCATGTGTATATAAACAAGATTCTAAAACCTCTGGTCTCTAAGTGTGACCTTGACCTTCAAGGTTAGGGCGCAGGACTTGCACATGTGTGACACATCATTATCATTATCTTAAAATCCTGCCATGCATGACAGAGTTACCATGTATACAGAGTTTCAAACCTTTAAACTCTAAGTGTAACCTTGACCTTTGAGGTAGGGTTGTGGGTCTGAACATTTGTGCCAAGTTATTTTATAATCCTTCCATGCACTACAGAGTTACATTCTGGACACAAATGTCTGCATATATCATGTATATACAGGAATGCATTATCTTTAAAACCCAAGTGAGACCTTGACCTTTAAAGTAGGGTTGCGGGTCTTGTACATTATTTTACAGAGAAGTCACAGAGCTATATACATTAATTTACTATTTACTGAGTATTTTAAGATCAAAAGCACTAAATAAACTTCTGATTCAGACATGTATTCACTGCTTACTATGATGGTCTTGCCATAATGAGTATAATACTAGGAAGGTTTTGAAAACGTTCCTGACAATGCAGTTTCAGTAACTATCGTAAAACTGAACAATAACTATATCTAAAGCCTGGTACCGTTACATGTATTGACAGCTTCCATGATCCAACTCTTGCTTGTACGAAGTGTTCCTTGCCCAGTTTTCTCCTTCTGTAGCAGTGGGTCAAAGAACGTCATATCTGAGTCGGGAAGGGGCGTGCCAAGAGTTGAGTCAACATCAGTGTCCTCATCATACGAGTTCAGACTAATATTGTCTGGAACCTGTGGGAAGTTCCAAACACCCTCCAGCTGTGGTTCTTTTCCATTACTGAGAATAAAGAAACATTTGTAATTACCTTAACTATGACCATACTAAATTTCTGAGAACAAACCTGTTCATTTTTTTTTTATAAAAACTTTCACAGTATAAAACTTTTTGAGCCGCAATGTGAAAATTAATGTCTCCCATTCTGCCAACTTTCTTACATAAAGAGACATGATCTGTAGTAGGGTGTCAAACTTAATCCTCTTTAAATGAGAGATTACAGAGACTTCAAGTTAGGAACCTTAACTACATGATGGGTGCAAGTTTTTACTTTCACAGTCATATTTAAAGAAGCAAAAAAAGTGTTAAAATTGTGGAACCATAATTACTAATGCTAAAATGTTACTCATATTCTCAATGATGCATTAGTGAACAGTACTGATCAGGTAAAGTCTGCACAGATATTCAGATTGATCTTGATCTACACTAGTCTCACATGTGCAACATTGTTTTTTCACAGTTTTGTGTATTTACTACTATTCATTGGGGTGTTCAACAGATTCTGAATATTAAACAGTACAGGTAACATTCAGACTGCGTTGAACATGTACATTCGTCAACTGTATAATTCAATTTAGCTTATTTAACATTGTTGTATACATGCTGTAACATGCATTGCAATTGGTAAACCTGAACAATGTCTCAAAATATGAAAAGTGCGCAGATGAGAATTCAAAAGCCAAAGAAATAATAACCAGAAATTGTCTCACCCTTTCTCTTTGCTGTCATTGTCAGGGTTGGCAGGTACATCTGCACTGTTTTCTGCGGGGTCCTTAGCTGTGACTGTGACTTCCGCTTGAGCAGGTTGAAGCACTGGCTTGATTGCAGGTTCTGGCTTTGCACCAAGAATATCCAGTCTTGACGGTTTCAACACCTTACCAGACAAACCCTCTGTAACCTTACCTCCCTGCAATTAAAATATCATGGTATTATACAATTTAAGGGGTTGGAGCTTAACTATTCTATATGTATAGAAATAGATAGGAAAGTCTTAACCCTTAATTTTCATGGAAATGTATCTAACAAAAAATATACAAGATTTTAATAAAAATTGAGTATTCTACACTTAAGTGACTTTCATGGCAAATACATTATCTTAGCAAGACACTATAATGGATTTCAAGTTAAAATTTACATTTGGAACAGAAAAAAGATGGTATGTTAAATCTCAGTGATTCGACAAAATGACACCCAGGTCTTTTTACTTTCTTCATAATGCAGAAAATTGTATGCTGTGGTTTAATTAGAATTTCTACACACCCCACTTTCATTTTATATTAAAAATAACTTATTTTTGTGGGGTTTGTAATTGAATTTTTCCTTTTAGATTGACCTTAACACTTTAAACTTGAATCAACTGATTTGATTTTTTCTGATTAAGAAAAACATAAGTAAAATGTTTGCTCAATCATACCTAAATACATGTTTTCTTTAGAAATCTACATTCAATGCCCATGCTTTTTGCAAGATTTCTTATTGTACATGTTTATTTTCATGGTAAGTAATTAGCCCTATTTCACAATGAATTAGTACAAAAGAAAAATTAACACAATCAAACTGGATATGTAGATCTGCATATATAGATAAGTAACATACTAAAATTCTACTGGACAATGTTTTAGAAAAAAAAACTACAGATATGACATTTGAGGGAAACTTGAGCTGAATACAAAAATAAATACAAATGCCACTGTCAAAGCGGCCTCACCTCAAGGAATTTGATAAATATCTGAGATTTATAAAGATGAGACTGTCTCCCAATAAAGTTCAGTAGTTCAAGGGCACTGGTACGTCTTTCTTCAATAACTTGTTCATCAAAACGACCTGCAAAAAATATACTGTTACATTGTACCTCAAAATACAAATCACACGGCACTAGGTAACTAGAAGAGGATTCAGTGGCCCCAAAGCACTCTTCTTGATTTCTAAGTGCAAAATTTAGAACACAACTGAAAATTATGAAAACATCTACACTTGGAACAAGTCCTTTTTATGAATTCAGACCTTATGACCTACATTTTACAAAATACTTGAAATAACTCAGTTTTAACAAAAGCAAATTTTTAAAAGAAATATTACAAAGACTGTGTTCAAATGTGATATTGATAGTGTTCCCTGATCTATTTTCTATGATTTTATTAAGTGATCTTATTTTGTGTTCATGGGAGCAAAAAATAAAACAATGATGATTTAATAAGTTGTGTACTGTTAAATCATGCACTGAACAGGTAACAATGATAAAATGATAACTGCTTCATTGTGTTCTGATTATCACTTGATTTAAGTGATAAACTTGACTGTTAACTTACACATTTTTCCTTAACAAGAACAGACTGTAACAATACACTGTAACTTGCTGTATACAATTATCATTGTGCCTTTAAGGATAACAATGTAATCATGGATAAACATATAATCAAATTTTTGACCAAATAAACACAATATTTGGACAAATGGGTATTGCAAAAAGGTAAAACAAAACTCCCTAACTTTTCAAATTCTGTTAGGTACCAGTATGCATGGGAGTCATACTTGAGTCTTGGGAAGTTCACCAAGGGAGAAATCCCAGGGTCTGCCCTGACTATAAACAATCTAAATGAAGAAGAATATGTACTTAACTTACCAAAGAGTTTAGGTTTAGCAAATGTTGGAAATTCCTCTCTCCTGTGCAATGCTTTATGAAGATTGTTCATGACTTTAAATAACTGCTTGAAATCATTGTATCTTTTCCATACCACAATCTGAAACAAAAATCAAAACTAGCCAGTCATTTTTAGAGTCTTTTACATACTTGTAACATAGAAAAGTGCCAATGTACCAGAATGACAATCATTCATTTCCAGCTGCTGTATTTTTTCAATATGTTTAACAGAGAATCACAAAAGAAATATCCCTTCCAAGTGAATAGTGGCAATATACTTTCTGAAATTTAAAATGCTAACTGACAACAGATGGTGATCTATCAGAAAATCTCATTTACTGATGTTAAGTTCTACTAGGCGGACACCAGTGCAAGCACTGTTGTAAATTCTTCTCTGCTCCTGCATGCTGTTGTTTGTAGACTAAAATTTGAACTAAACTGATATTTGATATACATGTTCATTAGTTAGTACCCTGACATTTTACTGTTGTACAATGTTACATGTTTAATTCACAGTATTCTTTAATTTCTTAACACTTTTTCAGTTTTTGTAAAGGAGTCGAAAAAGTGAAAGTACATTTGTTAAACAACAATTATAAATGTTTGTGCAAAAACATGTGCAACAGTAGATCTGATTGATAAATCTTACCTCTGTCAGACTTTCTGGTGCATGTACTGGAAACACCTGAAAATATACAGAGAAACATAAGCTAACCCCATTGTAAGTACATGGAAATTTTAATTGCCACAATTTTTCCGATTAGTCTTCGGAGTAGCTGTACGAGTGAAACACCCATCTCAAGTGTATTTCTTACGGGGAGGCTGTATAGTGAACCTACATCCCTGAGAAGAACCAGTACTAGATCCCCTGTAAGAAAGTTTCTCATATAAAGGGACATGTTCAGTAGCAGGGCTTTGAACCCATAACCCTCAATCTGTGAGATATTACAGTGAGAGATTACAGTGATATCTCAGCGAGTCTCACCACTCAACCTTAGAGGCAGACAATTAGTCTTCCGAGGCGTAATTACATGCATATGTGTTCAAGAACAAATGCTGTATATTAACCTTTATACAGCTAGCTTGCACTTTTTATACTTTTACTCGATCACATTCTTGTTGCCTCATGCCTATCGTGTCTCCACTATGAATTCAACATAAAGTATTTACAAATTGCTTTACATGTATTGCATTTTGAGCTAGAGTGCCGTTTTGGGCCTCATATGTGTAAAAGATAGACGTAACAGCATCAAGAATGATGGAATAAATGAAGGCATGATTATCTTTTATTCTCATCAGTTCATATATCACACTCACTGATCAGGCACCTTTTCTGGAATGGAATATTAGTGAATACAAAGCATTATAATAATAGCTAGGAGCCAGTCTCATTACTCAATGTAATTTGAGTATACACACTTTGTTACTGTCCCACTGATTCAGGAGTTCAGTTGGATGGGGAGCTTGTTTACCCGTCTGGCTCTATCTTTGCACATTACATGTAAGAAGGGATTTAATGAAACAGATTGTTTTCTGGGTTTTTTTTTAGCTTGAGTATAAACACTTACTGATTTAAACTTTCAGAGAAATGTATATCTTCAAACCTTAGAAAAACTTGTTTTGTATATTTGTTAGCCATGTTAGCAGGAGCAAAAATGAGGAGCAAAATAGAAAGTATTCATGTGAGAAAAAGATTCCTGAACTTTGATTTTTCGGTTTTGTTTTCAGTTTTTATAAACATCATTTACAAACTTGACTTTGACATTTACCGGTAATCGTGTACATGGAGGATAATTGTTGATTTTGGTGTAATATCACTTTATAATTTCACCTAGTGGGCACCAAAAGTGATATTTGCACAAGGGGCACAGCCACAAGTGAAAATAATTACTTTTGGTGTTCACAACCATCAGGGTCAAAATTAGACATATCCCATAGTGGAAGCGTATTTTGTATTAAACAACTTGTCTTGCATTTCGAAGCCGTTTTGAGAGGTATTGAAATTTATGTTGTTTTTGTAGTATTTTAATTGTGTCATAGAAGACGTTCTTTGCTATTTCTGTTGCATCATTGACAAAAGGAGTGCATCAAAAACGCAGAAATCGCGCTGTCATGGAAACAACGATTCTTAAATTATCCATATTCAGGTACCCGCTAGGAATGTTTGGACAGTTTTGAATAATTTAGGCCTCTTAACAGATTGATATGTAAGATCTGCTTCCCTGTTGAGAAAATTAGATGTTTACTGCAAGTTTTAATGAAAATGAAGTTCCATATCGTTCTACTTGAGCGAGTGAAGTCAGCCAGGAAAGTTTTGGCATTTTGAGGCAATTTTTGTGAGAACAAACATGTACAATCCGGATCTATCGCTTTTGTCTCTCATCCCCCTCACCTTTTCATTTTTACACAGACCTATATACACATATGGATTGGAAACTGATCAACCTTTTTGTCGCAGACTGCGAGACTTCATGCAAGATTTTAGCATCCATTGTTATCCGAAATCGAGAACTACAAGGTTCCACCCGTCCTCCAGATTGGAACAAATGAGGGAAAACAATGAAAAATAATTCAAATCTAATCATGTCTATTTCAATATGGATCAATAGTTTGTATTTTTCTTTCTTTATGTATCTTTTGTCGCATTCCAACCTATACATTTTTTCATAATGCGTAACTTTTATTGATTTTGATTGTTGACAATTTTGTCAGCACAAAGGCTGGCAACCTGCTGAATAGCGAAAATTGAAAGATTGACGAAAATTTCTGAAAAACATCAAGCCTGCGCAAAGCATGATGGGTAACATCTATCCCAATATCATATTTTCAATTTTCGGAAGTTGCCAATCCATGGTTATAGGTTCTTGATTTTTACTGCAATTTCGGGCCATTTAAGTTTTCGATCATTGCGGGCCATGTTTACATTAGTGCCTATTGTGTGTAACAGCAGCTATGTGCCTGTAGAAGTTCTAGCCACTGCCTTTTAAGTAAATATCGGAATTTCAGCGTGTCCGTTTTTTTTTTTTTACATTTATTGTTTCTGTTACTGTAAAAGCCTATTTTTTCCACCAGTGATTATGAAATAAATCTTCTGTGAAAAAATAAATTGTGATTTTATGACAAGAAACAGTGCGGTATTTAATTGGTCTTACTTGACAGGAAGTAGTATAGATTAGGTCTCACGATGCCTTAGCCAGACGGACCAATAACCCTTGAATTTCATAAAAAACTGGCATGTTAACAAGCAACATCGCTTTAGTAAAAGTAGGCAATTTTACATTGATCATTTTGTGCATTTCTATAATAAATTTAAATCGATGCAACATACTTGTCAATTTCTTCCAGAAGGCTAAGTTTTGTTTACAATGAAGCAGGCTTTCTTGATTGCAAAGCGCTCAACGTTTTAGCGCAAACCAGGAGTCTGCATGGAATAGTTGCGAAAAAGGCATGTATATTATTAGTTCCTACAAAATGGCATTTAACCGTTGCCCATTTTAATTAATAGGCCTTTCTAATTAATATGTAGCAGTTTTATCCAAATGGGGTATTCAAAATACAGCAGTTTAGTGTTAGGGCGCCGTAAACCTCCACAATACCATGACATCACAACAATGTTCCCTGAAGTCAAAATGAAAATTTTATCCTGGCTTTTGTAACATACATTTCATGTATATTTTAAGCATGTAACAAAGTTCTACATTAAATTCTGTTGTTTTTCCTTTGGCTCTAATCCAGATTGACCGTATCATCTATAACTATGTTGCCAAGGCTCTATAATGTAAGGTTTTTCTTGCGGAGCGGACCATCCGCCATTTTGACCCAATCCATTTTGACAATCCAGAGATCTACCCTTCAATCCAGTTGGGTTAAGGCAATATCCAAAAATGAATAAACAAACCTTTTGACAATGTGTTTGTACGTCCAACTGCCGGCCCATTTATCAACTAGGAAGTTGTTGACAGGGGTTTGGAATCCTCTTTCTTTTGAATGTTGAATAATTTGAATTTATTTACAGGAAAATTGAAATACTCTTCATCTGTTACAGTGGTTTGATTTTACGACTATTGGAAGAACGCGGATATAATGTTTTGGGGACCGCTACGGTATACTGGAAGTGTCCCAATTTTGTGATGCGGGTTTCTCCAAAAGTATTCGAGTTACCGTCTCGAAAGATTACAGAAAATTTTATTAGCATGTGAAGGTTTACAAGTCCATTTAAGGGTGCCGACACTTCAAAAAGCCAAGAACCAGACAGGCCCATCTCCATTTGTATTGCCCACTTTTTCTATCATGTATGTTGTAACCTGGTCTAACAGTTAAACTATTTTTTTATTTCATTTGATTTACAAATATCAACTATTTTTCAATACTCAATTCTTGTCCCTCTATGACTTCAGGAAACATTGATCAGGCCAATTACTGACTTTTTTGAAACCTGTTATTATCGAATAATGAAATACATGTAAATGTGACATTGTTGGATGGTCAAATCGGGCCTTTCTACATGGGCTTTTGCAAAACGGTCTTTGCTAAATTTAGGCCTTTATGGCGGAATTATCCAGAATTGGCGGAGTTATGGTTCATGACAAAAAAGTCGTATGGTGTCCACATCCTCGTTTTAGCACCCCTGGAAGTCTCAACTGATTTGAAGCTTTTAGTATGACTTTTTTTCGTCGTCCGTAGAACGTCGTACGTCGCACAATTGCTTGAAAAGTTTACCCTTCTTCACTAATTACTTCATTGAATATGCATCAACTTGTCATGCTAGGGGGAATCGAATGTAAGATTGCAAATTTGCTAAACAGTTCAGGCTGAAGCTGAAGAACTAAATGGACATCAGTGCCAAAGATAAATACATGTATAAGGACATGGTATTCAACCAGAACCACCGTTAAGACAAGAAACGTTTGGTATGAGGT
This sequence comes from Saxidomus purpurata, assembly GCA_022818135.1. Lineage (NCBI taxonomy): Eukaryota > Metazoa > Mollusca > Bivalvia > Venerida > Veneridae > Saxidomus > Saxidomus purpurata. The sequence goes on along the minus strand of JAFMSR010000001.1, from coordinate 20,884,714 downwards.
AGTGGTTTTTGACTTGACAGCAAGTTGTCATAATCTTGCCCCAATCATTGTTGTAGTTGTTCTAGACAGACTATATAGTAGGTTTTAGGAATCCCCGATATAACGTCATTCGTGCGCATGTTATTGAATGGAATAATTAGCGGCCAAATTGATAGTAAAATATAGCTTTGACTTTACATCAGTTTGTATATTTCTTAGGCTAATAAGGTTATTATATGATGCGAACATAAATGTCAGTTTATATCCGAATGTCTAAGTTGCTGGGTCTTTGTTGTTACTTATGTAAGTTGGCATTCGATTGGAAAGTCCGCATAAGAAAGCCTGATTAAACTGAATGCCAAAATGGAATTTAGCTTGACAATAGGTACGCTTTCGAAAACTAGGGGACTTGATATTTTCCTGACAAAAGTGCCCTATTTTTACCTTTGCCCTTTTTTTTTTTAATTAATGCCGTGGTTTTCCTAGTTTGTATATTATTTTGCAGTACATTTATAAAAAATGTACAGTAAGGTTATTCCAAATACAGAATCCTCCAATTGTACATAAGGCAGCTTGTAACGAATTTCCCACACTCCCAATACTTGCCACAACCTTTTTTCCATATAAGTACATAATATTAATTTTGTAAACTATAACTTTTTTAGAAAGGTCATGGCTTTACTCGGATATTTAATCCCTATTATATGTCTCTATTTTAAAGACGAAAAAGTAGTCATAGTTAAATCATGTATGGTTGTGAATACCTTTTTTTTGTAATTTTGTAAACCTTAACCCTTTTGGGTAACCTTAGAAGGACCCTATAACGTCAAAATACATAAACTTTTCTCTATGCGTTGCACAACGCCGCCATAACTTGAGCCAATCGATTTTGCACAATCCAAATTCTAATATCCAATCGGGTATATTGTCCCCTACAGGGCTAGTTAAAGCCCGAACAACTTGATTTAATTAATCCATGTAACATCCTGTTGTATTGACTATGGTCACACGATTGTCTGCCCACTTTGATTCAATTGCACTCTTTTCATGTTGCACACATCAAGCTTGGTTTGATTTTACATGAGTGTGATTTAAAATTCATCACCAATGTCTTATGTCCGCGTCTATTGGATATAACCTGGATATCGCTACGCAGAGAATACTAGAAGTGTTCCTAATTTTGAGATGCGGGTTTCTTCTTAAAGTATTGGAGTCACCAATGTCTGAAACAAAGGAATTTTTATTGATAGCTTTTGAAGTTTGTTTTATTTAAGTTCGAAGTTTTCGATACTTGCACATACTGGCCAATCGAACCAAAATGCCCAGTCAAACAAATGCACAATTTTATACTATCAAGTAATCGGAGGCGTATAACTGGCGTCTGACAGTTACAAGCTAAAGTTTCTTATGCTTGATTTGATAATATACAATATATTAAGCATATTTTGAAAACTCTTTTGTCACTTTTTTAATACAGAAACTTTGGATCAGTGACACTTTCACGCCATTTTTACAGTATGGACGTGTGATTATACCGATATAATAAAATACATGTAAATGTACACCTTCCGGATTTGGTCAAAAAAGGGATATCTTTTCTATCACCCTTATTTTTAAACGGTCTTTATACGTATGGCCTTTATTGCCGGAATAATCCAGAATTCACGGAGTACTGGTTCATGACAAAGGATTTGCTCGGGTCTTGTCCAATTCCCAGGGAGCAAATCCCGAGTTCGCCCATGTGATTTTAAGCTTTTTTAGTATGATACAGTTTTATCGTAGTTGGTCTCGTATAATGTCCAAATGTGCTGATTTAAAAAAAGACCCTTTACACAAAAGGGTTACTTAATGAGAATAATCAGTCAACTTGGCAAGGTGAAAGGTGGAATCCGGGTATTAAGCTCTCTTAAATTGCCTCATCAAGGTTCCAGTTGTCTATGATCATGGACATCAGAGCTAACAAATATATACTTATATCGGACATTATGTATTCACTTCCCTTCAAAACAAAAGAAGCTTAATACCATTTGGTTATTGAGAGCATAACGTCTATACTGGACCACACCAAGTTTGTTCAAATCTGATACCCTTGATGGCCAACTATTTTTGTTACGGTCCCGGTTTGACGACAGACTGTATACAGAGGTATAGGAAGAACCTAGACTGATTGATTGATATAAATTATATATAGTCTCTAGGTTTAAAACCCGTAAAATGCCGGAAAAGGCAATATATATATATTGTTTCAGTAACTGTAAAAGCCTATATTTATATTTATACTGTATCACAGTTCAATTTTTAAATGTAGACATGGTGACAAAAGAAATAAAAAACAAGGGACCCAAAAGGACCAGTATCGCTCTACTAGTCTGACTGGACTGTTCTGAGTAAGTTTTGTTAAAATCTTTTGCAATGTTATCAAGGAAAAGCTAGCAGAGGTCACTGTGACCTTGACCTTGACCAACGGATCCCTAAAACAATAGAGATCATATATTCAGTAAGACCAATCATTCTATGACGTTTGAAGACTGTGCGTGATGTAGATATAAAGATATTGAGCTGAAAAGCATTTCAAAGTTTGGGTCACTGTGACCTTGACCTTTGACCCACTGATCACAGAAACAGTAGAGATCATCCTATGAAGTTCATAAAATTATAGATCTCAAGTTATCGAGCGGAAAAGACTTTCAAAGTTTTGGTCACTATGACTTTTGACCCACTGACCCCCAAAACAACAGTGATCCTCCACTCAGTAAGACCAATCATCCTATTAAGTCTGAAGACTGAGGGTCATGTAGATCACAATCTATTGAGCGGATAAGATTATTAAGGTTTATAGACCTTTATAGAGATCATCTACAAGTTGCAGGAATCTTTATTACTAAGTTTCATGAAAGTCAAATGAAAATTGCGACCTGTAGATCGTTATCAAGGAAAGGATTATTGACAGACGGACGACGGACAAACTATCGTGGCAAAAGCTCTGCAGGGCTTCATCCAGTAAGCTAAAAACGAAACTTATGTTATATTATGTTGTAAACTTACATACTAAAACAATAGCTTTGTTATAACTTTGATGTTAAAGCATACTACTATACAGCTGTAGGAGAATATTTTACTTGCGCAAAGTGCATAATCACGGGGGAGGAACCAGCAAATACGACGCCGCTGGTGCAACCGGGCGTTCAATGTGCAGGCTTCCGGAAACGGAAGTGCTAGACTAGATGTCTATTCCTGTAAACCATGTGACATTGCGTACTTTCGATAATAAGATAGTTATCGTTGTTCAGTACACAAAAAAATGAGAGATTAAGAAGTGTCTCTTTTGAGATATTGTTTATTATAATAAAAGTGTCAAATATCCATGTTATGCTATTGTTGCAAGATGTCGAGGTTCGCTAACAAATTCATACACATTTGAATAAAGACCACATTATGATTATTTTGGTAAATAAAAAAATGTAAGGACGTAATATCAACCTCATTCCAAGGCTGCCTTTAAAACTGCATTAATTAGGTCTGTATATGTTTGGATATTAACATAATCATTAGTCAATATCTGCAATCTGATTAAAATCATCTCCTCAAAAACGCTACGCTATGTTCAGAAGATCGTGAACTTTAGTCAGATTCTCAATATCATAAAAACAATCATTTAGGGGTCAGCTCCACAACCTACTTTAAAGATATACATCAAAGACCGAGATAGACAAAGAAACATGCATAATATGTTACATTGAATTTGAAATAAATCAATTCTTACCACTGCGGTAGAGGACCCGTTTTACTTCTTGGTATGACCAAGTGTCACTTGGTGGTTCTGTTTTCACTACAGCGCTAGCATTGTTTACTCCTGTGGCCATTTTACAGTTTTCCACCACAAACGGGCGGGGGGCGGGGTATATAGGAGTCACCCGGTGGTTGGTTGTTCGGTCGGTCGATCGGTCCGTTACATTTTTCTTGTCCAGAGCATAACTTGAAAACTACATGTTGGAGTTCAATACAACTTCATATGATGGTCAAGCACATTGAGAGGAAGTGCAGTGTACAAGAACCATAACTCCATTTCGACTAATTGCAGAGTTATTGCCCTTTGTTATTTTTCCTTGTCCAGAGCATAACTTGAAAACTACTGGTTGGAATTCAATACAACTTCTTACAATGGTCAAGAACAGTGAGAGGAAGTGCAGTGCACAGGAACCATAACTCTTCATTGACACATTACAGAGTTATTGCCCTTTGTTATTTTTCCTTGTTAGGAGCATAACTTGAAAACTACTCTTTATCGAGTTACTGATTTGAAATTTCCCGAAAGTTTTAACAATTTTACATAAATTACAATGTACTTTTAATAGTTTCCCCAAATGATATTTATATTTTCCGATATGTCGAAACACCACCTAGAAAACCGGTGACTGCCTCCTTAATTTCAATCAAACATAAACCTCCAATTTGAAGATCTGTAAACAAACCAAACAAACGTGATTAGTCATTTCATCTTATTAATGTAAAAATGGGACTGCTGACAATACTAAAGAAAATGAAACAAAAGGAAAAAGAAGTTAGACTTCTGATGTTGTATCCTTTGTGCACATTTTCTCTTCATCTATCTTGTTTTCTTACGATGCAAATTGAACAGATTTCGGATACACACGCTCCCACCATTAATTAGAAATGTTATTTAGAATAGCTTGTAAACTGCTTCCAAACTGTGCCATTGCTATCTAGTCTCCAAAACTACTGCACTAGAATGAAACTTCACACAAATATATTCTAGTGAAGTGTATGAAGTGAATGAATATTTAAAGGAGCATGTCCAATTTTTTTAATTGTATTTCTACAACATTGTGCTATTTTGATAGAAATGATCAATATCAAGGATGTCATTTTCCAAGCGTTTCAAATAGTCAAGCAGTCTGTCCTACAGACAACTCTGTAGTCTTTTATTTTTCTGCTTTCATTTTGAGGGTTCATGTCAAATATTAATATATATGCAGTTAGAAGGAACCAAATGTCCCCAATTGACATTATGCCCCAAATTGTGATTAAGTCCGCACCATGACATATACATCAGGAAAACAAACTTAATACTTGTTTTTCTTAACAGATATGTCTACTCATTGAAATTATTGAACTTTATTCACTGGTTGAGAAAATATAATTACTCTACACTCATAATTAAAATTTGTTTGGAGGTAACAACATATTATGTTGATTGATATGAACTATTTCAAAACCATTCATGAAAGACTGAAAATGCAAGTGTATTTAATTGGCCTTTTTCATGCAATATTATCAAAATAAAAGGTGCCTTACAGAGCACATTTGTAAATGTTTCAATCCAAAAATGTTACACACTCTACTTGTCATTTCATCGGCAGTTGAAAGGTTACCAACTTTTTAGTCAAAAGCAAGCTTAATACATCTGCTCTGAAAAATGTGAGCTGTGGAAATTATTCCCAAGTTTTCCTTTGACATTTGAATGTTAAAAAGATAATGGTATTTTGAACGTTACAATCATGATAATATTGCACACTCTAAGAGGAAATTAAAAAGTAAACTTGGCTTGAATTCATGATAAAGACTAGATGGTACCATAATGATTCATGGTCCAACAAAGCTTGTACATGTACAATGTGTTAGCATCTTTAACAAAAGACAAGAGGTTTGGATAATGCAGGGAAAACAACCATCCTGAAGAAGTTCAATGGTGAAGATATTGACACAATATCACCTACCTTAGGATTTAATATCAAGACACTAGAACACAGAGGGTAAGTTATCAAATTAAAAGCTTTATAATTCAACATGTTCAAAATGAGTGAAAGTAATATTTTACAGATACTTTAGTCTTAAAGCTGCTCACTCTCAGAATTTGGTGAAAAAAATAAAATTCTCCAAACCCTCTGAATATTACTTATTTTAGAACGAATAGTAAAATAAAAAAGGTTCCTGTATAAGTTCCTGTGGAGTTTATCTGTATATTTGACATTATACGCTACCAAATAATAAAGCGTTACAAACGCTTATGAACATCTCAATATAACTATATAGCGTAGCAGTGCCCTAAAACCAACATCTCAATATAACTATATAGTGTAGCGGTGCAGTAAAACCAAGCTGACCAACATTTGCAACGTATTTCTCAAAATGCTAGCTAAATATTTACTTGACAATGTTGTGAACAAGCATTTACATTTACATTTTCTTCTTGAATATATCATGGACCTATATACACATATAGGTCCATGAATATATCATTTTGTCCTGTTATAGATTCAAGTTGAATATTGGACTTGTCCTGTTACAGAATCAAGTTGAATTTTAGACATGTCGTGTTACAGATTCAAGTTGAATATTGGACATGTCCTGTTACAGATTCAAGTTGGAGGTTGACTTGTCCTATCACAGATTCAAGATGAATTTTTGACTTCTCCTGGTTCGTTGAATCTGATTTTTCTTGTCCATGGACCAATTACAGTTAAATCTGATTTTGACAGCATTCAGCTTATATGAATGTTTGACTTGTCTGGTACAGGTTAGTCTGTTTGTTTGACTTGTCCAATTACAATTAAGTTGAATGTTTGACGATTAGTTGTTTTTGTATTCAAAGCTCAGTCAGGAGTGGGGCGTGTCTGTTGGTCAGTTGCGGTTTCTCGGGGGATGTACCGTCCCTTGTCAGGCGGTCCTCCAAGGCAGCAGCTTTCCTTTTTCTCAGTTTCTCATGCACAAGAACCAGGTCCCTAGGTCTAAGGTCAATGTCACACTTACAGGTAAAAGGTCAAATCCAAGAATATCTTTGTCCGCAGCATTTCTTCTTCATGCATGGAGGGATTTTGATGTACATGTAACTTGGCACAAATGTTCACCACCATGAGCTACCCTTGTTTTTTAGAATTTCTTCCCTTTGTTGTTACTATAAATAGCGTAATATTGTAACTTTTTTATTACTTGCTGTAGAGTAAAGTCGAGACCACTTTTCTTGTTATACATGTATCCAAAATTTAGGTGTATTTTGACCTTTCTCTACTTAGTAAGGAGTTAGTCCTTTTGACAGCTGGCGGGCTCGACATGTTGCATGTGGGCATCTAGTTTAACTTGTCCTGGTAGTGTACAGACTAAATATGAATGCTTGACTTGTTCCGTTACAGATTCAAGTTGAATGTGTGGGATGTTGGAGGTCAGAAATCACTACGCTCCTATTGGAGGAACTACTTTGAGAGTACAGATGGTCTTATCTGGGTAGTTGACAGTGCAGACAGGATGAGGCTTCAGGATTGTAAACAGGAACTGCACAATCTACTTGTTGAGGAGGTAATACAACCATAGTTACCAGGGCTACCATGTATTTTATACTCACTCGAATTGTTTAGCCGGTAGAGCAGCTTCAGTCAGAATAGACACAGTCTGTATAGTCAACTTCTATCCCCATTCTCAATTTAGACTGCATACAAAATATTATGTGAAAAGCTTTAAAGACAAAGGGATATTGCAAAGTATGTGTATCAAATTTTTACTAATGATAAAATAGACTATCTTGGTTGGGCAACCAGGATAGGGAAATCAAATTTTTCTAAAAATACCTCCAGTGAAAATCTTACTTGAATCTATCTGCTAAGTGAACATAAATGAGTGTAATAAGATCAGATGTTAAAGTTTCAATTCCCACACCCAATCTGTTACATTGCCACAATCTGATAATATACCTTTAAATATTCATATAGAAACTTTATTTTTTTTGATTTCTGAAACTAATACTGCTGATTTAATTTAACTTTAAATACAACAACTGTATTCTGTATGTCTGAAAGAGGCAGAAATTAGGCCTAATCCCTCAAGAGATGAGGCCCCAATGGGGTGGTGAAAATGTTTGTTTTTTCTGAAAAGGCTTGTCAAAATTTGATTTTGTTTGGCACAAATAATCATATTTGTATTCTCTAACAACAGAAAATTTAGAAACAGAATTTTCGGAGCAATGAGGTCCTTAAGGGGATGTAGTGCTTTTCTTACATAATTATTCTATATAGAAGTTTAAGAATTGTTGTTGTCTGACACTAGTAGTACTGATTTTATTTAACTTGCAACATATTATTATTGTTTATGACCGTTACTTGAAGAAAAAAAACTATCCCCCCGTAGATGAGGTCCCAGTGGGGTGGTGAAATTTTAAAAATACTCTTTTTTTTTGTGAAACAGACAAACCAACAAACTGTCCAGTTGTTTTTTTCTCAGCTATTTGATTCATCTAGCGGGGGATATAAATTCACTGAATTTGCTTGTTCTTTCATTCTGTGTCACCCTTTCGGAGAAGAGGCGATACATAGGGATCGCTTTGTCCGTCTGTCTGTCAGTCTGTTACAAAAACTTAACGTTGGCTATAACTTTGCCATTTCTTAAGATTTCATCATCAAACTTTCAACTTCCATTGTTTATGACAAAAGACTCATGATATTGACAAAATTTGTAGGTCAAGGTTATATTTGACAGAGTTATTCCCCTTTTTAAGCCCCCATTTCAAAGAAGCGGGGGTATATTGCTTTGCACATGTCAGTCGGTCCGTAGTAGGTTAAAGTTCAAGGTCACAGTGACCTGGAATAGTAAAATGGTTTCCGGACAATAACTAGAGAACGCGTGGGCCTAGAATCTTGAAACTTGGTGTGGAAGTTAGTCGTGACCAGTAGATGTCCCCTATTGATTTTGAGGTCAGGTGAAAGGTCAAGGCCACGGGGACATTTTTAGCTCGACTTTTCTATGAAAAGGGGAGCTATCCTACTCGCCCCGGCGTCGGCGTCGGCGTTGGCGTCACACCTTGGTTAAGTTTTTCGTACCACCCCACTTTATTTCAAAAGTATTGGAGGTATGGCTTTGAAACTTACCATACTTGTTTACCATCATAACCTCCATCTACAGACAAGAGTACATAACTCTGTCAAGGTTTTTGGCAGAATTATGGCCCTTTTTAACCAGGTTTTCAATTTTGAAAATCCTGGTTATTAGATTGGGGTATGGCGGGCGGATGGGCGGATGGGCGGATGGGCGGATGGGCGGGCGTCAAACGAAATTGTGTCCGCTCTGTAACTCTTCAACCCTTTGAAGAATTTTGATGAAACTTCAGACAAATGTTTACCACATCAAGATGACGTGCAGAACGCATGTTCCGCATGGCTGGCTCCAAGGTCAAGGTCACAGTGACATTAACATTGAAAATCCTGTCCGCTCTGTAACTCTTCAACCCTTTGAAGAATTTTGATCACAAAATGGTGTGGGCTGCTATATAGAGTCGGGTAATAACATTGATTAACAATTGTTGCCCATTTTAACAATATAATCTATTTGCTTTCTTTTTCAGCAGTTGATGTCTCAATGATTGTACTAAAACATCTATAGAACCCTCTCAAACTTGCTTTCATTTAACTCAAATTGTTGTCTCATTATTAAGTATACTCCTTGCAGACAGTATTGTTAGCCGAAATTTACATCCTACTCATTATCATGTATTCTCATGAATATTATCTTTTCCTTCATGTCATGTTATAATCTTTTGAATATTCATAGCAATCTTCATTCCAAAATTCATACTATAGTATAGAATCAGAACAACATTTTTGAAAACCTGGTTTCGTGGCATTGCCATGTTTCTTGTTTGACTTAGAAAGTGTATTGAGCTTGGTTAAGTTTTTCGTACCACCTCACTTTATTTCAAAACCATTGGAGGTATTGCTTTGAAACTAATCATACTTGTTTACCATCATGACCTACATCAACAGACAAGAGTACATAACTCTGTCAAGGTTTTTGACAGAATTATGCCCCTTTTTTACTTAGAAAATACTTTGAATATGGGTAAAATCCACTTATTGCCTTAACCCTTTGAGATATTGCTTTGAAACTTTGAATGCTTGTTTACATCATTACCCCCATCTGTAGGCAAGAGAAGGTAAGTCTGTGAGGGATTTGTTTTAAAAATTAAGCCCCTTTATCGACTTAGAATCTTGGTAAAGTTTTTTGTACCAGTCCACTTTTTGACTAAACTGTTCGAGATATTACTTTGAAAGTTTGAATACTTGTTTACCATCATGATCCCAAAACATGGGCAGGAGAAGGTAATTCTGTCAAGGATTTTATGTGAATTATGGCCCTTTTTGTCTTAGAAACTCAGTTAAAATTTTCATTCTTGTCCACTTGTTGGCTTAACCATTTGAGATATTACTTTGAAAGTTGGAGTACTTATGTACCATCATGAGACCTATCTGTAAGCAAGAGAAGATAACTCTGTGAAAATGTTTCTTGATTTGTACTTAGAAATTCCTAGTTAAAGTCTTGTGTGCCCTTAACTGTCAAAGTTTTGTTTTATTGGCAAGCACTAAAAAAGTCGAGCGCGCTGTCCTACTGACAGCTCTTGTTTTTTCATGCCACATGTATTGCTTTTTCAATATTACTGAGTGCATCAAAGGAGGCATACATGTTTTACAAACAGCTCTTGTTGTACTTAAATTTTGTCACAAAATTATTGGTTATTCTGAGAGCGGCACAAGAGTTCTACTGAACACCCATCTAGTTATGTAAGTGACCTCAGAGTTGTACATGTGTATGTACAATGTATGTGTTTGTATTGCATTGCAACAATACTGATTCACAGGCAGTTTTACAAATGTACATGTGCATGTACATGACTATTAAAAGTTATATTGCTGTTGGAGTTGACCTTAAAAACTTAAAGAAAGACTTCCTACACCTTGAAATTAGAATTTTACCAAATTTACAACCTAAATGATTCTGTATTCTGTTTTTTACCTATTAATTACAGTGAAAATCATTAAATATTTTTTCACATAACTTTACTGTACGGATGTTCTTAGAAATTCTGTACATTTATTTTTTGTAAGCACAGAAATGTTCTACAGATACAGACTGTAGTTACATGTACAGTCAAAGGCATTTCAGAACTGAGATCTCAATATACAGCTTCGTAAAGATTGAAAAAATAATAGTTTTACATCCTGTATTTCAGAGACTAGCTGGTGCCACCTTACTTGTGTTCGCAAACAAACAAGATCTGCCTGGAGCTTTAGCATCTGAAGAAATTAGAAAAGTATGTTTTAACATTTGCTGAGTTTAATTATAATCACTTTTGAATTTTGAAATGGAGACAGTTATGTTAAAATCATTAGGGACGTACTAGGAACAAAACACAGAAAGTGAGATCACTGAGTCAGTGGACAGTATGTGTCTGTCTGTCTGTCACTGACGGTATTAAATCCTTTACCACGGGGCAAGGTGGGTGATGCTGCTCCTACATAACTTCACTAGTCATTGAAAAGTTTAAATACTTTCATTAAATTATTGTATACTTTTTGGTTGCCATTAAAGCTGATTTAAACAGCTGAGCAATTCCGGGTCATCAGTTTAATCAGTCGCTTCCATTGATCTGTCACGTGTAAAAGATTAAAAACAGTACTTCAGTGTGATATTTTCTTGTTTCTCTGGTGAAGTATTCTTGCTGCGGATGTAGTTTTAATTCAAAAGTTTTCAGACTGTAAATTCTGACACAAAGAAATGTTTAATTTATTATAATTTCAGGGCTTGAACTTAGATGAAATAACTACCCATCACTGGTTGATAAAGGATTGTAGTGCTGTTACCGGGGAGAACCTGCTGGAGGGAATTGATTGGATAATAGATGATATAGCGTCTAGGATCTTCACGATGGACTGACGCAGGCTTATTGTACTTTTCTAGAAATCTTTAAATTGATTATCTGTGATATATCAGTCACATATACCAGTTTGTTGTATGTGACATGTTGTAGGTGTGACATGTTTGTAAAACAGTGAAAGGGATTCAGGCCATTTTGCAATAGAACAGTCCCGATCATTTCAACACTGTTTCTATGGCACATTTTATTTCTCCAAGTCAACTCAGCAGAGAAATGTTATGCATGCCTACTGAATGAAATATGTTGAAACAATGATATTTTAATAAACTTTAATATAGACTTATTGTATTAAAGACAACTCTTTTCTCCTCAAGCTAAAAAAGTCATTGTTTACACCATGCATGTTATCTTGTCCACTTCATCACACACTGTTATCATTGAGAAGCCATATGCTTCAATACACAGTGTACATGTTCCAGTGCAGACAGTTTCAAACAAGCAGCAATTTCTTGGACCTAGATTGTGTCCACACAGTTCAGAAAAAAATCAAGTGTAATGAAGTTTATTTAGGGACATATATTTAACATTTACAATTGGAAATGAGAATAGTGAAATATAAACATTAATAAAATTTTCAACATTGATTTGTTTATTACAATAAAAGCAAATAAATGTTTACAAACCATGTATTTCTGTTGTTGTATGAGTTAAATACCCATCTCAGCTGTATTTTAGTCATTTTAACTGGCAGGCAGTTTTAAAACCTAACCATCATTCCTTGTAACAATCAGTACAAGATCTCTATGCTCTGTAAGAAACAACTAACTTTTTCACATAAAGACAATGGTCGGTAGCAGGGCTCAAACCCATGACCAATGACCTATGTGAGGTTATAGTGATTTCAAGTCAGCGACTCTTAACCACTTGACAAAGGATATGGACAGTTGTGTAGTTGAGACCGAGACATATATAGACAGAAATTCATGATCTCTTATTCAATGGCAAGAATGTCATTCAGTATCCATTCCTCTACAGCAAATTACTTCATTTTATAGCTCACTAGAATGGCGCAATGTCCATCATAATGTTGTCTGTCTGTCCACCATTTCCTTCAAACAACATCTCCTCTGAAACTACTTTGTCAATGTTGATGAAACTTGGCAGAGATGCTTCCAAAGATCGTTAAATAGTTCCCTCCATGCAGCGCTCTGGTTGCTATGGAAATGATCAGAATCTTCTACAAAACTGCATGGCCCAGAGCTTAGATATTTGGTGTGTAATACTGCCTCTATCAAGTCTGTTAAACTCATGCTCCAGGCCTAGGGTGACAATTGGGCCCTACCTGGGTATCATATGTTTTACATGGAAACTTTAAAACATCTTGTCAGAAACCACAATGACTAGAGCTTAGATATTTGGTATGAAGCATTGTGTGGTGGTCCTCTACCAGGGTTGTTCCAGTTTTTAGCTCAACTGGCACAAAGTGCCAGTGTGAGCTATTTTACATAGGCTTATATAGGAACATCTTTAAAACTTTCTCTTAAACCACAAGGCCTAGAGCTTAAATATTTAACATGTAGCATTGCCTAGCGGACATCTACCAAAGATTGTTCAAATTACAACCCCTGGATCAAAATTGACCACCTAGGGAGTTACTTGATTTTCATTAGGCTTATATAGTAAAAACTTTAAAAAATCTCTGATACCACAAGGCCAAGAGCTTAGTAATTTGGCCTGGAGCATTGCATAGTGGACATGTACCAAAATTGACCCTACCCAGGGGTCACTTGACTTTACATAGGCTGATATGGGAAACCTTTAAAAAACCGACAAGGATCACTTCTTGTCTAGAACTGCAAGGCCAAGAGCTTGTATATTTTGAATTTAACATTATGTAATGGACCTCTGTGAAGATTGTTCAAAGCAGGGCCCCCTTGAGAAATTGACCCTATCTGTGATGCAATATTGTTGACCTTGTATTATAGCAAATGGTAGCCAGGTGAGCAAAGTGCACAGGGGGTTAAACTGGATTCAGCTTGTCTGCCTGCCTGTCCATCCATCTGCAGATGTAATCTTGTGGATGCTTAATCTCCAAAACCTCATGGTCAGAATTTAATGACACTTCACAGAATTGATAAGTACCATGTCTTGTTTGTGTATGGTCCATGTTTCAGGCCAAAGGTCAAGGTCGTGGGCTCAAGATTAATTTCCAAAACCCCTGTTCAGAATTTAATGATGCTTCACAGAAGTGATAAATACCATGCCTAGTTGTGCAAGGTCTGTGTATCAGTTAAAGCTCAAGGTCAGAGGGAGTCTCAAGATGGTAAAATCTTGCAGACACTAATCTCCAAACCCCTCGTCAGAATTTTGTGATTCTTTACAGAAGTTATGATTACTATTCCCAGTTGTGCATGGTCTATGTTTCAGGTCAAAGGTCAAGGTTATAGGCGTTAAAGATGGTAAAATCTTGTGCACTCTTGTTCTCCAAAACCCCTGATCAAAATTTAATGATACTTCACAGGAGTGAGAAGTACCATTTTTAGTTGTGAATGGTCCATGTTTTGTCACTAGGTCAAAGGTCAGGATCACAGGGCCTCCAGATAGTGAAATTTTGTGTGTTCTTTATCTCCTAAACCCCTGGTCACAATTTAATGAAGTACTGTCTGTTGTGCATGATCCATATTTGGGATCACTAGGTCAAGGTCAAAGGGGCTCTGGATAGTAAAGTTTTGTGGGCTTTTAATCTCGAAAACCCCTGGTCACAATGATATTTCACAGAAGTGCTAAGTACCATGCCTAGTTGTGCATGGTACATGATTCAGATCACTTAGTCAGTGTCACAGGTGCTAGGGATAATAAAATCTTGTGCACTCTGAATCTCCAAAACCTCTAGCCTGAATTTAATGATACTTCACAAAAGTGATAAGTACCATGCTTAGTCGTGCAAGGTCCAATAATTAAGCATCAAATGTTACATACATTTTATATACTGTGTTAGTGCGATGGATGGGGGAAGGGGGGATGGTATTCATGACCTTTAGTGATATTTCTAGTTTGGAACATGTATGTAGTACTGTATAGTTATTCTCTCCCATGACTGTTCAAATTGTGTCCCCTTGGGTCAAAATTGGCCACACCCTTTTGACCTACTTTCCTGGTTTTGAAGATACAACAATGAAATTTTGACAATGTACAGTTTTGCAAAACGAATGTCAATATTTAACCTTATTTAATGATCATGACTTTGACATACCATTAATTTCTTATTTGCGAAGGTACAGCCATGAAATTTGGACCATGGTTAGCTGTAAGAATCACTCTCCGTCCGGGGTCCGTTGTCTGCGTCCGTCCGTCCACCATTTCCTTCAAATGACATCTCCTCTGAAACCACTGGACCAATGTTGATGAAACTTTGCAGGGATGTTCCTTGCATAGAGGTCTATCAAAGTTTATTCAAAGAATTCCATTCAATGCAGAACTCTGGTTGCTATGGCAACAAATAGGAAAAACTTTAAAAATCTTCTCTGAAATCACAAGGCCTAGAGCTTAGATATGTAGCATGTGGCATTGTCTAGTGGACCTCTACCAAGATTGTTCAAATTATGAGCCCCGGGTCAAAATTGACCCCGCCCAGGGGGTCACTGGGTTTTATATAGGCTTATATAGGAAAAACTTTAAAAATCTTCTTCTCTGAAACCACAAGGCCTAGAGCTTAGATATTTAACATGTGGCATTGTGTTTTGGACCTCTACCAAGATTGTTCAAATCATGACCCCATAGTCAAAATAACCCCTTCCTGGGAGGGGGGGGAGTCATTTGATTTCACATAGGCTTATATAGGGAAAACTTTTAAAAAAACACAAGGCCGACAGGCAGATAATAGATATTTGAAATGTTACTTAGCATTGTGTTTTGGACCTCTCTGATTTATGCAAGAATCATGACCCCTTTATTATAGCCAATGGTAGTCATGTGAGCGATATAGGGCCATCATGGCACTCTTGTTTAAACACATTTCAATGTAGTTTTTCATTGATGACCTTGAATTTGATGTGTTTTGCCTATATTTACACAACACAATCATACAGCCTTTACATAGACTTAAACAATTGCTGTACTCTTTCTGTGTTTTGTGCGACGCTGTTGGTGACCTTGTATAATGACAACCAGTGGTACCCAGGTGAGTGATTTAGGGCTATTATGTTTTAACCCCTACCTAACTTGGTCAAAATTTCCCAATATTTTGTTAACTGTCATCATTTTTTCACCAAACGAAGCATCATGGAACACTCTTTAAATACATATAATTATAATAATGATTTCCCTGATTTGTTTTCATCCAGCTATGTTCAAGCAAACTTGGCGGAAATTTCTTATTCTGTTTAGTATATATCTTTTATTTCAATGTTTCCTACTACAACAATAAAAATACTACTGAATCATTCATATCATAACACAGTTCAAAGAAAACACTGCAAAATACTGCCAAAGCTTGTTTCGATGTTGCCTGTGGAAAATTGTAAAATTTAAAATTAAAGTTACTCAGTGACCTTGACCAAAAAAAAAAAACCAAAGCCAGTGATCTTGACCCTGACAAAAATGTGAATTAGAAAAAAAAGAATCTTGACAACGCACCCCCACTTTTAGAATTAAGAACAGTCTACTTTTAGTGTCAGTGACTTGACCCTAGTGAAAAAAAACCCAGTCACCTTGACCCCCCCACAAAAATTAAATCATTATTTTTTGGTTTAGATTAACTTTATAAAAAAAATTGTTCTATACAAATGTTGAATCGTGTGTAATTGTACCTGTTCATTCTATGTGCTGAAGTACTTTCAATATTTATAAGGAATAACCAAAATATCAAAGGTATTACAATACTTGGAAATGAATATAAGATATCTCAGTATGCTGATGATACTAGTTTGTTTCTTGATGGTACAAATAAATCACTAAAGTACACAATGTTAACCTTAAAATTCTATGCTAAACTCTCTGGCCTTAATATTAATGCAGAGAAGACAATGGTTATCTGGTTCGGTTCACAAAAGAACAGTAATACCATTCTCTGTCCTGAATATAACTTGACATGGAATAATAAAACTTTCACAGTTCGTGGTTTCAAATTTACCAATGATCTATCTGAAATTGTAGACCTGAATTATGAGTTAAAAATTGAGGAAATTAAGAAATTATTTGCATTAAACTGGTCTAAAAGCATTCTTTCCCCAATTGGTAAAATAGAAGTAATTAAACCACTTGCCCTTGCAAAACTAAATCACTTGATTTTGAGTATCCCAAATCCCTCTTTGGCTAAGATTAACAAAATACAAACTATGTTTTTCAATTTTTTGTGGAGTGATTCTAGAGATAAAGTTAAAAGAAATATAATATTACACAAGACTATAAATTTGGTGGTTTGAAAATGATTGACTTGAAATGTTTTATTAATAGTTTAAAGGCGACATGGTTAAGAAGACTTGTTAACTCAAATAACAAATTTAGTAATTTTTAGCTCGACTATTCGAAGAATAAGGAGGCTATTGCACTCGCCCCAGCGTCGGCGTCGGCGTCTGCGTTGGTTAAAGTTTTTAATAAAGTCAAATATCTTGAATACTATCAAAGGTATTGACTTGAAACTCAAACTATATGTTTACCATCAACATCTACACCTGAGCAAACAATCCCAATAACTCTGTTTTGATTTTTGACAGATTTATGCCCCTTTTTAACTTAGAATTTTTGGTTAAAGTTTTTTATAAATTCAAATATCTTGCATATTATCAAAGGTATTGACTTGAAACTCAAAATATATCTTTACCATCAACATCTACACCTGAGCAAACAATCCCCATAACTCTGTTTTGATTTTTGACAGATTTATGCCCCTTTTTAACTTAGAATTTTTGGTTAAAGTTTTTTATAAATTCAAATATCTTGCATATTATCAAAGGTATTGACTTAAAACTCAAAATATATCTTTACCATCAACATCTACACATGAGGAAACAATCAGCATAACTCTGTTTTGATTTTTGACAGATTTATGCCCCTTTTTATCTTAGAATTTTTGTTAAGTTTTTTATAAATTCAAATATCTTGCATATTATCAAAGGTATTGACTTGAAACTCAATATCTATCTTTACCATCAACATCTGCACCTGAGGAAACAATCCTCATAACTCTGTTTTGATTTTTGACAGATTTATGCCCCTCTTTAACTTAAAATGTTTTGTTGAAGATTTTTTTAAATTTAAATATCTTGAATACTATCAAAGGTATTGACTTAAAACTGTGTCTACCATCAACATCATCATCTGAGCAAACAATCCCCATAACTCTGTTTTTATTTTTGACAGATTTATGCCCCTTTTTAACTTTGATTTTTTTATGGACTTAAAACTTAAAATGTATGTTTACTGTCAACATCTTCCCCAATGTTTTTGATTTTTGACATATTTATGCCCCTTTTAACTTCGAATTTTGTCACAGTTTTTACCAGACTAACATGGAAATACTCGAAATGGCTTTCTTTTGAAATATCATGAATAATTATGCAGCATGCAGCGGTCATGCTTTTTTAATTCAATACATATCAATTTTGAAAAGTTACAAAGTTATTCATGATCAAATTTACAAGGTTATGTATTTCTTTGTAATTATCCCCTCCTTCTCCCTCCAGTTGGCTTACAGAATCCAGAGTAAGGCTTTGAATGTAATGTACATTTACAAAGGTCTTTGAACAAGTTTCATATCTTTGACCTTTATTCTTATAGACAATTACACAATACTCCTGTTCTTAGGCAAAAAACCCATTTTACCAACAACCTTTCGAATAGTCGAGCGTGCTGTCATGTGACAGCTCTTGTATAGATAGTACTTGTCCCATAATGTAAGCAGTATTTTTAAATTTGGAATAGATTTTATTAAGAGAAAACTTCATCAGGATATCAATCCCTTCTGGAAAGATGTTTTATACAGTTACTATACTCTCTCCTCAAAATTAAAACCAGAAAATAGCAAACAATGCTCGTCCATTCATTTATGGCTGAATCCAGGAATCAAAGTTGGTAATTCAAGTGTTTGTTTAAACAGATGGATACATCACATGGAATCCTGTTTGTTGGGGATTTATTAAACCAAGAGGGTGAATTTTTTACTTTTAATGACTTTTCTAATACCTTTAATATAAGAAGTAATTTCTTAGAATACAGGGGTATTGTGAATGCAATACAGGAATTCCTTGAAGTTAACAACTTTCAACATTTGCTCACGAAAATCAACTATAACATGCACATTCCTCAAAGTCTGGCAATTATTAAAAAAGATAAAAAAGGATGTAGGTCAATATATATAAATTAATGCTAAATGAAGGTCACTATCCAGACTCTCTACAAAAATGGAAGAACGAATTAAGAGCCAATACAGAACCAATTTTTTTCGAAAGTAACTCCATATATGATATGGTCCGTCAAACTTACAAAAGACCCGAAAATGATATGGTATCAGTTTAGGATAAATCATAGAATTCTTGCAACAAATTATTTGTTGAAAAAAATGAATATCATCAATGAAGATCACTGTACATTCTGTCAAGGCGAGCCAGAAACCCTGATTCATTTATTTTTTGACTGTGAAGTAACAAAGCAATTTTGGCAACAGTTTCAATCTTATATCAAGAATAAAAGTAATATTATGTTTCAAAACTGGACTGTGTCAGATATCCTTTTTGGTAATACAGGATTTGAATTGGTATTAAACAAACTAATTTTATATGCAAAATACCACATATATTATAGCAGGATAAAAAAATTAAGGCCTAGTATAGAAAATTTAAGAAATCAGATTGTCACCAATTATAAAATTGAAAAATATAATGCGGAACAAACTTCCAAATACAACGAGTTCGAAAAGTCATGGGAAAAATTTAAAGCCTTAGTGGTTTCAGAATAGTATTTGTCAATGTTTAATTTGTTTTCAATGCAATTGGCAAAAAAAAAAGTACATCAGAACAAGTTTATTTAACTTTTTTCATGGGAACAATCCTAGAAAAATGAAACTGCGTTGAGAAATGTCTATATATTTTTTCTCTCTCTCTCTCTCTTTGAGTGTGTGTATGTATGCTGAGCCATCCACCAACAACTGAAAAACTGAAAATTATTTACAGATATTAGTTTGTAACAGTAAGACCTAGTAGTTTGCACCTAAACCTTTTTTTAAATTGAATCTTTTTTTTCTCTTCTGCCTACTTTTTGGTAGACAATTTCGAAAATAAGCCTACAGTCTTGAATTATTTTAGTTGCATCTAGATAGAACAATAAACTTTCTTTAATAGATATTTTTTCAGCACTAACTTATTTATGTAAATAATGTAAATTAGGGGACATATTTGAAAATGAAAGTACATGTACACCGCACATCATAGCATATTTTACTATACATGTAAGCATATTTTACTTTACTATAATCTTTAATATATAAGATTGTGTCTACATTTTTTCCTTGCTGAAGTTGATTAATTAAGAAAAACAAATTCTCTAACAAAACTTAAGTAAGAATATGTTTAGAATGATAATACTGCTCAACCGGATCCTTGCCGTTTTCTAAAATACACTAACCAATGATTTCTAATCGTTGAAAAGCCATTGTTGTTAAAGTTATAGTTAACTGAAATTTCAGTATGTAGCAGTTCTGTTCTTACTGGGCATAGTTGCAGGGTAGTAAAGTCTTTTTTGATTGGCCCAGTCATAAATATTTCTTTGTTAAAGCTTGACTGATATTTTTTGTATACTCTGAGAAAATATGGTTGTATAGTATTATTTACTAGGAGTTCCTCACTGTTTAAACATTTCTCATGTTTTAACATTTTTTTACCATTAATTATTCAGTCATTTTGAGCAGTATTATAACTTTAAGACTGTATCTCAGTCAGTTCCTTCTCGTACTATTTTTTCTAAAAAACCTAACAACATGTAATTACTATAGACATGAATTTGTTCAAAAAGACAAATCTTTTTAAGACTGTCAACAGATTTATCAGGACAGTAAGCTTAAAAATTATATTAACATGTATTGTTCTATGTCAGACAAACCCCCCCAGTTAAATCAATAGTGTTTCTGACCAGGTCTTAAAAATAGCTCTTTTTCTTTTGTAATCTGCTGATTTATATGTATATAACTTTTGTAAGGAGTAGTAGGGATGGCTCTCCGACCCCACTCTCCATGATGACGGGGATAATAAATGGGCAACTGTGGTTGTTGAAATTTAACAAAACAAAAAACTTTATAAAAAAAAGAATTACATTTTTAATGACCTAGCTTGACCATAGCGACCCCAAATGCAATCCCAACCTTCCTCTTCCTTCATTATTATCCAATTTTTGTTTAGTATCTCCATTAAAACACACTTAGGCATACTGTTTAAAAACATGTTGTATCTCTTAATGTTAACTAAATCCATTCTTTAAAGCTTCTTGAAAAACAGGCTTACTCATACTTTAAAGCTTTAGTTTCTGCAGTAAAACATACATATTCATATTGCAAAATAAAATATGCAATTTTTCAGACTGGCTTGCCATATAAATTAGAATTTCTTCTATGTTGTTTAATTAGTTCTTTATAGTTCACTCAATGCATATCTCCAGTCTAGCTAAGTTGGCTGCATCGAACCTGTACCGTCTGTCAATTATACGAAATTATCTGGGTCGTCTAGCGTCCGGGATAACCAAAGCAGCCATATTGGTTTCCAGGCAATATAACCTGGATTAAATTTAACACAAATCTACTCTGGGTTAAAATTACCCAGTTTTTATACAATCACTAATTTACGTTTTAACCAGAAAATGAAGTTAATTTAATCTAAAAGTTAACCCACTGGTTAAATCTAACCAACGTTTATACAGGTTGCTTTTTACAGCTGCAGTTTTAACCATTGTAAATCCTGTAGTACTAAAACAAAAATGATGGCAGACTGCACACATTACAGTGCCGTACGGGAGCGTCATAAACCACTGAGTTACCCCCGAACTTCCCAAATTAGAACCTAAGTTACTAGAGAAGCAAGGTAGAACGTTGTAAACCCTACGGCACACACAGCCAGCCCAATGAGAGCGCCTGTGGGCCAATTTAGATGGTGCTCGATCGTGCGACAGGGCAGCGAGAGCGCCGGTATCAGAAACGTGTGAAGGGACAGCTGCTCTGGACAGATCTGCCGAAAGTCAGCGATCGATGTTCAGATGTGTCAACCGGGACACACGCTCCGAATATCCTCATGCGTTTAGGCAATATATATACGAACCTAGAACAGACAACACTCTCTGGCGATATCTATAATGCAATATGAACGTCAAAAATATCTTTGTGTGTTACAAATCCTCCGTATTTCAGAATTATTTTACCTTACTCTGTCAAACAAGTCATTAATAAAGAAATATATTTTATTTATCAAAATCGTTTTTATCTACATGATAATTACGTTATCGATTACTGTGTACTAACAGAAATACTCATTATCCGCCGAAGGGAGGTAGACACTGTGAAATCACGTTGGTCTCCCTTGAATCCGTCTGCTATCTACAAATTACTACAGGGCTAGATATAGATACACAGTTTATTCATTTTGTCTTTTAAATTTAGACATTGGCTATGTAGCCTATATTTCACACGTAATTACGTGGGCTCATTCTTGAATGCATGAGAGTTTCAGTTTCGAGTCATGTGTTTTGAAACTGAGATAGAAATCTATATTTCGACAATTTCATTCCATTTAATAGATCTAATGGCATATAGCTTCGTGCACTTGTTGCATTTTCATTTTTTATGAGTTAGACAATTACCTTTTTCTCCTGGATTTCTCCACTTTTAATTTTGAATAAAATAAACATCATAATTATGACAGTGTATCGAAAAAAGGAAATAAGCGTTTGATTAAATAATAATAATAATAATAATAATAATAATAATAATAATAATGTTAATACAGACAGGGGCGTAGCTAGACCTATTTGTAATGTTCGCACATTTTTTGCTGGAGTAACCCACGGTGGGTTCAGAGAGAGCGGCCGAGGCTCCCGGAAGCTCTGTGGTTTTTAGCAATTTCAGATTAGATCTACTCAGAATTTGGCAATGTAACATATTTGTTTGAAACTTTAACATCTGATCATTTACACTCATTTATGTTCACTTAGCGCTTAACTCAAGTAAGGTTTCCACTGTAAGTATTTTTAAAATTTGATTTCCCTATAAAAGTTATTATTACCTCCCTTTACTTATCTTGGTTGCGCAACCAAGATAGATTGGAAATAAATGAATTCAGAAGCTACACGTAGTTTTAAAACTTGCCTTTTGGTTCAGAATGTTGAAATATCTACCCAATGCAAAAGTAGAAATTATATTGAAATAAAAAAGAAATCTTCAACTTTCTAAATCCTTTCATATTAAAGGGGACTAATAACAAAATGTTATAAAAGTTAATTAAATGTAAATTTCTTATAAGGATCTAAGTCTATGTAATGGGTCTTTTTGTTCCTTAAATAAATCTCTAACAGAATATACAAAAAGTAAAAAAAAGGTGGATAATCAGATTTTGGCCATGTAACAGATTTGTTTGAAACTTTAACATCTGATCATTTACACTCATTTGTGTTCACCTAGCGCTTAATTCAAGTAAAGTATTCATTGTAAGTATTTCTAAAATTTGATTTCACTATAAAAATATTATTACCTCCCTTTACCTATCTTGGTTGCGCAACCAAGATAGGTAAAGGGAGGTAATAATATTTTTATAGGGAAATCAAATTTTAGAAATACTACAATCTATCTTGGTTGCGCAACCAAGATAGATTGGAAATAAATGAATTCAGAAGCTACACGTAGTTTTAAAACTTGCCTTTTGGTTCAGAATGTGAAATATTTGTATATCTACCCAATGCAAATGCAAAAGTAGAAATTATATTGAAATAAAAAAGAAATCCTCAACTTTCTAAATCCTCTCATATTAAAGGGGAGTAGCAATACAATTTTATAAAAGTTAATAAAATGTTAATTTCTAATAGGGATCTAACTCTATGTTCCTTAAATAAATCTCTAACAGAATGTACAAAAAATAAAAATTGTCATCAAATGTTGCTTACATGTGAGACATAAAGGTGGATAATCAGATTTTGGCCATGAAAAAGATCTTTAACAAGACCAACTTGTATCGCTGGCGGTTAAACTAAACATTTTAGATGATCATTGAAGAGTGTTCCATTCAGTCC
Source organism: Saxidomus purpurata (assembly GCA_022818135.1). Lineage (NCBI taxonomy): Eukaryota > Metazoa > Mollusca > Bivalvia > Venerida > Veneridae > Saxidomus > Saxidomus purpurata. The sequence goes on along the minus strand of JAFMSR010000001.1, from coordinate 20,860,821 downwards.
CTAAGATTTTATTCAGACATAACAAAAGCATTCATTTGACACCTTTCTTTCACCTTCGTTGTACTTTTGAATTGGTTCGATGTAACATGTATATTGTCATTTGTATACGATGGTTACAAAGTGTTATTTGCTAGCTAAAACGTACACGATACGTACAAGCATAGCCAAAACACTATGACTGTATCAAACACTTGCTTCTTTCACATTTTAAAAATTAAATTGGCGCAATTCCATTTAAAAATAAAAATACAAGTTAATGTTAACTTCAATCTGTTGATATTTTGAAATTTATTTACTGTTTGAAATGTTACAAAATTCTGCTATATATACTGTAGTAAAAGTTTCGAAGTTACATATGCAAAAGCTAACTTATTAACCAGTTTGCAAATCCCCTTCGGGGAGGCTAGACAGGTTACTAAAGTTAGCAATTATTTCCCGATTTCCTCAGAAATTGGGAGTTTCCTATGCGATGCGTGTATGTGGTCGCTCGGTCGCAAAACTGTCCAATTTTTTTTCAAAAACTATAAAATGATTTGTATTCATTTATATTTCATGAAGTATCCCCCATTTTCACAACGCCGTCTGAGTTTTGCTAAGTGAGCACCATGTTGTTCAGTGAGCACTTCTTGCAGTGAGCATTGTTAACTGACGGTGAGTGTTGTTCAGTGAGCCCTTCTCACAGTGAGCATTGTTCAGTGAGCACTTCTCACGGTGAGCATTGTTCAGTGAGCACTTCTCACAGTGAGCATTGTTCAGTGAGCACTTCTCACGGTGGGTGTTGTTCAGTGAGCACTTCTCACAGTGAGTGTTGTTCATTGAGTACTTCTCACAGTGAGTGTTGTTCATTGAGTACTTCTCACAGTGAGCATTGTTCAGTGAGCACTTCTCACGGTGAGTCATGTTTAGTGAACACTTTTCACTGTGAGCATTGTTCAGTGCGCACTTCTCACAGTGAGCATTGTTCAGTGAGCACTTTTAACTGTGAGCATTGTTCAGTGCGCACTTCTCACGGTGAATGTTGTTCAGTGTCACTTCTCACAGACAGCATTGTTCAGTGCGCACTTCTCACGGTGAGTGTTGTTCAGTGCGCACTTCTCACAGTGATCATTGTTCAGTGAGCACTTTTCACGGTGAGTGTTGTTCAGTGAGCATTTCTCACGGTGAGCATTGTTCAGTGAGCACTTCTCACGGTGAGTGTTGTTCAGTGAGCACTTCTGACAGTGAGCATTGTTCAGTGAGCACTTCTCACGGTGGGTGTTGTTCAGTGAGCACTTCTCACAGTGAGTGTTGTTCATTGAGTACTTCTCACAGTGAGTGTTGTTCATTGAGTACTTCTCACAGTGAGTGCATTGTTCAGTGAGCACTTCTCACGGTGAGTCATGTTTAGTGAACACTTTTCACTGTGAGCATTGTTCAGTGCGCACTTCTCACAGTGAGCATTGTTCAGTGAGCACTTTTAACTGTGAGCATTGTTCAGTGCGCACTTCTCACGGTGAATGTTGTTCAGTGTCACTTCTCACAGACAGCATTGTTCAGTGCGCACTTCTCACGGTGAGTGTTGTTCAGTGCGCACTTCTCACAGTGATCATTGTTCAGTGAGCACTTTTCACGGTGAGTGTTGTTCAGTGAGCATTTCTCACGGTGAGCATTGCTCAGTGAGCACTTCTCACGGTGAGTGTTGTTCAGTGAGCACTTCTGACAGTGAGCATTGTTCAGTGAGCACTTCTCACGGTGAGTGTTGTTCAGTGAGCACTTCTCACAGTAAGCATTATTTAGTGTGCACTTCTCACGGTGAGTGTTGTTAAGTGAGCACTTCTCATGGTGAGCATTGTTCAGTGAACACTTCTCACAGTGAGTGTTGTTCAGTGTGCACTTCTCACAGTGAGTGTTGTTCAGTGTGCACTTCTCACAGTGAGTGTTGTTCAGTGAGCACTTCTCATGATGAGCATTGTTCAGTGAGCACTTCTCACAATGATAGTTGTTCGGTGTGCACTTCTCACGGTGAATGTTGTTCAGTGTGCACTTCTCATAGTGAGCATTGTTCAGTGAGCAGTTCTCATCGTGAGCATATTTCAGTGAGCACTTCCCACCGTGAGCATTGTTCAGTGAGCAGTTCTTAAGTGAGCACTTCTCACGGTGAATGTTGTTCAGTGAGCGCTTCCCACATTGAGCCTTGTTCAGTGAGCACTTCTAATGGTGGGCATTGTTCAGTGAGCACTTCTCACAGCGATGTATACGCGGCAACTACACGCCTGACATATCCGGTTACCTAGACCAAAACGGTCTAGGCAGTCAGCCATTTCTTTAGAATTAAATTTATCTTAAATTTGTAACTAGATCCACGGCATGGTATCGGTCAGAGGTACCAGTATCATAGAGCTACAACAACCTACCAAAACCAAGGTAAATTTCCTATTTTACGGCCGATTTTCAAAGAATCGTCCTCCACAATCTTGAAAAAAACATACATGAAGAGTCGACAAAACTACTTAGAAAGAATCGTTTCAGAGTTTTATCATTCTTCTACCCGTAAATTTATCATAACTGTTTGCGGAGTACTATTTTTGTTTTACTCTGGGAAATAATTCAAACCTTTCTGTATGGGTACCATCTGGTATTTTACTGTAGCCAAGATACATCTTATCTGCACCTTTCATTGCCTCTCAATAAACCATGGACTTGGTTTTGACAAATGATAATTTTATTCATGATCATTATTGCTTTTAGACAAAACTCAAACTCTTAAGGACTTGATCAATTCATGCTGAAGAAAACATTGATAAAGAAATGCACAGAGCGATTATAATTTCCGAGATGGAACAAACGATCACATGGCTTTTACTAGTTTGTGTCTTTTTTATTATTTGTCGGGATAACTAGTTTTGCTGATTTTATTTTACACAATTTTCAGAAATACTTACAGAATAATAGGAACAGAATTTTCGAAGTTTCACTCACTTTTATCATATTTGATTTTTTACAGGTTATAGAAGTGGAGCTGGTGGCAAGCCGTAAGTTTGATTTCTTAATACCGCAATGCAGCGCTTTACAATTTGGTTCGTCTTACACTATCCATGTGCACTATTTTGCCAAGAATCCTCTTGTGTTAATGTTGTTCAAAAAAAGTTGCTTACATAAAAAATATGGCCTTTTCATTTACTAGAAATTCGTTTCCCGTTCCCTGTTGTGACAACACACCTTTGCTCTGACGTCGGAAGCAGCACTATTGTTGACAAACATGAAGCAGTCGGTGGTAAACCTCCCCTAAGCTACACGTTCAGCTGTAAGTAATATTTACTTCACGACTTGTGGCTGAAAAGGTATTTTCAAAGAGATATTTTACCAAAACGACAATTAATGGGAATGCTTTAAACTTTACTTGCCGTCTGTCGAATCGATCAATTTTGAAACCGAAACCTTCAAAAAGCATGACTTTCCAAAAAATAAAATGACACAAGCTTTTCCCTAGCCATTTGGTTTTGCCGGATGGTTAAGGTCACTGACTTGTAATCGCAAACCGTCTCACTGGTTGAGGGTCATGAGTTCGAGTCCCGCTACCGACCATGCCATGTATAAAGTTGGCAGTCTCTTATGGGGTCTAGAACTGGTCCTTCCCATTAACGATGCTTATAGGCAAACTGCCCTCCTGACTGAAATACTGTTGAAAAACGGGCGTTAAACTCAAAACCAAACCAAATCCCTAGCCATATACATGTATATATACTCAGGTGGACAACTATGCAAAACATTGTATTATTCATATCAAACTCAAGGCAGCAAGCTAGCTACAGCTGATGCTTTATTGACCCCGCAGATGACCCCCCCCCCCCCCCCCCTACCACCATCACTACTGAGAAATTACGTTTATACTTTTTATTTTTAACATGTAGAAATTACACGCGTTTAGATCTATTGCCTTTTAGGTAACAACACGTTATTCGGGATTGACGAAGACACTGGTATTATTACTGTTGATAACCCAATAACGAATGCAAATGATACAGATCTCGTACTCTATAAGCACGTGACAGATAAGCATGGTACGCAGGCGGAGATGGTTATACATGTAGCAATTGTCAGACCTGTTATATATGCAAAGGCTTGTCCAAAAATGTAAGAACTTTATAAGAAATAATGACCTAAATCTAATTTAGAAAGTTATTGATTGGTGTTTAGGATAGAGCCCTCGCGGTCATGTGTTTGTTATATTCCAACATCTACCAGCTTTATCATTGACTAGTAGACTAGGAGTAAAAAAAGACAGATAGAAACCACGGAAATAAAGTTTATGTTATTTGTGATCTTAACTCAAATTCACTTCTCACAGAGCAACTTTTTATGGAAACCCAAAAGTGACACTTTGTGTTTTTTAATTTTTTTTTTCAACATGACCGAGTTGAAAATTCAAGATGTTAAGTTAAATTTAATTAAAACTCCCAGACTAAGACTCCCGTACTTTTTAAAATTTAATTATGAGTAATATTAATTTGATGTAAGTTTGAATTTCAATCAGGGAACTTACATACAAAATCTAATACAAAATGTAAATTCTGCCTGAACTTTAGACAAGAACTACGTGTCCGAGAAATAGCCCCGATGGGAGAAGAGGTTGGTTTGGTTGAGTGCATATCAAATATACCTGACAAAGACATATCTGGCATTGAAGCACCACTATCTGTCTCTATCAGAGGTAACTACAATTTACTTTAGTTAACGTCAATGTGTTAGCCAGCTAGAGGGACAATGTGTTAGTGAACCAGCTAGAGGGACAACGTGTTAGTGAACCAGCTAGAGGGACATTTCTGAAGCGTTATAACAAATCAATTGTATAATAGACTGAACAGTTTTCCAGTAAATTAATGTTCTCCTTAGTGCCAGACCAATTTAATTTCCTTTCGTCATTCCTAAAATCTCATATGTGTAACACATTCCGCTTATACAGACTTATTCTCTTTTAAAACAAACGTATGCTGTTCTCAATCATTTATGTTTCGTTAGTTTTATTTTAAATCATATACCTCAGCTTGCATTTGTTTTTTCTTCATAACTCCGGTTAAACAAGGGTATGGGGGCGGTTTCGGGGAAGGGGATAACGCCACGGGGGTTTTAGAAGACACATCATATCTGGCACTATGATATTTAAAAAATTGAAAAGGCTGTACATGTAAGTAAACATATAAAGTATTTTATGCATTTCTAGCGTTTATCCTTAGGTGATGTTTGTTAAATGATGTAACATTTTTGTTGTTGTTGTTGCTCGCTAGGAGTATCCAGTGAAAGTGTACCGTTCAACATCACAGCACAGGGTGTTGTAGTTGCTTCCAGACCGCTTGTATACAGGAATAACATTCATGATATCAACATTTTTAATGTCACTATGGTATATCTGAAAGGCGGCGGGAATCCCACCACAAACTGCAGTAGATCAGAAACGAAAATCACAGTTAAAGTAATTGTAGAAAAATCAGGTAAGATTGTTATTTCACATGTGTGTACATGAAAAATCAGGTAAGATTGTTATTTCACATGTGTGTGCATGAGAAATCAGGTAAGATTGTTATTTCACACGTGTGTACATGAGAAATCAGGTTAGATTGTTATTTCACATGTGTGTACATGAAAAACAAACATAATGACATCAAGTCATAACTGCAAAGAAAAACACAACGGTAATCACTTACACATTAAATCACTTTATTCAAAAATAAACAACTCAGCTAACATCTTGTTTTAGTTCGATGTTAATTTCACCCAATATGTCTTTTTTTTATATAAAGAGACAACAAAATCAAAAATGAAAATTATTAAGCAATTTAGCTGGCCTATACATCCTTAAAGCACGAGCCACTATGGTTACAGGGTACAACTGTGTTACCGCATAGTCCCATCGTGTTACAACAGAGTACATGAATATAATCGCGTTACAGCGTTTGGGATAACGCAGTTGTATTTTGAGGAGTTTGACGTGAACTTCTTTCAGAAGATATATTTGTTGGAATGATGTCCCCACAGAGAGTGGAGACCTTGTGGCGACTCCACATTTCCAGTCAACCTTTCTGACAGTTATAACTCACTTTATATTTCCATACAGACTGCAATTCGAACTGGACATACGAGATGAAGAGGAATGTTTACCTGGCCGTTGAGCCTATTCTGACAATGCCACAATCCGTGCCCGAGGAATGTATCTCAGTATGTACAAACAATGAAACGTTGATCTGTCATGGGTTCAATTATAACGTTGTCAAGAAAGAATGTTTATTTCTGAATGAAACAGAATACACACAAGCAAACATGACGAAGAGGAGACTGGGGATGCTGTTGTACAGAAAATATTGTAAAACAGGTATGTAAGCTGTTGTCAATTTACGGACGGTACCGCTGTGGGAAAGTTCAATGTTTTAACGATTATAGCTTCTGCTAAAAGGGAGAGAAAGAAGTGTTATTATTAAGGAACACTACTATAATCATTATGCTTAACTGTTACCATATTGATCACAGATAGTATGATTAATAAACTAATCAGAAAATCATGTTTGCCTCCCCTAACAGAAATGGCAGAATGCAACATAGGTAACAATTGAAATGCGCATTAGTTACTGCATACAAATGAAATGGATTTTTTACGGGTATTATGACCTATAGGCAAGACCATGTGTTTGTAAGTAAGAAAACAATTGTTTAATTAATTACTTTACTTGTTTTCAAAGTAGAAAAGATACCTATGAACTTATTATTTCTTTCACTTTTCAGAAATCTTTCCGATGGCAGTTCTGAGAAATGTAGTGACCGAGGTATGTTTTTCTTCGAATGTAGCTGCCGAACCAAAGATAGACTGCAATTTAACCGCCTCCTTTGACAACTTTCCCTGGAACAGTGTTTATGTACATACTAAAATGTACCTCGGCTCAGCGCCATTGATCTTTATCTATAGTTATTTCTTGTCCATTTATTGCTTGTCTTTTATTGAGTATATTGACCAAAAAGTATTTTGTACCCAAAACCTTTTCTGTGATGTTTAGCTCACATGAGCACTTGTGCTCGACGAGAGCCAATCCGGCTTATGCACTCTTACCAATTGAATGCACTCTTACAAATAATATGGCACTGTGTGTATTACACGCATTGTATTGTTTTTTTCCTGTCAGGCCGTATTTGATGGTTGAATAAAAGCTGTATTCTTGACAGAATATTTATAGATATATGATAAAACGTCACACAATAATCAATCACATTGAGAGATAGTGCAGTGTATAAGAACCATAACTATATCTTGACTCATTACAGAGTTATTGCCAAGAACCATAACTCTATTTTAGTTTTTTTTCCATGGTATTCTGTCACTATAACTTCTTCAATTGATACAGCAGTCTTGCGGGGCTATTAATCTCATTTAGAGATAGGTCTAGTTTTATCTGTAACAATAAATAACATTTTCACTCGCAACACTTTCTTTTTCAAGATTGAGAATGCCACAACTTTCAATACCAGTACGAGTGCTGGAATTCTTGGCAAGCTACTCCCTGTTACGGAAGACGCCACAAACATGAGCATTCAGGATGCTGTTCTGGCTAGCATTATCTTTCTACATGTAGTCAATAAATCAGACTTTGCGAATGCTTCTAAACACCAACTGGAAATATTTCTACAGGTATTTTAATTTCATTATCGTATTTCATGGCGAACTTTCAAATAACCTACCCTAATTAAACGATTAAGGTAGTCTCCTTTGAATAAGTCTTAGCTCAGACCATAGCAGGCACATTCAGTAGGCTTTACAGGTATATACTCAGTTCCAAAAGAAAGTGTGCACTTTTTTATTTCTCCATTTTGATAAAACGTATCGGTCTCGAATTTCGAACACTACCTTTATACATGTACACATTTTTACTATCAATTGAATGCGCTGTCAATGCACAGGCAATTGAGCATAAATTGCTCTAAATTTTGATGCCAAACATCATGATATTTCTGTTAAAAATAATACATAAAATTAACAAAAACCTAAGTGCACACTTTCTTTTGGAACTGAGTATAGACGTTGGTTAACTATTTGATAGATCACGAACACTGCCTTTATATATGATACAAACCTCTGGATTTTTTCACCAAAAGCGTGATTTTAAGGATTTTATAGGACTGGGTTTACAGAGCATAGGCACGGGGAAATTTTAAAAGTCTTACATATGTTAGACCACAATTTATAAAGTTTTCAACGGGTGAACCACGAACAAAAGTTGGACAGGTAAGAAATTACTGCGGAAACTGAATTTATTTGATATATATCAGGTTACATCACATGCTTAATACGAAAATTTGATATTCATTTCAGATAGGTGGTCAAGTTTTTGACGGAATGCTTTTGAAATCAAAGTATATTGAACCTGACAAAAAGGTAATACATGTACAAATACTTTTTGTTTCAGCACATGGAACAACAGGCTAAAGTTTGGGTCTTGCAACCGTTACTGATTCCACGAATGTTTGACCTGCATACAAATGCCGGCTGGAAATTTAGATATCACCATAGTTCAGTAACATTGCCACATCTACATTCAAAATGCAAATGTTAAGCCGTTCGTTGGAGTACAGCAATGGTCTAATTATGTTACTAGTAGTGTCGGTGGTTAACTACCCGCGGTGTTACATGATGTTATATTAGAATAACAGTTCAAAAGCAGGAATAATAACTTCTCTGTTTCTAATACTCATTTCATTTAAATGAATACTGATATGTAAATTATCGTTAATGACCATTGTATGATTATAAAGAAAGAGCTAAAATGTCATTATTTTAGCTGTTAGTTTTCAATTTGGACTGTTTGTCCTCCGTTAGTCAAAGTCCATGCGACTAAAATAAAATGTCCGACTTTAAGGGGATTCGATGAAAGTAAATTGACGTGACCAAATGAAATTGAGATATGCAGGAATTTGACTTAACATAATTCGAATATAACAAGAGTAAACCGTATATTAATGTGTTTAATGAAACAAACCTATTAAAGTATTATTGGTTTTCATGCAGATAAAAATGTATCGAATTCTGACAGTATTTGACACATTGATGGAGACTCTCGGTCACACTGTACGTGATGACTTGGCTGCAGTCGACATTAGATCCCGAATGACGACGTTTAATATACAGCGTGTTACACTTGTTCCCGGACAAAACCATGTTTCGGCAGCAGTTGATTCATATTCTGGAAGAAGTGGACTCCGCCTGACAATTCCGTCGCGGAATGCAACTGGTATAACGCTCTTTGTAAGACTGACACTTAAGTTGAAATATTAGAACTGATGATTACTTGTATTCACTGTTACGTGAATCTACTCCATTTCAAAATAATCTTAAAGTTTAAAGGTTTGCTAGTGAAAGGGTTAAGTGCTGGTCGCTCACCCCTGAGAAGACGATTTCGATCCCTGGACCACAACTGATAAGAAATCAGTATTAGTTTTTCCCCCAGAAAATCGACTCATCAGTAGGCCTAGTGATTTAGGTATCTTTAACATGTCTTCAAACTCCCGCTGTAAATGTACGTATATTAACTTGGTAACTTTATACACTGCGCTGTAGTCCCTTTTTACGGTACATTGTATAAGGAAATAATTTTGTATAGCAATTTATACATTATTATAATAGGTGCAATAATGTTTTAGGTAAAGCTTATCGCTCTCTGACATTGATACCTATTGCATGTTATATTTCATATAGATACGTTAAACAAAATCGTCCTTGTAACCGGTACAATTGATGGACTGGAGGATATAGTGTCCCCTTCACTGCCACACAGAAAAGAAGACAAATTAAGGTAACTATACACAGAATCAATTGCCCACAAACACCACTATCCGGAACGGAAGCTATTCAACGGTCTTTGTTGACAGGTGGTCCTTACTCGAGTGTGTTTCCACTATAGATAAATGAAGCACTGTTGTCATCCTTCTGGTTTTTATTTGCATGGTGGTCATAAACACATGTTTGACTTTACTGAAGCCGGGTATACATAACTGTTTAGAGAGTTTTTTGTGTGCTTCACAACAAATACCGTTACTTGTATTTTCATACATATTTGTCTCAGAATGACATTTCATCTTAAATTACCGACCACGAAAGTTATATTTTAGATAATCGACCCTTTCATGCATTCTAACAGACATTTAATCATTGTTGCTTTCTTAATTGTTTAATATCACTTAGTTTGACAGTGAAAGGACACGTGGTGTCAGTGGTGCTAGAACCAGTTCCCAGTGATCCATTCGAAATTCAGCTCGACATCCCGACTTCTGGTGTAAGGCATTCTAACACTTACTATCATTGTACTCGCGTCAGTGGTTAAGGTCATTTAGTGTATTTATCACTTGCGACTTGATCATTAAAGCTGCTCGCTCTCAGATTTTGGTAAAAAATAAAGTTCTTCAAACTGTATGAAAATAATATATTTTAGAACATATAGTGATATAAAAAGGTTCCAGTATAAATTGCGGTGAAGTTTATCTATAGACTTGAAATAATACGCAACTAAATAATAAAGCGTTGCAAACGCTTTTGATATTCAAAGATAAACATATAGTGTAGCGGTGCCGTAAAATCAGCATTGTCATTCGATTTTTGCAAATTCCTACCTAGTTTTTACTTTCTTTAATGTTGCATTGCTAGACTTTAAAGTTTTATATTTATGTATCTCCCAGATTATACATTGTTCTTTGATACTGCCACATTAGACAGCGACCGCTTGAACTCTTGGATCATCTAGAAAAAGAATTATCAATGGCAATTTGGCAAGTCTTATTGAATAAATACACGCACGCACGCACGCACACACACACGCACACACATACACACAGTTAATGTACAATGTACATACGGCGAAAGTGTGTTTTACATGCATTCTTTCTATTTTAGATATAAAGTTGTTTTTATCATAAAATACTCAATTTAATACTGGCATGTGAAAGCCAAAACTTTTAAATACCTAACAACTGTCTATTTTCTGTCACAGATTATATCGTTTCATAACTATATACGTGTGCGAGCGTACAAGTATGTATTTTTCTTACAGAGTACTAAGGCAGGCTCTTCAAGGATGTGTGCTTTTTTACAGAGGCATTCATATAGGTAATATAAGATATCTGACGTCCGAATTGTTTTATGTCGATAATGGAAATGATGTACTGTAAATGATGTTACCATTAATATATGATGGTTTTCTGTCAAGAGGTGATGCTTTTAGAAGGTTGACTGACATATGAACAAAAAGACAATTACCATGTGAGAAAACAGCACTGTCTGTTAACTTAACAGTTTACCCATTTTAAGTGATAACATAATATCATTTCCGCTAACAGCATCAGGTAGTCAAGGTGTTCTGGTTCCTCACTGAGTTTTGCTTTGCACTTCACATGCTACTGAACTCGTTTTCGGAGACAAATTTATTGATTAATGCACCTGTATAATAATGCATGTATGTATGTGTTTTCCCTGTAAATCTATATACCAATGATAACACAAAAGAGAGCAAGCTCTTAATTACATTATGGTCCATAAGATAGAAGCAGATACAAAAATATCCATTAATTATATTATAAATTCTTTTTCATAACACACAAGCATTGGTCAGTCGATTAACCTTGTTGCTTTTGCTTTCAGAGGTAATTGGTGTACGTCATGGCGACGTCGCTTTTTGGGAATATTAAAACAAATTAGAAGCCCATACCTCTCTCAAAACGTTTACTCCAGCCAAGGTCTTTCAAATAGTATTTGAAAGACCTTGCTCCAGCCTACTGAAAATGAAGAAATGTTTGCTTTGAAACCCGACTTTTCCCACAGATAGTCACTTTACAGTACAGTTCATGTATTGCGTACAGATGGGCAAAAATACTACTGGCTACGATTAACTTTAACAGCTCGTTGTAGGCATAATTTCTGTTAAATGCTTGACAAAAACATTTCCTTTAGCACATGATACAAGTACAAGCGACGACTGGATGAAGCGAAGGGACGATAGCACAATGCAATTGGACGATAACACGATGCGAAGACGCGATCATCTTCTCTCATTTTCGCATCGTCCCATCGTGTTTTTGCATCGTATTATCATCCCTTTGCATCATGTTATCGTCGCTTCGCATCATGTTATCGTCGCTTCGCATCATGTTATCGTCGCTTCGCATCGTGTTTTCGCGTCTTCACATGGTCTTATCGTAAGATTTTTCCTGGAAATTCAGCAGGTTAAAGGGGCTAAAAACAATAGCCCTTACAGAACACCGTGAAGTGAATGTATATGACATCGATTTGCAACTACATGTAATATGAATTGCTCTCGGTGTCTGCTTCCTAGAGTGCTGACTTCGAAAGAAGTGAGTGTGGATGATGCGGTCAAGTGCCGCTCACGTCGGCAATAGAAATATTCACGTACCTACCTTTATAAATTGTTCATGTACGTGATAAGAAGTGATTCCTGCAGAATTTCTATGAAAGGATCATGATCGAAGTACTCAACACGTTGATTGCGTGTGACATGCGGCCAGTGTAGACATCCATGCAGTATGGTCACGATCTGCATTGTTGTCTATTCCGTCATCACATTTTCATTGAGCACCCCCTTTGAATAAACACAAATGCGAGATGACACCGTCCAAGTTTGAAGATATATTGTTAAGAATGCTTGCAAGGTAACAGTTTATAGTTATGGGAATACTATTTTTCTCAGACATAGCATTTGGGATACAGACGGATGTGTGCTGGTTAACTATAACAATTCCCATACAAGATGTGAATGTTCACACCTAACAAACTTCGCCGTTCTGATGCAGGTCACGCGATTCCAGGTGTGTTTTTCAACCTATTGTTGTAGTTATTGTATAAGTAGAACTATAGTTAATGGGAAAGGTTATAATAAAAAAAGGCCTGCAACCGTACACAGTGTATTTCATGAAAATGTCACCTTGCAACTGAACCTTTGGAATAAATCACTACTTGTATTAATCAGTGTACATGTACTGTCTCATGTCTCATTAATCAATGTGTGCTTGAAACACCAAGTTCGAATTTATAGTAAGCAAATGTATGTTTAAAGTTGTAATATTTCCTGAATACCGTGATCAGAAGCTTGCCTTGAAATGCATATATTGTCAAAAAATAATTAAAATCTTAATCAGCTGGAAGAGATCCACGTGACGTCACTAGAGATCCTCACTGTGATTGGTTGCTGTATATCTATAGCTGCTTTGTCTACAACTGTTGCTGTCTTACTTTGGTTCAGGTAAAGTCATTGTTGTAAATTTGATTTTTCTATTTTAAAATTTAAAGCATTTCGTAGCTAATAAAAAAGAGACAACGAAATAAACAGATAGTAAATTGAGCGGCTAAACCGATTCAAGAAGATGAACTCTGCAAATGACAAATTCCATTCTTCAATTATATCTGGTATTTTTTCAAAGAAGCATCCTGATTAGAATGTAAGTCTGTCATATAGACTTCTTGAGAGTTTACCTCGATGTCTTATAGAAGTTGAGCATTTATTGATGTATGTGCATTTTCATAACATGTCAGTACCCAGTTTAAAATAAAAACTAGCACAGGCTGATTGCCCAAGCCCTCGAAAATGTGACAATATAATTTTGTTTTAAACCAAGTGCACATTTTGCTTTCGGGCAAAACAAATTCGTTTTAGCCTTTTTTTCATTTCCAGATTGCGTTCTGAGCGTTACATACTCTTGCTACATCTTTCCGTTGCTGTCGTCCTCGCACAAGTAGTGTTTCTCGGAGGGATAGACGCTGTCCATGTAAAGGTAATTGCGATGCTTTGCAATACTGCAGCGTGACTTTTAAGTCAAAACTTAAAGTAGGTATATGATACTAAATTAGCAATTCTTTTTATCATTTATCTGCTTAATACTATGTTACATTTTTACACTTCAAATTTTGGATTCATAATCAATGCCTGGACTTGTGAAAGTTTATATGGCGTATTGTTTTTTGTTTGCAGACAGCGTGTCGACTGGTCGCCATTCTGCTACACTATTTATATCTGAGCGTTTTCACACTTATGTTAGCTGAAGGTATTCATCTCTTCCACAAATTACACCGTGCGTTTGACGCAGACGACAATCTGAACATGCTTCTTGTTTTGGGATGGGGTTTGTAAAATATTGATAATACTGGTCATTTTATCATGATGTCATGAATGGCTTCGATATAATACTATACGTATAGTCTAAGTCTGTGAACCTAATTATTCAATAATACAGTAACTCTTTTCTCTAAATTAACTTATTAGTCTTGGATAAAAAAAATGTTTTGTAAATCCTGCAATGTTATAGAATAATTTTATAGAATAATTTTTGTCGTGGATAACGTTGGCCTGTAGTTGGGAGACTTTGATCTATGCTCTTCAAATATGGAGGAAATAAAAGTTATATATACATCATGTATATGCCCTGCGTGATTTTACAGGTTCTCCCTTCGTCATAGTGGCATTGTCCCTACTGTCAGACGGTGACGGATACAGCAGTCGGCAAAAGTAAGTACACAGCTCTTTATGAAAATTTCTTAATTTTATATCGGAATACATTTATCTATAAATTAAGTTGGATTGCTGTGAGGCCTATTTTATGCAGACAATTTAAATTTCTTGTTCCCCGAAAAAGTGTTGTCAGAGTTAAATTCTAAAATTCTGATCATTAATGACGGTACCCAAATTTCTAAAATGAAGATGATCCGGCCCCGATTTCACGAAAATACTTAAGAATTTACTACGTAACATGCTCAACTTATTTCAACATTTATCAGCCTCTTGTATGTTTATTCCTTTAAAGAATACAAGTTTGTCAGAATAGTATTTACCCATTAATAACATTTATATTTGTGAAGGAAATCTTGTTTTATAGCAAGTAATTTATATAAGTAAATTCTTAAAATTCTTGAGTTGTACTAGGCGTTTCAGTGTGACCCCTTTCACAGATATGATATTTTATAGCTGTCACACCTTTAGAAGGCGGACAACAGTTTACTCTTAAATGTCTACTTGTAAAATCGGTTTGCCTTCGAAGTGGAATCTACATGCATTTACTTTTTTCTTTACTGCATTTTATAATTGCTGTCGCACATGCAAGATAAATTAAAAGGACACGCATTAAATGTTCTGTTCATAATTACGTGACTCAGACTGATTACCGGATTTTGTTTTTGCGTTATTTTCAGTTGTTGGCTGTCAGCTGACGGAGCCATATGGGCGTTTGTTGGTCCAGCTTTAACAGTTATTGCGGTACGTAGGTCTCATGGTGACACACAACTTCGTTCCTTCTTTTCTTGAAAATGGGATCAGTTATCATTTATATCGTTCATACGACAATAAATTGATCAGACCCGACCAATTTATTGTCGTATGAACGCTATAAATGATAACTGATCCCATTTTCAAGAAATGTATAAAAAATGAACATTAACCTATTATATTAGTTTAATTTTTTTTTTCCCATATTTACACTAAGGGAGACTAACACAATTTAACATAAATTACTTCCCCTTCGGTGAATAATACGTCTTTATTTAAGTACACAATAATCAATAACGCAATTATCAAGCTTAAAAAAACAATATTGATAAATAAACTTTGTTTCTTTATTTATGACTTGTTTAAATTAGCAATGTGAAGCAAATTTGATGGACGGTTGATTTATAACATACGAATATATTCGTTATTATGTACATTATATTTTATATGCTTGTCGAAAGTGCATTACGTTTCAGGCTCGTATAAAGAGTGGCTGGATAATAAGCATTATCGGAGTGTGTGTCCCGGTTGACACATCTGAACATCGATCGCTGACTTTCGGCAGATCTGTCCAGAGCAGCTGTCCCTTCACACGTTTCTGATACCGGAGCTCTCGCTGCCCTGTCGCACGATCGAGCACCCATCTAAATTGGCCCACAGCCGCTCTCATTGGGCTGGCTGTGTGCGCCGTAGGGTTTACAACGTTCTGCCTTGCTTCTCTAGTAACTTAGGTTCTAATTTGGGAAGTTTGGGGGTAACTCAGTGGTTTATGACGCTCCCGTACGGCACTGTAATGTGTGCAGTCTGCCATCTTTTTTTGTTTTAGTACTACATGATTGACCATGGTTAAAACTGCTGTAAAAAGCAACCTGTATATACGTTGGTTTAATTTAACCAGTGGGTTAACTTTTAGGTTAACTTCATTTTCTGTTTAGATTAGTGATTGTATAAAAACTGGGTAATTTTAACCCAGAGTAGATTTGGGTTAAATTTAACCCAGGTCATATTGCCCGGAAACCAATATGGCTGCTTTAGTTATCCAGAACGCTAGACGACCCAGACAATTTCGTATAATTGACAGACAGACGGACGACTTAGACGACAATGAACTGCGCAGACGGTACAGGTTAGGTGCAGCCAACTTAGATAGACTGGAGACATGAATATATGCACTGTAATGTGTGCAGTCTGCCATTATTTTACTTTTAAAATTATTTTTGAAATTAATTATCACATTTTCCTTCTTAGATCAACATGGCTATCCTGATAATGATAATTCGTACTTTCTTGGGAGTTACGATAGTTGCAAAGAAAACGGATGTCCAAAAATTCAAGTAAGTATAACAAAAGGTTCTGCTGCATGTCGCGCGCGGGATGCGAGTGGCGGTAGTTGGGGTTGTGGTAGGAGGAATTGTGGGCGGCGGTAAGAGGGCTTGACCTTCAACACTTTCAGGTGGAATGCATGTAGCGAGGACCCAAACACTGCTTGTAAGTAAAAGACGCAAACACTGTATAAAATGTATGTCATTACGTAAGACACACAAAATATAGTCATAACTCTACAATATATATAGTCACAACTCTCAGGTTATTTTAACTAAAATGTAGTGTCTTGATTCTTGCTATACACTCCACCTCCATCTGATTCCGCTACTAGCTGACTTCCAGCCCCTGTAAAATTGCTGTAATAAGACTACCCTTCGGACCGGCTTAAAATATTCTTAATATTGAAATCTTTTTGCTATAAAATGGGCTCTTGGGTTCTGAAATGTTTGGTCTTAAAACATTACTGAATATTTAAATGTAGTTTGTATATAAGCATGCGTTTAGATACAGAGTTTAAGGTTCGTTTAACAGACAAGTGCAATCGGGCATTCGAATTCAGACAAGAAGTTACCGACCTAGACTTTCATAAAAATGCCTTTGAATTTTACTTACAGGGCCAGTTTGAAGGCTACTGTTGTACTGCTACCACTTTTAGGTATAACCTGGATGTTTGGAGTCGTTGCGGTCAATAAGAAAACTGTGGTATTCCAGTATATCTTTGCCATTCTCAACTCCCTTCAAGTAAGAGATACTACATGTATAAGTATTGAGATTCCGTAGAAAGGACGAAATAGGACACTAATAAAACCCGACAAGCATTTCCGGCAACTGAATAGTTGTCTAATTATTTTGTGTGTAAGATATCCTGCAAATGAAGTTTACGAATTTTGAAATTGAGGCATCGGATAGCTGCTTCATGACACAATAATGTCATAGAAACAAATTCAAAATATTAAGTAGGTTGTGTCTGCTCTAAGATTATTTGGATACATGCCAAGGAGCGCGTTAACTATGTATAATTTTCCGATGTTGAACTAAACATGCATATTATTTTATTTCACAAACGATATATAATCTTATATTAGTCTTCTAAGAATCATCTGGCCGGTTCCGTGACTGTAAGTTGGTGCTGTTCTGTCCGTCTGTCCGTCTGAGTTTCATTTCCGGTCTGTATCTTCCACATGCATGGACCGATTTTGATATAATTTCACAAAAATTGTTACCCATATCCCAATGGTGTGTCATGCACAACAACCAGTCGCCTACTCCCTGGGTCAATGTCACACTTAAGTGTACAATCAATTCTAAATACTGCAAGGGTGCCATGCATTTCGTTTCCAGTCTGTATCTTCCACATCCAAAAACCATTGACAAACTCCCCGGTTCCCCCCCCCCCGAGGGGGGGGGGGGCAGTAGCCACCTACTCCCAAATTCCCCCCATTTACATTCCCCCCCCCCAAAACACCCCCCCCCCCCCCCCCCCCCCCCCCCCCCCTACAGACCTAGGGCTTAAAAACTACTATATGCAATTTCGTTTCCTGACTGTATCTTCCACATGCATGGATTGATTCTGATATAACTTCACAGAATTGTTACCAATGTGATTATGGTGTGTCATGCACAAAACCTAGTCACCTACTTCTAAGGTCAAGGTCACACGTCTTAAGGGCTCGAACTATGTCAGTGTCAATATTTCCTGTCCGCTCTGTATCTTTTTAGAGCATGGAACTTCACATAATTGTTACCCACGTAGGTGAGGAGGTTGTGTTATGCATCACACCTACTCCTGAGGTTAAGGTCACACTTAGGGCTAAAACCCTTGGACAGAGTGTTATATAGCAATATTTCTTGTACTTTCTGTAGCTTGTACATGCACATACTGTAGTCCCACAATTATTACCCATATCATAAGAGTGTGCCAGAAACAGTCACCTACTCTCAATGTCAAGGCCACAGTTAGGTCCTATACCTTATTACGGATTGCTCCAATCCCGTAGGATCCTTCGTATTACATGGCAATACCTTATCAACTTGTTTTCTAGGGTTTGTTCATTTTTCTATTCCACGTGGTTTTTAACGAAGACGTTAAGAAGGCATGTTCACTATACAAAAGAAATCAAGTGACCTGTGTTGACTCTTTACCCCAAACATCGTCAGCTAAAAGGCTTCACAAAAAGGCAAGTTCGTTTATTATAACTACAGTATCTGTCTTTTAAGAATTTGGCGCACGTGTAGTTTGGAACTGGTTTGAGTTCCAGGTTACTGTAATGAACAACTACAGCACTCAAAATGCCAAAAGTTTATGATCTACAAGGATAATGTTATCGGAGGCGGTACAAGTTTATTGTTTTATGTAACATGCATTTTCGTAACACTGTGAGTTAAAAACGCTTGTAACCAGTCATGCCCCATTTTCCTTTTGGTTAAGCTGTTGAAAAGTAATGATATTAAACACTGATTAAGCAAGATACAATGGCATGAGTAAGGCCTACTACAGACTTTCATATGCAATACCCTTCCTAGCAATACTTCACAAGAATAAAGTACCAATACCACATACATATAAACAATATTTCTTCTTTCAGGCTAATCTCTACTCCATGTCTACGTCACTGTGAAAGAAAGTCAAAATGAACGACTGTAACGTCAACATTACAATTTACAAACATCACTATTATAAATATAGTTCGACCTAGCAAATGACGCAAAGTCCCCCCAAACAGATTCGCTGGTGTAATAGGGTTTTCCCATTACATTTGGTTTTACCTTTTTTAATTAAAAACTAGAGCTATCACTAAATGTGATTAATACCCCCAAAAGGATTGCTTTATAAACTGAAGAAGTTCGTAGTAACATAATACCTTGCAAACAAACTAAAAAGAGATATTGTTCTTAGCAGTTCCTCTCATTGTGCTTGACCATTGTATGAAGTTGTATTGAATTCCAACTTGTAGTTTTCGAAAAATGCTCCAGACAGGGAAAAGTAACAAAGGGCAATAACCCTGTAATTAGTCAAGATGGAGTTATGGTTACTGTGCACTGCACTCCCTCTCACTGTGCTTGACCATTGTATGAAGTTGTATTGAATTCCAACCAGAAGTTTTCAAGTTATGCTCCGGACAAGGAAAAGTAACAAAGGGTAATAACTCTGTAATGAGTCAAGATGGGGTTATGGTTCCTGTGCAATGCACTTCCTCTAAATGTACTTGACCATTGTATGAGGTTGTACTGAATTCCAACTAGTAGTTTTCAAGTTATGCTTCGGACAAGGAAAAGTAACAAAGGGCAATAACTCGGTAAATACTCAAGATAGAGTTATAGTTCTTGTACACTGCACTTCCTCTGAGTGTGCTTGATCATTGTATGAAGTTGTATTGAATTCCAACTAGTAGTTTTCAAGTTATGCTCCGGACAAGGAAAAGTAACAAAGGGCAATAACTCTGTAATTAGTCAAGATGGAGTTATAGTTCTTGTGCACTGCACTTCCTCTCAATGTGCTTGACCATTGTATGAAGTTGTATTGAATTCCAACCAGTAGTTTTCAAGTTATGCTCCGGACAAGGAAAAGTAACAAAGGGTAATAACTCTGTAATGAGTCAAGATGGGGTTATGGTTCCTGTGCACTGCACTTCCTCTAAATGTACTTGACCATTGTATGAGGTTGTACTGAATTCCAACTAGTAGTTTTCAAGTTATGCTTCGGACAAGGAAAAGTAACAAAGGGCAATAACTCGGTAAATACTCAAGATAGAGTTATAGTTCTTGTACACTGCACTTCCTCTGAGTGTGCTTGATCATTGTATGAAGTTGTATTGAATTCCAACTAGTAGTTTTCAAGTTATGCTCCGGACAAGGAAAAGTAACAAAGGGCAATAACTCTGTAATTAGTCAAGATGGAGTTATAGTTCTTGTGCACTGCACTTCCTCTCAATGTGCTTGACCATTGTATGAAGTTGTATTGAATTCCAACCAGTAGTTTTCAAGTTATGCTCCGGACAAGGAAAAGTAACAAAGGGCAATAACTCAGTAAATACTCAAGATAGAGTTATAGTTCTTGTACACTGCACTTCCTCTGAGTGTGCTTGATCATTGTATGAAGTTGTATTGAATTCCAACCAGTAGTTTTCAAGTTATGCTCCGGACAGGGAAAAGTAACAAAGGGCAATAACTCTGTAATTAGTCAAGATGGAGTTATAGTTCTTGTGCACTGCACTTCCTCTCAATGTGCTTGACCATTGTATGAAGTTGTATTGAATTCCAACTAGTAGTTTTCAAGTTATGCCTCCGGACAAGGAAAAGTAACAAAGGGCAATAACTCTGTAATTAGTCAAGATGGAGTTATAGTTCTTGTGCACTGCACTTCCTCTCAATGTGCTTGACCATTGTATGAAGTTGTATTGAATTCCAACTAGTAGTTTTCAAGTTATGCTCCGGACAAGGAAATGCAACGACCGCCCGACCCGACCGACCGAACACCCGGTGTTTACCAATCCCCCTAAACTTCGTTTTGGGGGTATAATTACCTCCAGCACATCTAAAACCATATTTTTTTTCAATTTAATTGTATGCAATAAGCCGAACAACTGAATGTGTTTTGCCAGCCATGTGGAACCGACTGTCGAAATCAAATTAAAATCTGCTGGACTTTTAACAAGAAATGGAAATACTTTATACGTTTATTTTGCTTGAAAAATAAAGAATATGTTGTGTATATAACTTTATATTGACCAGTCACTGATACCAGATGCGCTGGATTTCGTATCATCCCCATCTGTAAATATACCAGTCAAGTTTGATAAAGGTTGTTGATGTCAGTGCAAAGGGAGTCTACAGATCTATAGATGAAAAATAAAATGTACATAGCAGCTTTAGTAAACAAATTCTAAATGTTTTCTATGATTACTTAGCAGGCAACTTTGTCATCTGATGAAATTGACAATTTTCTCTTTCATTCTTCTTTCTACATCTCATAGGACTACTAGCTTGTAGCATGTTAAAATTTGTTCAAAGCGATTCATTATGTCAGAAACAAAGATCACTATTGGTAGATAGGTAATACAGTGTTTTCATTGGATGATAAGGCTTCTCACAAAATATAATGGTGTTCATCTGTACTTGTTCTTATCAGAATTTATTATATTAACGGAATATACGATCCCTGTTCTTATAGAAAATCCCTTGCCACTATGTACCCGTTGATCTTTCTATTATTCATAGAAATATAGATGAGCATTCTTTCTGTCCATAGAACAATATATAGACGAGCATTCTTTCTTTCCATAGAACAATATATAGATGAGCATTCTTTCTATCTATAGAACAATATATAGACAAGCATTCTTTCTTTCCATAGAAACATATATAGACGAGCATTCTTTCTTTTCTTAGAACAATATATAGATGAGCACTATTATATACTTTGTGCAACTGATAAGCTAAAACTGCAAATTCTATCATGTACATAGAACATTCAGTTTATATTCTTGTTTTATATACATGTACTATACATTGTCATCATTGACATGGTCCAGAATTGTAATAAATGCTTCAACTTACAGCAGTTTGTCATGCTTAAATGGTTGATTGTATGTAAATTAGGCATGTCAATATTTTCAGAACAGCAAGTGTGTTTGTTATAACTTGCCCAAGAGCCTATGGTAGATGTTGGGTAAAAATCATAAAAATGCTTGCAAACACCAATTGTGAAGCACCTTTACTGAAAACTTCATGACTCACAGGTTTCTCACTGAATCTATTGGTATGGAGGGTTTCTTTTACCTTGTCACAATTATTTACAAACTTCCATTTTAGGCACTTGGTGCTGTAGTAATGCTTGTTTTCATACCCTAGTTACTATACCGTACAAAAAACATTCCCTAGTTGATATACCATAAACAAGAGGCAAGACGCCCTAGTTAATATGCCTTGGTACAAGTCCACTTGCCTGGTGGAAGATCACTAGATAATGTTATATACCAAATAGGTTTTCCTATATACGTATGACATTTTGAAGGAAATGTCTGTATGAATATTGAAGGAGGCAATTAAGCCATAAGAACCTGTGAATAAAGTCAATGTAAAAACAACAGTATCATTATTTAGCACTTTATTCATATCAATAAGAAAGTAATTTCGGAAAAAGTTCCGAGTATGTAAGAACTTCTCTAGAGCTGGCCTCCATTAATGCCTGCTTAAATAAGAATTAGATTTCAGTAGCATGAAATAACAGTATTTAAATGTGAATGGTCATTTCAAGGGCTTTATCCGTCATTTAAATATATCTTCACATATTTGCAATTCTTCAACAAACAACTAATAAACAGACCTTTGTGTTTTCCTTCAAGTCTTAAAAAGACAGAAATTTCAAATCATATGATATCAGGGATATCAAGTCTTATCAATTTCCTTTGAACAAATTTTGTCGCACTGGATTTTATTGCCAGTGTGTACAAATGAATCAAATTCTCTTCTGAATACCAAATTTAACTTAATTCCTTTGAATCAGATGTTTGTGAACATGAATGTATCATGCTAAATATCCTATACACAGAACCATTTTTTGTATCAAATTATTTCTTTGTCAAAATTCAAATATACAGGTCAATGCATAAACCTGAACACGGACCTTTGAGGAAATAAATGAACTGATCCCTGATGAGAGTATAGCACTGTTCTGCACAAGATGATGGTAAGTAATGTTATGTATGTTGATGACTATCACACTGTTCACTACAAGTCCTCATCATCACTGTCATCAGATTCCTCCAGAGATTCCTGAAAGACCAAACGGTACACATTACATCACTGTCCAAAAAAAAAAAAACCAAAAAAAAAAAAACCCCAAAAAAAAAAAAAAAACCCCCCCCAAACAAACAAAAAACCCCCCCCCCCCCAACAACACACCCCCCCCCCCCCCCCCCCCCCCCCCCCCCCCCCCCCCCCCCCCCCCCCCCCCCCCCCCCCCCCCCCCCCCCCCCCCCCCCCCCCCCCCCCCCCCCCCCCCCCCCCCCCCCCCCCCCCCCCCCCCCCCCCCCCCCCCCCCCCCCCCCCCCCCCCCCCCCCCCCCCCCCCCCCCCCCCCCCCCCCCCCCCCCCCCCCCCCCCCCCCCCCCCCCCCCCCCCCCCCCCCCCCCCCCCCCCCCCCCCCCCCCCCCCCCCCCCCCCCCCCCCCCCCCCCCCCCCCCCCCCCCCCCCCCCCCCCCCCCCCTTCTACAGTACACATTTCATCACTGTCCTAAAGTACACATGTAAAACAAGTGACCCCCTAGGCAGGGCAAATATTGACCCCAGGGGCATTATTTGAACAAACTTGGTAGAGGTCCACTAGACAATGCTATATACCAAATATCTTTGCTCTAGGCCTTGTGGCTTTGGAGAAGAATTTTATTTTGAAGTTTTTCCTATAGAAACCTATGTCAAATTAAGTGACCCCATCCCCTGGCAGGGTCAATTATAACCCAGGTGTCATGATTTTACCCATTTTGGTAGAGGTCCATTAGGCAATGCTACATGCAAAATATCTAAGCTTTAGGCCTTGTGGTTTCAGAGATTTTTGAAGTTTTTCCTATTTGTTGCCAAAAAAACCATACTTCTGCATGGAATGGAATTCTTTGAACAACTTTACTAACTATAACTAAGGCTTCATGCAAGGAACACCACTGACAAGTTTCATCAACATTGGCCCAATGGTTTCAGAGGAGATGTCGTTTGAAGTAAAAGTTGACGGGCAATTATCCATCCTAAAAGCTCACTCTGGCACAAAGTGCCAGGCAAGCTAAAAACTTTTACCCCTGTAACCTCCTACCTGCAACTGGCAATCTTCCCATAAAGCAAAAGGGCGACAGTATACGATGCACTTAAAGGTTGCAATACATGTAACTCTACTGCTACAGTCTTTAACGTTAGGCCCATCAGTGTATAAATTTGTTATCACTTCATTCAATATATCAAACTCAAATAAAGCCTGCATATGTATCTAGAAACAATCATTTGTAAAAAATATTGAAATAACAATAGCATTTGATGAATCCAAATGAATACCTGAATTTTTACATACAGCAAGTATGCTAACTTACCTTGGCATATTTCTCTGCATCTGTGAATACATTCTTTGGAACTAATTCATGTTTACCTCCAGTCACTGGAATCATAAAAGTTAAAGTGTCTGCAGCAGTGTAAATGGTACATATATCTATTGCCAGCCAGCTACAACTTTCTACATGACCATAATAAACTTGAGGTACTGTCATTATCATTAATTGTATGAAGTCTTTACTATTGTAATGCTTAGATTATAAGTTTTAAACATGACCCATCTCTTCATTCTCAGATGTTGTTGTTCATCTCCAGGTTCTTACTGTCTCCCCTAGTGTGGTTGCATTGACAAAGTGGCACTGTTATTTCTCTTTGACGGACATATTTATCTTTCAAATAACTGTTCTTGACTCTGAGGTGGTCATTGAAAATTAACTACATGCAGTTCAGCAGCAAACAGTGCAGATCAGAACTAGAGGATGCTTTTGTAAAAAAGCGCATGTCTCCCCCACTGCTGAGAATAACTGTGAATGGAAACAGGAATGGAAATGGAGATAAGATAATGTAAATACCCGGTAGTCACTTCAATGAAGGCTGTCTATGGATGGTTTCTATTGTTAAGGTTGTATGAGAAGATGCTTCCTAAACTGTTTGTTTTTAACCAGGTATTCAACGAGAAATTGACCAACGGTCAGTGTGACCTTGACCTTTGACCTACTGACCCCAAAAACAATAGGGATCATCAGCTCTATAAGACCAATCATCCTATGAAGTTTGAGGGCTGTAGGTCAAAAGGAACTCTAGTTATCATCCGGAAACGAGAAATTGACCAACGGTCACTGTGACCTTGACCTTTGAACTACTGACCCCAAAAACAATAGGGATCATCTGCTCAATAAGACCATTCATCCTATGAAGTTTGAGAGCTGTAGGTCAAAAGGAACTGTGTTATCGTCCGAAACAAATGGTCGGACGGACGGACTGAGGTGGTGACGGACGGACTGACGGACAGGGCAAAAACAATATGTCTCCCCCCGAGGTGGGGGAGACATAAAAAGAGAACTCAGAAGTACAGGCAGATCATGATCTTCACAGGTTTCAAAGGCAGAATACCTTCCCCTGTAGAGTTTGGGCCACTATCCCTCAAGAGTGGTGGAACAAAAATAACAGTTGTAATTTGCGGTATAGTTTCATTTATTCTTTGATTACATGTGGGACATGCCTGTCTGAATTCAACTTGTCCTATTGGATGAAACAAATATATGTAGTGAAATTTTGAAGTAAAATTTTGTTACTACTTCAAAGAATTTTAAGGACTTACTCTCTCCAACCCAACTCAGTTCAAGTTCAAAATTTTTGTCCTTCACCTCATCGTGCACAATGTAAATGCTGTAAATAAGATAAATGCTGTAAATAAGTTTCACAAATACAATCAACACTTCAAGCTTTTGAGTGCAGTTTATTAATAATACTTTCAACGACAGACTTTCCATTTTACATAGCATGATGTCATTGTTAACATTATCATTTTTATGATATGACAATTTTCCAAATTCAGGTAGTAGATATTTATCCAATAGCCACGGACTTCGCAAGCTCCAATGCAAATAGTTACTGATAACCGTAACATTTGTAAAACTAAAAATATTGTGTTGTCCTCAATTTTAATTCCTGTTCTTTTCAACTATAGGATGCAGGTAGCAGCTAAGATATAACTTAAGGCATTGCAAACTGTTTACAGCTGTGCTTGTTTCAGAAATTCATAGAATTTTACTTATTGTCTCTATTCACACATTCAATGGAATCACAAACTGCTGAGTAATACATGTATCTTACATTTTTGCTACTTCTTTCACAAGGTCTACACACAGCATGTCTTTCATCTGAAATGTTTCAAGCAATGCCAATTTGACACTGACACTGGATTTAATGGCTTTTTAAATTTTCTTTTAATTGCTTTAACTTTTATTGATTTTACAACAGTATGCTATAGCTAAATAAATACAATATAAAGAAAAGAAAAATCATAACAATGTAACCATGAATATCCTCATATACAGTAAACTCCGTATATAACGACTCTGGATATAGCAAAAATCTGGATATAAGGAAAAAATTTCCTCTGCCCGATTTATTTTCTTTCTTTATTCTATATGAAAATGTTATACGGATATAAGGAACACATTTGAATGGTCCCAAGGAGTTCGTTATAAACAGAGTTTACTGTACATGTAGATGTATTTGTTTGCACATTGAAAGCATAAAGACATAAAGACAGAACAAAAATTACGTTTCAGCTGCAATATATAGAGCCACAATGAAAGTATACAACAGAGCTAAGGTATATACGTATTCCTATAAAAGGAACAGTTTGAGCAATTACTAACATACATACTAGTAACTGCCTATTAACTTGATAAACTTTCACATTTTCTTAACTTTCATCAAACATTACTATTAAAGACAATTCAGCACATTGGGTTTTAGTAAATAGTGACTGCTCTGTGTAATATGTCACTTTACAAGTTAACCTAGACAGTAAAATCTTGTGTGGTAAACAAAACTACAAACCTTGATTTTCTCTATTTCTGTTTTTGCTGCTTGCTTTGCCTTTCCTATTGCACACCCATAGTAACCCTTTATAAAGAAAGCAACACTCAATAGTTAGTTATAAACCATCCACTAACTATCACCAATGGTAAAGATCAAATAACAAGCCTCAATACAAGTGTATAAGTGCTGTATCCACCATGTCCATGAGTTTTGTGTGTATCTCTCAGTGAAAAAGGACTACTCTTACTAAAAGTAATATGTTACTAAGTTAATTAATTCCATGCAATATTTTGTGCATTTTTTCAGCTTTTCTATCCTGTACACTATTTCACCTCTGTAGAAATACTTTCATCTATTAACATAGCATGTTTTCAAGATAGCTCTAGTCTCTAGTTCAACTTCTCTATGGTATTACAAACAGCCAAGTAGATGAAAAGATTATGTAAAGCAAGGTACATACAAATGAGACACCAGATGGATCTATCACATACATCTCTGGACCATCTGTCGCATCATATGAGCCGAGTAAACTGCTCACTCCAAAAGGTCTCACTGAACTGTATAATGTGTAGGCATGAACATACATTGCTACTTTGTCTGTTAAATGCTGAAAACAAATGATACAAATTTATGTTAACTTTCTGTGATAGTAACAAGATTATTTGCACTGATATACAAGGACCTAGCCCAAAGAACATGTTCACTAACACTAGAACTGTCATAATAGAAACAAGAGGGCCAACAAAGCCCTATATTGCTCACCCGAGACCTGCTTATGACAATATGTGACCAAACTTCAACCCTAAACTATATAGATTTGACTGTCACTGTGACTGAGTTTTTTTTTAACCCAAATGATCTTTACTGAAACTTGATTTAGACTGCATCAAGATAATCATTCTGACCAAGTTTCATGACGATTCAATGGAAAATACAACCTCTATTACATAAACAAGTGTTTCCTATGATTTGACCCTGTGACCTAGTGTTTGACCAAAGATGACCCATACGCAAAGTCTATCTAATATTCATCAATATAGTCATTCTGACCAAGATTCATGTAGATCGAATGAAAAATGCAACCTTTATTGCATACACAAGGTTTTTCTGTGATTTGACCCTGTGACCTACATTTTGACCCCAGATGATCCATACTAACCTCAAAATCAATAGGGGTCATCTACTTTAAGTTTGAGGATATGACTGTAGGCTAAAGCATTCTCTAGTTACTGATGAGACAAGTTTTTTGTGTTAAAGGTCTCTGTGACCTTGACCTGTTGACCTCAAAATCGATAGGGATCATGTACTGGTCTATATGCCCAACCTACCATTAACAAGTTTCTATTGAAAGCCACTTTGATCTTGATCTCAAAATGGATAATCTACTGGTCATGATCAAGGCTTGGTCTACTGAAAGACCCAATATATTGAATATACCCCTTCATTTTGTCATAATTCTGATAACAAACAAAATCTGTCAATAGTGAAATAACAGTTGAACACAAAAGTTTTCAGGAGGTCCTAGAGGAAAGACAAACTCAATATACTTCTCAGAATTGGAGGCATAATTAAACTTACTTTGAGTGGAATTGGGGAACCATAATTTGATCTGTAACTTGCTGCTTCTTCTCTTGACGTTTCTACCATCTGTCTAGCATCAGCTAATAATCCAGCAACTGCCTGCAAGGTAATATTCATAATTCTTACTTAGAACAAGCAAACATAATAATCTCAACAATTAAACATTTTTTTAAACATACACATTTTGTTATTTAACATGTTTTACAGTACAGAAGTCAGGTCAGGCTTTCCATATTTAGTATGTTTAAAGTTCCAGGAGCTCATTGGATAAAAAAATACTTGTAGTAGCTCTTATATTGCCAAGAAAAATGTCTTACATGTACTGGCCAGTGAAATTGACCATTCTTTGTTATTTCGTAACATTACTTTTGAAACCGAAAGTATATACATGTATTATAAATAAAGAGTGGTATTTTTTTAATGGTATTGCATAAAATAAGAAAAATTTCCATCAAAACGTTTTCTTGAAGAAGAAACATAGAATATGAAAGTCACCGGCATATGTCAACATTGTTCTAGAGTACATAAATCACAGTTCTATTTCTACCATCAAATTCATTATTCTATATACATGTATGAGTAAATGTTAAGTGCTCCTGGGGCTTTAAACTCAAAAACTGAATTTCACAAACTCAAGATTTTGTTAACCCAAGCCTAAGCTTGGAAAACAGGAGTTTAATTTTTTTGATTTGACATTTTTGCTCCAAAATCACTTGAAACCAGTCTTTTTGATAATTTTCTTATAAAACAGTTTGAGGTCAGCAGTAAAAGGTTAAGCTTGGATGGGAGACCAGAAACTCACAAATTTTTATTTGCCTAATTGAATATTTGATCTCTATAACAATATTGAGTGTTTCATACCATTCCTATATGTTTATCAATATTAAATATCCTTTTATTGGCCCCTGTTTCATAAAGTTTGGATGTGACAAGTTTTTCGACTCCAAAAACGATTCCATCTTTTCCTCTTATTCCAATGGCAGTCCTGAAAGAGAACAGATCTACTGTCAGTGCCAAAGTAAAAATTTCCCTCAGCACATACAGATTGGTTGAAAGCATTATTACATGGGACAAACACAAATTTTTAAAGAGGGTACGTACATATAAAAACAAAAAATAAGAGGCCCTATATTGCTGACCTGAGTACAAGTGCACTTGCATGGTGGGTGTGGTCAATTTTGACAAAATTTGAACAAAGTTAGTGGAAGACCATTAAAAAATGATTCATACCAAATTACCAAATATATCTAAGCTCTAGGCCTTGTACTTTTAGAAAAGCAGATTTTTAACGTTTTTTTCTATACGAAATGAACCCCTGGGCAGGGTAAATGTTGACTCTACGGGCATAATTTGAACACACTAAGTGACTTTGAAGCGGTCTACCAGGATACTGTTACACCCTAAATATCTATGCTCTAAACCTCGAGGTTTTGGAGGGGAGTTTTTTTTAAAGATTTTCCTATATATACATCTTTGTAAAACAAGCAACACCCTGGACCGTGTCAACATTGACCACAGGGGCATAATATCAAACTTTGAAGAGGTTTACCAGGCAATGCTACACGCTAAATATCTAAGCTCTATGTCCTGTGGTTTCAGAAGATTTTTAAAATTTTTCCTACACACATGTAAGCACAGATGTAAAACCAAGTGACCCCTGGGCGGGTCAATTTAGACCCGGGGATCATAATTTGAACAATCTTAGTAGAGGTCCACTAGACAATGTCAAACATCAAAGCTCTAGGCCTTGTGGTTTCAGGGAAGAAGAATTTTTCAAGTTTTTCCTATTTGTTGCCATAGCAAGCACAGTTCTGCCTGGAATGGAATTCTTTGAACAATTTTGGTAGAGCTTCATGCAAAGAACATCCCCGCCAAGTTTCATCAACAGTGGTTTCAGACTCGGAGGATTTGTCGTTTGTAGCAAAATGCTGACGGAAGAGGGACAATCATCCATCCCAAAGGCTCAACCTCGTTAAGCCAGGTGAATTAAAAACATGAAGAAACAGGTCATCAAACAATGCATGTGCTTGTGAAAAGACCTGACTGGATGGAATACATCTATATAATGAATGCACGATGATGGCATGAAATGATTTGTTTTCTATGATAGCCCTCTAAGTTATTTGATGGAGGTACAATTAGGTGTGGGTACTGGCTTTTTCTTCGGGTTTAGCATCCAGTTTAAATAGCATTTCAAATGTGAAGCAGATTAATCTAAGTATTGCTCTGGCAATGCACCAATGCTAGACCAAATTTCTTAAATCAAGAGTCACGTTGGTACTGAGACTCAAACCCAAAACCCTTAGTCAAAGATACGTTTAGCGACTTCAAGGCTGGTAATATTATTAAAACAAGTTGGAAAAATTATACAGTCGAGTCTCGATTATTCGAAGTTTCGGGGACCAAGATTTTACTTCGAATAATCCACGGGTTCGAATAATCCAAGTCCCGAAGGTGTCCAGCTGATTGTTATGTAAATCGTCAATATATACATGTATATAGCTATCACGGACGCTTAACGTAATATACATTGCGTATATCATTTAGATGAAAGGAAAAGGAAAACAGAAATAAATCATATCAAACGTTTAATTTATTTTTTCCTTTTTAAACCCTTTCCACTCGTTGCTGATCTAGGTATTCCCCCGGGGCCAGGTCCTTTGCCAGATTACTCAGTGTGAATGGAAAGGAAGATATCAGCTGATCTGGGTATCCCCCCGTTACCGGGTCCTTCGCCAGATTGCTTAACCCAAATTACTTCTGCACAAGTAGAAGTCATTTTTCTTCTGACAGTTAAATTAAAAGTCATGCTTTAAATAGGCATGGTAGTTTGGTAGTCACGAGTTTGTTATTCGAAATTAAAGGTGAACATACGTAATTGACTTTCAAACAAAAACAAAAGTTGTTCCTTTGGTATTAAACAAACAAGGTTAAAGCGAGCATGTAATTATCACACCTTAGCACATATAACGCGCCGACCGCGTGTCGTTTTTCACAAGTTGAGCGTGTCAGCAATTATTGGTTTGATTGGAATGCATTTCGAATAATGGGTGTGAAATTCCATACAAACATTGTCAATCGGACTCAAAAAACACTTCGAATAACACCAGGTATTCGTAAAATCCATTTCGAATAACCCATTTATTTTTATATACATTTATATATAAAACATTTCGGGACCGAATATTGTCTTCGGATTACACCAGGTATACGAATAATAGGTTGTTGAATAATCGGGGTTGAACTGTAGATATTTAACTATAGAGATATTTAACTATGCTCTATATACACCTGACACAATAATGTATTAACAATAAATTTGAACCATACAATGTATGTTAGGTAAAGATTTTGGGACAAACTAGATCTGTGATAATACAATACCAATACTCACCCACTGTTTTCTACTGCTTTAAGTGCATATTCCACTTGAAACACACGACCATCTGGTGAGAACTGGGAAGCTGACAGGTCATACTGCACAAAACATTATGATCACATGGTAAATATGTTAAATAACATTCTGCTTTAAAACTAACTAGAAATGCATTTCTACTTCTTTAGTCTTGTATAAAACTAGAGCTTCTTTACATGTATTTCTTAAATAGTACAAAATTACTTTCAAATATATGAAGCCTGATTATAAATTGGAGCATGCATGAAAACACATTCTTGCATAGTGGATTTGCTTTTCTGGTGATTTTACCCATGCAGGAAAAATCTTACTGGACATCAAATGTGCAAGACAACTCTTGTGAATTATTTGTTATTATTGTTTGTGTCATGTCTGCAGAAATATCCAGTTCATTTGATAAACCACAATCCGCCCTTTCTGTAGTCTGTTCTGGCTTTTAGGATGGAGTTCTCACGGCACTAACAATTCAAAAGAAAATAATACATTTATAAGAAAAGTCTTTCCCCCAATTTTGTTTGACTCTTTCCTCCCATCTTTTAGTTTCTACCATGAATTCTTCCCAACCTTATGTGTTACAGCTATTAGAATAAAGAATAAGACTTCATCAAAGCAATCATTCTGACCAAGTTTCATGAAGATCCAATAAAAACTGCAGTCTCTATTGCATACACGAGGTTTTTCCAAGATTTGACCTGGTGACCTAGTTTTCCATCCGAGATAACCCATATTCAATCTCAACCTAAACTCCATTTGTACATCAAGACAATCACTCTGACCAAGATTCATAAAGATCTAATAATCAAAGAAATTCTTCGCTTCTGCTACAGACTATTCATTTGTTGCTTGCTTTTAAGGAAAAAAATTGTGATTCTTTTCTTTGACTTGACATGACTTTGTCACTCTGCTGCACTTTGTTTACATGTAAATCAAACTGATCAAAATTGTTTGAACGAAAATATTTATCTATAGTGATAAGAGTCGCCTCCCTTAATATCTTTGAACAAAAAAATAACATTAATGCCGCTTAGAGTCACCTCCCTTCCGCTTTTCTGGTGCTAATGTAAACAATTTACGCCGACTGGAAATTCAGCAGATTTTGAGTTTATTGATATGCTTGCGGGATTTTTCATGCACGTTACAAAAATATGCGCGATCTTTGAAAAAAAGCGTGAATCTCGTAATCCCGCATCCTAGAATAGACACTGTATACACCTGGCATGTATAAGAACCAGGGGTGTCTCTGGAATTGGAACGCTTTCTGTATCTTGCATTATCCAATGAGAACAGTGGTTTCGTCAAGGTCCTGTTTCGTCAATAACAATTTATATTGCCAGTTTGTAAAGAAGGTAATGTATCAGATAACAATAGGATTTCACACCTTCTTAAAGGTAATTACTCAAATAATAAATCAAAGTTCATACATTTAAACATGTTAAATGAAAATTCCATTTACAATTATTGCACAAAATTCGATTAAAAAAGTCTTTATCTATTTAAAATTTGATTTTAGATCGAAGCACATAATGCTTTCTGATGATTATAAGCTGATAATTAATGTCCTAACCATTTCAATTTTAACTAATTACTTAAAAAATGATTCATACATGTAATATCCCAATTCGTCCTAACGACAACGTTAATTGGTTTGTTTGATCCCATTTATGACAAACTAACAATTAAATAACCTTGACAAAACCACAACCTCTCTTGAACACAAAATCCTTATTGACGAAACAGGAGATTGACGAAACCACTACCATCCTCCTACAAAACCTAAAATAACTAACGTCTTCTGGGGGTGTAGGTCATGTGGGAAACCTGTACCAACGATAAAGCTCTAACGTACATACATACAATTTTATCATCTGTATGGGAATCGCTAAAACGACGACCACTGGAGCTCACGGCTAAAACTATTTCGGCAGTGCTCAAAGCCAGTTCATTTTTTGTGGGTGGGGTATGTAAACAAACAAGTTTACGTAGCACTTTCGCGAAAACAGACAAATTTCTACGTTTGCTTAGCTTATAATTCAATTAAATCGTTTGTATTCAGCAACATCTGATTGTCAACTCACCCCTGTTCCTATAGAACTCATCTTTTTCTTAGTTTAAAAGTAGATTTCTGCACAAGTCATGCAACTAAACAAAATCCGTACGCATGCGCTTTGAATCGGAAATGAATGCCGGTTCAGAGAAATGGGGGTTTTGTCACGGAAATGTCTATAATTAAACAATACAAGAAACCAAGAGGAAAACTTCAAAGAATAAGAAATCAAAATATGTAAACCAAAATTATAGTACGGTCGGTAGTCCCCCTGATAGGGATGCGGCGCCTAGCCCATCGACTAAGAACGACACGTGCAATTCGTCAACAGCAGTCGGCCAATAGCCCAAGGTCTTTGACGCTATTAAATATGGTCAACTGACACAATAAAAAGACCAATTTAGTTATGGAAGCCAGAACTATCGGTCAAAAGCTATAGCTACATAGCTTATGTTTATATATGTTATTTTATCATGCCGACAGAATATAAACTTTGTATTTGTATTTTGTATTTGGTAGTCACCCTGATAGGGATGTGGCGCCTTGCTCATCGACTAAGAACGACACGTGCAATTCGTCAACAGCAGTCGGTAGTCACCGTGATAGGGATGCGGTGCCTTACGCATAAACATATTTGCTTTATTATTCACTGATATATACCATTATATTTTTAACTAGCTCTCTTTAACATATGAATAAATATGGGAGGAACTCCTGGGAGGAAACGTGTAGGAGGCAAACGTCGGGTGAGTCTAGGGTAGGAATTTCATTGGGGGATGTCTGGAATTCGCAGGTGAGCTAATAACAATCGATAATTTATTAATTAATCGAGGTCCACTAGACAATGCTACATGCTAAATATTTAAGCTCTATGCCTTGTGGTTTTAGAAAAGAAGATTTTTAAAAAAAATGCTTTTTCCCCATAGCAACCAGAGTAGGCTACTGCATGGAATTGGATTCTTTGAACACTTTTATAGTAGAGCTTCATGCAAGGAACATCCCTGCCAAGTCTCAACAACATTTGGCCGGTGATTTCAGAGACAAACACGCAGATATGCGACACTTAGGGGTCACGTGTCGGGTTTGAGTGTGACACCCGACACTGAGGGTGAAAAGTCCGTCATGTGCGGTACGCTCAACATGAAGGTAAGTCCGTCATTTTTTCATCAAAGTCCGTCATGTCAGGTACCGTTGTGTAGGTCTCGTCGAGACAAACACGCAGATATGCGACACTTAGGGGTCACGTGTCGGGTTTGAGTGTGACACCCGACACTGAGGGTGAAAAGTCCATCATGTGCGGTACGCTCAACATGAAGGTAAGTCCGTCATTTTTTCATCAAAGTCCGTCATGTCAGGTACCGTTGTGTAGGTCTCGTCGAGACAAACACGCAGATATGCGACACTTAGGGGTCACGTGTCGGGTTTGAGTGTGACACCCGACACTGAGGGTGAAAAGTCCGTCATGTGCGGTACGCTCAACATGAAGGTAAGTCCGTCATTTTTTCATCAAAGTCCGTCATGTCAGGTACCGTTGTGTAGGTCTCGTCGAGACAAACACGCAGATATGCGACACTTAGGGGTCACGTGTCGGGTTTGAGTGTGACACCCGACACTGAGGGTGAAAAGTCCGTCATGTGCGGTACGCTCAACATGAAGGTAAGTCCGTCATTTTTTCATCAAAGTCCGTCATGTCAGGTACCGTTGTGTAGGTCTCGTCGAGACAAACACGCAGATATGCGACACTTAGGGGTCACGTGTCTGGTTTGAGTGTAGGTCTGTAAAAGAAAGTCTGCAATTCTTAATTTTAAATATTTTAACACCCCGTCCTTTCTCGTTTAAAAACAGCCACTTAAAACGAGCGCAATTGAAAATCTAAAATGTTCGCCATATTGCACGTAAACAATTTTGGTACCAAATATACTAGTATAGGCTTTCAGAAAAGTAGTCCATGAAAAATCACAGAAAACAAAGTGCACACTTTTTTTTGGAACTGAGTGTATACCTAATTAAACTGCGCAAAAGGGGAAGTTACCCGCGGCGGGTAGAACTATTTACACTTCAAACCATTTGTTTAGAAACTGTTTTCTATTCGAATTCAAGTATCTGCAACAGAAATGACTCATTCCCTCACAGCAAAACAAAAAAATTAAACCATATATTAAACCATCTTAATAAGGGTGTTAAATATTGTATGTCCTTATACCTACCTGTACAGATTCGAAACTCAAAATACTTCGTTTGATAATTCTAATCAATATACTGCATTTCGCACATAGATTCTCCAGTACGTTACAACTTATATAGATCTACTTAAATCATTTTCAAATTCATTTTATTCAAAGACAACAATATTTCCGATGCTCAAAATGTGTACTTTTTTCTTCATCTATCTTTGTGCGCAGTAATATAAAATTACAACACTTTACAGCTGTATCTTAGTACAAACGTATCTGTCATACGAAAAGGAACTGTAATTTTAAGGTAAGATTATAGTTTACCGGTCCCCATAACTGGATCAGTTGACCTTTGAAATGTGGTTTTTGGGTCCACCATCCTCGTTCGAGGCTTATTAGCGGTACGACACGAACCTTTGAAATGAACGGTATATCACATTTATATAATTATGGTGGCTGATTTTTGCCATTTCGTTCTGGCGTCTTGGTGCGTCTGAAGGGCGCCAACACTCAAGACCGACAAGTAAAGCACGCCGATACGAAAAATGGGGCGCCAACACGCCAAATGAAGAATTCACACTTGTCGTTTCGGCGCCCCCGCTATTACAACAATTACTTTATTTGTCGTTTCGGCGCACTTGTTTGTCATTCAGGCGTGCTTTTACGGGGCGCCAGTACGCCAGAATGACAAAAAAGAGCTCAACAAGGGTTTTTAGAGATGAAGAGCAGACACAATTTTCAAGTTTCAGATCCATGTGACCTTGACATTTGACTTCATGACCCCAACTTACAATATGTTTGACTGGACTGCATACTGATGTTTCCAACCAAGTTCGATAAAAATCCACAGAGACGTTTGGAAAATAAATGTCGGACAAAATGTTCAACTCTAAGTATAATGGCAAACAATGATGAACCTTTAACGTCTAGATTTTCAAATAACCAGATCTAAAATCAGCCATTATCCTTATACTATTAGTTTCGCATGAACGCTATAATACTCGACACATTGTTAATCAAAACTTAATATCGATGGAGCCGATTCGTTTAAAATTATTTCAAGTTGTTTGCACGGTTATTACTTTTCTTGAAATCAGTCAAGATTGCCTGACTGCAAGATTGCCAGAATTGCAATGACCGTGGGCGATTCCCTGTGTGTGTCGTAAAGGGCGACTAAATGGGCTTGGTGAGCTGAGGTCCCTGCAGACATGGTACAGCCCCGTGCAAGAAGTTGTGTTGATTTCATCTGCGAATGATTTTATTTCGCAGAGATCAAAGATAAAATTTGTATAGTCTGGTTATACAATTATTTGGCATACATTGCATATATTTCGTCTGTTCGAATGCATATTGTGCCTTTTAACAAAGCAGTGTGTCAAGTGAATGAACATTTATCTTGATTTTGGCTACGAAAGGTCAGAGATGATACTAAGAAGTTCGGAACATTAATATTGTCACGAAAATTAACTACACCGTGTAGTAAACGTGCATAGTAAGGCCGTGACTGCACTTTCATATCTATATATTCTGTAACAGGCCATAGCTCACGGGTCAAAATCCCAGTGTACATGTAGAGAACATGATGTTACTAAACTGTTTTTACATGTTATATAGTAAACTTACCTTTCCACAGTGGACATTCTGATACCATTCTTAGCCAGCAAAAGCACACATATTATTTCCAAATAGTTTTCATTATTTATACTAAGGCAGTAAGGAGAACTTTGGTTTTCTCATCAAATACACCATTTCGGAATTTGCAACGAAGCACATACTTTATTTCTAATTCCGCTTTAACAAGGGCGGATTCCTCGTGCTAAAATATGCAAGACAGGTCACAAACAAAAGAGATTAGGCCGGTGCTATTTCTCTGTAGGTACAACACTGATTGTCCTACCAGTACAGTTCCTTTAGTCTCACCAATTCTAAACATCCTGTAACAAATGTTTTAGATTATCATGTTTGTTAAACAGACGTTGTATAAGTCAGATACAATTGTCCAATTTCAGCCATAAAAAGTATGATTATTACACATTTGCAACCGAGTTTCTCCTCGACTTCGCCTCGGACAAACTGCTGTGTTTGTGGCCGTAAGAAGACACTCTACAGCAACAATAGCACTGTATCTATTACTTGTTACATGTTCTAAGCGCCGACTGTGTTTTTCAGCATCATTCAGTGTGTCAATTTGAAGGGCAGTTCAATTTTACACAGTATAATATTTGATAGATTTAGACTTTTTTCGCGCCATGACTCGATATTAATATGATATCTGTGAAACTCTCATGTATTCAATACTGAGCCCGCGTAACTCCGTACAAAAATGTTAAAGTGACAGTGACCCACAATAATTGCATGTTTATCTCCCTTAGTATCGCCTTCGCCATTTGCACTGACCGCAACAATAAATCAAGGGACTGAAAGTGCTGGAGGATCGATTGTTTTTGAACAACACAGTCTGCACACATACATGTGTAAATATCCGGACAACATAGACTGTACACAAACATGTGTGAATATCAGGACAACCCTTGCACGAGTAAAGTTATAAACTAGAGACACAACTGTCCTCAAATGTTGACCTTTCACCATTTGTGTAAACTTTACTTTTGAGATAGGAACCCATGTGCTTACATTATGTCATTCAGTGACTATGTTCAACTACCCTATGAAGCATTAGGCTGTGAATCGTAACTGAGAAATGGATTTTGACAAAACTGAACTGAAAATTTATGGTTTGAACAACTTTAAATGTCATTCAAAAGTTATGGGATATGCCCATAAGGTTGATTGTATTGTGCGAATTAATTCGGATTTAACGTTGCACCCAACAGCTAAGGTCATATTGCAACTTCCGGCTTTCATGGAGGAGGAAGACCCTGGGTGCCAATTCCCTGTATCATAATTTGGGGGTCATTTAGAAACTCCGAGGGTCATACCCTTTATTGTAAAAAAATAAAAGGCATGACTATGTGTTAAAGAAGTTTTATTCAGTTTACTTCTGTAAAACTGCATGTGATACATCACAAAATGGTGGGTAATCAAAGGGTTGGCAAGACAACAGGTGTTTCTCTTTGGATGCTTTCCATTTTGTCACTGCATCTCAAAAGTCAAATTTGTCCACAAAGCGAATTTTTCATAAGTGCATTCAACCATAGACATTAAACTTGGATATTATTTGGCACACTTAAACCCCTTTCAATAATGACAGTCTGACCGAAATGACTACAAAATGATTATTAAAATCACTCAGAAAGACGTTTTTGTTCCCCCTATTAAGATTCGTCGACCATCTCTTGTGCGTTTACGATCTATGATGACGGTCTCAAAGGAATCAACACACACAAAAATGCAATGGTACAAAATGCGGGTCGATCCGAAATCCGACGACAACGACGACGCAATATAGGGTCAAAATTAGACAGTTCCCATACCGGAAGCGTATTTTATCAACAATTCATCTTGCATTTCGAAGCGTTTTGAGAGGTTTTGAAATGTTGTTTTTGTAGTAATTTGATCATACACATTTTAATTGCGTCATAGAAGACGCTCTTTGCTATTTCTGTTGCGTCATTGACAAAATGAGTGCGTCAAAACCGCAGAAAACGCGCTCTCGCGGAAACACTGAATTTAGTGTATCCGGTGTAGCGATGCGTATTTCACGGGTCTTACATTTCTCATGTCACACCGGTCTGACGATAAAAACCGCGTAGGAAAATAGTTCTATACAGAACAGATACCTCGTTGATTTAAGTTACAAATTATAAGAAAAACAACAGTATAATATTATGCTATTCTATAATGTTTTGATATTATTTAGATCTGTTACTATATAATTTTTAAAACAGAGGACAGTAATATAGAACTACTTTTCGGTCGTATTCGACAAAAAATTGTGTTAAGAGTTCGGCCGTAAGGGTCTGAAATACCAGTTAACTTTGGATACGATTGAATAAATTCAATCGATCCAAAAATCCCGATGTGTTCTAGCTATCTGTAAGAGCGGATAATTGGTCCTGAACTCGTAATCCAGGAATCGTAGGTTCGATCCCCCGCTCCTCCACTAACATTACTAATGATTATTATAAATGGTAATGTTCAAATTGTACAACAGTACGAACTGAGCCGACGGATTGAAGAAACAGTCATTGAGAGGATTTGATATAATTCAACCCTCTGGTGCATTTTCATGTTGTCGGCACTGGTCGCTGTGCTATAAAAACCGTAACTGGTTGAGATATATGCAAGTTCTTGTTAAAATCATAGGTGCTCTTTTCTCGAAGTCTTATAGCACAATATGTAGGAACTGTCTGGCAGAATATAACAGATAATTTTGTATTTGATACAATTTGGTACGAAAACGTCGGTAGGTAGAAATCAACTGTGGAATAATCTGTTTTAGCTGTTAGGAACAAATAACTATATTGTACTCATTCATATGTCAGCTAGAGACCAACTGATACATTTACTTTCTGGTATGTCAAATTTTCTTGACGCAGAAATATCCTTTATTGTTTAAAAATTGTCAGTAAATATTGTTATCATCATGTTTTAAATGATTACTGACCAGTGTAACTATTGACATAAATAAGGCCAATCCGCATAAATTGGTCGTGTATTTTCTACTGGACGCCTATTCTTGTGATTATGAATAGCTTTCTTTCAACTTTCCTTACACAGTGCTTGTATTTCGTTTCGACAAGCATCCTTAAACTGGAACTGTATGAATGCTCTTATTATCCTGTTTAAGTTTTTTCTGCCTGAGTTTCCTTGCTTGAACTATAGCCTCCAGCAAACAATGTAAGGAGATGATAGAGAGAACTATATTCTACTTTTTTTCTGATTTATTACTTTATCATTTTTGTCAATGTACATGTACTTGAGCCGAAACCATTATACAATTCCGGGTCACTGTGACATTGACCTTTGAACTTCTTATCTCAAAACCGTTCGGGGTCCTCTACCGGTTATGACCAACCTCCACATCAAGTTTCAAGACGTTAAGCCCAAACGTTCTCGAGTTATCGTTCGGAAACTGTTACGGGTCACTGTGACCTTGAAGTTTGACCTACCGACCTCATAATCAATAGGGGTCATCTGCTGTTCATGACCAACCTCCACATGAAGTTTGAAGATGCTAGGTATAAATATTTTCAAGTTATCATCCTGAAACCGTTTTACTATTCCGGGTCACTGTGATCTTGACCTTTAACATACTGAGCTAAAAACACAAGGGGTCTTCTGCTGGTCATGACCAATCTCCACATCAAGTTTCAGATTCATATGCCCAAGCATTCATCGACCGACCGACAGACCGACCGACATCTGCAAATCAATATACCCCTCTTCTTCGAACGTACGCTGTATGTTCACAATTACTAGTTCCCATATAATGGAATGCTAATTTTTAAGCGATTTTCAATATAGAAAAAACATTTCAAGAGATAAATCTTTTTATGCAGTAAAAAATTCGAATTCTCCATACATGTATAAAGAAATGATTTTCTGATATAAGTATAGGTTATAGGTCTATACTACAGGAATAAACAAATCAATAGCGAACCGATACAACTAGTTTGTTTATTCCTGTAATATGGACCTATAACCGGCTTACAGTTTTCCCATCTACAGACAATATTTCATTTGTATTGAAATGCATAGAGATTAAGGGCGGAGCTTACCTCTGTGACGTCACAGTCTCTCTTATTGGAAAAATAAGTGAAATAATTATTTTCATATTGGAGATATTGAGTCAATATGGAGAATACAATTAGCTTTTTTGAATGAAATAGGGGCATTTGATTGGTTTGGAAAGTAGGGCAAACTGTAAAGAGAAGTAGTGGCCATTTTGATATCAGAAATTGAATTATCGATTTATTACCAAAATGGATGTAATTCATAATATAAAAAATAAACTTATTGATATCTGAAAATATAGTTTTGATATCAAGAATTCGATTTTTTTATGAATATAGATTTGTAATTCTTGATGTCAGCAATGATTCAAATTCTAGATCAAAATGTCTAAAAATAGTGATACGACAACCCATACTGTTCAAGGTTGGACAACTTTCTGCGCATGCCGGGGACAAATTACCTAAATCAGGGGGTCGGACGTAAACGATGTATCTCGGGGCTTTAAGCGAGAATTTCATGTAGTTCTGGTCAAAATGGCGGAAATTTAATTTGTTTGGGGGGAGACGGATAAGAAAATTGATAAAATAATTTTTTTTTTAATTTGATCGAACTGTTATCATGCCCCTTGTATAGCTACATGTAATATATGAAATCGTCACATCCGTTTTGAATCGTGGACCTAAAAATAAAATAAGTTATTGAAGGGATAAATTGGTCGGTAGTGTTTATGTTTGGATTTTCCGCCGTTTTCTCCCACGTTTGGACGGTTCAGACCGCTTTACTCGAGCTTATTTGAATGCATTTCGCATAAACAAGATGCGATCCATTGTAAGTTATGTAATGTGTGCACGTTTCCAATACGAACTATCGCCGAATGTTAAAACTTTAAACCGATTTCGATGTATCTCGGGCCGTTTTAAGACGATTTGATGTGGCATATTTGAATAAATTTTGAAATGTACTGTGTTTTGCCGACTCGGAACTAGAGTTCCATACATACTATAGAACTGTTCAGCTTCGGTGTTATTTGAGGCTTGTAGTAAATATAACGAGTCAATAGGGAAGCGTGTTTGTAGCC
Source organism: Saxidomus purpurata (assembly GCA_022818135.1). Taxonomy (NCBI): domain Eukaryota; kingdom Metazoa; phylum Mollusca; class Bivalvia; order Venerida; family Veneridae; genus Saxidomus; species Saxidomus purpurata. The sequence goes on along the minus strand of JAFMSR010000001.1, from coordinate 20,817,705 downwards.
CAGAAAGCAATTTGGATCGTACTCATATACTAAGAAATCATATGTGAGTCGCTTGATGTCAGCACTTTGAGTGCTTTGATTTCGCTTGCAAGCATTCATCTGTAAAGCTTTATTTCAAGATTTATCCTTACGATGCTTAACAGTTTTTATTCAGATGTGTATATGATTTTGGACAAAAACTATAATTATTTATCTATGTAATAATACGTCTTACGGGAATGAGTTTCTTTACATCCTGGATTGTCCGTTCTTTAATTTAGACAGTCTATTGTGTACGTTTAAAGCTGTTATGATACTCATTTCGTGAGGTTAGCATTATTTATGAGAAAAATTATTTAAGTTGTGAAATAATAGTATTGATTACATTTGTAACATGAAGCTAGTCAGCTTAAACAGTGTGTTACAATAAATCGTGATATGAAGCCAGTCAAATTTGCAATGTATACCATCTATATGCGATAATTTCATCTTTTCTGTATAGAAAAATAGTACTACAACACTTAGATATTGTACCTACTATTGATATTATTGATGTATTTATGCTATGTCTTTGTAAACTTGATGAGGCTGATTCCCATATAAACCTAGCTCTGAATAATACAATTTGAAATTTTACCTGAATAACTTGAGAAACAGCTTGAAAAATGGCTACACTAATGGAAAAGTCATTACAATCTAACTGATTGTTAAATGGTCCCAAACCAGCAGTCATAAAATTGGTCCCAAACCAGCAGAGGTTCATTTAACACCTGGCTGACGGCGCTTTTTTGGATTGGTAGTCGCTATATAGGCAATAAAAGAAATAACTGTCTGCATAAATGGAAATGCAATTTAATAGTATTTTAATGAGATATTACATTTTTTACACGGTGAACGAACTTACCGTCGCCAAACACTGTAAATATTTTATGACTTTTTATAATGATAATAATGATGATAAAATATGATGATAAAATATCTTTATTTAAAGAATGTTTACATATAAAGCTATGCTCAAAACATACACTTATTTACAATGCGACGTATTTGCTATTTTTTGCTGCGATACACTGCCTTTCTTGCTTATTGATTACTTTCTTTGTACGTTTTGTATATAAACATGTAATTACAATTATATTTGATAGATACATGGTTCTGTGAAATTATAAGTTAACAAGATGGTTAGTTAGTTAGTTAAACGCTTTACATTTGATGGCATATGTTGTTTAGCTTGTTTAAAGTCTCGGCCAACAATGGAATGTCTCCCCTGGTAAACTTGCCAAGTACGCAGTATGACTCCCATGCATATTTGTACCTAACGAAATTTGAAAATTTAGGGAGTTTTGTCAGTCAGTTTTGTCCAAAGATGTGATTACAATGGTAACTGTTTAATGCATGGGCAAGAGTTTGAAGTTTTATTTCTACTCAATTATTTCATCTGTTGCTTTCTCCTTCCGTCCGCCTAAATTATCATAACGATGCTTAAAGCTCCATTACGAAGACCAAATCGAAATTCTTTTAGATCTAGAATTGTAACGGGCGTCATCTCAGAAGAAAAAATATGGCATATAGCATCGAATGTGACCGTATTGTGTTGAAAATTTGATTTTTACAAAATAATAAATTATAGTTTGCCTTTTCAAAAACGAAAGTAGGTTTTCCAGTTTTCAAATATCTTTGTAATTTTCGAGAAGTCGCCAAGAGAGAGGCTGTTTGAATAAGCATGCCTATTTTGAATGATAGTTGAAAGAACTTTACTCCCAATGATGTGCAACGTATGTCTCTGACTGTTCACAACATGTAATAAAGCAAAAGTGGGACAAAAAGACCAGCCAGGTCAATCTAAGAAAATACAAAAACATTCACTCGCTTTTTTCTGCAGAAATATTCCAAACAGGGAAATACTCCACGGCTTTTGTTAAGTTTTAGAAGCTAGATTCAAACAGTATTTCCCCGTTAAATTTCCAGGTTTAAAAGGTAATTCGATTTGGTGTTAGTAATTAATGGACATTTAACCTTTTTTCAGTTGTGTATATGAATTTCGCGACAAAGACTAAAGTTATTATGGTATCTGTGTTAATTGTCGTCAAAATATTTTATAGAATCTCTTTTTTAATGCTAGTGTTTACGACTAACTGCAGTTTCGGCTAACTCAATTTGGAGTGTTTTGGGCTAAGCTAATTAGTTTTGTCAAGCTACACCCCTGCTAATGTTTTTATATAATTTTATTCAGAACGAAACTACATCATTTTTCTGCTTTAGATACGTGACACGCCAACAGATGCGTGAGAAAGAATGTTTACCAACTACATCATTATCCAGATTTGTCCGGCCCATTCCGTATTATTAAGCTCCGTTCTGTTAATTATTGGAAGGGAGATAACTGTGGATTTTTTCTACACAATCTGCTAAAACAACAAGCCAACAAAAAGTAAAACGAAGATTAATAAAGGTAAATAGGAAGTCTTATCAGGAAAAAATGTTCCATTATCTAACAAAAATACACGTCCATTTCAATGTCAATGGGTGCTTTTACTGCAAAATCTTGGAAAGCCAGAAGGTTGTTGACGTAGATTTCGGCTAGCACACATACCGGACAGAATAATAGCACAACCACGTTCTGACGGTTTAGTACCAGAACACTTGAGAATGCCCACTTCCAAAAAGGGAAACAAGTCAGGACGGCCCATATCCAGGATGGTGCAGACTGGAATGACCCATTTCTTTTCATTGTAGGCTTCCTGACCCAGTAAACTGTGGTCTTAATGTTAACACCTGAGCAGTGAGCACGCAAAAAAAAGTTGCAAAATCATTTTCAGTGGGTTACTTTGGTTATATTTAGTAGATTGTCATTTCAACAATATCGTGCAATCTTCAAAACTTCTGAAAATTCCACGCAGTGTGAGCTATTTGGCCTCAAATTAGCATGTATACAAACAAGGTCAAAGGTCATTTTTGTACCAGTAACTGGTGTATCAATAAAAATCTCCTCTAGAAAAATTTCCATGGGACTAAACAGCATAGGGTAATTTTTACTCATACATTGGTCTTAACTTCAAGAAGCAGAAGACAAGTTTGAGAATCTCAAGATGAAAGAAAGTGACATTCAATGATGCAAATGAAATGACGTCATTGATATCTGGGATTTTCGGGTTACAACGGTTACTGACCAGTATACATCGTTTACTGGGTCAGGGAGAATACAGCTAGTATAATGAAAAATAAATGTTCAATTTTGACATATTGGGGACTTCAAAACAAGAAATATGACAGTTATTGTGCAGTATGAATAGAGGTACAATGTATTAAGTGCAGCGTTAAAGTAAATATATACTAAATGGTTAAGAAATAAGCAAATCTTATCAATTCACACCATATTTAAAACTAAATCTGAAGGTGCAAGACACTGATTACATGTCAATTATAAAAACAACTACTTGTAAAATGTTTGCAATTAGTGATCTTAATTTGCACAACTGACACTTGTTATTAAAACACTGAAGACCCAAGGCAAATAAACAATCAGTTGATCAAAATCGGGTCCGTATCAAACATTTGTCAAACGTGACTCCAGGGGTTTCATACGATTCCCTGAAACTGATGTTTTATAATGTCAGAATAAATCCGAATATTCGATTTCGGAAACTGCATTTGAACATTCAACAGAAATGTGAATATTCAAATGATCAAATGTTCGTTCCCATAGATAATTTTACTTTCATGTAATTTTGTCATCTTTTAAAGTGCAAACTAAGAAACTATAGACAGCATTCTCTATCTCTTTGAACTCTTTGCAAACAAGCAAATTAAGAAACTTCATCAATATATACCGCCCTCTCAGATGCAGCCTTAACACGTGCATTTAATTTATTTGTGCAGCATTTCATAATTTCCTTATAAAATATATTAATTATAAAGTAATTAATCTCCTCATTAAGGTGTCCGTAGGCCTATTAATGAATTCAGTGGCAGCTGTGATCTCAACACATAAATACAGAAAAATAAAAGAGAATAAGAGATATTACATGGGGTTGTGCGGTGGTTGAGTGGTTAACACTGGACTACCAATCTGGAGGTCCCTGGTTCGAATCCCGGCGGGGGCACTGAAAATTTCAGAAATGCTTTTCAGTGTTTCCCACCCATCTAGAGATGAACTGCATAGAAACCCAAAGTTTGTATCGGTGTTATACACCAGTCATACATGTAAAAAAACTAAGGGGTCTGTTCGTAAAAGAGCTAGGGTCTGGTACCTGTATACCCTTGTATCTGCATCTGTCTCTCTTCAACCTGCGCCTGTCAGGAGTCATGGAGAAGTCCCAGGGTCGGCTAGGACTTATAAACAATCAAGGAAAAAAAAAAGACATCGTAACATATTTAATTTATCTCACTATCTAATGAAAACATTGATTAGGCTCTATTCACAACTCTGTCATTTTCATTCTATATACCTAAATATGGTTTATTCATCTCTGTCATTCCCATTCTATTTGCCACACTCATCACTCATTGTAATACAATGTACCTCTGCATTCCATCAATTCTATTCTTTCATAAGATACTTTTTATATCTAGTGCCTATTTAAAGACAGAATAGGCTGATTTTGGATTTATGGAACGTATTTATAAAGTTGCACTGATAAGACTTGCACACAATAACAATGATGTTTATGTTTCATTTCTCATTTATTATTTTTAATTTGTATTACATAAAGCATTATACATGACACATATTTATACTGTAACTGTTATGAGGGAAACTTCAACAACAACTCGTGTTCTTCTTTATGATTTATATAATTTATATGTTCATCAACGTTTCGGCAGACGCCGTCATCAGGATAATATTCTTTTTTTTTTTTTACTGTGACTGTAAAATCCATTAAACACATGATGAAAACTGAAATACTTTCTGGTAAATTCTGCATTGTATTGGTTTTCCAAAGTTTTGACAGCTTCATTTCATGCCACAAAATATATTATATTCAATTTTAATGTTTGTAATGTACAATCTTGTAAAATCCTCTGTAAACTAACCAAGCAGATTAGAAAGGTCAGCTAAACATTACTCAAATAGACAACAAAGATTTTGAGAAAGGAAAATTTTAATCCGAAATAATTGAAAATAGTGAAAAGCTTGAATATTTTCATGCATAAGTGGATTTTCATATCTGTATATGGTAATACTATAAAGATGTAAGCCCCATCTAAAACAATTAATAATAAATTATTGAAAATGGACTTTCATTTTGTCATTTTTCAGTGATGGCAATACGAACTTCAGTGTGCAGGTTATTACAGTCATATGGTGTCAGAGAGATAAATCATCTGTACCCGATTACAGCTGTTAATTTTTGTCCCAGAAGGTTGATTTCAAAATCATCAGCGAGCATGGTGGGTAGGTAAACTTATAAATTCATAGGTAACCTTATAAATTCATAGGTAAACTTATAAATTCTTCTACTTTTGATAAAGATACTTTGCTTCAAGCTCAAATGTTATGTATTGAATACCGGTAAGTGTATTGATTAAGGAGTACTCCATGGCAAAGCGGTTATCTCACTTGCCTGTTATTGAAAGGATCATTGGTTTAAATCCTTGGCTTTGAAAATGACCATGTTGCTTTAAAGAGATGATTGTTCAGTACTGGTCAAGAAGCCATGCTATCATGCCTGTAAATGAACTTGTTCAAATCACCAAAACTACCATTTAATCAGTAAGCTGCTGAAGACTTGGAGGAGTTTATCGCTTAGTGATGCATATACAGTAGACTCTCGAAATTCCAGACCCCTCGTTTTGTCTCCACCATTTTTCTCGTTTAACAAACGTTAATGTTTAGATTTACCCAAAATTCTTGTCCCTGAGATTTCTGAAATCTTCGATATTTTTGGTCTAAACATGTGAAAGTGTAATAATATGACAGAAGCTGACATTTTAAATATTGAAGTTTTAATTTTAATGTCTTTGGGACTGCATTGTGTATGACATGCATTTAACTATTAAAGATATATTTTTAAAAAGTCAATACGGATGTAATTCATGTTTGCAAGGAAACCCCCCCCCCCCCCCTGCCCCCCCCCCCCCCCCCCTGTGATTCATATAAATGTACTTCCTGTAAAGAGGGATGAAACTAACAAAACCTAATCCCTAAAAATTCGGGCCACCTCAGAAATCGGGCCAAGTTTTCCTCACTGATGGCCGGCTAGAATTTTGAGGTTCTACTGTGTATGAAATTGGCTTATGTTACAGATTATTTAAACTGCTGTAGATCTAAGAACCTCAAAGAAACAAAGTAAATTTGCATCCAGGAATCTGTTTTTCAGACAAGAAGTTGTTTACGCCAGGTCCGCTTGGTACATCACCAACAGTAAAATCTGCGATGCTGAGGGACCTTGGTTCAAGAGATGTGGAATTTATACAACTGGTGAAGAATATAAGAAGTAAACTTGTGCAGACGGCAGGTATTCTATGCATATACTAATTTTTAGTTTTGGAATATTTTTTTTCCAGAGATTGTTAGCTCACCTGAGCACTGCAGATTTTAACCAATCATCATGAACATTGGTCAGAGTGTTTGTCTTGATGAATTCTATGTTGAAATTGAAACTGTGTCACATGCCTCAAAAAGTAGGTTACTAGGTCTGATCATAAAAACCTTGTACACACAATAGAGACTGCATTTTGTGTCATTAGGGGTGCAACGATACAGCCAAACCCGTATTGCAATATATTGTGGTACAGCCAACTCATATTACTATATGTATTGCAATGTATTGATGTAAAAGAAAAACCAAGAAATTAATATAAAACCAAACCACTGTCGTAAATACTCGGCCATAAAGCTTTAAAAGCTTAACTTGACAAATGGGATGGTTATACAAAATTTGTAACCAAAGATGAACAGACAGGAATGATCTAAGAGCTCAAATTAACCCCCCGTGTCATGGTGGGAAGAAAATGTGTTCCTTAGTTGTTCGTCAATTCTTCATGGTGATTTATGCATAATATTGAATAGTTGTAGTTTTTTGTGTAATCTGAGACAGTATTTTGATGTTTTGTAATTTTCTATAGGTTTTTTAGCTCACCTGAGCTGGCTCAGGGTGAGCTATTAGGATCGATGAATGTCCGTCGTCCGTCCACACTTAGTTCGTTAACACTCTAGTGGTCACATTTTTGCCTCAATTGTCACGAAACTTGGTCAGGATGTTTGTCCCAGTAATTACTCGAACGAGTTCGAATATGGGTCATCTCGGACGAAAAACTAGGTCACATTACTCAAAAATAGAAAAATCTTGTTAAGGCTACTGTTTCAGTCCAAATATCCTGGCAATTTGTCAGAAAGGTTGTTTGGTTGATTTCTAGCTCAAGTTTTAATATGGGTCACCTGTGGTCAAAAACTAGGTCACACAGCCCAAATATGGAAAAACATTGTTAACACTCTAGAGGTAACATTTTCAGCCCAAATATCCTGGAGATTTTTCAGAAAGGTTGTTAAGATGATTTCTAGCTCAAGTTCGAATATGGGTCATCTGGGGTCAAAAACTAGGTCACAGAGCCCAAATATGGAAAAACCTTGTTAACACTCTAGAGGTTACATTTTCAGCCCAAATATCCTGGAAATATGTCAGAAAGGTTGTTTCGATGATTTCTAGCTCAAGTTTCAATATGGGTCATCTGGGGTCAAAAATTAGGTCACAGAGCCCAAATATGGAAAAGCTTTGTTAATACTCTAGAGGTTACATTTTCAGCCCAAATATCCTGGAAATTTGTCAGAAAGGTTGTTTCTATGATTTCTAGCTCAAGTTCGAATATGGGTCTCTGGGGTTAAAACTAGGTCACAGAGCCCAAATATGGAAAAACCTTGTTAACACTCTAGAGGTTACATTTTAAGCCCAAATATCCTGGAAATATGTGAGAAAGGTTGTTTCGTTGATTTCTAGCTCAAGTTTCAATATGGGTCATCTGGGGTCAAAAACTAGGTCACAGAGCCCAAATATGGAAAAGCTTTGTTAATACTCTAGAGGTTACATTTTCAGCCCAAATATCCTGGAAATTTGTCAGAAAGGTTGTTTCTATGATTTCTAGCTCAAGTTCGGATATGGGTCATCTGGGGTCAAAAACTAGGTCACAGAGCCCAAATATGGAAAAACCTTGTTAACACTCTAGAGGTAACATTTTCAGCCCAAATATCCTGGAAATTTGTCAGAAAGGTTGTTTCAATGATTTCTAGCAACTTTGTTAATGCAGTTGTACTCGGGTGAGCGATAAAGGGCCATCATGGCCCTCTTGTTTAGCTCATCTGAGCTGTAGGCTCAGGGTGAGCTATTAGGATCGATGAATATCCGTCGTCCATCGTCTGTCGTCCGTCCACACTTAGTTCGTTAACACTCTGGTGGTCACATTTTTGCTTCAATTGTCTCGAAACTTGGTCAGGATGTTTGTCCCAGTAATTACTCGGACAAGTTCGAATATGGGTCATCTCCGATGAAAAACTAGGTCACATGACCCAAAAATAGAAAAATCTTGTTAAGGCTCTAGAGGCTAATGTTTCAGTCCAAATATCCTGGCAATTTGTCAGAAAGGTTGTTTGGTTGATTTCTAGCTCATGTTTTAATATGGGTCACCTTTGGTCAAAAACTAGGTCACACAGCCCAAATATGGAAAAACATTGTTAACACTCTAGAGGTAACATTTTCAGCCCAAATATCCTGGAAATTTGTCAGAAAGGTTGTTAAGATGATTTCTAGCTCAAGTTCGAATATGGGTCATCTGGGGTCAAAAACTAGGTCACACAGCCCAAATATGGAAAAACCTTGTTAACACTCTAGAGGTAACATTTGCAGCCCAAATATCCTGGAAATTTGTCGGAAAGTTGTTAAGATGATTTCTAGCTCAAGTTCGAATATGGGTCATCTGGGGTCAAAAACTAGGACACAGCCCAAATGTGGAACAACCTTGTTAACACTCTAGAGGCAACATTTTCAGCCCAAATATCCTGGAAATTTGTCAGAAAGGTTGTTTCGATGATTTCTAGCCCAAGTTCGAATATGGGTCATCTGGGGTCAAAAACTAGGTCACAGAGCCCAAATATGGAAAAACCTTGTTAACACTCTAGATGTTACATTTTCAGCCCAGATATCCTTGAAATTTGTCAGAAAGGTTGTTTCGATGATTTCTAGCTCAAGTTTCAATTTGGGTCATCTGGAGTCAAAAACTAGGTCACAGAGCCCAAATATGGAAAAACCTTGTTAACACTCTAGAGGTAACATTTTCAGCCCAAATATCCTGGAAATATGTCAGAAAGGTTGTTTCGATGATTTCTAGCTCAAGTTTCAATTTGGGTCATCTGGGGTCAAAAACTAGGTCACAGAGCCCAAATATGGAAAAACCTTGTTAACACTCTAGAGGTAACATTTTCAGCCCAAATATCCTGGAAATATGTCAGAAAGGTTGTTTCGATGATTTCTAGCTCAAGTTTGGATATGGGTCATCTGGGGTCAAAAACTAGGTCACAGAGCCCAAATATGGAAAAACCTTGTTAATACTCTAGAGGTAACATTTTCAGCCCAAATATCCTGGAAATATGTCAGAAAGGTTGTTTCGATGATTTCTAGCTCATGATCGAATATTGGTCATCTGGGGTCAAAAACTAGGTCACACAGCTCAAATATGGAAAAGCCTTGTTTACACTAGAGGTAATATTTTCAGTCCAAATGTCCTCGGGTGAGCGATAAAGGGCCGTCTTGGCCCTCTTGTTTATTGAAAGGGATTGTTTACATAAACTACATAAATTCCGAACATAAACTTATAACCGCCGTCATAAGTTTAGCAAAATATTAGGGAGCAGTATTTTGATACATTCTGAAATTTTCATAGCCTGTATTTCCAGTTACTCTAAGACTTTTAGACTTTTGAACAAAAAAATATTTGAATTTTTGCAAGTGAAAAGTAGATGATTTCAAACCGGCAATTGCGCAAAACATCAGGTTGGGGTACCAGTATTTTGTGATGCATTGTGATATATTATGAAAGTTTATTTGAGACCATGAATGTTTGCCAAACAACCGAGTCTTTATTAATTATGCAACTTAATGGGTTCTGATATTTTTTGACTCATTTCACAAACACTGTGCGTAATTTGTAACTGCCGGCAATTACTTGTGAAAAGAATTTAGACGTTTTTTTTCTTTCTGCTTTTTTATTTAATTTTGTTTTGCCTGCTACAAACACAATTCAAACTGTTACCAAAGGCATGCAACAACGAAAGTGTTAGGGGGGGTATACTGGATTCAGCTTCTGTTCATCCGTCCGTCTGAAGATGGAATCTTGTGGACACTAGATCTCCAATAACCCTGGTCAGAATGTAGTGATAAGTGCAATGCTTAGTTGTGCATGGTCAATGTTTCAGGTCACTAGGTTATAGGTCAAGGTCACAGGGGCTCTAGATAGTAAAATTGTGTGGACGCGAAATCTCCAAAACCCCTGGTCAGAGTTTAATGATACCTTATAGAAGTGATAAGCACCATGTCTAGTTGTGCATGGTCCATGCTTTGGATCACTAGATCAAAGGTCACAGGGGCTTGAGATAGTAAAATCTTGTGCGCTTTTAATCTCCAAACCCGCTGGTCAGAATTTAATTATACTTCACAGAAGCCTTAAGTTGTGCAGGTCTAGTAATCAAAGCATCAAATATTACATAAATTTTAAATACTGTGTCAGTGGGATGTTTGGGGGGTATTCATCACCTTCAGTGATAGTTCTAGTTAACTTAAGTATGCATCTGTTTAAAGTTTGAACAAAGATTACCGCTTTTCTCTTTGTTGCTAAAACAGCTATAATATTTTTTGTAGGATGTAAACTACTGGTATTCATTATGCAACGCCCCTTTAACTACAAATTACTCAAACTGTATCAAGCCTTGTCATTGGTTATTAGCGTCAATGAAAACATAAAAAATCATAAACCTGCTTGTTCAATTATGTATAGGTTAGTGTTCATTCTGATGTATTTACGAAAATAAATTGGTCTGGCACGGCGCATGCCGCGCAACCAATTTATTGTAGTAAATGCATAAGAATGAACATTAACCTACTTAGTGTTTGAAATTATTTTTTGTAAATCTGCAGTTTTTCCCAATTTACTGACTCGGTATATAAATATTGATTAACCCAAGTTAAAGTGTAGCGAATACTGCGTTGCGATTGGGCAAAAAATAATTTCAAACACTAAATCCTATTATAAAGTTACAAAATAAAATTACAGTTTCGTGATACAGTAAAGTTATCAAAATACCTCCAGCACAATCTGATGTTCGGATGTATTTCACACGATCTAGTGATCGTATTAGTGTTTGAAATTATTTTTTGTCCAAAAGCATTGCAGTATTTTTTAAAATGTGAAATTTATTTTGGTAAATCAGCTTAAACTCTCTTTGTGATTCAATTAACCAAGTAAATCGACTGCTTTTATCTTGTTCTTTTGCACGTGCATAACATGCATTGATGGAGGCGTTGCTAGAGACAAGTAAATTGCACATTAATTGAATGAGAGTGTGAGGTCGCAGGGAGATGTTTCAAGGCTGACTATAAAGGTCTGTTTCTTCAAAAATAAACAAGCAACAAATTAAAATATTCCCAATCATTTTTTCAAGATTTTAACTACAAACTACACTTTAAAAACAAAACAAAAACTATTTACTTACTTTTAATAGCAATTCCAAAAATAAAAACTGAAGAAAAAAACCGATTAGTCCTTCAAAAAAGATTTACCAGAAAAAAAGATACTTCCAGTATAGTCTTAAAAATCACTAAAGGAGATTATATCTGAAAGTGACAATAACTGAAAAAATGATAATACGTACCTCTTTTTCATCATTTTAATTATACTTTAGATGTCAAAGATCATTTTCTTCCCATCATCTTTAATATAACTAGACTTTTCACACAGTTTTTAACCTTTAATCACCAATGCCTTATTCTTGACATTTTCACTGTTGGATTTGGTCATATTTAGCACAGCAGCAGGGTGATGTGTAGCAATGTGGGCAGGACTATTAAAATCTATAAACAAAAAATAATTTCAAACACTAAGCTGGTTAGTGTTCATTGATAAGGATTTACAAAATTAAATTGGTCGAGCAGCGCTATACTTAATAAATGGCTAAATTGACTTGTGTGAAGTTGATACTTGAAATGTAGGTACTTGAATGATTTAATAGAGATTGTAACAAAATGATTTTGACAAATACAATTTGTTTGTTACATGTTTTAGTTGAATAAGTTTGAGCTACATCATGTACATTACCATCGTTGAATGGAAAAATACTGTTGAATAGATTCTACAGATTTCACATTTGAAACTTTTCTTGTTAAATGCACATTAATTTTGTCTCCACAGAGATGCTTGATGAATTTTCACCATAATTTATTGCATCTTTTCATCAGCCTCACAAAAGTATTATGCTGCAAAAAATAATAATATCAACTGATTTAAGTTAAAAAGGTGACAAGTTACAAGTTACGTCTATGAAATGATTTAACTGGCTTTGAACATGAACGCTACATTATCTGTATGAAGTTATAGATATATGATTATTATACCCCCAAAACGAAGTTTAGGGGGGTATATAGGAGTCACCCGGTGGTTGGTCGGTCGGTCGGGTCGGTCGGTCGGTCGGTCGGGTCGGTCGGTCGGTCGGTCGGTCGGTCGGTCGGTCGGTCGGTCGGTCGGTCGGGCGGTCTGTTGCATTTTCCTTGTCCGAGCATAACTGAAAACTACTAGTTGGAATTCAATACAACTTCATACAATGGTCAAGCACATTGAGAGGAAGTGCAGTGCACAAGAACTATAACTCCATCTTCACTAATTACAGAGTTATTGCCCTTTGTTACTTTTTCCTTGTCCAGAGCATAACTTGAAAACTACTAGTTGGAATTCAATACAACTTCATACAATGGTCAAGCACATTGAGAGGAAGTGCAGTGCACAAGAACCATAACTCCATCTTGACTAATTACAGAGTTATTGCCCTTTTGTTACTTTTCCTTGTCCGGAGCATAACTTGAAAACTACTAGCTGGAATTCAATACAACTTCATACAATGATCAGCACACTCAGAGGAAGTGCGTGTACAAGAACTATAACTCTATCTTTAGTATTTACTGAGTTATTGCCCTTTGTTACTTTTACTTGTCCGGAGCATAACTTGAAAACTACTGGTTGGAATTCAATACAACTTCATACAATGGTCAAGCACATTGAGAGGAAGTGCAGTGCACAAGAACTATAACTCCATCTTGACTAGTTACAGAGTTATTGCCCTTTGTTACTTTTCCTTGTCCGGAGCATAACTTGAAAACTACTGGTTGGAATTCAATACAACTTCATACAATGATCAGCACACTCAGAGGAAGTGCAGTGTACAAAACTATAACTCTATCTTGAATATTTACTGAGTTATTGCCCTTTTGTTACTTTTCCTTGTCCAAGCATAACTTGAAAACTACTAGTTGGAATTCAGTACAAGCTCATACAATGGTCAAGTACATTTAGAGGAAGTGCAGTGCACAAGAACCATAACTCCATCTTGACTCATTACAGAGTTATTACCCTTTGTTACTTTTCCTTGTCCGGAGCATAACTTGAAAACTTCTGGTTGGAATTGAATACAACTTCAACAATGGTCAAGCACAGTGAGGGGGAGTGCAGTGCACAGGAACCATAACTCCATCTTGACTCATTACAGAGTTATTGCCCTTTGTTACTTTTCCCTGTCTGGAGCTTTTTCGAAAACTACAAGTTGGAATTCAAACACTTCATACAATGGTCAAGCACAATGAGAGGAACTTCTAAGAACATATTTCTTTTTGTTTGTTTGCAAGGTATTATGTTACTACAACTTCTTCAGTTTATAAAGCATCCTTTGGGGTAAATCCGATATGTATTTTATTTGAAATCATTTGAAATTTGTCATGCAGGACATTCTTGGAATATTACTATCTTTAAGCAAGATTAGTCTATCACCTTTAATCACCTTGAAGTATTTATAAATATCTATTCTATTTTAAGCACTTCGAAATTTGTTATGCAATAAACAAACATTTCTTCACAATCTTACCAGTATCTTAAAGCAAAATCTGGTGAACACCTTCTTTAAATGAGAACTGCAACTTCCTGATTGAATAATTAAACCCTCAATCACATATAAAGTTTGCTCATTAATAGATTTGAAAATAAACAACTTACTTATTTGTTTTGACAAGTTACAATGTACTTTGGTGATAAACGTTTCAACATCCACGCCGGCTTAATCAGGCAAATGTCCGGGTAAGCTGGCATATTGAGACCTTTGCCGATAATGTCTGTGCATTGACCCGTTTTTCAACAGTACATTTTAAATATACAAGAACATTTTTACTTTTGGTGAGGAAAACAAACATCATACTTTTTCTGCCTACCTTTTAAATGACATCTTCTAGATCACATGTCCAGTTTTAACCAAACTGCAGGAATTATCAATGGATCATGGACTTTGTCTAAAATCTTATGTGAATAAAAAGAAGAATAGAGAGAACAAAGGAATAGCCATACAACTGCCAATTTTTAGTACGTCCGTCTGTCTGTCCGTCCGTCCGTCCTGTGCCATAACTAAAGAACAAATTGATAGAATTTCATGAAACTTAAAATAAGTATACAATAGCGTAATGACTTGGCGCACACACAACTTCCATCAGATTGGCTCAGTATCCCCAGAGTTATTGCCCTTTAATTGTTATTTTCTTCTTTATTCAATATGAAAACATTAATATTCTATTTCTCTGCGACTGTTTATCAAAATTTACTTGTAATTGGCCCAAATAATTAAATGATCACTCTTTCAAATATCCTCAACCTACCCTTGGATTCTTTTTAGCTCACCTAGCACAAAGTGCCAGATCGAGCTATTAAGATCGCATTTGGTCTGGCATCAATCGTACGTAGTACGATGTATGGCGTACCTCATACACCCATTAACATTTTCCTTCTAACGACATCTCCTCTGAAACTACTTCACAAATGATGATATAACTTGGCAGGGATGTTCCTTGCATTAAGCCCTTTCATAGTTGTTCAAATAATTCTATTCCATGCAGAACACTGGCTGCCATGGCAAAGGAAAGGAAAAACTTTAAAAATGTTCTTCTCCATAACCAAAGGGCATAGAGCTTAGATATTTGACATGTGGCATTTACCTAGTAGACCTCTATCAAGAATGTTCAAATTATGACCCCCTCACCACCCGTTTCAATATTGACCCTGCATGAGGGGTCACTTGTTTTTACGTAGGCTTATATAGGAAAAACTTTCTTCTCTGAAAGTACAAGGCCTAGAGCTTAGATATTTAGCTTGTGGCATAACCTAGTGGACCTCTATTAAGACTGTTCAAATTATGACCCCTGGGTCAAAATTGACACCACCCAGGGGTCACTAGTTTTTACATAGGCTTATGTAGGAAAAACCTTTAAAATCTTCTTCTCTGGAACTACAAAGCCTAAAGTTTAGATATTTAGCATGTGGGCTAACCTAATGGAGATGACCTAATGGACCTCTACCAAGATTGTTAAAATTATGAACCCAGGGTCAAATTTGACCCTGCCCGGGTGTCACTTGTTTTTATATAATGCTTATGTAGATAAAACTTTAAAATCTTTATCTCTGAAACCACAAGTCCTAGAGCTTAGATATTTAGCATGTGGCATTGCCTAGTCAATTAGTATCATTGCCTAGTGGACATCTACCAAGAAAGTTCAAATCGTGTCCCCCAGGTCTAAATTGACCCTTTCTGCTATTGATGACCTTGTATTATAGCCAATTGTAGCCAGGTGAGCGATATATGGCCATCTTGACGGCTCTCAAGGGGGTGTAGCACTTTTCTTAATATTCTATTTAGAAACTTTAAAACAATGTTTTCTGAAACTGAGTTCTGTATTACTGTAAGATGCAGAAAAAAGAATTACCTCTTGGAGATGAGGCCCAAATGTTTCTTTTTAGCTCATCTGGCTTTGCCAGGGTGAGCTTTTCTAATGGATGATTGTCTGTTGTCCGTTGTCCGTTAACATTTTGATTCAAATGACATCTCCTCTGAAACCACTAGGCCAATGTTGATGAGACTATGCAGGGATATTCCTTGCATGAAGCTCTACCAAATTTATTCAAAGAATTCCATTCCATGCAGAACTCTGGTTGCTATGTCAACAAATACATGTAGGAAAAACTTTAAAAATCTTCATCTCTGAAACCACAAGGCCTAGAGCTAAGATATTTGGCATGTAGCATTGTCTAGTGGACCTCTACCAAGATTGTTCAAATTATGACCCCCGGATTAAAATTGACCTTGCCTGGGGGGGGTCACTTAGTTTTACATAGGCTTACATGTATATAGGAAAAAGTTTTAAATTTTTTTTTTCTGAAACCACAAGGCCTAGAGCTTAGATATTTGGCATGTAGCATTGCCTAGTAGACCTCTTCAAAGTTTATTCAAATTATGCCCCTGGGGTCAAAATTGACCTCGCCCGGGGGGGGAGGGCGTTACTTGTTTTACAAAGTTGTATATAGGAAAACCTATTTGGTATATAACATTGTCTAGTGATCTTCCACCAGGCAAGTGGACTTGTACCAAGGTGAGCGATAAAGGGCCATCTTGGCCCTCTTTATTTCTAAAAAAGCTTGTCAGAATTTGATTTTGTTTGGCACAAATAATCAATTTTGTATTCTCTAACAACTGAAAATTTAGAAACTGTATTTTTACAGAAATGAGGCCCTGAAGGGGATGTAGTGCTTTTCTTTCATAATTATTCTATGAAGAAACTTAAGAATTATTGTTGTCTGAAACTAGTAGTACTGATTCATTTAACTTAAAACAGCTTAGTTCTTTGTGACTGTAACTTGAAGAAAAATATTATCCATTTGGAGATGAGGCCCCAATGGGGTGGAGATATTTTAAAAATTCCTTTTTTTCTGAAACAGACAGACCAATAGACTTTCCAGTTATTTGTTTCATTTGTTGGGGGATTTCAATTCACTGAGTTTGCTTGTTTATCTGGACATAAATAAGATTGTTTTCCTTTTTAAGGTGTATCAGGGTCCACTTTTACTGCTGTACCGATGCAAGGTAGTGGAACATTTGCTGTAGAGTCCGTTTTTCAAACTGCAAATCCAAGGACAGGAGCAAAGGTGGCTACAATAATCTATACACAGTTTGTTTTATTAAAATGTAATACTATTCAGATTTTACTCAATAGTCATGGAGTATGACATATTACAAAATGAATTAATGGTTTACAAAGTTCTCTGTTTATCCTTCACACATTACACTCAAGTGTGATGTTGAAATAGAATCTGACATAAAGTCTTGTGCCTGAAACATAATCAGCAGCTTTTCTCATGACACTGAAATTGAATTGTATTTCTTGGGATTGAAAACGGTTTCTGACTAGATGCTGGAAATTAATATGCAGGCACAGCATTTTTCTTTGCAAAATTTTAAAAAGTTTGTTATGTTCATAATACTTTATATTTCATATTTTAATTCTTTTTACATGGTTATTTATCCAGAGGTTCTGTAGTACCATTCTCTATATTAAGACATACCTTTCTGTACCTAGGTATTAGTATTTGAGAATGGAGCATATGGGAAGCGCCTTGGTAAAGTCTGTCAAGTGATGGGTGTTGAAGTAGATGTGATTAGTTTTCCAGAGAATGACTATGTGGACCTTCAAAAAATAGAGAGTATTCTGCAGGGAGGCAACTCTTACAATCTAGTTGCTATAGTGCACTGTGAAACCAGTTCAGGAGTGATAAATCCTGTTGAAGATGTTGGGAAAATGGTGAAAACATACCTTCCAGGTAATAGAAATGTGTTTATTGGATTATTGCTGTGAAAACAACAATTGTTTGCACTTTATGACGAGTATGGTTCCAAATCAGCCATCCCGAGAGTCTGTGCAATCAGACCGGAGTCCATGCTGTGAACTTAGCCACCAGACTCAACCTTTGTAACATAATGATACTTGTAATTATATTGATGTATGAGTATTCTGGGTAAGTAATCTATACTAGGTGTCTCAAAGACAGCCAAACATCTAATAAGTATTCTTTTATTTTTATGTCATAGTGCAGTATGGTTCTTATGACAACAGAAAAGTTGCATTAAATTTTGTTGTTTTGCTTTTTATGCCCCCGAAGGGTGGCATATTAAAATCGCACCGTCTGTCCGTCCGTCCGTCCGTCCGTCCGTCCGTCTGTCCGTCTGTCCGTCCGTCCGTCCGTGCGTCCCCACTTACAAATTCGTGTCCGGACTGTAACTTTGTCATGCATTGAAGGATTTTAAAATAACTTGGCACACATGTCTAGCACATCAAGACGACGTGTCGCATGCAAGACCCACATCCCTACCTCAAAGGTGAAGGTCCCTTGGAGTATGAAGGTTATGGAATCCTCTATATATGCACACATTCGTGTCCGGACTGTAACTTTGTCATGCATTGAAGGATTTTAAAATAACTAGGCACACATGTCTAGCACATCAAGACGACGTGTCGCGTGCAAGACCCACGTCCCTAGCTCAAAGGTCAAGGTCATCTTAGAGTTTGAAGGTAATGGATTCCTCTATATATGCATATATGCTACATTCGTGTCCGGACTGTAACTTTGTCATGCATTGAAGAATTTTAAAATAACTTGGCACAAATGTCTAGCACATCAAGCGACGTGTCGCGTGCAAGACCCAGGTCCCTAGCTCAAAGGTCAAGGTCACACTTAGAGTTTGAAGGTAATGGATTCCTCTATATATGCATATATGCACACATTCGTGTCCGGACTGTAACTTTGTCATGCCTTGAAGGATTTTAAAATAGTATGGCACAAATGTCTAGCACACCAAGACGACCCGTGTCGCGTGCAAGACCCACATCCCTACCACAAGGTCAAGGTCACACTTAGAGTTTATAGGTAATGGAATCCTGTATATATGCATCTTTGTGTCCGGACTATAACTTTATTATGCTTTGAAGGATTTTAAAATAACTTGGCACAAATGTCTAGCCTCAAGCGGATGTGTCACGTGCAAGACCCAAGCCCTACCTCAAAGGTCAAGGTAACACTTAGTGTTTAAAGTAATGGAATACTGTATGCATGATTCTCTGTCATGCATGGAAGGATTTTAAAATTACTAGCACATTTATTGAGCACATGGAGAGGACACAGACTGTGAGGCACCTCTTTCGGGGGCATTCGTCACTTGTGAGGGACAGCTCTTGTTTCAGAATGTGATTTCTTTGTTGATGCGATGAGTAGTTTTGGAGCTATACCCCTAGACCTTCACGCTGCTAAAGTGGATTATCTAGTCAGCTCAGCCAATAAATGTCTGGAAGGTGTTCCTGGTTTCTCATATGTGATAGCAAGACTAAGTAAACTTCTTACCTGTAAAGGTTTGTATTTTTCATATATCAGTGTAAACTTCTTACATGTAAATGTTTGTATTTATCACATTTAAGTGTAAACTGCTTACATGTAAAGGTTTGTATTTTTCATATATCAGTGTAAACTTCTTACCTGTAAATGTTTGTATTTATCACATTTAAGTGTAAACTGCTTACCTGTAAAGGTTTGTATTTTTCATATATCAGTGTAAACTTCTTACCTGTAAAGGTTTGTATTTATCACATTTAAGTGTAAACTGCTTACATGTAAAGGTTTGTATTTATCACATTTCATTGTAAACTGCTGACCTGTAAATGTTTGTATTTATCACATTTAAGTGTAAACTGCTTACATGTAAAGGTTTGTATTTTTCATATATCAGTGTAAACTTCTTACCTGTAAAGGTTTGTATTTATCACATTTAAGTGTAAACTGCTTACATGTAAATGTTTGTATTTATCACATTTCATTGTAAACTGCTTACATGTAAATGTTTGTATTTATCACATTTAAGTGTAAACTGCTTACATGTAAAGGTTTGTATTTTTCATATATCAGTGTAAACTTCTTACCTGTAAAGGTTTGTATTTATCACATTTAAGTGTAAACTGCTTACATGTAAAGGTTTGTATTTATCACATTTCATTGTAAACTGCTGACCTGTAAAGGTTTGAATTTATCAATATACCCCAGAAACGAAGTTTAGGGGGGGTATATAGGAGTCATCCGGTGGTTGGTCGGTCGGTTGGTCCGTTGCATTTTCCTTGTCCAGGCATAACTTGAAAACTACTGGTTGGAATTCAATACAACTTCAGACAATGGTCAAGTACATTAAGAGGATCGGCAGTGCACAGACACCATAACTCTGCAGTGACTCATTACTGAGTTATTGCCCGTTGTTACTTTTTCTTGTCTGGAGCATAACTTGAAATCTACTGGTTGGAATTCATTACAACTTCATACAATGGTCAAGCACAATCAGAGGAAGGGCAATGCACAAGAACCATAACTCTACAGTGACTAATTACAGAGTTATTGCCCTTTGTTACTTTTCTTTGTCCAGAGCATAACTTGAAAACTACTGGTTGGAATTCCATACAATTAGAGGAAGTGCAGTGTACAAGAATCATAACTCTTAGTTATTAATAGTTTAAATTCTGTATGAGTCAGTGTTAACCACAGTGTTTGAAAAGCAATATCAGGCCTTTTGCAACATGTATGCATCTAGAACAGCCCATACTGTTCATATATTCATTACAGGTAACCTGACAAACATTAGGATACTTGCTATTGTGGTAATTCTCAAAGCATACAGTCACTACTTTAAACAATGACTGTAATAAAAACATAAACATTTCATGCAGTGGGGTTTGTAATGTAAAATGTAAATCAATACCTTTTCTTTAATAAAAACATAAACATTTCATGCAGTGGGGCTTGTAATGTAAAATGTAAATCAATACCTTTTCTTCATTATTATATCAAACTGTGTCACAAGTCAAATTTCTGCTTGCCGGTATTTGTAGGATATTTGCTCAAATCCAGGAGGTTGTTGGTTTGAGCCATACTGGGGTCACAACCTTACCTCCTCATATGACACCAGTACTGTTTTTTCCAGGAAGCAGACTCGAGAGTGACTCGATAAGCGACAAGCTTTCTTCACAATCGAGCTAAAATACATCAGTATAAACTATATTAAATGATTTAAAAATCAAATGATTGGTTGAATTCTCTATGAATTGAATTTTTTTATTGGTTCCATAGACTGCAAGTTAAAGAGTATTTGTTTGTACTATATTTATAGCTTTGCATGATGATAGAGAAAGACCTATTTCTTTTTAAAGATTTTTTTGTCTTCTTTTTTGGTGCAGGTAATTCCAGAAGCTTAACTCTAGATATATATGACCAGTATGACAATTTAGAGAAGACAAATCAGTTCCGTTTCACCCCACCCACTCACACAATGCTGGCATTTTCTGAGGCCTTACAAGAGTTTGAAACAGAGGGAGGTGTTCAAGGTCGGGCAGCAAGGTAACAGAAAGTCATTATATTATCAGAAGTAAAAACAGCCAGATCGCAGTTACTGTAGTCCTTTATGCAGATCATGATCTACTTTGTTTGCTGTTTAGTCAGTAGACTTTTATACTAACAGTTGATGGTATGGCCAAGTTTGAAAGATAGGCAAGAAAATGATAGATTTGTCAAAAAGGAGTTCCGCAGCTTTGAAAATTTAAAATGACAACAATCTGTTGATTAAAGTTTGAATAAATATAGTTTGCAGTTGCTGAATGATTACATAGCACAAATGATGTCATTTTAATGACGTCATCGTCGCATGGATTTCAGTATTAATTACGTTACTCTGGGGTAAAGATTGCAAAACCAGTGAAATTAAAAACAGTTTCCAAAACTGTGGATTATCACTTTTATGTCACTGAGAAAACTCTATAATTTACTGGAAAACATAAAATAAAAAATGCTTTTGAAGCCTTCTATGTTATATGGCCGAGGACATGTATTTACAGAAACAGCAACATTTGTAACCGGAGGTATGCGAATTTGAAAGACTTAAGTGCTCATAAAAACAAGTGTTTTGACCTCATAGTGATTACAGATTTTCAAGGGAGCTCAATATTTTCAGTAAAAAAGTTGGCAGTGCCTTATAGAGGATGGGTGTGTAGCACAGGTACTTCCTACAAATGCTGGTTAGGTTAAACTGCCCATCTGTGAACAACTGAAATATTTTGTTACAGTGATATTGTCATCATTTCAGGTACAAGGAGAATCATGAAATCCTGACAGCAGGTATGAAGGAAATGGGCTTCAAGGAATTTCTGAACCCATACCATCAGGGATACATCATCACTTCATACTGCTACCCAGATGATAAAAACTTCAACTTTAAGGACTTCTACATGAAACTAAATGAGAGAGGTGAGTTTACCAAGCAGTTAATTGTTTTACTACTACAAATGGAAGGTACATCAAATGTGGGCCTGTCTATTACAAATCAATGTATTTGCATTTAATGTCATTCCAAAACAAATGTTTTTTCGTTGATAGTTTTACATTTTTAGTTATAAGAAAACCATGCCTAGTTGTGCATAGTCAATGTTTCAGGTCAA
Source organism: Saxidomus purpurata (assembly GCA_022818135.1). Lineage (NCBI taxonomy): Eukaryota > Metazoa > Mollusca > Bivalvia > Venerida > Veneridae > Saxidomus > Saxidomus purpurata. The sequence continues at coordinate 20,795,146 of JAFMSR010000001.1, read as the reverse complement.
AAGGTCAAGGTCACAGGGGCTCGGGATAGTAAAATCTTGTAAACACTATATCTTCAAAACCCCTCATCAGAACTTACTGATACTTCACAGAAGTGATAAGCACCATGCCTTGTTGTGCATGGCCCATATTTCAGGTCACTAGGTCATAGGTCAAGGACACAGGGGCCCGACATAGTAAAATCTTGCGGATGCTTAATCTCCAAAACCCCTGGTCAGAATTTAATGATATTTCACAGAAGTGATAAGTACCATGCCTAGTTGTTCATGGTCTTTGTTTTAGGTCACTTGAATAAGGTCACAGGGGCTCAACATAATGGAATCTTGTGGGTTTTTAATCTCCAAAACACCTGGTCAGAATTTAATGATACTTCACAGAAGTGATAAGTACCATGACTGTGCATGGTCCAATAATTGAAACATCAAATCTTACATAACTTTTATATACTGTGTCAGTGCAGTGTTAGGGGGAGGGGGAGGGGGGGGGGGGGGTATTCATCACCTTCAGTGATACTTCTAGTTAATGCAACTAGTCATAGAAAAATGAATGTTTTATCATTTGTAATCATTGGTAAAAGAAGAGGAGTAAGTGTTAGCATTTTTGAGCACACATAGATATAATTACCCCTAATGAACTAGTACTCGGACTGAAATAGTAATTGTTTTACCTCAAAGGTAGCATCAGGGAAGCGGGATTTTGTATTTTGGTTTTAGGTAATCCTTTAGAACTTTTTTGTACTGTGCTGTGATATTGGACCCAAATGTCATTTCTCTGAAGGTCTGTATCCTTCTAAGAGAAAAGTACCCAGTCCATGTCTGTGGTTTATTGTGTAGAAAAATTGTCTGCAGTAGTTTTATATGACACTGGATACATAATATAACAATGATTTTGAGGACAGTCATGACTGAAGACACAACGTTATGTTTCTGTGAGGTCATCGAGGGTTATTAACAAAACCTGTCAACTTTCACCCAGTGGTTGGCAAGTGTCGCTGTTTTTGCAACAAGTGTAGATCATGATCAACTTCTGCATTTGTACAGCGTGTTCATGATCTGCACATTATGTTAATCATGCAGCAAATTTTCATTCAGCATCTTTATGAACAGTTTATGTTTCTGTCCAAATTGAAAGATTGACATTGATGTTAGAAATTGGTGTAACAATTACAACCTTCCTGGTTTTATGTGCATTAAAGATGTTAAGACTTTACCTGTACCTGTATTTCTTTGAAAGAGATTATAAAAACCAAAGATAACACTATAATTATTGTAAATTTCAGATCAGGTGATATACCCTGGCAAGGTGCTCGACTCTGACTGCTTCCGGATTGGGAATATTGGATACCTGTTCCCCAGTGATATGAGACATTTATTGAAGTGTATTAAGGAAGTATGCGAGGAAATGAACATAACTTTACCAATAAAAAACTAGTCAAAATGTGAAAACATACAACGGATTCTGTGATATGGAAAAAGTTTTTAAGTTTGAAAGCATTCTAACTTGTTTAAGGGAATAATTATGTAGTTCTTGCAAATGCCAAAAAATCATGATTTTTAGATACAATCATATTTCGTTGAGATCAGAACCAGTTTTTCAGATTTTATGAATACATAGTACACAAGTCCTTTATATTTGAAAACATATGAATAAAGGCCACCCGACATCAGAAACTTATTTAGCATTATGCAGACAATGCTCTTTGTTTAGAGGCTTCACGGCTGAGGTTTTACCCCACAGCATGTTTTATACTCTTGTATCAGATTAGGCTATCAGGCTATTGTGGAAGGCACTGAACGTCGGAAGTGCTGAGTTTTAAACTCAGAGACAGACTCAGAATAATTATGAGACACATTATTAGTCCCCTAATAGAGCCAAAACACTGGTGTATGGACTTACGTTTTTTTGGTCATTCATTCATTCATCTGTCTGCAAGTTCTGCTTGCATTGGTCAATACTGGTAGCTTCTAGAAATGATTGCCAGTAACACAAGGTTGGGCCATGCACAGAATGCTGGTCAAGGTTTGGCCATGCATAGAATGTTGGTCAAGGTTTGGCCATGCACAGAATGCTGGTCAAGGTTGGGCCATGCACAGAATTCTGGTCAAGGTCACCCTTTTGGCTCAAAACATTACATAGGGTTAAAATTATAGTACCTTTCATAATGGTCAAACTGAATTACAGTCAAGAATGAAACTTGATGCTTCTTGGTTGTTTGTAAAAAATGATACAAACTGAGTTACTGACAGATATGAATTGAAAATATACATCACAGAAAGTGTGTATTTAGTTATTTTTGACAAGAAAAGTCCTAAAAGATTGTTTACACAATCATGTCTATATTATTCAGTAGGAATAAAGCTATTACAATGTATTATACAATTTGGTTTTGACAATCTTCATTGCTTTATGAGTATAAATCAGTGATTAAAGTCACTTTGAACTGTAATAACACTGTAAATACTAAGTTATACATGTACTGTAGCTCTTGTTTGGAGCTTTACTGTCTTATAAAATGAGGGATTTTGAAATGATTTTACAAAAGTGTTCATCAGTGCAAGACAGTAGATCACATGCAAGGCCAAGGTCTCTGGCCAGAAGACCAAGGTTGCATATTGGACTTATATTCATGTAAGGGTATTTCTTAGTGTAGCTCCCTTACTTGAAGGTCAGGGTCAAACTTTTGGGTCGGATGTATAAAACGGGATCACCAATATTTTGTGTTCAAAACATGACTGTATTTTACATTGAAAGATTTTGAAATTAATTTATACAAATGTTAATGACAGCCAGGTAGGTTTACATACAACACTGAGCTCTCTAGTTTACAATTTGTGGTGGAACATGGGGCTTCAACTTGTAATATAGTCTCATATAGCCTTATGATGTATTTAGGGTATAGCTTGATTTTATATGGAGGTATCCGAAGTGATTTCAAACTTTTATTTAACAAAATAAATCTTATTACATGAAGATACAAGGATGAGACTATAAAAAACTTATTCTAACTGATGATGTGATCACATGTCTACATTCAAATAAGGTTATTACTTTAATTTGTACTATTTAGCTCAACATTTTGTACCTTAGTTTTCTATATGAAACATGTACATGTATTCTTAGATCTGACTGGGATCAGTAGAAATTGATTGTGTATGGTTTATATATTTTATGGTTGTATCATGTGTTCAGTTATATTCTGTTAACTAAATGATGTTTGCTCCACAGAGTACTGTTCCTGATAGTGTCGTTCTCCACAGAGTTACTGTTCCTTGCTCCACAGAGTTACTGTTCCTGATAGTGTTCTGTTTGCTCCACAGAGTTACTGTTCCTTGCTCCACAGAGTTACTGTTCCTGATAGTGTTCTGTTTGCTCCACAGAGTTACTGTTCCTCCCCCCACAAATCCTGTCTCCCCCTGATAGTGTTCTGTTTGCTCCACAGAGTTACTGTTCCTGATAGTGTACTGTTTGCTCCACAGAGTTACTGTTCCTGATAGTGTACTGTTTGCTCCACAGAGTTACTGTTCCTGATAGTGTTCTGTTTGCTCCACAGAGTTACTGTTCCTGATAGTGTTCTGTTTGCTCCACAGAGTTACTGTTCCTGATAGTGTTCTGTTTGCTCCACAGAGTTACTGTTCCTGATAGTATTCTGTTTGCTCCACAGAGTTACTGTTCCTGATAGTGCTCTGTTTGCTCCACAGAGTTACTGTTCCTGATAATGTTCTGTTTGCTCCACAGAGTTACTGTTCCTGATAATGTTCAGCTTATCTTGAAAATCAAATTATAATGAAACTTGCATTCTCCACATTTTGTCCACAAATCTGAATAATATAGAACTTGAGTTTTTATTGAATATAATATTATATAGACACATATAACATATTTTGCATTTGATTTGATATTAAAAATGTTACTGGTCCACTTCTATTGTTGAGTACTTAAGGTAGCTGAACCTCTTGATGTCACTATTTGATGCTCTTTTGTCTTAGCCCCTCTACCCACCTGGCTGGGGGTCTGGTACTGATCCTGTCCAGGAACTAGGGTTACATAAACTGCCAACCTTTTAATAACTGAAATACTGTTAAAATGTACATTGAACCACAAATTGTTTGTGATGTACTGAGTCAGACATGGTTATGACATATTTAATTATTTGTATTTTTAATCTGTTTGTGATCTTCTATAAGTAATGTTTTGAATGTTATTTAATATAGGTATTAGATTATTGATCCATAGCATACAAATACAGATGTTTGAACTTTATGAACAGTGAGGTTGTACAAATATGAAAACATTTGCTTTTAATAGGTTTTCCTTGACTTCACCAACACAAAAAAGCCAAACATGTAAATGCAAAATTTTACAGCATATTCATGAATACCTGCAAAGAAATGAAAAGTTTAATGAAGTTGGTGAGGTTAAAGGTTTGTATGTATGACTGCTTTGGTATCTTGTCTGTAGTAATTAAAATACAGATGGGAAAAATAATTGAAATAAAAATTAAAAAGATGCATGTTTATACTCTGTACAAGGATATTTCCACTAAATGTCTGCCGTTCAGTTGTCTGTGTGTCTGCTCACATGTTGTGTCTGCTCTGTATGAAACAACTTGATAAGGTGGTGTATCATGCAATAATTCATATCACTAGGTCTAAACTTACAAAACTGGTGGTTAAATGTTGCTTCAAAATTCAGGTAGAGATTTTGCTTAAAACTCATGGTGGAGGTTTTGAGGGGGTTTTGCTAAAAAATCATTAAAGGGGTTTAGCTCAAAACTTATGGTTTGGGGTTTTTCAAACAGTTGGTGAGGTTTTTGTTTTTGATGTGTATTAGATTTTATGTTGCATTCATTTCTATGAAATGAGTATCATCTAAACGTTTTGTCTTATATTTGTATGAACATGCTCCATATGTCGTGATTTTATTGTAACAGGACACCGACCTTATATGAAAAGTGCAATCTGTTAAGTAAATCTTTCAGTTGCTGTGTTGATATGGCTTAAAGCCAAACATGTTCAATTGGGAGTTGACATTTTAATTCTCATACACTATGCTTACTTTGAAAAGCTTTGGAGATTTTTTTTTAAATATATTCTATGACCCTGCACCACTTAATGCAAACAGTGCAAGTTATTTTAACTTCATTTATTTGTATGATATTACATTAATGTTACATCAGCAGATGTACAAGTTCGACTTCAAACATACAATGTATTTATTCACTTATATGTTTTAGCTCATCTAAGCTCAAGGTGAGCTTTTAGGATCAATGAATGTCAGTCTATAATTAGTGATTCACTCTAGCATCCACATTCCGAAGCAGTTGTACCAGGGCTTACTTACTTTATATAGACTTTCACATATACATAATTTGAAGGAAATACCTGGAAAACCTTCCTGTCTAAAACCTTGAGGCTAAGAGCTTAGATAGTTGGAGTGTAGCATTGCCTATTGGTCCTCTACCAAGAATTTTCAAATTGTGCTTGGTCCTTCCCATGGATCTCTTGTTTTAAAGGCATTTTTAAAGATGTACAAGATATTTGATTGAAGCTTTTCTGAGTGGTTGTCTTTCAAGAGTTAAAATTGTGCCTTTGGATAAATTGGCCCTGCCCTGGGGGTCGTTATTTTTACTTCTTCTCCTTGATTGCAAAGTCCAGGGCTAGGATATTTGGTAAGTCGCAGTGTCTAATGATACTCTACTGTGACTGATCTAAATATGCTCCTGGGGTCAAAATTGGCCTCACGTTTGTGACATACTTTCTTGTTTTTGAAGCTTGGACAAAAATAGACTATGTGTTCAGTTTTGCGAACAGATTTCAGTGCTTATGTGGTATAACTTGACCGTTTAACCTAAGGTTGGGTTTGTAAAAGTACATCAATGAAATTTGGAACATGTTTAACGTTTCCAAACAAATTTCAATAGTTAATCTGAAAGACAGTGCCTATTTTCTTGTTTGTGAAGCTACGGTATTGAAATTTGGACTACATGCATTTTTGTAAAAAAGTTTCAATGTGTTTTTCTGGCACTTTTTACAATGATGACATTTAATTTGATATTTTTTGCCTCCATTCTTACTGTGAAGCTAATGGACCAAAATGATTTTTATTCAGTCTGTTATGTGGATAAAATTTTCTTTTATGTGGCTTAACGAACAATGGAGAGAACAAGTATGACTTTGTGAGAAAGTCTGTTCATCTGTCCTTTTCCTTCACAATACTGTTTTGATCACAATTTTCATTTGACTTTCATGAAACTTATTAATAAGGTTGCTTTGCCACTTGTAGATGATCCCTATTGTTTTTTGGGTCAGTAGCTCAAAGGTCAAGGTCACAGTCACCTCCGAAAGCGTTTCCTTGATAACACTCTACAGGTCACAATTTTCATCAAACTTGCTCAAAAAGTTCCTTGCAATATGTAGATGATCTCTAAAATATTTGGGGTTAGTTGGTCAAAGTTCAAGGTCACAGTGACCTCTGTTAGCTTTTCATTGATTACACTACAGGTCTAATGGTTTCATTCAGCTTTCAACAAATTGTTCAGAAGTTTGCCAGCAACCTGTAAATGATCCCAATTGTTTTTGGAGTCAGTGGGTCAAAGGTCACAGTATCAGTGACCTGAACTTTTAAAATCTTTTCCACTCATCTTGAGATCTACATCTCCCACAGTCTTCAAACTTCATAGGATGATTGGTCTTACTGAGAAGAGGATCCTTTCTGTTTTTTGGTCAGTGGGTCATAGATCAAGGTCATGGTGACCAGAACTTTGAAAATCTTTTCCAATCAATATCTTGAGATCTTTTTGATCCACAGTCTTCAAACTTTGTAGGATGAATGGTCTTACTGAGTAGACAATCCTTTCTGTTTTTGAGGTCAAAGGTCAAGGTCACAGTGACCCGAACTTTGAAAATATTTTCCGCTTATTATCTTGAGATCTACATGACCCACAATCTTCAAATTTAACCAACATGTACTTTCAAAGTAAAGTGTAATGGAAATTTTAGAAAATGATAAATACGTTAATCAGGTGTTAATTGATTGAATCTGTGATTGGTTATTTTCTTGAATCACAATGAAGGTTGCTAGGGCATTGTTAATGAAGGATATTCAATAAAAGAAAAATCAATAAATGATTTCAGAGTTTTTGCTTGTATCCAGATGCTTACATTGCCATCAGTGAGTATTGTCTTGAACTTTGTGGTAAAAAGCATAAGGCATTATATAGTGGACTTTGTTCATAATTTATGCCTTAGGGGTCAAAGTTGACTACCTCTGTGGTTACACATATTATGTTTATCATTATGAACCATTAGACATTGGATCCTCTGACTTTATGGACAGGTTGGTCTTAACCAGCAAGTGACCTGTATTGACATTTAGGTCACTGGGTCAAAAAGTCAAGGTCAAATCTATTACAAGTTAAAAACTGGAGAACAATTAATCATATTATCTTCAAACTAAATAACGAGGTAGTTTTGCATGCAGATTTCAGCTTCGATGGTGGCTGCCCTTGCCTTGACCTACTGACTAACCTGTTTTTGTATCTACAGCAATTAAATTTGGACCATGTTTACAGTTTTGCCTATAGATTTCAGCTTCGACACTTCCTGAACTTGACCTACTCACGTGTCAAGGTTTTTACTTTGTATATTCAAACTTGGACTTAAGTGGGTATTTAACGAATTTTATAGATTTTTTTTCTTTCAAGACAAAATTTTGATTTATCGGGAGATTTGGGTGTTTTTGCGAGCTTCGCCGGGGTAAGGGTCTAAATATTGGGAGAACCCGGCGAGTAATGGGAGAACGGCATGTATGCCTACTTCCTTGTTGCAATGAAATTTGAACTAAATTGGTAGTGCAGATTAAAACTTGAGAAAGCAGTATCACTCTAAATGATTTAGGGTCTCTGTACCCTCATGATCACATGGACTAGTTCAAATGTTGCAAGGCATATAGCTTAGATATTTTGTTTGCAGCAATGAGTAGTGGTTCTCTACCAAGTTTGTTAAACTTGTACCCCTGCGGTCAAGATTTTCTCGGTTTTAAATGGTAAATATTGACAATATCTATATGTCTCAGATTGCACAGACTTTGTAAAAGTAAAGATATTAGCAATGCTTGCTTTTTAGCTCACCTGGCTATGCCAGGGTGAGCTTTTCTGATTGATGATTGTCCGTCGTCTGTCAACATTTTGATTCAAATGACATCTCCTCTGAAACCACTGTTGATAAAACTATGCAGGAATGTTCCTTGCATGAAGCTCTACCAAAATTGTTCAAAGAATTCCATTCCATGCAGAACTCTGGTTGCTATGGCAACAAATAGGAAAAACTTTAAAAATCTTCTTCTCTGAAACCACAAGGCCTAGAGCTTAGATATTTGGCATGTAGCATTGTCTAGTTTACCTCTACCAAGATTGTTCAAATTATGATCCCCGGGTCAAAATTGACCTTGCCCGGGTGACCCAAGGTGACGGCAAACAATGTTAAGTCAAGTCTGCATGTAAAGGTCAAACTCCATCTTTCTTGTTTCTTAATTCATGGAAGTACATTTATTCAAAAGTACTGCAGGTAACGGAGCGGGTATGTCATTGCGTGTGCCTTATTGTCGTGGAACACATTTTATAGAGAGGGGATTGTATCTAACTAATGGCCTTTCGGATGAGACCTAAAACCGAGGTCCGATGTATCGATGCTGTACACCACCAGGCGGTGTCTGTGGAACGGACATGTTCTGTATCTTGCACTATCCCCCGAAATCTAAAGTAACTAAATTCTCCTGGGGGCGTTGGTCATATGGATTATCCGGTACCAAAGATAAAACTCTAATTACATACATACATTTTTTTTACTTGTCTGGGCCAGGACGTGGTTAACATATTAATTTCAAAAGAAAACAATGACAAATATATTGCTTTTCTGTTTTATTAAAAAATAGATTTTAATAAAAAAAACTTTAAAAAAACGGTTTTAGTGTGTACCAAAATATATTTATAAAAATAAAATTAAAAAAAAATGGTTTCATTATACATGTATACATTTATAAAAATAAAAGTTAGCAGAATAAAGTAAACAAATAAAAAAAAGTATTTGAATTTAATTTTGAAATACCCCAACCGGTTGTGTCACATGGTATTGCTAGAAGCCTATGTGATGTACAAGTATGTACGGATGTTTACAGTTTTATGAACTCATGAGAGCAAATTACTCTTGAAATGAAATAGGCATGAAACTTTCATGTCTGTGACAGGTACATGTGTGCACGTGCACGTTTATTGTGGACCCAGGGTAAACAATTGGTAGAAAATTACCGTTAATCTAATTGCAAACTCCGGCGAAGAAAACAAAAGCAATGCACAGATGATAAACTTTGCGCATTGGAATCATAAGAAACAATGCATTCCTGCTTTTCATTCACATGGTATCTAAATGGTATAACGTTTAATTTTGAAACACTCGGTGAGATTCTGTCATCTCAAATGATATTGGTATAGTTTCAAATAATATTAAAATTGATCTGTTTGCTGATGACTCTACTCTTCATGATTCAAATAAAGATATCAACAATACTGAAACAAATCTCCAGGAGAATATTAATCATATCGCTAATTTGTGTTCTCTAAATAATATGTCACTTCATCCAGAGAAATCTAAGTGTATGTTAATTTCGACAAAGAATAGAACAAAAAAGGCAAGGCCATTAAATCTCTTCATTAACAGTGCACACATTGAAAACGTCCAAGTGCAAAAAAAATGTTAGGAATATGTATTGACAACACTCTATCGTGGGATATACAAATCGCATCTGTATGTAAGAAAATCAATACAAAAATTGCACTCTGAAAACGGATAAACATTTTTTTTTAAAACGATGAAATGAAAAAAATGTTTTATAATGAATATTAGGCTACTGTTTCGATTACTGTTGTTCCGTATGGGGAAAAGGTATTCAGTCAAAAGAAAATATAAACATTATAAAACTGCAGAAGCGTGCAGCTCGCATTATTTTACAAAGCTCCTTTAAAACGATCTCTAGAGTTATTAGAAGCATTGCAATGGATGACTTTTGAAAATAGATCCATATATCATACTGCATTAATAGTATTTAAATGTAAGAATGGGTTGGTTCCTGATTACATGTCAGATCTTTTAACTTTTTCAAGTAAAGAACACTATGACTTAAGGTCTACAGAACGTAAATATCTCGTAATGCCAAAACATAAGACTAAATACATGAAAGATACATTTACATATCAAAGTAGCTATATTTAGAATCTTGTACCTTTGAATATTAGACAGATTACCAAAAATTACCAATGTTCAGGTTATTTAGTTATACGGCCATGTTCGTTCGTTCATTCATTCAATCGTTTGTTGTATAAATTTTGTTTCTTTTCAGAAGGTCACATTGTAAATAAGTCAAATGTTTCGTACATTTACTTAATGTGTTTAATCTTATTATTATTATTATTATTATTATTAATATCATCATTATTAAACTTTTGGTCAGTTGTAGTGTCTGAAAGATTTTAGAGTCTAAATATAATGATGCAGTGAAATATTTACAGAAAAACCACATATTTAGATTTGATTATTCAGCCAGGGCTATCGGGTGCTTCTCCTGGTAGATAGTGTATTTACATTTTCTTCGCAAATAAATTGTATGAGCATATTTCAGTGACACATTTTAGTTTGTCTGAAGTTACGTGGATAAGTTACACGGGCTACTACATTATAAAGTGCGATTTCACAGTTATAAACAATGTTCAGTAACTCGAGTCTACACTCAACAGGTTTAGAAACACAAAAGTGGCAAAATATCTATTTTATCATTGTTACCGTGTTTCAAATTTATTAAAATTTCATACACAACAAAAACAATATAAAACTGAATTATTGTAAAAGTTTCAATAATTCATCGCAAAAAATGACTTAAATAGAAATAAAAACAATAGCGTCATTCAAATAAAAATGTTCAACAGGGGAAATCTTTGCGTTTCTAAACCTGTTAAGTGTATTAGACTACACCGGTGATTGCAGAGGATAACGTACACAGTCATGTATATAATTCTTCGTAAATTGTTGAACTATAAACCAATCTGTTGAAGAAGTGAAGATGTCCATGAAATAAATTAACGATTAGTCAATAAAAACGACAGCATCATTGAACCTTGAGTACGGCCATGCTTGTGCACACGGCGGCTGACTAACCAAAATGTTATCTTTCTGCACTTGCTTAAACAGCTAGATATCCTGTCATGTGATATTCCAAACAAAAGATGGGTTTCTTTGTTTTGTTTCAAAATATTAGACTGTTAAATCATTGCTTATAAAGACACTTTATAAAATATATCGGATGTTACCGGTAACTGTTGGCAAAATGGATTTCATCACCGGAATAAACGTACATTTTACCTTCACATTGGACGTTTCAAGTGAGTGTACATTCGCATACTGTTTACACCACTTGTAGGTCTACAGTTTGGTATTACGTTCGTTATCTTTTACACTGTTTTCGAAAGCTTCATTATCATAGCCAACCACTGCCTTCCCGTTTGGGTCTATATCTACACTTTTCACAGCTCCGTTAGCTTGCTTGTTGTGTCGCTCGTCAGAATCATCCGTGACAGCCTTTAAGCAGCCAACTTTCCTGCAACAGAAGCAATTTCCGGTAATTGTCATTATAAAGCGGTCATACGGTGCGAGTGACCTGAGAGGTTCCGGAAGCCACTTCCAGTTTCGCATCTTCGGTGGAAGACACTGAGGCCGCTTTTTCTGTATCAATTTTATGATCAAAATAACAAGGATGCTAACCGCAATAGGAATCATTACTGCGGCAAGTGCAATCCAGCTGGCAATGGAGAGGCCGAATATTGCGGCAGGGATAAGGAAGAAAGCAATGATAAGGTAAACGATCGCAAACCATCGGTACTTTGCAGTTTCCACTCCGAGGAATTTCGCCATGTTGATGGGAGGTCGGAAAAACGGAAGTGGATAGAATATGATGATCCCAGATATATTGAAGAAGAGATGACACAGGGCAATCTGTAGGGAGTTTGGAATCTTATCCGGATCCTGCGCGAACGCCGCAAGAATTCCTGTGGCCGTAGTTCCAATATTTGAGCCAAGTGTAAGTGGGTACATTCTGTCTAAACTGAGCACACCCATGCCAACTAGTGGTGTGATGGAAGAGGTGAAGATCGAACTTGACTGTACCAGAACTGTAAGTCCAGCGCCTATTATAATTGCAAGGTAACCTGTCAAAAAACTTAGTTTCCCCGGAAAGTCGGCGTTAATGAATTTCCTGATAATGAACGCGATTTGTCCACGAAGTAAGGAGTGCAGGAGCTTCACGATGAGAACGAGGCAGACGCACAGAAGAACGAGGGCAATGACCAGAAGCAGTGCCCCCACAGCCGCGTCACTCCATTTGCCTGGCTGGGAAATACTCTCAAACAAGAATTTACCTGAAATATATTTAAAGACTGCTATGTACTTTCTTTTGTATAACATATTTGTATAATGAATATCTTCATAAAAAATTAGTAACAAGTTTTAAAGTCAGTTCACGCGAAAACGTACACGTGTAGACAAAAAGGGTAAAAACGAGATCTTGCACCCTAAATAAAACTTCACCAACACATTTCCACGGACAATGAAAATGTTACGTTTGTTTGAAACTCTCATTCTAGATTCTTAAATTACTTAAATTTGGATGGTATGTCGTGTTAGTGTTAGTACTCTATCGAGGGCTGACAGCAAGAACTGTTCCGAGTTACCAGTAAGTGCACTCGTATATAGAGAAACAGAAGTATAAGCCGATGAGACAACTTTGCGGTCAGCCCTCTGTGTAAATCTGCTAACTTACAGGTATGACAGTTGACGCTTGTGCCATTATCCAGTTTGTCGCAACATGTATGTTTGATTATGGATTTGTCAAGGTATTCCTCATCACCTTCTGCTATCTTCGTGATGACCTTCTTGTCAATCTGTAAACACGTACAACTCAAACCATAAACTAATCATACTGGAGCCAGGGTTCTTATATAACAGGCAAATACCCTAATAGCAATTACGTCATATATAGCAGCACGTGCCGCTATTCATATGCATCTGTATCTACATACGGTATTACGTACACATATTCAAACATGGCTATGATATAATACATACAAATTGACCACTTTCATTTTAATGGTTAACGATATAGAATATAGTATATAGAAAAATATACTTTCTCTGACAATATTAATTCAAGTTTAAACTTAGTAGTAGGCCGCAGTAACGTCAGTGGCGAAACGTTTAAACCATGTCTAACGTGCATTTACGGCTCGTGTTTAAATGTTTATATCATCTTTCTAAAGAACTTTAGGACACGAGCAAAGAAAAGCACGTGTATCAGCTTCACTTTAGCTAAATATGGTTAAAACTCCCTGAAACATCGACTACAAAGGTAAATTGACTGCATGGGTACACAGTTAAACTAGTAAAGAAGGACCTGAATGGACTCTATGTTAATTGATGGTGTTTCTACAATAGATAAATAGCGCACCGTTTTCTCCTGCTGGTTCTATTTTGAAGGGTGGTCTTTAGTCAGAGATGGTTATTAACACAGGTTTGACTGTATCTAAATCAGTAATTGAATACGAGACTAACAGTAAGCCAGCGTTTCTAATGTTACCTGGATGATCAGTTTGGTGAAGGGGTTTGTGATCACTTTTAGGTAGTCTCTTTTAAGACCTTTCATGTCTTCCTTGAACTCAGGGATACTGCCAACAATTTCGCCACTTAACGCCTCCAGATATCCTTAAAAATAGCATGGGAGTATAGTCACAAATTCATGCTGTCTCACAGATCCGTAAATTTGTATTAAGATAGAAACTGATTTTGTCGTAAAATATAGCTGGACGGAAAATGACGTGTTGATATACTACAATGAACATTTATTTTTTAAAATAATGTATACTGTTTTTGTTAAGCCAGGCAGGCCACTTACATGGTAGAAAGGAGTAACCAATTTTACCACAACTATTGCAAACATATTCTACCGCCACTACGAACACGATTCATTTGGTCAAAAGTGTGTTTGATTCCTCAAAATGCGTAGTGCTAAATAACATGGCTGTGTTTCATGCCACGGCAAGTTTCGAACGCTCAACCCGATGGATGAGCCGTCCAAACTTAACACTTTTCATAATCATATTCTTAGCAACAACTTGCATGGTGCCAGTGATGCGATTACCTCGCCCATCTGTCGATATAATATTTGCAACAACAGTACCCATTCAAACTGTGTCAATGTGCATTTACTTTTCGTAGGTAAAGTTAAATTTTGACCGGTTTTCAAAATCACTGTACTGACATAACATCATGCAACTTATTAAAGGTTGCCGTCGTACAAACCTGTTATCACTTCGATTGGTAACAAAACAATGACCGTTAACCAATTAAAAGCGTCATGAACGGTGGCACCAGCGAAAGCTCTCCGGAAGTCATTCTTGTCCGTAATCTGACCAAGAGAAACAATTGTGTTGGTCACAGAGGTTCCTATATTAGCTCCCATCACGATTGGAATAGCCTGTTTTACTGTTAACACTGGAAAAGAAGAGATACATACACTGTAAATTTCCGTATGTTTTATGCCAATCTATTGTCGACAGCAAATGCTCAATTCTTAAAGAACACATGACTAGACACACGTCGCTATACTACATGCCTTTAATGACTTTCTGCATCTTGGGTAAAATCATTCGGTCCTAAAATGCTATACCTTAATACAGTAGTGCATATGTAAAAGCCTATATTATCTTAAGGAACTCGGAACACCGTGGCGACCACTGCATATCCCTCGTGTGATGCAGCCGTATGAGTCAGCGGGAAGGGGCATCTGAACTTTTCAGAATGACACTCTTGCATTGCTCTAGACAAAGGAAGAACCGGGCAAGTTGGCATAGCTTTACTTCCATTTGGAAAAGTGTCGTACTTTTCAGAATCTGCAAATTTTCTTTCAGTAATAAACTTTGAGAAAATGAGTATACTTGATACCGGAAAAATGTTTGGAAATGTATAAGATGAAGATTTCGTTAAAAACGTTTAAGTTTTTGACAAATATGCCCGGCCTCCTCTGGGCGCAGTCGATATAGATACTCACGTTCTCCAGATCCCACCATACTGACCACTATGGATGTGGTAGTGCTCGAACTCTGTAAAAGTACAGTGGCAAGAACCCCAATCATCAACCCAGCCACAGGGTTCGAAAGGATCTCATTCTCCGAAAATGCTTGCCCTGCAGCTTTACCTGGTGGAAATAAGAACAAGCGGTTTCTTTATATGTAAAAATCATCGATCTATCCTTACCAAATACGAATTGTGACGAACTGATTTTTATCTACACTGCCATCGAGTCTAGTGTGATTATTAAATCTGGAAATAATTTATTCCTGTAATATATATCACCAGCAGCCGGTTTACTATAGCTAATCAAACCGATAAATTGTAACATTGAATCATTAACGGTTTAGCTCCATTCGTTAGTACGTTCGATGGCAGCATTTTTTACATCTAAAATACTCTCGTTCCGGAAAAAAAGGTGAACTGGAAGCCTCGGACAAATTCCGGTGCAAACAATATTCGAACCTGCTACCCCTAATTTAGGAATTCGCTGCATAGACCGTCTATACATGATCTAACTGTTACCGATTAAAGCAATATATAAAGCTTACCTCCCAGTAATTTAAAGGCGTCGCCGAGGAAACTGAGGGAACATATGAAGATGTACATAGCTCCAAGTAAGAGGACTATCTTGAGAATGTAATGCAGGAACAGACGCTTTAACTTCTCGGCTGTAGACAACTCTATAATCAAGATTTCAAGATAGTCATATACACAGCTGAACATGGTTTCAGCAGTTTTTTCATTGATTGCTAACTTCTCTGGCAACGTCAGAAGTCATGTTGGAAATCAAGTTACCATTGCTACAAAGATGATCGACTGATAATCTACAAAAACCAGGACTAACTTTCTATGCAATAAAATCTTTGTTAAACTCAGGCGCTTTTAGTACAATGTAAACAGAAAGGGAGCCATTTAATAAGAGTGATTAAAATAGCATTATCATAATTCTAGAATTTACTAGTATGTACACATGTTCCTCACATTTTGAAGTTAAAGCTCCAAAAATCTTAAAGATTAACCCTATAGCCACAACACGTGACATAGCTTACCAAACCAGCAGTAACTAGGATTCAACACTGAGTACTGACCGCAAAACCGTGTATAATCAGTTTCTATCTACCTATATACACTGTTTTTCGGTTAGCTCTCGAGCTGACAAATCACTGAACCCCGCCCCTCCCCTCCCAGACAGTCAGCACACTCACCGCTCCAGGATTTAAAGTCTTTTTTGAGTTCAGGCAAAGCCCAGATGTCTTCTGGCTCCTCATCTTGGATTGACACATTGACCTACAAAAAGTCATACAATTAACAATACTGTATATGAATTGATACTATTGTCTTATTAGACTCAGAAGTTGTTGCAAGGCATAGTAAGTACTCTTAGACAACCAGTTTTTAGCCTACCTTATTGGTAAGACACCTTTATTTCATTTGGTAGCGCGGTCATTTTGAAATGTACACGACTGGAATTTACGTCCAAGGACTTCTTTTCTTTGAATTAAACACCCAATCACAGCAATTCGTTTACGTATGTCGCAAATTTATTACGTACAAATTTACGTTGTACTTACATCTTCAAGTCCGTCATGGTATCCATCTTTATCCTGAAAAGGACAGTTTAATTTGGCAATTAGATATACAACAGAAGGTTTAATTTGATGCAAAGGATAAAATGGATGGGTATTTTTAGTCCGGGCACTTATAGAATTGTACCACTGAACTGTTTTCAACCCCTAACCATGTCTTACTCCTCGAGTAAGTACTCGCCTTCTTTCCTCCGATTGAAACAGCAAAATTACATCATCATTTTGGATGATCTAGTCAATTGTTTACGAAGATTTTAACATACACAGCAGTTCTCTATAAAAACAACAAATGTCAAAGTTTTGGTCAAATGGTCACAGATAGAGTTCGTCTATACACCAATATTGTTAATCCTCCAGATAGTGTATTCGTGTTGCACATTTAAGATTTTTTCCATTTTACATAATGTACTATATCTATCTAAAGAAAAACTTACGACGGGCCATTGCCATGCGATAACACAGTCCCCGACAAGATACGACAGGATGAGATAAACGTATGCGCAAAGTTTCAAGAAAATCCTTCGAGGGGTTTAGCAGATAATTATGTCACCTTCCCCTTGAGCGGGGTTGGTTGAAACATGGTTATTGCATGCTGTCTTCATGAGGTGAACATACGGACCAATTTTCAAAACAATCCTTCCAGGGGTTGAGGAGAAAATTATAATCTTATGACCTTTGATCCCAAAATGTGACCTTGAGCAGGCAAGGTATGGACAACAACTGTGAAAAATTAATTTAATATTACTTAAATTAGTCTATCCATGTATAAGTTACAACCCAGTCAGGAATTACCAGAACATAACCCTCTT
Source organism: Saxidomus purpurata (assembly GCA_022818135.1). Taxonomy (NCBI): domain Eukaryota; kingdom Metazoa; phylum Mollusca; class Bivalvia; order Venerida; family Veneridae; genus Saxidomus; species Saxidomus purpurata. The sequence continues at coordinate 20,777,586 of JAFMSR010000001.1, read as the reverse complement.
TAACAATTATGAGCCCTAAGTATGACTGTGACCTTTAAGGTATTCCCTGACACAACTGTGTGAAGTTATTTAAAAATTAATCAATGTACGTTGAATTTACACAAAAAACTGATATACAACCATGTATCACAAGTGTGACCTTGGCCTTCTAGGTAGCTCTTCGAGTGTGGTACATAACACACCATTGATGTATGGGCAACAATTGCATGCAATTATTTCAAAATCCATCTTTGAATATATATATAAGTTACTGGCATATTACACGTTTTGAGCCCTTAGTATGACCTTGACCTTCAAGGTAGCTCCCTGGATGTGGTGCATGACACACTTGGGATACAGGCAACAATTTTATGAATTTATTTATTTCAAAATCAGTATATGCATGTAGAAGTTACAGCCCGGACACGAAGTAGTGGCATATAATCATACCTTCAAAGTATCTCCCTTGGTGTGGTGCATGACACACCATTAGGTTACGGGCAAAAATTTTATGAAGTTATTTTAAAATCAGTCTTGGCATATAGAAGTGACAGCCCAGGCACGAAAAATTGGACGGACGAACCCGACAAACCTAAAGTCCCGCGCGGGCTTCGACAGGTTGGCGACAAATTAACATTTCAATTAATCTACTAGGGGACTACAGTTGCCTGAAGTGACCTGTCTTTATTGCAAACATCTTTACGGTTTTCGTTAACGTATATGCCACATATTATTACTTAACTTAATAGTACCCAGGTACGACCCCATGGCATCAAACGAGGTGTGACCTTGGGCAATACACCTGATGCCACTTGTACCTCAGTACAATAGCTGGCAATGGGTACTCTCTCTCCCCCTCCCTCTCCCTCTCCCTCCCCGTCCCTCTCACTCCCCCTCCCTCCGTCCCTCCCTCCCCCCCCCCCTCTCTCTCTCTCTCTCTCTCTCAACTATTTTGCAATCGAGATGAAACTATAATTTAAATGCACTCATGCATTTTCACTTACAGTCTGTCTACAAAGCTCTTGTTTCTGGTTTCATATTGTATTAGAATGATTACCTTTCACTCATCAAGTTTACTTTATTCTCTCATTTAGGCCTACTCCTTTTCAAAGATTTGCATAAAATGACATAACACTTAAAATTATGTTTGTTTTAAACCAAATCAGGTTTAAATGATGTTTACTTAGCAAGAGATGAGGATGGGAGACCGACAGCGTAATATGGTGGTTATAACATATTACCTTACAGGTGTGTCTTTAACGCAACAGAGACTTATTGTTATTCTGACGCTATTTATTACCTACGCATGATTAAATTAAATGAAATACAGGTTTTCTACAAGCACGAATCTTTGCAGAATATCAAATATGAGAAATTTTACATCTAAAATTAAGTTTAATAATATGCAGGTACCCGGTACGTTTTTCCATATACATTGTATAAACAAGCGGGTGGGGTGCAATTCAATGCAAAGTCCCCAACCGAATATAACGGGATGAGATGAAGATCTGATCAAAGTTTCATGAAAATCCTTCAATGTTTGGAAGATATCGTCACATGACCTTTGACCCCAAGTGACCGTGACCCTTTTTATCATGACGAGATGAATATTTGACCCAAGTTTGATGGAAATCCTTCAAAGGGTTATTGAAATAAAGTCTGGTGACCTTTAAGTGTGACGTTGACCTTGTGCAAAGCTTGGTTCAGAAACGGATCATTCACATTCCTTCAATGAGATTAACATGTATTTACCCAAAGTTTCAAGAAACTCATTCGAAAGTTTTGGGAGATATAGAAACAGAACCTTTGACCATAAATGACATTGATCTCGAGCAGGCTTGTTTGAAACATACTGTAGATATTGTATGTAGTCTCCGAACATTTGGCTCAAGGTAGCTCTCTGAGTGTGGTGCATGACGCACTCTTGTGTTATGGGCAACAACTTCGTGAAGTTAGTTAGAAAGTGTGGACGGACTTACTGACAGACTGATGGTCTGACGGACAGACGGACAGAGCCGCGCAAACCTACAGCCGTATGTTTAGCTAAATAAATCAATATAGTTTAAAGAACAGACGGTTTGCATCTGAGTTTTGATACAGTACATGTATTTCACTAATTGTTGTCTTTGAAGTCATATGATAACTGGGCTGGCTTTTAAGACAGGTCTAACAAACTTTTAGCGATATAGTCAAAATTTATCAGTAATCAGTTATGGGAATAATCATGTAGGCATGATGCACCTTCGCTGTTGTATTTATGTCAGTGTAACCAATTGCGTGCTCCTATACAATTACCTATGAGAAAATGACGCAAGCTTACCGCATCAATAGAATTTTAAAGCTGAAAAACAAATTTACCAATAACTGTTTCTTTGTCTACTTACTTCAAGTCGGATATAACTGGTTCACGGATTATAGATTAATGAATGTGCAGGAAAACATTCAAGTTTAATCTATAGGACAGGCGAACATGCAAATAACAACACGTTGTTTATTTGTAAAGTATGTCGAGTTCAAACCTCATATTTTGTGCAAAAAAAAAACTCATCAGAATTTATATGTGAAGGCTCGTGTGTGCAATGTCTGCTGTCGTGATGTCGCATTCCTGAATGCAACAACACAACAACATATGAAAGTTTTAAGTGGACACCGGAATGTTTACTTCATATAGTCCATGTATACTTGTTTTACGTCTACTTATTTAAATACAACTAAGCAAGTCGTCTAAATCATGTCCACTTGATGTCAATTAATGCGAAATGTTGGTCAAAGTTTAGACAACAGGGTTAGGGTCCCTAACCTTAACCCGACATGTTGTTTGTCGTCACATAAAACCATAGTATCTTGACTTTTCAAAATAGTTTTTTAAATTTTCAACTTAGTCTCTTGAATTTTTAACTTAGTATCTCGAATTTTCAACTTAGTATTTTGAATTTTCAACTTAGTTATGTTGAAAAAATCAATTAAAAAATGGCACTATTGGGCTTCCGTTCACATTGGTTCGTATGCATATATTGGCTACTTTAATATACTTCAGAAGTACAAAGTAGTCTTATCTAAAAATAAATATCAAATTTACTGATTACTCTCCAAAGTTCCACATTTTGTTCCAAATTCTATCGAAAATAGACCTGGCTGAGACTCTGAAGCGCACTTGCTTATATTCGCAAAATCAAAATGAAAGAAAACCAACCTTTTTCTTCTCTTCTGTCATTTCCTTATAGATTCCTTTAATATGAAATGTTTATATTGAACAGAATTCAAACTGTTGCTGTCGTGTCCGTTGCGAACAATGAAGTTTGCGTTAGTTTAACCAAGTTTGATTGGGCGTTACGGTCTAGTAGTAAATGGCTTTGAAAGAATATCACGAGTGTAGACGCAACGTTGATCGTGATGCAAAAATAAGTCCTATTAAAGGTAGAGCGACCTGCATTAACTAAGTAAACAAGAAAAACCGTGATACAAAGTATCACAGCGGGCCCACAAACAAAACTGACATGTAAATATTTTGGAAATTGGTGATGGTTGATGTTGAGGCATGACCCCAAAAAATCCAAGGAGACCAAGCTTAACTTATACCTTAAGCAGATACCTATCAGGAGTAGATCTGATATCAAGTTTGATATGTTGAAAAGCAAACATAAGGTTTCCAGCCCAAAACGGTCAATTTTTCAATTGTTATTTTCATTAACTATATCCTTTCAATGATTCATATTCAAATGCTGAAAGAAATTTACCGTCTAATTAAAAAGATATATGGAATTTTATACCGCTAGCCTCATCTTGTAAATAACAGTAACTGAACGGTATACCAGGAAGACTAATTTGTTAATATTCAGTAACCATTATATAGCAATTCAACATAATTTTGGTAATAAAGTATTCTGTATACACTGTAGAAATACATTAACAACACATTCACTTATGAGCCTGCCCAAATGATAGTGATGCAGATATGTTTACAAAGTTAAAAAAAATGATAAAAATAGTAAAGGAAGAAAATGCAAATTTTATTACTGGGGCATCCATTCCACTCTGATAAACTTTGTCTTTATAATATTCTTAGTATAATGGCAAAAAATGATGAGCTTTTACCGTCTAGATTTTCAAATAACTAGATCTAAAATGTTAGTTTCGGATGAATGAAGATTTTTATGATTAGTTACCGTAAAACATTTAAAAATGGTTTAAAAGCTGAAAATGATAAGTAAAACAGAAGAAAAAAAGTTAAAAAGAAGTTGGGTTCAGATGGGATTTGAAATCCATCCGTAAAATTACAGCCTAGACACGTAATCCAATTACTCTACGACGATCGACTGGTTATGTGCTGGAAAAATAACCTTATATAAATCTATATAAAGAACGACAACTCTTGCATTTCTAGAAAAATAGACTGTATCTTCAGTTTTCATCTCAGAAGTACTCAATTTTTCAATGAAGATAGACGCATATATTCGATATAGTGCTAAGTCTCCATGCATCTTTTCCTTACCGCGTATTAAATGTAGCGGGCCGCTTCTTCGGCCCGCAATGATAATAACCAGGCATCGCCCAATATTGCTGCACGAGTCCGATGCGACTGAATTACTTTTTCAGTGACAGCGAGAAAAAAAATGCTTGTTTCAAGATGTATTGTTAAATTATGTTGTACTTTGTGCGTGAGCACTTCCGTGGTGATAGGGTGGCCGATTTGTGTAATTTTCCCACACCAGTTCAAACACCTTTTTCTTAAAATGATTAACAATAAAATGACTTTCCGCATCCAAACGACAATGAATAAATCACGAAATTTGTCAGAAAAAGATTGTACCATTTTCTTTATCGCGAACGATTTGCTCAATAATTGACGGTTGACACACAAGCTCATTGTTCCCGCCAAATCAGCTTGTTCCAAGTTAAGTTCAATATCCTATATAGTATTCGTGGAAATAAATATACTATATATATATATATAGATCTATACTGTGTTGCAATTTGAACAGGGAGGTAATGTTGCCAGGCTGGGAAAACTAATCTTACAAAAGGTTTTCACGTCCCTAGTGTTGTCATAAAACGTATTAAAAAATGCCACAAATACACTTTGTCTCATGTTTAGCCAAAGTATTGTTGTTAACACTTTGCTTAAAATGATGCTTGGCTTTGCTTTGAGAATATTAATGGAATGTCTCGCAATTTTTCCATCCTTCAAGCTAGTGTTTCGCAAAATATGCCTTTCAAAGATTGGCCGAAAAATGCATCTGCCGGGGAAAGCGAGAGAATATAAAATTATATAAACTGAGCCTCCAATAAATTACACCCAGCTTCCCTTCCAAATGGCCATACCATATCACGGTCAAGTTTAAGATGCTTAAAATACACTGACTACAAAAAATGAAATCATGCAGGAAATAGCATATACATGTACTGATTAATTTTATTGTTAGCAGATAGAAATGAAAACAAAACGTACAACAATAGGCGGATTATTAACTTTGGCTAGGATTGTAAAGAAGATTTAAACTATATTCAAAAGAAATGATAATGTTAAATGATTTTACCTTTCCATTTTGTATGAGGGCATAAGCCAGTGGTTATTGTCTTTCTTTAAATAAATTGTTTGATGGTCACTTTGAACGGTAATAACACATTTGTTTTCGCACATTGATTTCTTCTTAGTCTTGACCCGGTTACGAAAACTTTTCAGTTCGATGCATTTTTGACTATTTTTGAGTACATCTAAACTTTGCACGCCCTTTTGACTTTTTAATTTAGCTTGTTACACGAGTATAGAAAACATTGAACTATATTATAACTAGGTTCAACTGTTGTTTCATCCAGTCAGTGATTTTATTAAATGTCTATATATGTCATCGCATTGGATGGATAATTTTAAATCTTGATTAATGTTAAACATGTTCTCTTGTACCGCAGTTTTACGCATATTTTAGTGTCCCATTACCTGTTTAGCTTTGTACGAAGATGTACACATGTTTTTATTTTGCCCTGTAAAAGTTTAATAAAGGTAACGTGATGGTATATATTATAACCCCTATTTAAAGGCAAAGCCATTTCTGAATCCCGAGATATATTTTTTCCCGTGCACATTTGATACCAGTTACAACACAGATAGTTTAGTGATACGGTAACCTATCGCATTATTCCAGTAAGACATTTCTCTTATTTCAAAGAGATGCCTTTCGTTTTAAAAGAGCTGAGAGATATCTTTGCATCGTAGAAAGATATGACATACTTTCGCAAGCCTCTGTTTATTCCAAAAAGGAGATATCTCTCTAATTTCTAAGTGATATCTCTATCATATTGAGACACATCTCTATAGTATTTGGAATTATCTTTCAAAACATGAGAGATATCTGTTTTAAAAGAAATGTATCTGAATTTAAGAGATATCTCCCCTATTTTAGGAGATATCACTATGAAATCAGAGATATCTCTATTTTTATTAAATAGTGAATTGGCTAATACTAACCATTCTTTAGCCAACTTACACACAGACGGGTCAAATCAGAATGGGGTTAGGGTTCAAACCTTTAAGCAATTTCAATTTCAATTTCAAATTTATTGGCATAATCAGCTAACACGTTGCCTTTGGCCATTTACAAACTCAAAATTACTATGGCAAAGACAAAATACAAATACACATTGTAATAAATAATCATTATATATACATTTAAGAAACAGTTAAACTTTCCAGAGTATTTTTTCTTATTAACATACATTCTTTAATATATCTAGATGTTTTCACTTGCAGACGTTTACTATTTGTCGACATAAGCGTGTTAAATTTCTGTACACAAGGCCATGATACGTTGTTAAAGTATTTTCTTCTAACTAATCTATATTTGTCACAGCATAACATAAAATGGTATTCAGATTCAACTGCATTTTGATTACATAATATGCACAATCTATTTTCTCTTTCTATACCTCTATATCTACCAAATTCAATCTCAAGGTTGTGAGACGACAATCTTAGTTTAGAAAAATGTTTTCTTAAATCATCGTTCGTGATATTACAAAGATAATCTTCAAATACAAAATCATTTTTATATTTACAGTAATAATCCAATTTTGGCTTGATATTTATAGATTCTCTCCATTCATGAATATACTGGTCCCGAATTCTACGCTGTATAATTCGATAATAATTTACATTTACATCAAAATTCACTCTTACATTACTAAAACCTAGATGATCAATCACAGAATTAATTTTAGTTGCCAAACAATTTGATTGTACATTTTGACAAAGATCATTATACATTTTAAACCTAGGTGAATCGCTATTTTTCATAATTTTTAACCAATATTTTATTGATCTTTCTCTACTTTAGACCTGTGTCTACTCCTAGAACTGAACATAGATTTACATGTGGGGACAGTTCATTGCAAGTGCTTAGTAAATATACATACCTTGGCTTAGTTTTACAAGAACATTTAGATATGAATAAACAGCTAAGGCAGTTGCTCAGAGCCACCCCCCCCCCGGGCCCCTACTGACAGTAAGGCAGTTGCTCAAAGTGCAAGCCCTGCTTTGGGCCCCCTCATTGCTAAATGTAAAGTCCTGGCGGCGCCCCATATGATGTTTTTACAAAACTTTTATGACTCTGTTGTTTGGCCAGTTGTTGCCTATGGTGCTTCAGTCTGGGGAGATAAATCTTTCCCCTGTATAAATACTGTTCACAATAGGCCATGAGATATTTCTTAGGTGTTGGTAGATATACACCAAATGCGGCAGTTGTTGGTGAAATGGCGGTTGGCAACCGCCTATAGTACGCCAGTGGAAATGCATTTCAGTTTCATGGGCTCGCATTGCCAATATGCCTGAATCTAGGCTTAATAAACGTGTCTTGCACTCTGGGCCTCTGGGTTAGCTAATAAAGCATGTAAAAACTGGTTTTTTGCAGTTGAAAAGAAGTTTTCTGCATTCAATCTTGATCAGTTTTGTTCAATTAATATTCCAGTTCATAAAAATAATTTGGTCAATAGCGTAGTACAGAAGACCATGGATTGTTTTGAAATTGATTGGTTAAGTTCAATTAACAGTATTACTGGTATTTCAGGCACTGGTCGAAATAAATTAAGAACTTACAGATTATTTAAACAGGAATTTTGTGTTGAAAATTACTGTAAGACAATTATGTCAGCAAAACATAGATCAGCTCTTAGTAAATTTAGATGTGGAGTTGCTCCACTAAGGATTGAGACAGGAAGATATGAAAAGTTGAGGGTAGAGGATAGAAAGTGTTGTTTTTGTAATATTTTAGAAGATGAAATGCATGTTTTAATGGACTGTCGCAAATATGAAGATATTCGCAGCTTCTTTCTCCAGCATAGCTTCAAATGTCTGCATTGGTTTTCAAGATTTGCCTATCCTTGATCAATTTGTCACTTTGTTTACACATCCTATGCTTGTTCGTCTATGTGCCAAAACCCTGCCATGATATTTTACTTAGACGTCAATTTTATTTGTGTTAATAATGCTGAATAGATTTTCTTTACCATTCACTCTGAATATTTTATGTCATCCTTTTATGATCTCTAATCAGTTTATTTCTGATCTGATCAGAGGTAATAAATGTTATTTTAAAAATTTTTTGAATTGCGCAGTAGTGCTTATTTTCTACACATCAATGTTTTATATTGTGACACTTTTTAATTAATTTTTAGGTTTCGATTAGCAGAATTTGCATAGTCATACCTGTATATTTTTTATGATTTCCATACATGTTAGTGTATGGTTTTATTTGTTGTCTTTAATCTAGATGACATTCGTTTTAGGTGTAAATTGAATATAGTAACTGTGATAATTTGTAATTTATTATGCTTATAGTCTCTTATAATTCTACTATAAAATGGTCATTTTTTTGTTATTTTTTTGTTTTTTGTATGCATGAATTTTATAAATGTGTATTATGCAAATGAATGAGACTGAAATAAACTATTAAACTATGATTGATAATGGGAATCTTCCAAGCTCTCAAAGTACTGCATTATTTTGGGTTTGTTTTTTCACACCAAGAATATACTTACAAAATCTTAAATATAGTTTATCAACACATTTGTACCTAATTGTAAATTCCCCATACTTCAGCACCGTATAACAATATTGGTACCACCATTTTGTCAAACAATGAGAGTTTAGTTTTAATATCAAGGTTTACTTTGTCAAACAATGACTACAGATTATGATAAGTTATGGTTAAAATTCGATTAATTTTAAAATGTCATAATTGTACAATAACATGGAATTTGGTCACTGTTTAAACACATCTACTACAAGACGGAAGTAGAAGTCATCATATTGGCATCAAACTATAAATTACTAAGATAGAAATAAGCATTGCCAACAGATGCTCATACAGACAGATGCGCATACACACAGATGCTCATACAGACCGATGCTCATGCGTACATATGCGCATACAGACAGATGCGCATACAGACAGATGCTCATACAGACAGATGCTCATGGATACGGATGCGCATACAGACATATTCTCAAACAGACAGATGCTCATACAGACTGATGCTCATGCATACATTTGCGCATACAGACAGATGCTCATGCATACAGATGCGCATACAGACATATGCTCAAACAGACAGATGCTCATACAGATATATGCGCATACAGACAGATGCGCATACAGACAGAATAACGTTAAGATGTTTCAATTTTTCGGTGCATGGAAAGCTTGTATTAATACCACAGGTTTTGTTTAATATCATTTTGAATATCGCACAAAACTTGTATTAATATGCATGTAACATGCATTGCGGTGTCGGCTTACCTGTCAAATGTATTAAGCATGCAACAAAAACTGGGTACAAATGAACAAACAGTTAGCTTGACACGTTATGTACTCAATATATATTGTACCGATTGCAGGTGCGATCAAAATCTTCACTCATGGTTGTGACTTCAGAAGAACATGAGTGTACAATTGTTGGTCTTCAGTGGTAGTTTAAACGGTCAAGGTTGCATTGTCCACGGTGATTTACATTGGCGGGTTATGTAGGTTTTTTCATTTGGGGCTCATCGTGGTAATTTTCTGCGAGAATTTTCCCAAACACAAACACGGATGTTGGCAATCGTTAAAGATCCTGCTGATGTATGTATTTTTTCCTATAATATTTGGTTGCCAGCATTTTGACATTGGACGTTACTTGTAATAAGTCTTGCAGCTCATTAACATGTTACATGTTACCATTAACGGTATTAATGAAAACATGTACAAATTTTTTAAAACACTAAACAATTAACAACGACAAAAACAAGAACAACGACAATAAGTATCGTTTAAGAAAGTAAGTGCCTCTTTGTGTATGTTTATTTTCATTACAGTATGTTACAATGATTTTATAGCTGACTGACTGATTGGGGTTGTTTACCCTCGGTACGTGATATTGTCATATGACCGAGCGATTCTATAGCTCGTCACGGACAACTATTTATACTACAGGGGTGGCAACGAGGGGCGGGTCGTAAGAGGTGGGGGAAGGAATGAGTGTTGTGTTTTACTAAGTGCGCATGTGGCAGCTTACACCTTTTTTCTACACTTACCTCAATAAGACTTCATTTCAATAAAAAATGGAGACAAATTTTAGCATACAATAAGAATCAATTTTAATGGCGAGTAAAATTAAACATAAAAGCAGAAAGTAAATAACTACCTCTTATGCGTAAAGCAAGTATTTTTGGCACTGTAAAAGAAGGAAAAACAACAAGTTTTTATCTCTGCATTTGCATATACCAAGTAGTTATGTAAGAACAGTTTTTTAAAATCTTGTTGTACGTAAGCCTTATTATTAACCTTGCAGTGTTATTTTCCTTACATTATACACCTTTAAAGATAAAGCTTTTTTCTGTCGCGTTTCCCTGTTTAAACAAATATTACCAATTGCAGATGTTTTGTACTTTAAGAATATTCAATATTTACCTCCTTGATTTGTATGCTTTTCAGTCATGTATCCGCAGTATAGCTTAAAAACTATTATAGGGATTTTCTGCAAACTTGAAAGTGACAAGATGTGTAGTATACAACAAGAACCATCACTCTAGCATAAGTCACCACTTGAAAATATTTATCTAAGTCTTAACGCTTTTAATTTGATTAAAGTCTATCAAATGGTTCCAAAATGCGGCAAAGTTTCACCAAATACCGGTGGATATAGACGTCCCTCACGATACATGTACAAAGTGTCACCAAATACCAATGGGTAAAGACGTGTCGCACGATACATGTACACAGTTTCACCATATACCAGTGGGTATAGACGTCCCGCACGATACATGTACAAAGTTTCACCATATACCAATAGGTAAAGACGTGTCGCACGACATGTGCACCACAGTGGGTATAGACGTCCCTTCTACTGTACAAGATACCAATGGGTAAAGAGGTGTCGCACGATACATGTACACAGTTTCACCAAAAACCAGGGGTCGCGTGCACGAGTAAGTTTCACCAAATACCAGTGCATATAGACGTGTCGCACGATACATGTACACAGTTTCACCATATACCAGTGGGTATAGACGTCCCGCACGATACATGTACACAGTTTCACCATATACCAGTGGATATAGACGTGTCGCACGATACATGTACAAAGTTTCACCAAATACCAGTGGGTATAGACGTCCCGCACGATACATGTACAAAGTTTCACCAAATACCAATAGGTAAAGACGTGTCGCACGACACATGTATAACGTTTCACCAAATACCAATGGGTAAAGAGGTGTCGCACGATACATGTATAAAGTTTCACCAAATACCAATGGGTAAAGACGTGTCGCACGATATATGTACATAGTTTCACCAAATACCAGTGGGTATAGACGTCCCGCACGTTACATGTATTGAGGAGTGATTTCCGGTCGTTTCTACGTAAATACACAGGAGCAGCTCAAATTCCATATCAGAAGTCTTTTTTTACTGCCGAACCGTTGTTTCTCAGCTTTCTCGGAGACCCTGCATGCATAGGTCCGATATTAACAGAGGATGTCTTAAGTAATGATCGTAAAAATAACAGTTGACCAGAGATATGTCTCTGTTTTTAACAGATATCACATTTTCAGAGTATCTCTTTATGGGGGATATCTTTCAAACATAAGAGATATCTCTATTAAAAGAAAGATATCTTATTATTTACAGAGATATATCTGAATTCAAGAGATGACTTCGCTATTTTAGGAGATATCTCTATAAAATCGTAGAGATATCACTTTTTTTATTAAAAAGTAAATTGGCTTTCCATAAGATTTCTCTTTAGTATCGGGAGATATCTTTCAAAACATAGGAGATATCTCTATTAAAGAAAGATATCCCGTAAATTAAAGAGGTATATCTGAATTTAAGAGATATTTCCCCTAATGTAGGAGATATCTCTATGAAATCAGAGAGATACCTCTTTTTTGATTAAATAGTAAATCTTATTCTTGATCTTATGTTTACTTGTGTTTTGAATATCCTTTCCTAATAAGAAATAAGTGACCCAAAGGTGAGGCCAGTTTTGACACCAGGGTCATGATTTGATTAAACTTGTTAAAGGACCTCAAGGTAATATCACATTACAAATAGTTAAGCTCTGAACCTTCCAATATAAGTCTATGTAAAACAAGGGGTCCCATGGCAGGGTCAGTTCTGACACCAGGGGTATGCTCAATCCTGAAGCCTGTGCAGCTTGCTGCATACTAAAAGTATCAGTTGATGGTTACTCGACGGAACACAAGAGCTAGACGACAGCCTCTGTGAAGATCGAACCTTGAATCATTTTTGAAAAGGTGAAAAACAATATAGTTGGACAAGTTCCTTGAAGAACGCCATGTTGTTTTAAGAATTCATTACTTTGGCTCCTTTTAACACAGATTATTGTCCTGTTAAATAGGCAGGGCTTGACCCACTTGTACATAGTGCCTCCGATCCTATTCCATAGTTATTTGCAAGGAGAAAATCATTCAAAATTTTGTTGAACCCTCTTATGAGGTTAATACAAGTAACACGTGTAACCTTTTCCCCTTGCAATGTATTTTCAGTCTTATGAGAGATATATGTATCTGGTCTTCTGTGGATAGGAGATTTCTGAAGCCTTCCAGTTGGTAAGCAAGACTTTGATTGGTCTCCAAATGCCATTTAATTGCTTATCTAAAATGCTTTCTATGATTTTCCAAACCACGCTGTTGAGTTCTCTTTCTAATAAAGAAGATAAAGGAGTTCAAGTGTTTTTTTTTTTCGAAAAAGGAATAAGAAATTATGTCGTCGTTCCGTTGTGAACAGTGAAAGCTTGAATGGGTATTTTTCCAAGAATGGAATTCTTTTAAAGGCGAATAAGGAATATAAAGTCTACCACTTCAGTAGCCCTGAGTAACATAATCATAGTAACGTGTTAAAGCAGAACCCCGGCAGATTTTGCTAGGCATTAATTCCAGACGAATCTGGAATCGAGAATTGTTTCTTATTCCCTGTTCAAAGGCGAATGAGGCATGCAAATTTTACTCATCCCATTTTTAGTAGGTTTAAGTACAAGTTTTTCACTACTTTTGGTTTGCTTTAACCACATTTACTACGTCAGTTATAACGGTTTATAATTTGTAAGTCAATATGTGTCATGCGTGCCCTACATAAACTGCATCTATAAGTAAACGAAATAGGTTATTTCACGTATGCATTCTGCATGGGCTTGGTAATCTGAGATCAAAGGACCAGGCGCTTTATAGTTATGTTCTTATAAAACTATTTAAAACGAGAGTAGTATCAGTTGCGATGAATGAATGTATTTTTGGTCATTGACATGGACCGGAGACTGATCTTGCCGATGATTATTGTACACACATATTCTTCCGGATCAAGGTGAGCAGTCACCAGTCACCAGTCACCATTTCGGGTAGCTAAGCTTTTCAATGTAAACCTCAGATAATGCCGACTCGCAACGCAAGAAACAGGATATATCTGAGATTTTACATTGGAACGGTCAGTTACCCGAAATGTTGGTGACTGGTGACTGCTCACCTTGATCCGGAAGAATGTTTGTTTCTTGCATTGCGACTTAAGCTTTGCCTTTACATTTAATGTTGAAAGCATAAAGAAAAAGATACACAGAAGGGCCAGTATCGCTCTCTAGTGGACTGACTTGACTGCTCTGAGTAAGTTTTGTGAAACTCGTTCGAAAAGTGTGATTTGTTATCAACGTTTTAGAACCGATTGTAGCAAGGTTGGTTTTCACATGGCTCAATTTCTATACAGTATGCATTCTGAGCAAATTTTGTGAAAATCCATCGGAAAATGTAATCTACAGAGTGTTATCAAGATTTTACAATAATCGGCTTTAGGACGGTTGGTTTTCGCAAAGCATGGTTAAATTTCTACACATTATATACAGATTGCAGGTAGTCTTCTGGGCAAGTTTTGTGACGGACGGACGGACGACGGACGAGGGAAAAACCACGACGGCATAAGCTCTGCTGGACTAATAAAAACGACGATGTTTACAATATGAACAACAAAATATGAAATTACAATCATAAAAAACACGTGGTATAATACGTATAAACTAAAATGATATAAGTACACGCGACCTTTGTAAACAATATTAGAAATAGAAATCTCGAAATGAAACCCATCCTGCTGAAATATCATGAGTGAAGTAGCCTACTAATTTAATTTAAACTGTGATGAAAGAACAAACTGACTTTTTAGTTGTAATTATATGTTGTACTTTTACGGCGACATTAAAGTATACAGTCGCATTTCACTAAGTTTTCCGATAGTTATCGTGACTCGCAAAGTTTTGTCGACGATTGTCGTGTGTCACAAAGTTTTGGTGATGAATTTTTGACCGATGACTTGACTTTCGTAATTCATAAAGTTTTGTCAATGATGACTAGCATGCATCACCAAGTCTTTCACACAGTCTTGCCGATGACTGTTGTGTTTTCCAAGTTTTGCCAATAAATGCCGTGTTTCACCAAGGGTTTGGGGCGGTGCGGCAGAACGTTTCATATCGTGCTGCACTGTCAGTGTATACAATTTAGCAAGATACTACTTTGAAATCAGAGAAATTAAACAGAGGGGCATACACTGTCGTTTCCTGATCTTACAAATTCTATTTTATGTTAAAATGTAGTGTGAAGGCACCCCCTCCTCCTCCTCCTGGTCGGACTTGGATGGGGGACAGAACAAACCTGGCCTCACACTCCTACGCTTATTTTGATTGACTGAAAAGCCAAGACAGTACTAGTCCATTTGAAGCGTAAACTATTGACCAAAGCTAACCCACTAGTCTAGCCCAATTTATTAGCGTAAATTTCCCCATTAAGAATTTTATCGCCAATTCATTTAAAGCTGTTTAGTACATTTGTGAAGTCGTAAAATGTATATTAACAATATCTTGCGCTTAGACAACTTAGTCCTTTTTGAAGTGGTAAATTTTAGAAAATACGCCATGAACAGTCCTATGTCTAGCAATGATATTTCAAGAGTAAAGACTACTTGAACATCGCCAAGATTGCAATCCCTAGTCCGTTTGAAGCGTATTTATTGAAAGCGTCGCCAAGACATTACTAGTCATGATTGAAGCGTAAAAAAATTGACATACACAACAACTGTACCTACTAGAACTTTGACAATGTAATTTATTTAAAAGTATACAGTTTAAACTATTACAAGATATTTAATTGTGCGCTACCAATTTTCCCTTTTAAACCTTTTTAAATCGTTCACAATTTCTTGCGAATGTATTGTAAGGAATCTCATCATTAACATTATTCTTGCGCCTTTAATATACCTACACCTATGTCAACTTCATCTTTTTTTCAATCCTCCATAAGTTGGCAAATGGATTCTCAAAATAATACGTTTGTACATGAACAACCCTCGATCGTCAGCAATGGTCTTCTCGAGGTTGAGAAGCGACCCTACCTTGAACGGTTTGAACACCGATCGCAATGCCTATTCAGATGCATCGACCGTTAGCCGATTAATGGTATATTATCTGAAGATAATTACCCATTTGAAAGTTATTGACTAGGCAGAAGAGATATTTTTTCTCTTTTTATTTTGTTATTATGGTATTTATAGTAAAGTATGCAATAATTGCAATTTGTGTTTAAAAGAAATATCTTTTTAGGGGAGCGGTGGTGTTGAGGTAAAAGTGTCTGTCGCTCATCCCGGAGGTTGGTGGTTCGAGCCCAACTGGAGCCCCACTCGAGCCTCACGACCGTACCTTCTTATATGACACAAGTGGAACCGGACTCGAGAGTGACTCGGTAAGCTTCAATAATATTAAAATAAATTAGTATAAAAAATATAGATTTCTACCAATGAATGCATATTTTATTAATGTTTGATAATAATAAGAGTAGTTGACTCAAATAAAAATTTAGTCATTTCAACAGTATACATAATGTAAAACTTGTGAAATATGTGTCAACTGCATCAAACTTAAATACCAGTGCAGCAATTTCTGCCTAAAACTTTGATGTTTATCATAAATGTCTACGCATAAATTAAAAAAAAAATCTGCAATACAGATGATTTGTGTGAAAATACCGTAAACTATCTAATTACGGATATTGTATACATTAAAATGAAGATAGTCATGTTGTAAATGCATGAACTACATGTTAAGATATAGAATGGTTGTGTTTCCAAATACTATAAATCGTTTAAATGTATACTTTTCTCCATGTTAACACCATGATATGGGTGTGGTTTATTTCAAGGTCTGCCAAGGAAAGCAACTGGCTGACGGTACGCTCGGTTTCAACACGCCAATACATCTGATCTGACTTGCTGGTAATAGCACGCAACAAAGACTACAAAATGTATATTGCGCTGATGCACTTCATTTCTTATTGCGTTGATATCGTTAGGTCTCTCCGACATCATATGAGCTCACTAATTGTTATGAATTAAATGAAGTAATGATTTATCTCATCAAATTATTTTATCACAAATTGTTGAGTTTTATTTGCTTTTATTCAGTCATTTCACAACTGAGTTTGGGAACGAAAAGCTACAGCCCCGTTCGATGCACTTGGCAAACCATTCTGATGCATGTCGGTTCCATTGTCGTCTGCTTGTGTGTGCTCATCTTCCAGAGTAAGAGCTTTACAACACCCGACTTTTCTGCAACAGTAACAGTTTCCAGTTACCCTCATCAAAACCCTATCAAGCGGTGCCAGTGACCGCAAACACTCTGGCAACCATTTCCAGTTCCGTAACTTCATAGGTAAGCATTTAGGGCATTTCTTTTGCATCATTTTTATAATGAAAATTGTTGCAATCACAACACCCACCGGAATCAGAACCGCTGCTAACGCAATCCAGCTGGCAACTGATAGAGCGAATCCTGTTGCCGGAAACAAGAAAAATGCTAATATCAGATACATAACTGCAAACCAGCGATATTTGGCGGTCTGCGTCCCAAGAAATTTTGCTGCTTTTATCGGTGGTCTGAAGAAAGGCAAAGGAAAGAAGAGGAGAATACCACTGATGTTGAAAAACAAGTGACATATAGCAATCTGTAAAGCGTTCCTTAGTGTGTTAGCATCTTGTGCAAATGCAGCTAGAACACTGGTTGCTGTAGTCCCGATGTTTGCACCTAATGTTAGAGGGTACATCCTTTCCACCGTCAGAACACCTATCCCTACCAGCGGAGTAAGCGATGACGTAAATATTGAACTGGATTGCACCAGTACAGTCATACCAGCCCCTATTAAAATTGCAAGGTACCCTGTAAAGTAGCCGCATACTCCGGGAAAGTCAGCGTTGACGAACTTCCGGATCACGTGAGCCATTTGGCCTCTCAGCAGAGAATGCAGTAGTTTCACTATGGCGACTAGGCATGCGCACAGCAGAACGAGAGCGATAATTAGCAGAACTGCTCCCACTGCAGCATCACTCCATCCGTCGTCACGTGACACGCTTTCAAACAGGAACTTGCCTATAAAAAAATATTCATAAATAATTTAAAACTTGGCTGCAAGCTATCATTAGATATTCTGTTTGCGCAGCTTAAAACATTTTTTTTTAATTCAAGAAGTGATAAAAGGCAGTTTTTTTTCTATGATATATCTCTGTGAAACATATATTTTACTTAATTGATGGACACTTTTTATCAAACTGTAGTATGCACAACAAAATGTGAAATTTATTGCAAACGCATGCAAAAAAATAGTAAATCAATCATTTAAAAATGCAGAATCTAACACTTCAGCCCGACTGCACAAAATGGATTAATACGACCTCCCAACGTTTCCCGTATAACCATAGACGAACGAAACCGTAATAAACTACTCAATGAATCAAGTTCGTTATGACAGAGTGACAGTAAAAGAGACACATGAAGAAGAAGTTCCGTTGTTTCAGATGTGTTTACAATGTTTGTTCTATCATAATTGAAACAGTAATTATTTATTATTTATTACTTTATGTAATCACAAGAGGGGGTTCTCATTTGAAAGGGTTGAAACTGAATCCAAGGCAACACGATGAGAACGTTTTATTGAATAAAAGTAAACAAAAAAGCAAAAATTAAAAGTACATATGAGATTGAATGAAGTCCAGTCAGAATATATCTGAATGATACAAAACGTTTACAAAACCGTACGTAAGATGCGGGAGACAAATTTAGACCAGGCTGTCCCTCAACTATAAGACGTCGATTACCAGTAACTCTTGTATAAAAAACATATGGAACAAAAAAAACCAGAACACTTCAGAACATTTTCATTCAAAGATTAATAAATGGCAAAAGTATTTTAGTTTTGCAGTACTTTAAAACTTATAGAATGACGAGACAGTTTCCCCGGGGAAATTTTAAGACTACTCGGGAGGAAGTATTAGGTATTATTTTGAGCTTTCCCGCTCGCGTCAATGTGACGTCGCTAATACCGGCTATAGATTGTGCGTTACTTGAGGTAATGATAAAAAGACCACAAAAATAAAGTACGTCAGTAATGTATTTACAATCAACATTTTCTCAAATATAAATGTTGGTTGAGTAAGAGTTTTCCGGAAACTTATCGACGCCCCTCGTGTTATGCAGTTAACATAAATTTGGACAGTAAACAAAAAATATTAGCTGAAAGGGGCAGTAACTCTGCCAAAATTCAGTAAAGATTGACGTAACTTATTACAAGAAAATCAGTTAAACAAGTTCAATTATCCAAAAGTTTATTCATAACCTGAGTATGATTTACTGCATTTTACTTACAGTTTCCACAGTTGACTTTTACAGTCTTAACTTGTTCAACGAGGGTGCCGTTGATTTCCTCCATAGTTTTATTTTTCATTTTGTCACAACAAATATGTTTTATAATGGATGTACTGTCATCCTTCAATTTCCCAGTCGCTATCTTCTCAATCACCTTCTTGTCAATCTAAATTGAAAGGCAACATTGTATCAATTTTAAATTAAAATCATTTAGAAAGAAGTAAGATATTTATTGTGATTAATGTAAAATGCGTTGCACTTTGTTTAGGAGAGAATCGACATTTACGATTAATGTAAGGATGCGTGAAATTGTACGTGCATTTTGCAATTTACTAAAAATCATCATGTGTCCTTGAGATTTTAGACCGACAGTATATACTGCAATATGATATTAAGAATGATTTTAAAATCAAATAATATGCGGCTGCTTGTTTTTACCCCGGATGTTAAGTTCGCTGACCTTTTTATTTGGATACACTGAATAAGATGATGAACGAAATATTGAATTTAATATTTTGATACGGCACAGAGAAAAAAAAAGTTAAAACACATAAAATGGAAAACCTCCGGAACGCTGACCCACGAAAAGTGGAGCCGCCTTGACTCAGTGGTAGCGCGTTCGCCTGCGGGATCGGAGGGACCCGAGTTTGATCCCCACCAGCGCCCAAATATTGGTAATGTCCGTAGGCAAGACACAGATAATTCCACAATGCCTCTCTCTTAGAGATTGATTACATCTGGAGTGAGTCTCGAGAGCGATTAAGTATAAGTTGTAAGAACTGGTTTTGCAATCGAGGTTAAATTAATTAGTATAAATTACTAGTGTACCCAGCGCGGTAGATTAAGTAGTGCATGTTGCAGATAACCAGATAAAGGAAGTCAATGTGAATACAATACCGGCCTACTTGCACGTCAATCACTTATATCATAGATATCGTGCCAGAAAGACTTTAAACGTCAATCACTTATATCATGTAGATATCGTGCCAGAAAGACTTTAAACGTCAATCACTTATATCAGGTAGATATCGTGCCAGAAAGACTTTAAACGTCAATCACTTATATCATAGATATCGTGCCAGAGGAATCTGCATTTTAATGCGAAAATCTCATCTTACACCCCCCTATAGCGATTACGTGCTTACTCGTGCCGTAGTTAAAACAAGACGTACTTATAAACAATTGCGTCACTTTCCCATCATAACATCAAGATGTTTGTTTTATATCATGCTCATTTCGGAAATGTTTTTAAATATCAATTTCAAATTGCATAGATATCGTGCCAGAAATAGTTTAACTTCAATCACTTATATCATACGGACTATAACCGTCAATCGACTGTTTCCGATACTCGGCAGACATCGTTCCCGCCAGAAAGACTTCCCCAGTAAAACTTCAATCTGACTTATATCATAAGAAACTAATAAGAGAAACTTTCATGATAAGTCGATGCTTAAAGTTGTAAACCGTGCTGAAATAATCACACGCATTCGTGGTAAAACTGTGGTATTACCACAAATTTCAAAGATTTTACCATATATTGACCTATATAAATAGAACAAGAGCCTTAATCTCTTAAGCGCTTACTTTAATGTAATTTCTTGATTTAAGTAACTCGATAAAGAAAATAAAAGGTAACATATTGTGCAACTGCACACTTCCTACCTGTATAATCAGTTTTGTAAATGGTTTGGTGATCACTTTCAAAAAGTCAATTTTCCCGGCTTTACTCGTCTGCAGGTTCATTGAATCTACTAATACACCGCTTATTTTTTCCAGATACCCTGTATTGTAGAACAAAAACACTCTTTTAAGTCACAATATGGAAAGATATCCAAGATTCCGTACTTACGTACTTCTGACTTGGCTACCATATCGCCCAATGTTATGGTCTTCACTGAGGGCAGTATTGTATCAACCCTTAGAATGACACAAGTTCTACCATGGCGGCAACAATGGTCTGCACTGGTCAGCATGGACAGAATTTATTCCATTTACCCTTACACAGGCAACATTTTCCATGACGTCAATAAAACGAGCTGGTCGCATTAAAAATCCTTACCATAGCAAATGTTTCTGCTATGGCAACTATACAATCATGTAGTTCGGAGATCAGCTGATAGAAAATTGTTGCATTAACCCTTACCACGGCACAAACCTTAGCCGGCATGACAACCATATAATCTGCTCATGGCCTATATGCTGCACGTTCGGTCACAAACTGGTACTGATTTCATTTCACCTACTTCTATCACTGCGACCGTACAATGATTGGTAACCAGCTGGACATTTTATTCAGCATTATAAAGATATATCTCTATGAGCAATAACTGAACTAAACACATTTTCAATTATTTGGAATCCGAATCGACACTGTAAATGGTAAAAGGTTTAGGTAGTACTTCAATATGTTGCTAGAACAAAGTGCTGCCATAGTGATTCAACCAAAAGCACTGTTTAATTCACCGACAGCTTTCTTTTTAAAATATTTATACAAAATGTATGAAGATTATTTTACAGGATTCAAATTATGATGTTCGCATTTGTAATTGCAATGAACTTACCATCCTCAGTATATATAAGTTTATATTTATACCAAAACAAAATATAAAGTTACCTGTAAGGACCTCCAGCGGAAGCAGCACTAAAACAGTAAGCCAGTTGAATACGTCGTGCACCGTGGCCCCTGCAAACGCCCTTCTAAAATCGTTCTTATTGGCGATCTGGCCTATTGATACGATAGTATTGGTCACAGATGTTCCAATGTTCGCACCCATCACGATAGGTATGGCCAGGGACACTTTCAGTACTGTAGCATAAAATGAACGGCTCAACTTTTTGAAAATCTAATTTACAATTTTGTTACGGGATTCAGAGCAAATAAGAGAAATGTGAGAAGTTGACTGTTTCGTCCAAATCATACTCTAAGAATCAGTAAAATAGAATTGTAAATTGTCAAGCCGGCAGTATTTGGTATTCCATTACTCAGAATGAACAGTTTCACGAGGTTTATTTACTATTATTTTTGTCTAATCACAGAAGGCAATAAAACGGTCGCGAGACAGTCGTTCAAGGTTTACCTTGCTTTTTCTAGTCTTGCGAAATCAACCAAGTGTATCACAAATCACTGTAGATGTTGAATATTTACAAATAACCTTCTGGTTTTTTTTTATATTATGCTTATAAAAAATGTCTATTGCATCATCTGATTGACATTGACTTTTAAGATATCTCAAAAACGTTTTGTCTAAATTCCAAAAATTTAAAACATCACTTTTATATTTGAACATGAGCTAGCAGAAAGAATTTCTTGGCAGCATGCATGGTTTTACGAAATTTTCTTCAATTGAATTGAATAACATTTTTGCCCATACGCACTCATTTATAACGGTATATTGATTCTTGTAATATAATTGTGATGTAATTGTATATGAAATGTAATAGTTATTTTATACTTACAGTTTCCCCCTCCTACCATCGAGACAACTATAGATGTAGTGGTGCTCGAACTTTGCAGTAAGACTGTAGCCATAACGCCGATCATAAGGCCTGCGACCGGGTTTGACAGTATCTGGTTCTCGGCGAATGCCTGACCTGCCGCTTTACCTAAATAACGCATCAAAGACAGGTGAGTCAACATGTTTGGGTAGTTTCTGGATTTTTAAACTAGTTTTTTAAAAAAAAGTCCGTTACATACATGTAAATACTGTTCGAAAATTGGAATAAAACCTCATGGAATTGGCCATATTTAAATCTGGACAGTGCCGTTACTCTTTCATTTTGAGGCTCGGTTGAAAAGTGAACAATACAGACCATGATATTTTTTTTCCAAGTAATTAATCTCAAATTGGCTATCGTGTAGAGTAACAGTTAACAGTAGTACATACAAATGTATGTTTAAACATGCGTCTGTTCAACAGTATAACACACAAATGTACTTAAACATTATCCAATCAAACGGCCTTAAATTAACAGTATATCAGTTAATGTTTTAAGAATGTTGATCTTAAAGTATAGTAACATGTTACATAAGCATAGTATTTATTTTACTCTTCGAAAGTTTATATTATAGATAGTGGTAACATAATACATCTTCGAGGGCCAGTGGTTGATCCTTATTTCCCGATACCTATTGCCTTTTAAAACCATAATTCAATTTAACGTTCTGATACATATTCCTGGTATACTCTTTCTCCGTCGGTTTGGGCGCTTCTTTAGACAGTAGCATCATGGTAAAACAAATTCTGTTAAAGCACGATTCAGTTTTAAGATGTGGATGTCAATGTCTGATTTAGTCTTACGCAGTAAAAAAGAAACCTGTCCGAAAATCAAGTTGTCTTATTATCTCTGCAGTGATACGAAGTACAATCATTCTTCCGAGGTAAAATGAGACCAAACTAACCTACACATCACCCGTTTTATGAAATGCAACCGTTCATGTAACAGAATCACGCACACATGGTCAAAATGCCCAGACAATACTTGCATGTACATACATGTACGTCCACTAATAACAGTTGGTCCACATTTAATTGTGGTTATAGGAAAGCCGGTCAAGGCTATGATGGCCGATTTCTGTCATGTCGCTTTTAAAACGCGAAAAATCAATGAAATGTCGGATTGTCGCGTTTGCATTTTCGCCCCGCCACACGAAAACACGAAAATTCAGTAGTTTGTCGCAATGTCGCGTTCGCAATTTCGCCCCGACATAAGCATTTTGTATTTCGCCCTGCCAACACGCCAAACGAAACATGTAAATAAACATTTTGTCACCTGTTCGGGTTTTCACCTTCGTGGATTTATTTTGTGCATGCCTACGAAAGGCAAAAACAATTAAGTTTTTTTCGCTCGGCGAGGCGCCAGCCGAAAAGGCGAAAAATATTCATTTCTTGCGTTTCGCTTGGCGTGTTAGCAGGGCGATATACAAAACGCGACAAGACAAGTTGCTTATGTCGGGTCAAAAATACGAAAACGACAACGCGACAAACTACTGATTTTTCGTGTTCTCGATTGTTTTCGCGTGGGGAAGCGAAAATACAAAAACGCAACAAACTATTGCCTTGTCTCGTGCTTTCTCGTGGCGGACACTACAACGCGACGTGTTTTCGTCTCGGCGAAACCTTCAGGTCAAAAAAACATTTCATGCTTAAACTCATGCTTAAACTGAATCGAGCATGAGATTAATTTTATAGTCAGGAGGCATCAAATGTTGGTTCAGTCATGGGAGGTATCTCGATAGCGATTGATATAATGCGAGGTCGAGAACAAATTAGTGTAAAGTAAACTACCGTAGTAATACATTTTATTTTTCGATAGACTTGCACACGGATATTGATACAAAGTTTCAAGCAAGGTAAAATAAGAGTGAAAATTAACCAATCTGTAAGCTGGTGATCTTTCTTATTTGACATTTTATTAGGGCACGGCAAGTTACGAAAGCAAAATTTAATACATAATTATTATACTTTTGTCACATATTTACGTAAACTCATTGCATATTTTCTTAACAGGGACAAAAGTAGAAAATAAATGTGTTACTGTGTTAAGCAAAGGAAAGTTGTCATGTGTAACTTGATTATCTATATAGATAATTTTATATCTTTATGTATTGGCACACTCCCTACAACACATATTCATTAGCTTGTAACGTAATGGTGCTGTAAAATGTTTTAAAAGTCGACCAAAAAATGACGTGCTTTTGAATTTGGTGAAATTGCAAAGCATGTTAAGTAAAAAATTTGTAATTCGTATTTTCCCGTAAATTTTCTATTTTGATAATTTATAATATTAATTTTAGGCTTCCGATCGCGATGTTTGTCGGGTATTTTTTTTCTTATTTTGTACCTCATCTGCGAATGTGCATCTTTAACTATTGTATTTTCAAAGATCGATCTGGTATTTGGTACTTTTTAAGTTCATTGTAACCAAGACAACACACTTAACTGGAAAAGATAAGAAGACACATAAAGGGGTAACCGTCCTTCTAGATTCGCCGTATAACCGGACGTATTCCCAATCCGATCTTTTCCCTTGATCTATCATATGTTAATAATCCTAACTGTCTAGGTTTTGTCAACAGATTCATTTCACGTTTTTTTTCGTTTTTTATTTGTGTGCAATTCACAAGGCATTCCCATTAGGATAAAAAAGCATAATATAATGTTATTAATCAAGTGACATCATATTGGCCTTGTTATTTGTCCAAGGGTGGTCGTATTGGCCCAAGGCAGAGGGCCAATATGACTGCCCGAGGACAAATAACTAGGCCAATATGAAATCACTTGATTAATGATAATTTTATTATTCAACTTTACAATTTTTGCTAAAAAAACAAGAATAAAGTGAATCTAACACGTTCAGGAAATCCTACCCGAGGGTTGAGATATGTCCCAAAAACAAGGCTCTGCTGACTTTTTTTGACGTATCTCAACCCGAGGGTGGGATTTCCTTATCCACAACTCAATGGACATGGTAGATTTATTTTCTCAGCGTTTAAATCGCATTTTCACAAAAGAAAGAAGAAATAAGTGCAAGTACAGGATGGGGATGAACAAATGAAAATCAACTTTTTCTCGAATTTTACTTCAAAACTGCTTTAGATGGATAGAAAATGATCTAACTAAGAAAATGAATACCCATAACCCTATGTTTAATTCAAAAATAAAAATTTTACATTTTTATTTCGATAACCCTATGTGAGATAAAGTGAAACTAACATGTTCATGAGTTGTGGATAAGGAAATCCCACCCTCGGGTTGAGATTTACAGTCATTTTTCGAGTCATTTTACAGTCATTGTCTGCTTACAATTAACGTAAAAATAGTCCGGCAGCGATGTGAGATAAGCGATGTGAGATAAGTTTATCTCACATGGGTAAATGCGCGGAAATATGTATCTCATAGGTGAGAAAATATTTTCCATCACTGCTAAAAATAGACTTTTTAACGTGGTGATTTAACTTAGTAAAATAAGACATCAGCAGGAGTCTAAAAATGTCTGCATATCAACTGAAACAAAATGACGTCGTTTAAAAAAGTCTAACGGAAGTGACTTCTCCGTATTGGCCCTCTCTTTTAAACCAATCAGAATGCTTGAATTCCATATTGGCCCTGCTTTCTCGTATTGGCCCTGCTTTTCTCATATTGGCTCAGTTATGCTTTGTATTAGCTCTACCTGTTTCATATCATGTGCGCAATTGATCTAATACAGTGTGTAATATTGTAAAGTTGAATAATAATGTTCTATATTTAAGCGGGCACTTTAGGAAGAGTGATGAATATTTGCCAGGTTGAATCGCCGAAAGTAAAGAAAATTAAAACCGAGAGCGCGAATAAAACGACAGTTTTAGTACAGTACTTATTTTGATTTTTCAAGGCTACGAACTTTCTTCTCGAACGGGTGCCGCACAGTCCGCCTCTGTGGTCGAGTCGTTGACTTGCAATCACTGTAACCTCTCACAGATTGAGGGTCATGGGTTCTAGCCCTGCTACCGGTGGTAGGGGTCTAGTACTATTTCTTCCCATGAAAGATGGTTAGGTAAAATGACCGTCTGTTAAAATGGCCAAAATACGAAAACTCCTACAAGATCAAGGACAACAACTACAACACGGTTGTCGCTGATACATACGATGATAAGTGGTCAAATGTTGCTTTACCTCCAAGTAATTTGAATGCATCACCAAGAAAACTCAAGGAGCAGATGAAGATGTACAGGAAGCCGAGCAGTAGGACTACCTTGCCAATGTAGTGCCACAAAACCCTCTTTATCTTCCCCCCAGTTGATAACTCTGTTCGAAAAACAAGATAAAGAAACATGAATACATCATTTTAGTGTTGACCAAAATGCGATAAAGATGTAAGAGTGACAAATTTATTACAAAGAACAGTCCATACATGTTGGTAAAATTTGCAACAGTGTTTATTCCTACCGTGCGTGGTAACTTTAAGATGTTGAAAAATGTGAGAATGATAATTTGATTAAAAAGACTAACGATTTATTTAAAGCTTTTTTGTACACATGTTGGTGAACTGCGTTGTTATCTTAAATACCCACTC
Organism: Saxidomus purpurata; assembly: GCA_022818135.1. Classification (NCBI taxonomy): domain Eukaryota; kingdom Metazoa; phylum Mollusca; class Bivalvia; order Venerida; family Veneridae; genus Saxidomus; species Saxidomus purpurata. The sequence continues at coordinate 20,750,331 of JAFMSR010000001.1, read as the reverse complement.
ATTCCTTGGTTCAGCATCTTTAATAAAGACCCCAAATGTGACTATTTTTATATGCTACGCTAAAGTCCTTACCCTTCCAGCTTTTGAAATCTACCTCCAGTTCTGGTAAGGCCCAGACATCTTCATCAGCATTCTCCTGGCCGTCGGCAACGTCCAGGTAGCTGTCGGCTACATACGCCTCATTATCTTGTCCTCGATCTCTCTGAAAACATTGAGATAACAGTCATCAGTCTTTGTGGTTTCTCTGTATCTACGATGTATGCTCGACCTCGTAACATTCTGGTGATGCTGATATTAATATATTTGGATTAACAGTTAAGTTTTGATAGGTACACGTTTCAAGAAGAAACATTTCTCGGTGAACAATAATTACTCGTGTGAAACATCCGGATTCGTTACAATCCGGCAATATACGGTATCGTTCGGAAATATCCGAACCATCTCATCATAACGACGTAACTACCGCATATAATGACGAAACTACCGCATATAAAGAAATTACTACCGCATATAATGCTGGAAGCACAGCATATAAGGAAATCGCATGTACAGCATATAATGCGAGATCCACAGCGTATATAAACGAAAGTACAACAAATAATGTTATTTGCACTGCATATAAGGATAAAAGCACCAAACATAATGGACTCAGTTATTACCACATATATTTATGTTTGCACATCATATAATGTGAAAAGCACTACGTATAACGTTTTATCTTCTACACACAATAACAAATCTACTGCATATATTGGTGTTTGTACCGCACACAAATTCAAATGCACTGCATATAAAGACAGTACCACCACATATAAGAAGAGTTGTACTACATATAACAAAGAAAGTACAGCATATAAAGTAACTTGTACCACACATAATGAACTATCTACCACATATGATTAAATATCTACTGCATATAATAAAAGATCTACTGCATATAATGAAATATGTACCGCATATAAGCAAACAAGTCATGATAAGACGGCCATGGCGTTCCATAGACATGGATAACTAGCCTTATGGTATTCGCAGTATTGTATATCTACATAAACGCCAGATGAAGTTGTCAGTTATGTGAAAAAGAAACGGAATCACGGAAAATAAATCAGAATGACAGACAGAAATAAGGAAGACAGAAAAAAACTCCCTGAAATTTGAGGAAAATGCATGTACTTTTTGATACAAACTGCCTAGCTGTCTGTGCCCGGAACGTAAACATTTTCATTATGATTTTATGTAAAAGTTTTCATGTGTTGCAAACCGGATCTACATGTAGTCATAGTTTTTTTTGCAAAATTACTGATGTTTACACTGAAGGACACAAGGTGATGACTCAACCGAAAAACATGACACTACTTGTTTTACGACTTTAAATTTTACATGAAATTACAAAACTGAAATAAACTTAGGCTTCGTTTACATACAACAAGTTTCTTGTACAAGACATTAAAGATAAGGCAAAGTTATGACTTGTACAAGAAATTTTTCTACACAAGATCTAGCAAGAATTGCTTTGACAATTAATCACAAAATAGCGGGAAGATGTCTTCAGCACATAATATTGTCTTTAGCATGCAGACAAGTTTCTGATTTTTTAAAGAAAATATGAAATTAATGGTTTATGTTTTTAAAAAAATGCATTAAGTGTTCTTATCGAGAAAAATCTTTGATTGAATGACCAATACATATTAAAATGACTTTTAAATTTCATCTTAAAAACTCTCTTTTTTGTTCAGTGTGATAGTACTTTAAACTTGTATCATATAAATGTTCCCTTTTTTGGTATAAATTGATCAGTTGGTCAACTTTGTCCTTTGACCAAGCCATTGTGTACAAAATTTTAAAAAATGTACCTGAATTACCTCTCCCACACCTGTTTTTCCCATCTAACACTTCTTATCAGTAATTTGACAGCCAAGAAATTGTGAAAAAATAGAACAGGCTCTATTCTCATGCAAGAAAATTATCGCATATTATGTCACATAAATTCTGACAAAAGTTGCTCAAATGTGGGTGTTTACATATGAAAAATTCTTGTACAAGACATAAATAGTACTTATCTTAATGTCTTGTACAAGAAACTTGGAAGGTGTAAACCCCCACTTACTGGGGAATAAATGTCAAAACAGTGTATATCAAGATAAACAAATTACGCATGAATTGATATTTATTGCACACAAATAAGAAAAACATTGGATATTAACGTCAAATATTAAACTATGACTGACAAAAAATGCACTGTGATGAAATTTATTCAAATTTGTAATGAATTGCACGCTACACTTGATCACCAAATAACGTTTTACAGAAAGAAAAAAAGAAGGAAAACTTGCACGATCATATACGTAAATAAGTAAAAAAAAATTGTTTACATGAAACACATTTGGTGAATGTTCAAACATTTCCAAACATTATACGCCAAAGTGCTCATGATATATGTATCTGCTTTTGACGCAGCTTATAGAAACCTTTATGTCTTCTTTTCACGCACCCTATAGAAACCTTTGTATCTGCTTTTCACGCACCCTATTGAAACCTTTGTATCTGCTTTTCACGCACCCCAGAAACCTCTGTATCTGCTTTTCACGCACCCTATAGAAACCTTTGTATCCGCTTTTCACGCACCCCATATAAACCTTTGTATCTGCTTTTCACGCACCCTAGAAACCTTTATATCTGCTTTTCACACACCCTATAGAAACCTTTGTATCTGCTTTTCACGCACCCAACAGAATCCTTTGTATCTGCTTTTCACGCACCCCAGAAACCTTTGTATCTGCTTCTCACGCACCCTAGAAACCTTTGTGAGTTCTTTTCACGCACCCCATAGAAACCTTTGCATCTGTTTTTCACGAGCCTTATAGAAAAAATTGTATCTGCTTTTCACACACCTAATAGAAACCTTATTATTATATACCTGTAAATATTCTGTCAAAATACAGTCTTTATTCAACCATCAAATACTGGCTTCTGTATTGTATGTACGTGCAATACACACAATGCCATTATTTGTAAGAGTGCATTCAATTGGCCCTAAAATACACATAACGTTGATAACTTCGTGTTTGACTCGGTCGTTACTACTTGTTTATACGATGACATCAATAAAATATCGACGCACACAACAATTTTTTCTTCAATTCTATACTTAAAATGTCATTTTAATTAAAATAAATTAGTGTATTCGCGCAGACAAGTGTCAAAAGTTATATAATAAAAGGGTTATAAATATAGTAATGTGATCCATAAGCCGTATTGGCTCTCGTCGAGGTACGAAGCACGACTGGAGCAAATCCGGCATCCTGGGTCACGTTGTTATACTAATAAACCTATTATATCTGCTTTTCACGCATCTTATAGAAACCTTTGTATCTGTTTTTCACGAACCCTACAGGTACGTATGTATCTGCTTTGCACGCACCTTATAGAAACCTTTGTATCAGATTTATTTATACACAACAGAAAATTTTGTACCTGCTTCCATACACTACAGAAACCTTTGTATCTGCTTTTCACGCACCCTAGAAACCTTTGTATCTGCTTTTCACTCACCCAAGAAACCTTTGTATCTGTTTTTCATGCACCCAAGAAACCTTTGTATCTTTTTTTATGCACTCTAGAAACCTTTGTATCTGCTTTTCACTCACCCTATAAAATAGGGTTATTTGTATGGTAACGTGATCCAGGATGCCGGATTTGCTCGAGTCGTGCGACGGATCTTGCATCTTAATACCTTATGTATTACACAAAGCACACCCCTGTAACTTATTTCATTATGTTTCAAGCCATTGCTTGGCACAAGGACCTCTTGCTTATTAAAAGGAAAGGCAAACCAGAAAATAATTTGACTTTAAATTGAAGAACTTGTTAAGAGGAATACGCTGTTGAAAGAATTTCTAAAATCAGAGTATTAAATGTGAAGTTATTGCAGATTGAAAAATTCCAAAATGGAGGATCATGGAGGCGGCCATTTTGAATCTGTGATGTCATCGCGCTCTATCAAAATATTCAAGCTGGTAATACTGCTTAGTTAACAACAGCAGCTTCATAAATATTTTAAAACATGGTAGCATACATGGCATTTAATCACTGTTATCAATTTCAGACGAAAAACAATCATGTGAAAATAAATAAAATTTAAATTTAAAAATGGGGAGTGTGTCTTATTTGCATATACTAGCATAATAATTATATCTAAGTGTGTTTGTGCTAACAAACTCTATCTTCGGAAAATAAAGACATTATCATAATCATTATTATTATTATTATTATTATTATTTCATCCACAGTTATGTTTTGACTTGCGTTCTCCTTTGAGGTAGCTTAAGGCCCAACTACAGTGTTGAACGTCATATGACGTTTTTGAGCGTTAACATTAACATTTATTCTTTACGACGTAATTGTATAGGTGCGCAACAAATAACTGTTTGATCTGTGGCAAAAGAGACTGACAGAGGCACTCAACACAAACTTCAGATGTTTTTCTAGGTAATGTTTTTGAAAACTGCTTGTTATGGCAGATATCATAAACTTGATAAATTTCAACAAATTTTAGACAATTATGATAGATACATGTTAGAGACATCCAATGGCAAAACAAAAACATCGAAAACCTTTGTTTTGCCTATCATTATCATTATAATAACTATTATTTCCACTATTAATACCAAATGCATTAACACACAATCAAATATCTGAATGACGTCATCAAGGTTATTTTCTTAAGATAGCGACTGAAATATTAATCAGGCTTAAGTAAAGAAGTGAGCAATTCATATGATACAGATGGTGAGAAGATGGACAACCTGTCAGTTTGAATAACTCAAAAAAGTATGTTCGTCTTTCACACGTAGACCACCCAGCCCTCGCCGGAGCTGCTCTTGCTAATATACTGTTTCACCTGTTGTCATTTTCCTGCTCCCTTTCCATGTCTATAAACAAGAAACTGATCAAATGCGTCGTTCACCGAAACATGCCATTATACAACAAATCGTATTCGTATATTTTCGTAACTACATATCAAGTCACACAGGCAGGCTGGCGAGGACATTCATTATTTTTTTCAGACAGTTCGTCCATATATGATATAAAAACGTCTATTTACACGGGTTTATGATACTATAAAACAAGGACCTTGTGCTTACTAAAGATGTGAGAACTGACATGACATATATTGTATTTTAATGGAATGAAGAGACATCTAATTGTAACAGCAGTAGCAGCAACAGCACTAGCAGCAGCAACAACAGCAGCACTAACAGCAGCAACAACAACAACGACGACAAAGGCAGCATATTTGATAAAAAAATACAAGGGCATGGCAAGTCCATTTTCTATTAATAGTTCACAGTAACGATTTGGGTGTATTATAAACAATAATATGAAATAATATACATGTATTCATTTACAGGCAAATCTTTATACGATGTTCACCTTTTCTCGATAAAGTTCTTTTCATAATTATTATCATTTCTTAGTTCCATCATTTATGATGGTTATTATGGAATAGTTTTTCCGGAAGTACATGGTAGGAGCGGTTATTAGAATGCGAAGAAAAATGGTTTTAACTGTATGCTAAAATAAAACGAAATAGACATTAAAATATTGCCTATACACATTTCCTTCATTAAAACGTAATTGTTTAGTTGTAATGTTCCTTTTCATATCTTTTAGTAAAAATACGAAAACGTAAAACAACTTCTCCCTTATCGGTTTATCAGCTAATTTTTTTACCACGTGATTTAAAGTCAGTCTCCGTGGTGTAGTGGGTACGTTTTTGTCAGGCTACATTGCGATATGCAAAAACCGTATAACTAATAAATGTTGAAATAGAAACTATTTTCGGCGCCCTTTGATGCTTTGCATCAATAGTATTCTTGTTATTACTATTGAAAGTTAGTAGTAGTAAAAGCAATGCGAGTACATAACTAATCAAAATGTACAATTTATATTCTTGACTAGAAAAAGCATAAACTTAGATGTTTTTTCTCCACTATTGTTATGGTATAGTATCTAGTGCAATATGCTTTTTCGCATTCAATTTTTTTTCAGTGATACATATTGTTTGAAATACGCATTGCAAACAGATGAGAAATGTGGTCAATCCTACATGAAAGAGGTATAATAAACATTGAAAGTATCGTTAATGTTATGATCACGTCATAGTTGTAAAACAAACGTTTGATGGACATGTCATGTTTCACACACATTGACACATCCCATAGTTGAGGTGTTCTTGATTAATTGCTGACCTTAAAGTGTCCTCAGTTGTTTAATACACTGATTAAAATTTGATATTTTAAAGCCAGTGTGCGTCTTCCATATGTACGCAATTAAAATACAACCTATGGCAGATAATGAAAAAAGTGTATCTGGAAAGAAATAAGAACTATGCTAGTTATTTTTAGACTGAGCTGAAGAATAGGTTACAATTAAAAAACTTCACCATACAGACCAGCAAATCAAAATACTTTGAATTCACAATCTTATATATTCAATAATATTTGATATTTTTATTCTCTAACACGAGAAAGTAAAAAACTAAATACGAAAACAAGTACTACACAAAATTAAGCATGCCACATTCCAGTTATTCACCTACTTGCTCTATTGTTGTCATGATATTTGATGTAAATGTGATTGTATATGTTGTGATACAGAAGTGATGTGATGAAAAAAATATATTGAAAAACATAATGAAAATTGTTGAAATGAAATCATGATGTCATGTAATAAGATAAACGAAATGATTTAATATACATGTAGTTGTGATGCAATGTCACGACAAAGTGCTGCATTCTAAAAGAATGTAATCGAATAATTGTTAAAAGATATTATTTGTACATATATGCATATAATGAAATAAAAAACAAACAAACAAAAAACACAAAAAACGCCACATGCTGAAAATAAAATATTAGCTTAATGCAATCAAATTTCACAATTCGACAGTGCTAAATTCTAAACAGTGCTGAAACAAGAACTTCAAATTCATTAAAATATTATACTAACTGCGAACAGATCTTTTTGAATAAAATACAAACTAAATTCATGTTTTTGAACGTATACCTTAATTAGACTACATTTTCAAACGTCCGTGAATAATCTCAATGTGAATAACTTTTCTGACGCACTTCGGATGTAACGTTGATTCACGGTGGGGAATCACGTGACTTTAATGATAGCTGCAACGGACAAAATGGCCGTTTGATTTCGTCGCTTCGGACGGATTTTGTCAGGTATTTGAATACTTTCACGTTGCACTGTCTCCTGACACCCATACAAACTTACGCGGAATGCTTTGCCTGTTTCTTTGATAACTCTACCATCGTCCTTGCTTCTATAGTTTTCTCAAACACTTAAAAATTCCGACGCCGGACTGCATGTCAACAAGAAAATTCTGTGATAAATTCCACGGACGAACCGTAAAATATGAAAAACCTCCTAAAGTTTGTGTACTTCATAGAAAATTTTGTTACGGAAAGAAATATTTTTTTCGATGCAATTTTAATATTCACTTGATTTCAAGATGTTTGCTTTTTTAAACAAAATGGAGATGTTTTTAGAAAATGATAGCATCAACGGACACGATAGCTTCCACGTACTGATCTAACGTACAGGATAGCTTCCACGTAGAAAGTATGCAAAATTTCCTTTTGATATATCCCTTATGTATAACTACCATTTTTAATAATGTATTTCAACATTGACTGGTAGAGACAGGTTGAAACAGTTTCTGTTAATGGCCAGTGGAATTGCCTAATTGCAAAACCTTGAATTTGCTGGATTATCAAATGTTAAACAACATTGGAACATTAAAAGGGTCTGTTATAAATAACAGTTTTACATCGCTGTCAACTTAAGATTTTCTCGAGTATTTTAAGTCTATAAATGATCCAGATTCTGTGTTTTTTCAACCAGATAAAGATAATATTTATAACACCGAGGGATTTGGAGAAATAGAGACAACATGTACTGAGTTAAACATGCCATTTACCCAAACAGAAACTGTTAAAACATGCAAAAGCTTGAATAATGGCAAGAAGGTTTTGTAGAAGGGTGACATTGATACAGTAAGTAATTACAGAGGAATAACTTTACAAAGTACTTTGGGTAAATTGGTCACAAAAGTTATAAAAAATAGACTGAACTATAGAATGTTCATGTCAACATTGATGCTCAGGCAGGTTTGAGGCGAAACTTGGGAACTATGGTTAATTTTTTTTTGCATGGTCAGAGTAATCAAGTATTGAATAATAATAATAAGAGAATGTATGCAGTTCTGTGGATTTTACTAAGACGTTCGATTATCTTTAAGAGACATCATCTGGTATAAGTTTATAAAGCTAGGGTCAGAGGTAAAATGTTTGATATTGTCAAATCTATGTACACTAATGTAAGTAAAATAACAAAATTCCCATGCATGCTTGGTATGCGTCAGGGAGGATCATTTTCCCTGTTTCTTTTTTCTATGTTATTGAATATTGAAGAATAGTTTATGGTACACGGGTTTAATGGTAAAGATGTTGGAATATAAAACAAGTTTTACTCTTATATGCCGATGATATTGTAATTATGTCTGAGACAGAAGAAGAATTAAAAAAACTGTAAGAAGAGTATTGTGATATGTGGAAACTGGGTGCTAGTTCTACCAAGACAAAGGTTATGATTTGTTTAAAATGCGGACAAATAAAACATTATTTAAAAATTCAGATTTTAGAAATTGTTAATAACTTTACATGTTTTGGAATTGTTTTACTACTGATTATTTTAAACAATATATGATACCTTAGCAATACAAGCTATGAAGACAGTGTAGACACTGAAATCAACTACATGTATTATTCATTATCCATGTATGTCAGTCAGAAATCAGTTGTAACTGTCTGATAAACTTGTACCTATGTTACATTATGGGTCTGAGGTATTGGGATTAAGTGAGTCTCTAGTTTTGGAAAGAATACACTTAAATTTCTGTACAAGATTACTTGGTGTAATAATATAAACAAAAATAACTTTATATATGGTGAACTTGGTAGAACTTCATTCTTAACAGGTTGTAAAGTAATGGTTAAAAATAGTACAAAAGGAGAATCATAGATAGATGTGTTTATGATCTAATGTGCAGATCGTTAGAAATAAGGCCAAATAACAATATTTCTTGGGAAAATTATGTAAAAAATTGTTACAGTCCCTTGGATTTAATGATGTATGGTTATTTCAAGGCGTTGGTGATAATAACTTATTTAAAATATACTAAAAACTAGATTAATTCTTGCATTTATACAAAAATAGATGTCTGATATGAATGATTCATCAAGAGCTAGAAGTTATACTCCATTTCATCCCTATTAACAATTAGTTAATATAGACTAAGTTTAGAACTGCACTATGTAGATTCAGAGTCTTATCACAAAGATTAGAAATTGAAGCAGGCAGATGAAAGGAAATGTAACTACTGTAATGTTTTAGAGGATGATTTTCATTTTCTTGCTAGAAGGTTCACTTTATAATAATATGAGAAAACGTTAACTAAAGACACCAAAACCCCAAATATCCTATTGAATAAATGACAACGGATGAAGTTAGTATCAACAAGAATTAAGCTATGTGCGTACAAAAAGATTTTGAGATTTTATATATTGTTACTATTATAATTGATGTATGCCTCATTCATCTCATGCTGTATATTTGTAGTACATGAGACACTTGACCTAACGTCACCTTACTGTTCTATATTTATGCTTTTGTATTTATATGTGTGCACATGGACCTATGGTCCACTTCGTATGACAATAAATTATCATCAAACTATTTGGCGTGTTCGTAAATCAAACTACATTTGTACTTTCAATGTAGTGTCTGATTTCTGCCAATTCTTGTTTTCGTGTTTTCTCGAACAGGCGTATGTACGAATTTAAAAAAAATAAATTGCAAATTTGTCTTGTCTTTGTACCTTGGCTTTCGGGGCCAAAGTTATCATGTCGGTGGGATTTAGATATCGAAACAGTGTCCTTTGTTTCCAGTGTCGCGTTTGTGTCGTCTCTGCATGATGATATGACACAATCAACATATTTTACAATGGCTCAATGGCTTGTTTGTCCTGCAACGTGGAAGCTATCCTGTATGTTAGATCAGTACGTGGAAGCTATCGTGTCCGTTGGTGCTATCATTTTCTAAAAGACATCCCCATTTTGTTTAAAAAAGCAAAAATTGTGACATCAAGTGCGCATTAAAATTGCATCGAAACAATATTTCTTTCCGTAACAGAATCTTCTATGAAGTACACAAACAGAAGATTTTCAACATTTTACGGTTCGTCCGTGGAACTTACAACAGAATTTTCTTGTTGACATGCAGTCCAGTGTCGGAATTTTTAAGTGTTTGAGAAAACTATAGAAGCAAGGACGATGGTAGAGTTATCAAAGAAACAGGCAAAGCATTCCGCGTAAGTTGGTATGGGTGTCAGGAGACAATGCAACGTGAAAGTATTCAAATACCTGACAAAATCCGTCCGAAGCGACGAAATCAAACGGCCATTTTGTCCGTTGCAGCTATCATGAAAGTCACGTGATTCCCCACCGTGTGATTGTGATTGGGTAAGTTCTTTTAATATTTGCGACTGCGTACGATCCGAAAATTGAAATATTATGATTTTGCATTTATGCTGAAAAGATTTTACGGTTCCTTATATTTGGTCAACATTTTAAAATATTCTGATATTTGTGACAGTATTTGCCACAGATTTGCCACGTAGTTGCAATGGAAAAAACCAACTCTTTTATTAAAAACAGAACATTAATAATTATATATACTAGTATTATTCCCTTTGGAATATTTTAAATGAATTGATGAAACAAGCATGATGATTTCTTCGCCAAACGTCAAACTTAAAAAATGGTTTGTATTGTATGCTTCCCTAAAATTTTCCAAAAAAATAGATAACTTACTAAGGAAGAATATCTGTATGATCACAGTTAAATGTCACATGAAATATCCCTGACGCACCGAATGATTAACAGAAGTCGACACGCAATAGATCTCGACGCTATATATATATGATGTCATTTCTTTTACAAGCAAATGACGTTACGTAGGAATGACAATGTACACATTCTAATTTTAAATATTCCATTTTAAAATGTCGTAAAATGTGAAAAGTAAGTAATAAATAACAACCTCTTTCCTCTTGTTATCCATGGTGTATGTTTCTATCGCGTGGGCCCTTCACGCTAAGCTGTTAGGGCGGCAACGACTGATTGAAAACAAAACTTTATTTCCTTATACACTATTTTCAGGAACGCTTAATTATTAATCAGTAAAAATTAAATTAAATTAATTATGTCCTTTAACACTGGCTGAAAAAAGTAACGTTCGTTATGACAGAGAGCAGAAAAGACTGGATAATGTTAGAATGACAAAGCTTGTATGTTACCTTCGTTTTTACACTTACATATGACGTTTATTATATTCATGGCCGACGGCTGTTCTATGACAGCCGAGTAAAGACACAAATTTGTGGATTTGAAACTGACAGCACCAGCATCGACCTGTCAATCATATTGATCCGTTGAACAGCCTTTCTTTATATAAATCAATGCTACGATGTTAACATTACTTAATACACGTACATAATTATAATTTTAAAACATGGATTAAATAACGTGTTTGGAAAGAAAACCTAGGTTATAAATATCCTGCTAAATGCCGCACGTACCAACGTCGGACAAGGTGACTAAACGTGAAAAATTGCATAAAGATATATACAACACTATCTACTGTTAAGGAGCGGCTCCATTGTCATAATAAGTCAATGAGAACATAGTCCTGTAATGTCTTTTTATCATATGAATGAGTCGAAGGTAGTAAGAGTTTTCCTTTACCGTCACTACCAAACTGTTCAATCAGATCCTAGAAATGCTATTTCCTTGCTGTGTCACCTTTTGCGATTCAGATCAAGGCAAAAATATGCTGTAGGATTATGGAGCTGTTTTTTAAAATTATTTTCATATTGTTTTAATGAATGTGATTTAATTCTTTACACTGGAGATCTGAATGTGAGATTGTTCCAAAAACTACAATATTTACCTCCCTTGAATTGCCAGCCATTTCTTATTTCTTAGTAGAGAACAGCCAAGTAAAAGTATATTTATAAATGTCTTGTATTGATGTTCATCAGATTTGGTTTACGGAATCAAAGAGTGCTAATTATTTTATGAAATGTGAAATGTCTGCACTTTGTTTCTTATGTCCCTTTTGGTAGAAATTTTTGCCTGCAAGTCTTTGTAAAGCAGTTTGTGTATGAAAGTTTACTTGTTGATAACTATTGCGCCATTAGTAGCTATTCAGTGATATTTCTGTTTGATAACATTTGTATTTATGACGAATGTTGATAAAACTGAAATGAGGGTTATATGCATTATAAGTAGATTTTTTTCTGTCCTTGTCATCCACTAAGTCAGTGCGTATCGCATCTGAGCAAAATTGTTAAGACGGTAATCACCAGCAATGTCATTAAGTGTGGGGATAGAAGCGCACTCATCCCGAGCTAAAAAATATTAGAACAAAACAGTTCAGCCAGTAAGGGACACCGAAAAACTGTACTCTGCATGTATATATGCAGCCATATCAGTATCATTGAGCCATATTCATGTTAGAGAGCTATATATAAGCAAAAAACTGAAGTAAAGGGTTCTTTAAATTCCCTAAACCAGCATACCTTGCTAAGCTAAAAAATGATGTATCTAGGTCAGCGTTTTTTTGTGTGTTTTTATTTTAAAATTCAAATGGTTTAATTAACACTGGCTTGTTTTTCATTGGTCAATTCATTAAAAGTTGAGAAGCTGATCAATGTTTGGAACGGCAAGGAATTCTTTCACATCAACATGGTCTTGATTAGTTCCAGTTTTACAAAGTCATTTGAAAAAAATGGTGCCTCATGGACAGCATATTGGCCTCGCCTCAATTTTACTTCCACGTGTTAGACTTTTTGTTGACCCATACCCTGTTCTCAGCAGTCAGCTTTGAACAAATAACAACATGCCATGGTCAAAGTCAAAGGACCGTTTCAACATCAAGATTATTCACATATCAACGTTCGAACAGTGATGAATCATAGTTTATAAAGAGTTTGGTATACAAGATTAGCTGGAAAGTATAGATCAGCTGTCAAACATTATGTAGGGAGCAAATTCCAGCGAAACCAGGAAACACACACAGCAGTGATAGTTTAAATCGCCTCCCGAAAAGACGTACCTATACTTGTTTTCAAAAAAACAATTCAAACAATTTCAGCGGCAATAGAAGAAGGAAAGGAAAACTATTTTATACTTCATAAATGTTTTGGTTTGCCACTGACAGAAAATTCTAAATCAAGTTTGGAACGTTATAGTATATGTACACTAAACCTAATATTTCGTGCTTTCAAAACCATCTCTTAAATAATCGTTCATCGTCAGCCAGACACAATAAAAAGAAGTAACAAAATAGTATTGTAACAAATTATTGTTATTAAAACACTTAATGGATATTCCCTGTCTAATTGCACGTTGCTATTTTCACTGAAGCTCCACTATGATACAGTTGCGGATGTAATGAAGACATATATAACCTAACATAGCCTTGAGGAACATTTCTGACATGGCGGTTTATTACAACGTTCTTTATGTTACTATACTGTTAAAATGACGCGCTGCATGTTATGAAAGTGATAAATGGTTTTATGTTTCTGCATCACTGCTGTAGATGAAATCTTTTTTGTGTCAAATTCTTATTCAAGAGACCTTTCAACTCGTGAATATTGTTCACTTTTGAATAATGATCATTGCAAAACCAACCAATTAAAACTGCATTATTATGTGCATATCAATTGCTTAACGTTCCATTCATCAGTCAGGCTGTCAGCCAGTTCGTTAGCTGCACGTGAACTCCGTGCTTGAACATTTACCTATTGGCTTATATTACATTTTTGATAAAGGCATTTTTGACGTTTCCTTAAACATCAATTTCAAGGGAAAGTGGTAGGCTTTACATACTTATTAGCGGCCTTGAAAAAGTATCGCAGTGTTTTTAAATAATAGCTTACTTTCAATCAGCATACTTTTTAAAGCTAACTACTGCCTTTACCAGTGTAAGGCGATACACATAACTCGATACAGTATCGCAATTTTGGCATGAGCGGCCACTCATCTCTCCTTACACATGGCATCGCTTATGTAACAGTTAAAAATCCACATATTCGCCAGTCCAAAAGACAACAGTATTTTTGGTGAAGCTAGTCACCTACCACTGTTGTAAATATAGTGTAAACTTGGCAAACAAACAGACAGTACTTATAATTGACTATCGTCGTCTAAGAAGATAGACGGCCATTATATTAGTAATGCTAGAATTTTAGTAAAAATGTTATCTATTAGACAGACCAGAGCATCGCTTACCTCATTGCAGGACCACAATTTATAACCATTGTATTTGCTATCCGTGAAAAACGCTTTGGTTTCATTGCATGCTAGAAAAAAATGGGGTTTTATTTTCTGGCAAATGCCTTATTAAGACTCATCAAGCTTTGAGGCGTAACTTACCATTAAATGACCATAACACTTTTAAGAGTAGCATTTTAAAAGATTTGCACTCCTCAAAAAAGAAAGTGTTTTTAATAAACGCCGTAAATTTGGCCTAGGTTATCTTCTAAAAAAGCTAAAAAGCAGGTCGCTTCCTTTTTGGTAAGAAATTGTAACCATGCGTAGAAAATATTTGTGAAGCAAGACCGAGTTCGGTTATTATATCAATGCCCCAAACTTTCTATATGCAAATTCAAATTTCTTTATGGTCCTGCGCCGTATCTATTAGCCTGAAAAAAGGTTTGTAAGGCCCTTCATTTAGATTGTTTATTGTCCCGGCCGACCTTGGATTAATACCCGGATGAACTTGCCAAGACCCCAGTATGACTCCCATGCATACAGGCACCTAACAATATTTAAAAAGTGGGGGTGTTTTTTTAAAATCTGACTGCAAACCAAGTCAGTTTTGTCCAAATATTTCGTTTATTTAGCCAAAAACTGTGCAAAATGCCAGTAGCCAAAGATAGGTGTGCGAGCGCACAGACCAAACATGCATTTCCAGTATAATTTGGTTGTTGAACTACTTTACCTAGTAGATTCTTTATTTGGTGTAATAAAACAGTGTTGAAGAAGGAAGAGAATATATACATTTGGTAATGTTTACGATCGTTATAATTGTCCGATATATTTGTCTCGAAGTTTAATAACTGTATTTAACTATCATGTGTATACGAATGCTATAGGCCTACCAAAACTTGTTATTCAGAAAAACGCGTTTACGTCAAAGATCTTCTACGCAACCGGAAGTGGATATTTTCATTTTTATATGAATCAATACGAAATGTATGACAGAATAACTTTTCTTTTCTTGTTTCTTCCAAGCATTTTTTGTTTGTGAAGCCTCCTTCTTAGCCAAGTTGTAATATAGTCTTACTGAACAGTAACATGAAATAGTTCATACTATGGGGATGTCACCCACTTTGACCAAAAAGAAGAAAGTGCGAAAATCCATGAAATTTATATTCAGAATGGCGTGACAAAATGAACACGAAAAAGTATGAATCTTGACCGTCTAGATTTACCATACAAGTATATATTTCCACAAAATAAAATTACTTTTTTCTTTATTCTTTTACTATATGTAAAAAGCGCCACCTTGTGGTACAAATATACTGTTTTTGGTACATCAACATTTTTTATAGTTTATATCATCATTTATACTTTAAAAAAATTGTCCAGCACCTATTAAGAGTGAACGCTAAACTTCGATTAAAGATCGTGACTTCGCCTTTAAGAAGTTGGTTTCTAAACGTATATATCCAATGTTAAGCCGAGATAAGCATTCATTAAAGACACTCCCTCTATCCGGCTCATCATAGAAAGTATATACGATCATCGGCATTGTATTTATTATGAACTTGATCATACATTAATTACAATAAGAAAAAAAGAATTAATTACAATAAGTTTTAATGAAATGCGCTGAACGAGTATTACCATGTAATAATCACCATTGTAATTGATACCTGTCATGTTAAAGAAACATTAGAGTTCAAAGAGTTTTATTTTAATTGTTCACCAGGCATGATAAACATGATATAAGATAGGTCTTCATTTAATTAAGACACAGGTGATTAATTTGTATTTTCATAAGTTTCAAGTTTCAAATTTATTTTACAAACGCCTTTGGCCATTTACAAATCATGGCCAGAATTGGAGCGCGGTTGTAAACACAGAGTATTGCCCCTTGCTTATAAGGCCTGTGATAATCGATTGTTTCCCTTTTTACCATAATATATGTTATCAAATGAGTGATTTGATATTGGCCCTTTTATTTGTCCGAGGGCATTCGTATTGGCCCGAGCCCGTAGGGCGATGGCCAATACGAGTGCTAGAGGACAAATGATAGTAACTCGTCAGAAACAGAGAGTACATGCAGAGCTGTAAATAGAAATACCTCTAATATATCCATTTTTGAAATAAACATATTGATGTGTGTATTCATTTTCTTAGTTGGAGCATTTTTTATCCTTTAAATGGGTTTTCAGACAGAAACTGATTAAAAGTTGATTTCATTTTTGCCATTCAATCTTCAATGCTGATTTCAACAGAATTCAAGATGGCGGCAGTTTTCGTTTTAAAGAAACTGAACACTTGAAAGTATCAGCCAATCGAAGCTCAGATTTCTGAACAGCCAATATTGGTAAGTGATATTGGCCCTAGTTTTTTTGTTATTGGTCCTGTCTTTCAATTTTATGATACCTCTTCCTATTTCATTACGTCGGGTAGTTAAAGAATATTAGAGCCAATAAACAAAAGTTATTTAATAAAGTCACTTTTAACTACACTTCGTTGAATGCTATCGACTATTGTATTGCTGTATTTTCGGCTGTCTTTATTCAAGCGTGAAATGACCATGTGCTTGTTGGGTCAAGATATTTCATTGTATCTCAGGACTGTTTTCTTGATGTTTTAAAGTTTTATTCAAAATGCTGAGAGATAATTAATGTAAGGAATGAAAGATACAATATTATGACGGTCTAGACAAAATAAACAACAAAGAGTACAAACTAATAACTATATACAGATGCAAGTCAATACAAAATTCGTTTGTGAAAAATGTCTCAAAAACAACAACAAAAAACATTAAGAAGCAGAGACATCTGCAAGTATTTCCTTCCTTATTTTCCTAGCATTTGCTGTATTACGAATAGTTTTGTTACTTTTGCTAGACATCAAATAAATTTTCTAATAGAGGGCCAGGAAGTGGTAACGGAGTATTCTATGCGTAGATTACTGTAAATTGGACAATATGATAAAAACATTTTATCTCACTCACAGTGTTATTCAGATTCAACAACATTTTATGGACATAAACTACATGATTTTTCGATCTTGTCTGTCAGTTTCTGTCATCCGTTTTCAATTTCAAGTGAAGGTGAAGGTGAAGAAAGTCTATCGTGTCCATTTCATTCGTATACTTTCGCTGTTTATCGTATCTAGGTTCTTTTCAAATTTGAATTCAAATAATAATAATTCATTTTGGACTGGTTTGCAAGCATATCGTTCCAGTCTTGTCCATTCTTGTACATTTTGATCACACATATACTATTTTGTAATGTAGAATGTTACACTTCATATCTTATTCCGGCAATCCGAATACAATCACCAGATTACTGTATCTTTTTCACTTAAGAACTTGCACTTACTCAAAATTGTATTTTATTGTATTTCTTTTTCTCATTGTCAGGCAAGTCAAAATTACTTAAATCATCTGGTCCCGGAGTAGCATCATTTTAGTAGCATAATTCAGTCTGTTTTCGAAAGAAACCGTTTAATTTCATGTAAACCATTTAAAGGGAAACAAATGCGAAAGTGATAAGCGATAACTTCTATCGGGTTATTTCGTTGGAGACGAAATAATAAATGAAATGAGAATGTCCTTCAGCAGGCAGTGGTTCGAACACAACGAACAGACTGTGTACAAAAATAGATTTCTTAACGGTACTATGCACGCTATCCCGAAAATCTACATACTAAGCCGCCGAAAATGTGGAGGTTTCCGGAATATTTACAAAGCGTTGTACATTTGAAGTACGGTAAGCTTATTTCCTTGATTAAATTTGACGAGCGTTTGTCTACAGCAGTCTTAAAACCTAAAATTCGAAATTACTTTTTGGTCATATTAGAATAATCGGAAAGGAAATGATATATTGAGGAATTTAGGTGGTCATACTTGTATGCCTTGACGTTATGTCGGCTCCGAGGTGATGAGTAGCGATCACGTGACTGGAGATCAAACTGAAAATCGTGGTTTCCCCGAAACGAAGGAAGTTAATGAGTCAACAGAAGTTTTAGACTCTAAAGGTGTAGTGAATCTTACTTGTAGCTTAAAGTTAAGCACACGACGCACAATTCAAGAGTTCATACAGCCATGTTTGTGCACCAGATTAGTTTCATCAGTACGAAGAACTTCTTCATTTATATCTTCAAACTTTTTAAAATGGTGTGCGCAACATTTCTTACAACGTTTCTAACTATTTTAATGGAAAAGAACAAATAAATGTTCAACATTGAGAAAGAGTTTTTGAAGGCTAACACTTGTGTCTTATTAATAATTATCTTCGAAATTTATTATATTACTCATATTATTATTTATTTTATTTTTCTCCCTACCCTTTTCTGACATTTAACTTTGTGAGCGGTTAAACGGATGAAAAGAGATACTTTCCTTTATTCCACAACGCAAAGGTCACTAAAGACTGTCCCATCCCAGCCGTAGACTCCACTGGAAAAAAGGGTCCTATGGGCGACACATCTTAATATAAATACCCGTTCGTTAATCTATGAAAGAAACGAAACGAAAACGAGAATCTTAGAATGCTCCTGACGCATTCTGCATTCGGAAGAGAAGGTTAATAATTTCAATCTGAAGAAGATAGTGACTGCAATGTTATGCTTTTTGGTGTATTGTAAACGTGAGGTATTTAGTACCTACCTACTGCGTTCAAGTGACTTAAAATCAGAATGCGTTTGTCTGCAAACTAGAGTTGGACGATGAGATCACTTCACATGTTTACCTTGTAACCTAAAAGGTAATAGCGTTATAAGTCGCCGGTGGAAACCGGCGACTATATTTGATACGCTTTAGGATTCTTCAGCCGGTAGTTTCCCAGGGCTGACCAACTAAAATTACTAACAGTCTTTCGGATGAGACTTAAAAACCGAGGTCCCATGTATGGGTGAAAACCTGGCATGATAAAGAACCAGGGGTGTCTCTGGAATTGGGACGCTTTCTGTATCTTGCAATATATCCCCCGAAACCTAGAATAACTAAACTCTTCTGGGGGCGTTGGTCATATGGGAAACCGGTACCAACGATAAAACCCTAATATACCATACCATTCAGCCGGTAGGAGAAGTTATTAAAATGTATGAACTTACGATTTTGTTCTGACATCTTACATTGATTGTTTGAAACAAAAACAAAAAAACTATTTTAAAAATCGCGAAGGAAGTTGAAGTTCGCGCTAAAATTGGCCATTTTAATTTAAAAAAAACCGTTTAAAATGTGAAAAATAATGACGCTCCCCAGACCGGTGTTTACAATATCATATACCAAGAGAAAAGATCCGCCTAGACCAGACCAAATCGACTTTTTAAAGGTTGGCGTGGAGGTGTAACAGCGTCGCAGGAAAATAACAACAATGAACATGAAGTAGGTATGCATAAGTTAATATTTCCATTGCCTAAATAAATATCGATTTCAGCTTGTTTTGTTAGATTTAGCAGTAATTTCGGATTATCGTTTGTTCGGATACTTCACTCACGTTTCAATGCACTGGAAAAAATTAAATGGTACCTTTGAGTTTAATGTGCTTCTTATTTAATATTGACACGAAAGACCCATTTTTGTAATTCACAGGTCAAGTTTTATAAATTAAATAGTAAACAGATGGACTGCACCCCACCACTAGGGTCTGGTTAATTTAACAGTTTAACAGGCCTGTTTAATGGGTCACAATACACTTGTACTATAATATTATTTATTTTTGACCAATGATAATGTATATATTTCACATATAGTATATGTATTATATATAGTGTAAGTGTAGTTACCCGAGAGCCGAATATTCTCATCTGTAAGTGCAGCCAGTGATAGATTCTTTTTCTTGCATACCATATTCGATTTATAGCAGCAGAAATAAAATAAAAGTAATGACTTATATTTACGGTCTATTTTCTTGAAGTAATGTATAAATTTACACATTCATTCATAAAAGTAGTTCTTTCTGACATCATCAAGTCATCTTATACCAGGGGGTGTAAGATGAGATTTTCCAGCACTGGTAAAAACTGCAGATATCCCGATCTGGTATGCATGAATAACTTATCCGACAGCTAGTACTGCAGT
Organism: Saxidomus purpurata; assembly: GCA_022818135.1. Classification (NCBI taxonomy): domain Eukaryota; kingdom Metazoa; phylum Mollusca; class Bivalvia; order Venerida; family Veneridae; genus Saxidomus; species Saxidomus purpurata. The sequence continues at coordinate 20,729,859 of JAFMSR010000001.1, read as the reverse complement.
ATCAACATCTAGCAGTAGTCACATTTGAAAATAAATTGTACCTTATTGACCACTGTGGTTATATTTCCAACATTTCCTGTAATTCAACAGGCATAATCATTAAAGTTTAAGAAATGGTTGCATTTGACATCACTACTTACAGTCTGTAAATAAATTAGCTTCACACTCCTGCAGCATATAGCAAAAATAATAGTTTGACTTCACATAAGATGTTTTGTTTGTATAAAATCTTTGGGATTGAACACCAGCATCCATTTATATTTTCAGCCCTGAAGAACAGCTGTCATGTATAAAAGACCTCTGCAGGCAGAAGATACAGTATGTTGTTCAGAGTATAGAAAATGGACGCACTCTAAACATTACCACAGAACTACAAGATGTTCTAACTTTTTTATTACAGTTATCAAGATTTGTTTGTATTGATAGTTGTATAGGATTTGGTAATGAATCACTTGAGATACTGGATAATTTACATTCTGAGCACAGCATTTCAGAAATAGAAATATTGTCAAGACAAGGAAGAAAATATGATATTCCTGTTGAAACTCTACAGTGTCTTATTGATTCGGGACTTAAGGTTAGAGGCATTTCAGAGTTGCTTGATGCTAGTAAGAGAACAGTTGAGAGAAGAATGGAAGAATTCAATCTATCTGTCCGTCAGACTTATAGCGACTTGTTACCGGCGACCTTTGATGCTTTGCATCAATGGTTTTCTTGTTAACATGATTGATGAAATACAATACCTCTAATGTGGTATGTTGACTGATTCACTTGTGAATGGTGTAAACTGTTAGCTAGACTCTAAATTAGAAAAAAAGATGCAACAGTTAGTGGTTAACATAACAACAGCAAATAACTATAGTATTCTTCTATTAATGTAGATCTATTATATGTTGTAATTTGTGTAAACTTCAAAGCAACAAAACTGTTTAAAGTGACATTATGCACATTTTTAAAGTAAAATTCCAGCTGAAATAGGTGGGTGTGAAAAGGGTAGAGGAAATAATAACTTTTAACCCAATACAACAAACTTTTCCTGCTACCAGTATGAAATAATAACTTTCCAAATATTACTTTCGCTATTTTGACTGGGAGAGTCAATTTAAGAAATAAACAAATGCATGCAGGAGTAGCTTCCCTTCCCGAGCAACACTAATAACACAAGGGAGATCACTGCCAAGGAAGGAATTATTATTTCATTTGTCCATTTTTTTTAATTTCTAAAGCACCAACTTCTAATATTAATGCGGCATTATCATTAGTTTAACACATTTAAATGCACAGCAACCGAAAATTGCTTTTATAAAACTGTCACCAAAAATACACTATATGCAGTAAGATGAGTATAATGTCACTATAAGTTTGTCTTGCTAGGATCATAATCTGCTGGATATCTGTTAATGGTATATTTACAGGGTGACATAAATATGTGTTAAAAGGTGAACACGTCTGATAAAGGACACAAGGTATTGTTTTGATTTAAGTATAAACCTCTTGCATGGTATGTTTAGGGAACATTTCAGTTTAATTGTGAATTATGAAAACTTTTAGCAGGATACTCTAATTAAATCATAGAATACTAATGAGTGGTTGACATACAACCCATTTAAATTCTAAATTAGACTTACAGTAATAAAGATTTATGTTTAATCTGACTACAATCTCATTGAAAGCTTTCAGTGTATTTAAAGCAGGAACATTGTTTTACAGTTTCTCTTGCTAGGCCATAATGTCACGTCCTTACTGCTGCTGTAGGTGTATAAACAACGTGGCGTATTCCAACGGCATTGACGAGTACACTGGGTCTGGGACCCCTTATCATACTCTTATTAGAGCTGGCTTACAGGTACGGGATCCTCAAAGGCTATCGCGATGTCCTTCCTAGAGAAGCCAGGATGCAAAGAAATTAGAAAGGGTCATTTACCATACCCCAAAATGATAGTTAGAAACAAATTTTGAGAGTCACAAAGCAAGCTTCTAAATAAAAAGAGGGCCAAGATGGCCCTGTTTCGTTCACCTAGCTACTAGTGGCTGCAATACAAGGTCAATAGCATCGAAAAAAAGCCCGGGGTCAGATTTGAACAATCTTCGTAGAGGTCACTATATAATGCTACAGTCAAAAAATCTAAGCTCTGTGACAAGAATTTTAAAAGGTTTTCCCTAACAAACGTAAAATCAAATAACCCCCCCCCCCCCCCCCCCACACACACACACACACGGGTCAATTTAGACCCGGGGTCTTGATTTGAAAAAAACATGGTAGATGTTTAGAAAGGAATGCTAAATATCTAGGATCTATGTCATGTGGTTTCAGAGAAGAATTTTAAAGGTTTTCTTATATAAGCCTTTGTAAAGACAACGCTACAACTAGTACTTTAGGTCACAAAGGGAGACTACTCAGGCGCGTAGGAGCTGGGGCCGCTGGGGCCGCTGGGGCCCAATATTCTGGCTAGTAACGGAAATGGGGCTGCGAATATTTGATACCGATTTTCTTAATAATCGTATTTTAAATAAAGCTACGCGCATATAGATCAATACCAGTCTGACACGATATTGAATAAACAGGTCACCATGTCATAATTAAACCTGTGACCATCTAGCTAATTGGCGTGCGAATGGCGTGAAAACAGTCGGCGGATTATTCGCTCCGCACTCTCCTACAGCGCAGATACCACGACCTCAATTTAGTGACATTGCGTGACATTGTGAAGGTGTTTCAGGACATGAAGCCTACATCACGGCTGTTGTTTTCGGAAGTAATGACTGTCCTTAAGCTTGTACTTGTGATGCCAGCAACGAATGCTACCAGCGAACGGTCCTTCTCGGCACTTCGGCGGCTAAAAACCTACCTGCGATCAACAATGACCCAGGAAAGACTGACCGATTTGTTGATCCTCCATGTCCACAAGGAGACCACTGACATTATGAACTTGGAGACTGTGGCAAATGAGTTTGTCAGTGGTATGGAACATCGAGTTTCCATTTTCGGCAAGTTCTGAATGATCGTGCTTTGATTATTCGACACAGTGTGCATATTCATGTATTAAATCATTAATGTGTTTGAATTACTGTGACAATTTATAACTGTATTTGGTACAGAAATAGAAAATATGAAATAAATATGAAATAAATGTAATAGTGAATAAATGTTACGAAACGATAATAGTTTTAAATCTATCAACTATTTTAACCGAAAAAGGTTTAGATAAAAACATGAAAATAAAACCTGAACTCACTGGAAATCGAGTCTTTCAATGCTTAAAATTGAAAAAAATCTCGACCGGAGGGGACACCCCTCCCGAGCCCACCCATTCCGTGGCCCCAATGTCAATTTCCTTCCTACTAGTAGTACTTCAACATTTTACAAATCTCAGAAACTTTTGCATTATTTCACTGTCCTATAGCTAAGCTACTGTTCTTAAAACTCAGTTTGACTTAAAGTAGCATTTCCAAAAGAGTTTTATAAGATGGTTTTCCATGTAAAAAGATCAATTTAAGTATAAAGTATTGAATACAAGCTAAGGAAAAATGACGATTCTCTTGTAACTTGGAATGTCCTATGGAAAAGTAGTCTTCTTCTTAATCCTCTTTCTCGTTTTTGCCATTGATTTGACGCCAGAAATATCCAGGGTGTGAAGGCTGCCCTGTACACCGATGACCTAGACTTGTGGTATGCTGAAGAACATGTGATTATTGTATCGATTGTATCACGTGCCCAATAGATCACCCGCTCCAAAAACAAAACGGTTACCATCACAAGCCTCTGTTCATCGGTGAAAATGGTAAAAGCTTTCGAGCCTTCTAAGCATATTTTCCAGTCGGCATTAACAAAAACATAGAACCAATATGACCGACACTTTATTCGTGATTAGTCACATGTAAGAATTCTGAGACCAGTTCTGTAGTTCAGTGACATAGGCCAATGAAAGCTATATCGTCTATGGAATCACGCCAATCAGTTGAAAAAATTGTCTCGAACTTTTTCAGTTATAGATAATTCGGCACTTGACAGCATTCAAAACTGGTGTGCTGAATTATTTCATTCTATTTTTCTATTGGCACAGATATTTCCAGGAATTGGTCAGTGTCATCTGTTTTTTTCAAGCAACTGATCACAGTTCGCTGCTCTGTACGCTAAATCTTTTCATGGCCGCTTCTATTGTGTCACGGTAAATGTGCGTTCAGTTGAGTTTCCACGAAGCTTAGATTACTGAAGTTGTTGACGTGCTGTAATGCGTTGATTGGCGATGTGAACTGACCTGAAAGTATGACTAACTTATAAATTCAAGACAAACGAACAATCTGAAATAGACAGAGATTCACGTAGGATTATTGTTTTTATCTCCGGCAAAAATATCACTTCTAACTAAATGTTTAAAGTCCAAGGATCTCTTTGAATTTTCAGATTTATTTGTAAAATAATATATATTATAATATTTAGCAGGATAATGAAAGAACCATGTTCTATTCACTAGTAAACAATGTCGACATAATTATTTCTTTTGTATTCAAATCGTTACTTCACGAAAAAGAGATAGCCTTTCTTATTTTTACAATATCATTGGAAAAAAATACTGGTGTATACTTCGAGCATGTGCATACATTAAAAAAGTTAGGTTAGGAATGTTTTGGTATTTAAAAAAGTGGTCATTTCCGCTGGTAAGATATCTTTCCTGGTAAAATAAGAGCTACTTGTAATTATGGTCCTAAGACTTTAAAACCTACTCTCTTTTATTGCTTTAGTTAACGTGTTGACGTAATTTAACACAGTAATCATTAGCGGTATGAATTGCGTTTGAAATGTATACGATTCATGTATGGGTGTGGACAACTGTTGTATGTCTGCTGGTCCTACAATCGTTCTGTCTTTTGGGGAAAGCAGACAATCTCCATACTTTAAACCCAGATGAAGTAAAAGCAAATCAAAACTGACTGACAGATTATTTTAACAAATCTTTTTAGAAATACAGAGACAAATTAAATTTTATGTTTTCAAAAGAACATAATTTATCCACCATATTATGCAGCAGACGTCAATTATAGAACATTTCGATAGATATATCGCAGACAGCGCGCGTTTCAACAACTGTACTGTGAAATTAAATTACTTATGAATGTGCTTGATTTGTCTTCGAAACAAGCTAAATAAACTGAGCATGAGACTGCAGACAAGTTCTAGATATTCAGGAACTAGAAATTAATATTGTGCAAGAAAAAACAACAGTATATCTTATAACAGTATAATTAGTCTGACTGACCTTGTAACAGTATAATTATTCTAATGTTATACAAAATAATTCAAGATGTACACATATGAAATGTAATTAGAGACATGTGCTCAAAACAATTGATTCAGTACTTAATCAAAATCATCTTTTATGTACCTTTTCTAGTCTTGAAGTGTAACATTTGACGTGAACAATCCGATTTTTCTATCTGAAGCTAAGACTTAATTGTTGGAAGACATTTATAAAGACTTTTAAACCAAAGACCAAACAGGAAGTCTTATCTTTGAATCTTTAATACGTTATAGACACGAACGGTTAATGTGTAAACCTTTTTTATTAAGCAACATAACACAAATCAGAGACGTTTGGGACGAACAGTCCGGAAGTTTCATAAATGACAACTTTCTGTTAACTAAATTACGGGTCAGAACAAACTGGGTACATAACTGGTTAATTTGAAAAGAAAGCATCTCTCAAGAATATATCGAAATACTACGAGCTCAACAGAATAGCTGATGCAAATTTTATTATACACGCTCTTTGACGCTTCGCATAAAGTTATAAAACTAGACAGCCTTCGTATTAAGCAGATCAATTTACAGCAACTATCAGAACGCACTTTAAAAACACCAACAACAGAAGAGAAATGGTCAATAATTATTATTCAACTTTACAATATTACACACTGTATTAGATCAATTGCACACATGATATGAAACAGGTAGAGCTATAAAAAGCATAACTAAGCCAATATGAGAAAAGCGGGGCCATTACGAGAAAACATGTACAATGTGGAATTCAAGCATTCTGATTGGCTTCACAGAGAGGGCCAATACGGAGAAGCCACTTCCGTTAGAGTTTTAAATGACGCCATTTTGTTTCAGTTGATATGCAGACTTTTTAGACTCCTGCTGATATCTTATTTTACTAAGTTAAATACAAATAAAATTGTTATTGTTACAAGAACATTTATATTCTTGTTTTTTTTTGCCAATATGTTGGCCTTCGGCCTTCGGCAAATACGACCACACTCGGATAAATAACAAGGCCAATATGAAATCACTTAATTAATAACACTTTAATATAAATAATACTTTATGCTGGAATAGAACCTGGTTAAATGTTCATTCAGCACACCGTTCAATGAGAGCAAAATAATTTCGGCGGAAAATTATTCATAATGCAGAAAACACAGATCACAAATTTAATTTAATGAAATTATAGTATAGCATAGTCTTTACAACATTCTGAACACACTTGTATTTGAAACAAACTGGCATATTTGGAAATTATACAAACTTTTCAGATCAAAGTGTATCAGATAGGAAACATATAAATTTCTTAAAGCTTAATATCAAGTTAATTTTTAATTTCCACGGCCAATGTAACCCATATAAAACGTTACGAATGAGATGTGGTAAAACATATTTCGGTCTATATATGTGTTATAATTTAACCACAAATCTGCTCTTGATTTTGTGATGTGGTGACAAAAAAGAGAAAAACACTAAATGGTTAAGAATCAGTCGTTATTCGTGTTTATTTTCGCTTTCGAAACAAGGACCGGATGCATTTTTTGAGTTTCTTGCTTGTGTTTTTTTTCACTCTTTTTCTTTCAATTTTCAGAAACTGTCAAGCTGATTGAAGAAAAAAAAAGAAACAAATCTTTGCTCTTGTTAAAGCAACTTTTTACACTTAATGACATAGTCTTGATAATACGAGAGAGAAAGCAAAAACAGACGTGAGATAACAGTTAATATAATAAAATCTTTAATAGCAGAACAGAGAGCTCAAGTGCAGTGTTTCAAGATGGTTTCAAAACAGGCGGAAATTATGTTAAAGAGATGTATTGGAAAACCAGAGTAAGGGTACAGATACTCATTACCGTGTAACAATTTGTGGCACCGAAGAACTACCAGCTGCTGTTTTTATAAGTGCAATTATTAAAATGATATACAAAACTCATGTAAGCTTTATGTTTACATTGCGGTTGATGCTCATATGGAACGAGTTTTACGTTACATACGGTTACTGTATTACATTATTTTCACAAGAGAGCGTTTAACTATGTGTTATCAAGACATAGTAAAGTGATAGCAGAGGAGCAAATGCTTAAAAATTGGAATATATGATAGAAAAGTTAACAGTTCTAATTCTAATTGTAACAAAATATTTTTAAAGGTGACGTTATTTGTAATATGGGTAACAAAGTAACGGTCAAACAATTGAACGCTTGTTTGACGTCAGAGCAGATACAGCTCGTGCAGTCGTCATGGAAACAAATTAAATCAGACCTTCCAAATCTAGGACTGACCATCTATCTCAGGTAAAATTTACATAAGTTTCAACATTTGTTCTAATTAACATTATACAATTTGTTTGGTTGTACACGGAAACAAGCGTCAAGATATTATTAATTTCAAATTTTACTCCATTTTGTTGTGATGATTCCAACATTCTATGAAGTAATAACAATTAATACGAATATAAGACAGTTGCTCTAAAAACTCCATATTCAAATTTGATATGTGCATAGAAATCAAAATAATTTTACTTGTTTGTACCGCACTGATTATTCGGAAAACTCGGCTTTGATCATATATAACTTTTTTGTATCAGTTTCAGAACAAAACACTAACGGCACAACAGTCATATCTAGATGTTGACATTTCATTTCGAATACTCACTAATAAGTTATCATTTTAAATTTTTTTAAAACATACAATGGATAAAGCACCATTGCTGCAAATGTATCGACGCTTAAAACAGATTGCGGGCATTTTATAAACAAATCATATGTACATGCAAACGTGTTTACATCAGTGACTAGACATTTTAGTAACTACATTAGCTTTTTCCTTTTTGTGTATCACACTACACCAACTGTTTATTATATATATGCCTTAAGTATTGAAAACACCAACAATTTAGGAGTGTTGCCAAGATGAGCATTGACTTAAAAAGTCTGCCGAGACTGATGTTACGTATTTGTGCCCCTACAAATGTGTCTATTTTTAGATGCTGCAAAAATATTTCTATAAAGGGAACATCTTTTCATTAAAACTCATGTTTGTGTCACAGGTAAGAGTTGTGAAAGCAGTCAATGACAAAGTCATTTAAGAAAACGTGCCTGTAAAGAAATAAGTATGACGGCACTAACAACTGATGGCAGTCTAACATTAGAAGTAACAGAAATGAGTTGCTGTACACATATTTTGCTGAATCATGAGTATTGTGTCAACACTGAGTGTGGTGTAAATGCGATCATTTTCTGTTGGCATTTTTCCAACAATACTTCCATCACAACAAATAGTCTTGCCAGTCCTAACTTGATAAGTAACCTTTTAATGAAATTGATCATGCAAAACATAATAAAACAATGCCCTATTTGCTTCTTTGTCTCGGGCAATCTATGTCTTCAATATATTTCACAATGATAAGTGGTAATATTGGCCAGACTTGAGACTGTCATTAAATAGCGAGTTCCCGAACTTGTCTCCATGATGTCAAAGTCCAATGACATCGAAAAATAACAATGAAATGGAAACATGCTTTAATTGGTCTTAAAGAAATTACCGAGATGGTCGAACATCCAGAACATATAAGCTGGGAAATAACATTTCTCCACACATTTTTTCTTTTTGTTATATCCGTTTTATGCAAAAAGTAGTAGTGCGTTTCTTTCAACCTATAGACATGCGTGATAGTACAAACATTGAAAATATCTTCATAGTAAAACAGTATTTTAAAATAAATTTCTATCTTTAAATGTTCTTATTCCAAATATATGAAATATTACTGTTATCTAATATGAACAGTTTCAGTTGCACAGCAAGATGTATTGTCCTGATAAGTCCTTTCATAATTTTAAAAATAGATTTCTGTCCAACGTTGCATCTACACCACGAGGCGACCCCCGCTGTTTCTCGACTTACATAAAACAATTTTTTAAATAGATCGTTAATATCAAAATGAAACACAAAATTCATCGAGTGAATTTAATTGGTGTAGCTAAAATCTAGATTTAGTTTAAAATAAAAATCTAGTCATATGTCTACCGAACTCGTTAAATCGTAACGCCATCAGTGTGACATAATCATTCACAATGGCCGCTCATCGAACAACAAGCAAGATTTATATTTAGTCTAAATGAATGTTGTCGTATTTTTTTTTCGTTTCTTCACATAAAAACTGTAGCCGGTAGGCGTTCATTTTTTCTGTAATGCCATCGACCACAAAAGTAATGCGCTTTAATTAAACATGTGCTTTTGATTAACGTTTTGAATGTTTATTGTCAATTTCGCCAGTAAGACATATTTCTCCGTAATATGAGTGCTACGTGCAAATTGTAGCGTCCAAGATGATCGTGGGACTTCAACAGTTTTATGATAGAAATGGATATCATCTTTTTTGGATAAAAAATTATTTTCAGGAGTTTTTTTTTATAGTTTAAAAAAAAATAGAGTCTGCAAATGCTTAATCCTACAATTCATGCCATTTATGGATATCTATTACAGACTTTATACAATAAAAGGTTTGTTTTCAGAAAGTTCTGTGAATATTTCCCCATATCTTTATTCAGTTGTGTTTTAAACCAGAGAAACAAATGTGCAATCAATTTAAAACTGACATTTATTCAATTTTCCGGGCCATTTAGTAACTTTATGGAGTACCTGAAACTCCAGAATTATACCAGAAATGTTTTTTTCCGAAACAAGCACACAGTGCTAATACATGCTATATTGCCAGACTGTCAAATGCGAGGGGAGAAACATGATCTTGTAAGTTAGTTTATATTTTAAAAATAACTATTAATAAGTCACTGTGATTATGATAATGGAAAAATGTAAACCATTGTCTTGAATACAAAAACCGAGCCTTAATGCTGGCAGGACATTGGAAACATAAGGTTATTTTAAAAATAAATATTTATCTGCGTACTTTCTTTCCATGAAAGCAAAGCGTTGAAAATAAGCCCTTTTTTCTTCGCCTATATGGGAACACGAGTGAAAACAGTTCATATGGAACTTTCATGTTTTCCCGATAATCGATTAGACGCGGCTTTTACACATTAAACAAAGAAGGGAGATTTCGGTTTAATCCTATTAAATCAAAAACCGTGTAATTAATCGTTTTTGCTTCGGTCAGACGAATTAATATTATTTTTCCTCTTTATAATGATGTAAATTTCAAAAAGATTAATTTGGTATTTCACTTACCTTTTTTAATTAAAAAAGTACCACCGCATTTTCCATATGAAATGTTAAGGATTGCAAGACTTTTAGTCAGCTTTTTGGGTCATTTGTCTCAATACTTTGACCCATACATAGAACATCAATTATAAGATTGTTTTTGCTTCAGTGATATCGGCAAGGGAATTATATCAACTATAAATTGGTGTAAAAATAAATAAAATATTTGAAGGATTTCGCTTACCTTTTTAATATTTTTTATAAGTACAGTCAGTTAAAAATGTAATCGTAATATAGATCGGGCGCGTCCGTAATTTTCACGGAAGTTGTCGATTACTATCGTATTAAAATCGTGATGATTTTGTATTGTATTGTTGCTTTAAAACGTAAGGATGGCATAACTTATATGAAGAGGAAAAAAGTGAATAATGATTGTACCAATCTTTGAACGAGTCTCGGTATCCTTTATTCATGTGTAAATTAAATGAGTAAATTAAAAGGACTGCATTTGGTTAAAGTTATATCTGTATTGTAGCAACATGACTAAATTTTACACTAGTTTCAACTTAACGTAAACAGGTAAATGTAACACCTGTGAAAAAAAGATTTTGTGTATACATTGTAATTTTTACACATTTTCACGGGACTGTTGTAATGTCACACAAACACACATATACACAAGTACGTATGTCACATTCAAATTGTGACGCTTATTTTATATGAAAGAATTTGTTTTCAGAATCCGTTCGTCCGGATAGATCTCACCCGTCATAAATGTGGCGATGTTGTTTTTTTGTTGTTGCTATTTGTGCGTATTTTGACAGTCGTTTACTTCTACTTTGGTCCCCCTATAAACATTTTGTAATTTAAAGGTGGTTGACAAATGAAAAAGTTAAGACCGGTCAGAAATCGAAATCAGGTACATGTAATGTCGAAAAATAATGTTTGTGAATTATGTACTTTTAGTATTTTGATCAAATATCAGAAATTGAAAAGGAAAATGCAAATAAGATGTTATTACGGTAAACTTACATATTTTAAAGAAACTTAAAATCTGTCATAAGAATTACCACTTGCGTTTTACAATATACCTCGGGGCAATAAAACACTAGAACGGATATGGATTATTAGGGTGCAATAAAAGTCTTTGTTAGTCTTGGTAATTTATTACCCTAAATATTATATATATCTTTTTTATTGTACACCCATCTCAGAAACAATGAAATGTATTTTAGTTAGTTTAATAAATGTATTTCTGTTTGCTTTTAGAGAACAATTAACTACTGTGGAAAGGGACAACGAAAAAAGACCTTACTTAATTATTCCTTTTATTAACAAAAGTAACCTTTAAATAACTCGCACTTTAAAATAATTTTTTCGAAGAAACGTTCATGATTTCATGTGAATAATTTCAAAATAATCCTCGACACTTAAGTGTGTCGTTCAAGCTTCTGCTGTAGCACATTTATTTCTATCTTGTAGAATTTACGCACGTGTAACGTTGGCGTCAAGCACACGGGAAACAGTACCGTAATAAATTAAACGATAGTAACATCTACCTTGTAAGTTATGTAAATAACAAATTTTCAAAGATGACGCACACGTTCATGCATTGTGTCTATCGTGTTGTTTGTTTTTTTCACAGCATCGATGACATCGATTTTGTATATGCCTAATGAAAACTTCGTTATTTCATTGTTTCACAATTCAATATTAGAATCAAGCTACCAATCGCTTTCATATACTAAAAATTGCGCGGACCATCTTTTTTAAAGGTAGTTTTTGTTAGCTTTAATGTTTAGAGAACTAATTGCTTTCAAGATATACAACCACTTATGGCTTTTAAGCACGTGCGAAGAAAAAGTGTGACTGTCATTGCGGTACAAGTTGGTGATGCCGTGTATGATTTATGTTGTGAAGCTTCACTTAATTACATTAAATGCGGATGCTTTGATATAATATGTGATTCAATTTAATAAAATTAATTCAACAATATAAAGATTAATAGCTTATTACTCCTGTAGTTTGTCCGCATGATCCTGTCAACAATTATTACACGAATAGCTCTGTGCATTGCATAGATTTAACAAAAGTTAATGAAATTCGAGGGTATATTCATGAAAAAAAAAACGTTTCCCCCCTCAAACTGATAAATCTATAATAACTCTATTATTCAAATCAGTGTTGCTTCATTTCTCTGTAATCTCTATTTTACAACAGTTGCTTTTTAAACATACAATGTAATAGTACAAACAGATAGCTGGGATGAATGCAATAAGATTAAAGATTTCTATTTTAGCGTAATACACAGTACATCTTAATATCCTCGGGCTAATATTACGCAAGCAAATATCGATTTTTATTGATTGAGCTGCCGAAACAATCAGCGGTTTTCCGGTCTGTTTCGGAAAATTTACGACCGCAAGCGAACTGTCCGGCCGCTACTACCTGTTTATCGATTTTCTGACCAGCCTTATCATTGCTAGCGAGTAGAGAACAAAATGTTCCATATGCCTAAAGAAGACTGTTTTAAAAGCACACAAACGAAATGAAGTAAAAAAAAACACACGTGGACCGTTCAAATCTATCGGACACTGAAATTAGGCAAACTTGCTCTGGTCGTCTTTATTTTTACGTTAAGTACAATCTCGGAATTTCAATTTTGATTGTACGGTTTTATAATTATACATTTTTTTGTACATTAATTATTTACCACTGTATCATAGCAAAGTACAAACTGATACATTGCATTAGAATAAGACATTTAATGTGTGATCAAACCTTAAAACAATTAAATTATTTGTTGTTGTTAAAGTTGCTATCACTTTATAATTTTTGAATCAAAACCATTCTTTAACGGTAATATAGGAATAACTGTCTTGTAAATTTGATATCTGCGACTGTATATACGGTTTTTAATGGTCGCAGCCGGAGCTGTTAAAACTGTTTGCGACCATTAAAACCGTATATACGGTCGCAAATATCAAAATCACGAAATAGTTATCCCTTTTCTAACGCACAATGTGTCTAAATGCGATAATTAAAACGCCGTTCGAATTTTGCGACTATATAACATATACGTTATTTAATAGTCCCAAATTTAAACGACGTCACCAATCAGAAACGACGTTACATCGGTACTGCGTTAGAATTCTATATGACGGATTCGTAATAAGCAATGTTTTATTGTATCTACTAAAAGTGTTCGAAACAATTATTAAACGCTAAACTGAAATGTATATGAGGATTTTCAGCTTGAGAAATGCACAAAACAGACTCCAAAAATATGTTTCTTGAAATTTTCTTGCAATAAAATGCACTCATGTCAAGAACTTGTTTTGCGTTTGAAGTTAAACATTTCAACTTAGTTATATTGTTTTCCGACTGCAAGTAATTCTGTTTTCGCTGTGCCTATCACGGTAAGCCTGCCTATCTGTGATGTCTGATAATAATCTATGATGTTAGCTAATCAGTAAGCACATTTCCAGTGGATAACTTTTCGTAATAAATAGCACTGGTACTGTCGACTTGAAAAATAAACAAGTCCATTTTAGAAATCTAGAAATTTCATTATGATTAATGTGATGATATAGACTACTTATATTTGCCATCCCGTATAGTATATATTGTTGTTTAGAATGAATCTGTCACTCATTGTGTACCAATTCATTTATTCCTTACAGTTCTGCGTCTCTCGCTTCACAAAGTGTATCTTGCACCAACGAGACAATCGACTTAATTTCCATTTTCGCCAATTGTTATGATGATGTTCTAGAAATACCATCATTAATGGATCATATATATGACGGCATCATGTCCAATCTACCATCTGCATCTCAGTTGCAAAAAGGCAATTTCTCTTGTTTGATCTAGCTTAAATCGCAGTTTTAAAGACCGAGGGTTTGCATTAATGTAAAGCTATCTCGTTGTATTGTTTAGCATACTTTATTTTTAATGTTAAATGAATAACGAATACCTAGAAAAACGTGTTAACAGGTTTTAGTTTATGGACTATTTTATGACGTACATTTGAAGTTGCCTGTGTACGTTACCCAACATGAATTTTGAAGAACAGGAACATATCTTGCAATTTTTGTTTGATACAACAGATATCTGGCTATCAAATAAGTACTTTGACGACAAAAATCTAAATATGTTGTGTTATGTTATAACCTTGAAATTCGTATATTTTGATGATGGGTGCCTCTTTTACATGGGTCTTTTGTGACTTTTATGCATTATATAAAAATTAACGCTCGTTGCATCTACACGGATGTTGACATTATATAGTGATGGTGATTTCTCTTTGTTCAGGCTGTATAGTTTTGTAGAAACCTGAGCATAAAATGGACTTAAAAACAAAGGTATTTCTTTAATTAATACTTTTAAATTCAGATGTTTGTCGTCAAAGTGCTTACTCAGACATCGGTTTTATCAAACAAAAATGGAATTATCTGTTTCTGTTCTACAAAGTTCACAGAGGTTAACGTACACATGCAACTTCGAATCTACGTCATTACATAGTCCTTAATACGCTTACTTTCACGGTTGGACTTTAATTTACGATTTTGTTAAATGTAAACGCGTAATTATGGACACAGCCAGTCGTCAATCTTGATAGTAAGCATGAGCTAATTTGTACATTTCCTTATCCAACTTGTTCCGATTTTTGGACACGTAGAAAATGAATATAGATATTTCCAAATACACTAGGTGAAACAGCAATGTTAATACCATACCATCACGTTAAGCGCGTGTCATACATCTCATACAATTAAATAGACCATTAAAACTAATAAAGAAGTTAACCATACCATTCTTATGTCCAAGTGACCATGTAGGTTCATTTATAACTTCTGAAAAATCGTAATCGTGCTCTGAGAAAAGAACAATGAATCGATTTATAGTTAAGTGCAATGATTAAAATTTTGTGTATGTAATGTTGTGATCAGATTCTGTAATTATATAGTCTTTTAAACTCCTTCTACGCAAAAGATATTGTGCTTAGTTCAAAGACATTTGCCACATTGTTGCCGTACTTCATTATAGCTTGTTGTTTATGAATTTATATAAGAATACTTATTTGCTAACAGATATAACAAAGTCTTTTTTCTGACACCTATGACACAGTTTCGTTTCAGTGCCTGTAGGTAGTCGATAATAAGCACAGATATATGCTTTGAAGAAAACCTGTAATATACCAGTTGATGTTGGGTAAATTTTAATGTTTCATACCCTTTAAATAATCGTATATATATGTGTATACACTAACGTTATTTCGTTGATTTTTGTGCTAGATCTTTCAGGCTAACTTAAAAAACATCACACAAACTTATAATGATGTAAAAGGGTTCACTGACCTTGTGAATATGTTTGTTGGTTTTCAAATGCTATAACTTTGTCATCTTTTTAAATGAATGCGTCAGACAACAAAACCAGATGTGAGATAACAGTTAATACAATAAAAGATTTAATGGCAGAACAAAGAGCTCAAGTGCAGTATTTAAAGATGGTTTCAAAATAGGCGGAAATTATGTTAAAGAGAGGTATTGGAAAACCAGAGTAAGGGTACAGATGCTCATTACCGTGTAACAATTTGTGGCACCGAAGAACTACCAGCTGCTGGTTTTATAAGTGCAATTAGTAAAATGATATACAAAACTCTCGTAAACTTTATGTTTACATTGCGGATGATGCGCTCATGGAACGAGCCTAAAGCTACATACGGTTACTGTATTAAATTGTTTTCACAAAAGAGTGTTTAATTATGTATTATCAAGAAATAGTAAAGTGATAGCAGAGATGTAAATGCTTGGAATATATGATAGAAAGGTTGACATATCTAATTCTAACTTTAACAAAATATTTAAAAAAATCAGAAGAAGAAGTGACGTTATTTGTAATATGGGTAACAAAGTAACGGTCAAACAATTGAACGCTTGCTTAACGTCAGAGCAGATACAGCTCGTTCAGTCGTCATGGAAACAAATTAAATCAGACCTTCCAAATCTAGGACTTATCATCTTTCTCAGGTAAAGTTTACATACGTTTCAACATTTGTACTAATAAACATTATAAAATTTGTTTGGTTGTACAAGGAAACAAGCGTCAAACTACAACTACATTTAAAATTATACTACATTTACATGTACTTGCGATGATTCCAACTTTCTACCAACTCATAACACCAGTTAATTTGAATATAAGACAGTTGTTCCAAAACTAAGCGTTTAAAATACTCAAATTTTATATGTGCATAGAAATCAAAATGAATTTACCTGTTTGAACCGCACTATGGGAAAAACTCGGCTTTCTTATATAAAATATTTGTACCATCATTTGAGACCAAAACATTAACGGCACAGTTGGCGTTTCATTTACTTAATAAATAGTAATTATTATATAATTTCTATTCAATTTCGGAAACACGCTTTTGCATCAAATGTATCGATGCTTAATACGGATTGCAGAAATATTTATAAACAAATCTGATGTATACACAAGTGACTAGACATTAGTAACTGCATTAGCTTCGTCCTGTTTGTGTATCACGTGTACACCAACTGTTTACATTATACGTGACTTTAGAATTAAACACCATCATTTTTTAGTGTTGTTAAAAAAACATTCACTAATTCTGTTGAGACTGGTGTTTTGTGCACCTATTAATAAGACCATTTACAGATGCAACCGGAGGAACATCTTTTCATTAAAACTCATGTTTGTGTCACTGGTAGGAGATGCGAAAGGTCATTTAAGCAGACGCGATTAAACAGATATATGTGTAGGGACTCACAACTGATGTGAGTCTATGATCAGTACTTTCATCAATGAGTTGCTGTACTTATAATAAATTATTTTGTTGAATCACGAGTATTGTGTCAAATCGAAGTGTACTGTAAATGTGGACATTTTTCTGTTTGCGTTTTCTCAACAATACTTCCAGGAGAACAAATAGAATTGCCAGTCCTTACTTGATAAGTTACCTTTTGATGAAATTGATGATATACGAGGTTGTTCGAAAAGTTCGTAGACATTCTTAATAACTCCAATATTTTTGCACAGAAACTGTTGAAATTATACATACATATAGCTTACTTTATCGCCTATTAGATGTATTCACAATTTAAAGCTTTCTGTGTTCGGAAATCGTTTGCGAAAAAAATCCGTTTCCATTATGACAACTTCCAGGCGCACGACAATGTTTCAGAACATATTCATCATTGAAGCGTATACAAACATGATAAATAGTTTGTTAAATGCAGTAAACATCCTCGAACTAACGCTGGTACGTATTGGGTATTCGACGTTATTTATGAAATAACATCCATTCCAGCGCTGTTCTTCATCTTATAAACAATGATATGAGTCTGGTGCGCAGTAATTAACGACGCAGACCGAAGGCCTGATGCGCATTTATAAACCATTTAGGCTGCGAAGTTATTAATCACGAAGACCGGAAACCAACGTTCGTTACTTCAGGTGTTATCCGTTTAAGTTTCAGGTCAATTTCTTTTTGCCGAGGAACAGCGAAAACTACACCAAAGACACCAATGAACAAAAAGTTACTAGTTCACCTATTTCAAAGATATTTGTAGCCATGACAACACGGGCCATTTGTTAACGCAATTTCACCAATTTACCAAAAATGTTATTTCAATAGAGTTTTATCCACGCATTTATTTTAGAGAAGTTCACGTCGGTGAACATTGATAATTGTTTGTATTGAATGAACTATTATTCTCCTGTTTTCAGACTGTTCATAACGTGTTTGACACAAAATCAAAATAAGCATATTAGCAATTTTAAACGATACCTCTGTTTCAAATCATCCACTAAATACATGATTAACAAGAACATCTATGGTAACATAACTCTATCTATGAAGTGGAAGATCGTGAAGAATCACTTTAAAAAATTAACTTAATCATTGTTTTTATTTTGCACTCAAATTTATCAAACATAACATGCCTTACATTATTTTTAATTTTTGTAACGAGTTGTAAAAATATTGAACAAGTGCATAGGCGTTTGGAAATCAAATGCTTTGCTTATTGGTACATACTTAATACACAACAAGAAAGATAGTGAAATGTAAGGTTATTATTTTGTTAAACTATAGTAAAATTTTGCCAAATGTGAAATTTAAAAGTGATCAGACATTTATTCAATTTTCCGGAGCATTTAGTAGCCTCGTGAGTACCCACAGATACAGATGCACACATGCAGATAAGAATTCAAGGATTTCACCAGAACTATTTTGCTGCAACTAGTGCACAATGTAGATACATTTTTTCCCGCTAGACTATCAAATCCGAGGGCAGTCTTTTTTTAAAAAAGATTTAAAAATGTTTTCCTAAACCAGATTTCTTTTTGCGAGAAATTGCCTGAAATTCATCCAGAAGTTCAGTATCATTTAGCATCAAGACCTACACAGACAATACTTTGAAAACACCGCTTTTAGACCATCTTCATGATGTGGAATCACCTGCAACTAAAATCACATTTTAAAGTTTCTAGAGAAGTTTCAAATGGCACATATTCATGCAAAATCGAATTCTTGCAATAGAACAAAAAACCAAAATCCCGAAAACCCAAGTAAATAGGATATGAAATAAAAAGGAAATTTTGTTCGGCATTATTTTTCTAAATGTTGACCGTTTTGCATGCTGTTTTGGTAATTATACAGAAAATAACAATTTCTTCCGGTTTCTTGCATTGCACAAAAAACGGGTTTACGGTGGCAATTGTTTTCGACAAAAGTAGTAAAGCCACGGAAAACACAAACATAACACACACACAACACACACCCACACACAAACAAAACACACACAAACAAACACCAAATAGTAGTTACCATAAAAGACAGCATACATATTCAGACATGTATAAAATGATTTCTTTGGGCAAAGATCGAGCGAAAGTTGAAACGACAACATCAAAAGTACCCGAACATGTCCGAAGTACGCCTAGTTAAATAAGGGAATATGAAATCAATAAAAGGAGAAACAGGATCTTGTAAGGTAGTTTATAATTATATAGTAATAATTGTAACTTTTTTAAAATAATTCAGCATATAAGAAAAAATGTAAACGATCGTAGTGAATTAAAAAGCAGACCCTTGATGTAAACAGCACATCAGGAAATTCACAATAAAAAAAATCAGTCAAAATGTAACGTATGGTATAAAAATAAGAAAAAAACCACCTCCAGTTAGTTTTAATTAACTCGGGATAAATAGGTTGTCCATTGACAAGTAACTTAGATCGCTGTGTATTGTTAAAAGCGTTCTTCCTGCGTATCTGGGAAAGACTCAACAAAAGTCTCTTTGAAACAATATAAAAATCTGCGAGCCATGTTCATGTTCTTGTCTGAAAATCTTCCCCAACCTTATATAAATGTTGTTCAATAAAAAAAAAGGGGTTTATACAAATTCCAAGGTAATGTAAACAGTTTAACTACAGCTAGTAAGAAACTTTTCGAAATTGCAGGCAAAGTACACAATGGCGAGTTTTTAATTAGGCTAGTACGAATAAACTGGTTACAGAGTAATCGTATGTGCCTAGTTACTTGGTAATTATTAATGTAAACTTATCCGGTTTCGCCAGATTTTGATCGACCAAAAAAATGTTACCAAGTTTTCGTATACTATCACATTTTCACTTGGGCTTTTATAGCAGTTAGGAAGATGTTATGTTTTGAAATATTTGCAGATGGTACAGAGCTTCATTAGCGGGGAACCCTATGTCGTTCTTTAATTTAGGAATTACAAGTAGGAAGTTTAATATGTTGATTCTATATTCAAATTGAAACTTCACTGATTTATATGACCACATTTTGTTAACGGTCTAATATATAAGCTTTAGTGCTATTTAGTCGTTTTACATAATATAAACTGTTTTGCAAGTACACAATCGAAATTAAGTACGAAAGCATATATGGCCCTTGTCTGGCACGTTGAAACCTATCGGACATTGAAATGGTGCCCCGATTGTCCTAGTCGTCTTTATTTTTACACGTTGAATTCAATTTCGGAATTTAGATTTTGATTGTACGGTGTTATAATTATGCACGAGTATTTTAGCATTTTATCAAAGCTATGTCCCGGCAATTACTTAAGGTTGCTATCACTTTTCAGTCTTTCTTTAGCAGTAACATTAAATGACTGATCCGCAATAAGCAATGTTTTATTGTATTTACTAGGCAGCAAAAGTGTGCGAAAAAATATTAAACGTTAAACTGAAATGTGTAAGATGATTTTCAGTTTAAGAAATGCAAAAACAGCCTCCTTCAAACTGCCAAAACATGTTTCTTGAAATTTTCTTGTATTTTCTTGTAATTAAATGCACTCATGTCAAGTATTTTTTGTTGCGTTTGCAGCCAGAAATTTCCACTTTGGCAGGAACTACTTTGTATTGTTTTTACTTCAAATGATTCTGCTTTTATGAACTGTTCCTATCACTGTCAGTCTGTCTATCTGTGCCCACACATTTCCAGTTGATAAGCAATTAATAGTACTGGTACTGCCGAGTTGTACCGTTTAGAAATCTAGAAATGGTAATATGATTAATATGATATAAACTACCTACTTTTGTATACAAATAAAACGTGTCTCATCATATTTAGTATATTGCTGTTTAGAATAATTATGTCAAAAGTCCATAAATCACATTCTAAAACGATAATTTGTGAGATATAAACCGAATTCGTTTATTCCTTGCAACTCTGCATCTCCCGCTTTATTCAAATATTTATTGTTAACTGTCTCCAGAATCGCAATATGAGGGAAAATGCAAATGTAAATCAACGAAGGAAAAAATGTTAGCTGCTAATCTGAATTTCTTTTACTGTATCACTGTATCAATGTACATACAAAGAGTAGAAATTCTATGTTTTATTATGCCATTAACAAAGCGGGAACCAGTCTGCCGTCAGTATACCGTCATAATGTGCCGCATGAGGTTTTTAATACTTACCCGCGTAGAAAGGAACGCTTTGCATTTATTTACCTTTTGTAATATCTGGTCATGCGAGAATCCTCCTCACCGTTTTATCGTCTAACAAACAACTTTTTGTAGTTCTAATGCGAAGTTATAAATTACTGAGGCCGCAACACCTCTGGAACGGATATTATTTCATAAATATCTTTTTGGATTAGACAAATATTTCTTTCTTTCAGTATTGAACTGGCTGCTTTTTATATCTTTAAATATTTTTGATAGGCAAATATTCACTAATCCATAAAGTATTTTCATAAGGCCAGCGTAATGTGCGACATTCAAAAATATTTTAGCAAACTGTATAGAAAGCTTAGATTGTTTTCAGAGATTCCTCTTTACTTGTGTACATATTTTTATTCATTTTATATTATATGTACATATACATCTAAAACTATAAACACTATTTTTTGTAACTACTGTTTCTCATTAAATTTACTGAGAAACACGCGACATGCAATTTTTGGATCGATTGAATTTTCAATCGGTCCAATATTAACAGAGTATAATGAGGTGTCAAAGCAAAACTAGTCTAAGCGTATATGAAAATAGAAGTAGATAGGATAGTTTCGTGTAAGCTTCCTTACGACAGAACGCTTTACATACAAAAAAGTAGTTCCATATATTCAGTTGTTTCGAATTAAACTGTAATCTGTTTAATATTTATATAATAACAGATCTTAATAATATCAAAACATTTCAAAATAGCATAATATTAAATTGTTGTTTTTCTTATAACTTGTAACTAAAAATCAACGAGGTATCTGTTCTGTATAGAACTATTTTCCTACGCGTTTTTTTTACACAACAGTTTTCTAGTTAGACCGGAGGCACTAATTATGTGTTTCCGCGAGAGCGCGTTTTCTGCGTTTTTGACGCACTAATTTTGTCAATGATGCAACAGAAATAGCAAAGAGCGTCTTCTATGAGGCAATTAAAATGTGTATGATCAAATTACTACAAAAACAACGCCTCAAAACCTCTGGAAACGCTTCGAAATGCAAGATAAGTTGTTTACAAAATACGCTTCCGGTATGGGATATGTCTAATTTTGACCCTATTCCGTCGTCGTTGTCGTCTGATTTCGGATCGATCCGCATTTTGTACCATTGCGTTTTTGTGTGTATTGGTTCGTATGATACCGTCATCATGGTATCGTAGACGCATAACAAGAGATGGTCGACGAACCTTAACAGAAGAAACAAAAACGTCTTTCTGAGTGATTTTAATGATCATTTTTTTAGTAATTTCGATCAGACTGTCACTATTGAAAGGGGTTTCAGTGTGCTAAATAATATCAAGTCTAATATGTATGGTTGAATGCACTTATGAAAAAATCGCTTTGTGGACAAAGTTGACTTTTGAGATGCAGTGACAAAATAGAAAGCATCCAAAGAGAAACACCTGTTGTCTTGCCAACCCTTTGATTACCCGCCGTTTTGTGATGTATTACAGAAGTAAACTGAATAAAACTTCTTTAACATAGAGTGGGGGAACCTATGCTGGAGGTGTTTTGAATGTATATCAGCAGTTCAGAAAACAGGAAATCCTAACCATTTCGATTTGCCTCAGCGAAAACATAATGTTATCCCTGCTAAATCGAAACAGACGTTGTGTGCTTCATTTGCTATGTCGTTCTGGGGCTATTGACGACACAATTTCCCTCGAAGGACCAGTGGCGGTATGTGATATTTGACAACAACGGTGGGAACAGTTTTGGCCTAAATTTATCTAACGTTCAGTTTCCATAGAATATATTTTTTATACAAAAGAAATAAGTTTTATCAAAATGCTACTTTACTGGGTGATTTTGATGTCTATTTAAGAAATTTTCAGCGAAATGGTCAAGTACAAATGTATCGGCTCTGTGACGTCACAGGCGCCGCGCGGCTATCCTTGTTTGCTGTAGCATCACACTGTCAGCTGATGTCCCTAATTTTTCTTCATCTGTTTTTCTGTTAGCCTTCGAACCACCCGGCCCACGCCCCTATAGTCATGCCTTTTATTTTTTTACCATAAAGTGTATGACCCTCGGAATTATTTCTAAATGACCCCCAAATTCTGATACAGGGGGTCACAAATGACCCCTTAAAATTCTGATTTCACACATGTATGTGTACAGTCTGTGTTGTCTTGATATTTACACAGGTATATGTGCAGACTGTGTTGTTTAGAGACAATCGATCCTCCAGCACTTTCAGTCCTTTGATTAAAACTGCAGTACACTTACTTTGTTTTCTGCGATTCTGCTGTTGACCTTGTATTACAGTCAATGGTAGCCAGGTGAACGATATAGGACCCACATAGCTCTCTTGTTTAACTTCTGTGTTGTGATCATCATATATCATGAGTTCACTCGAGTGTTCGGTAAGCAACCGATTGTCTATAAGATAACAACGATTTTCAGTTTAGATCCATTGTCTGTGTCACTCTATGCATTAATGCTTGTCTGTGCACTAATACCATTATATGCTGAGTTTGACGTTTTGTTCGGTTCATTCGCTGTTACGTCCATTCGTATAAATCGGATGTTGCCGTTGCATTAAAAACGAAAGTAACATGGTGGCAGTACCTAATAAAAGTTTTACAAGACAACATATTTCTTTGACCCAACATAAAGACAGTGAACAACACATAAGGAATAACGAATGGAATAAGAACGCCGTATACTAGTTCCGTATATGTATTCCAATATGATGACAATAGGCCAAATATCATCAAGGTGTTCAACTGAACAGCATATCTATATGACTCGACATAAAGATATTACATAATGTATAAAATTGTTTATGGTGGATATCTCCCCAGGTAAAAGTACCAATACCGCTAAAAATAATTAAAGGGATAAAAGAAATGTTTGAGAGAACAACATATACATGTAACCAAACATGAAGACATACCATGGAATAATGACCTAATAAAAACGGTGTTTCACCGATGATACAATGTGAAGACAGTGGACTATACATATTGATAGATAACCCACTGAAAGACGTATTTGAAAAAAGAAAACATTTTAAGGGACAAGTGGACTGCATCAACAGTTTGTTCTTAACATAAAACAGTTTTGCTGCATGCATGGAAAAGTTTAAATTATCGGCGTAAAATGTTTTGATGAGGAAGTCGTAAACAGAAGTTTGTCAGAACAAATTGTAGAAGCAGCAGTGTCGGGAAAATGGCGCATTTCTGACTAAGACTTTCACTATTTCAAGATTTGCTCAATGGATCATATAACACCACAAATCCGGCAAACTGTTATCAATTTTCCGGACCGTTTCATGTAACATGCGCATATGTAGATATGTATTGCTATCAGTCTTAAAAGCAAAATATTGAGATAGGCAAAAACCATGCTCCTTCAAAACTGCAAAAAAAATCCTACTTTTGATTATAGCGTTCATGCACAAAAAACTTTCTTGCTAAGTGACGACATAATAAAGGAAAAGAAAGCAAAGTGGTTGACCTCGATACCAATATTAAATAGCAGTCACAAATATTAATGTTTCTTTATTTTTCAGCAGCAGTTTTACGTTTGAAAAAAACAAAACTATCCTTTGCCTCTTTATTTCATATACTTGTATGTGCTTAAATACACTATGAGTGTTGAGTTCTGATAACAGTCGATAATGTGCTTAGGAGAGTTTATTGAGCGTTGCCTATCTTGAACCTAGGAGACAAATAAAACGGATTAATTAATGTTATTGTCGATTGATATCTATGTGGTTGTAACTCTCTCATCTCATTTTGAGTGTTATCTGGTTTGAATAGTTTATTTCAAAGAAGAAAACATCTATAGTCTGTTACAATATGATTTACAAATTGTTTAAGATGTCGCTCGTTGTTTCTTTCAGAAATCTTACATGTGAGCGCATGAACTAACTTTGGGAGCTATTGATGAACAAAAATGAAACATTTCTCATCCCATCGAGAAAATTGATGTTTAGAATAAATATGTCATAAATCCACGATGCCCATTCTGAAATGATGCTATCTGTGATATTAATCTATCCGTTTATTTCTTGCAATTCTCTGTCTCTTGCTTAATTTAAATATTTATTGTAACCTATCTTCATAATCGCATAAAGTCGTAAAATATAAATGCCAATCATAGAAAAATAATAAAATAAAATTTTATGTACGCTGTAGCTAGGAACGTGAACAGCTAAAAATTGCTGAGATGAAATTTAGAAGAATTGTTGAAAATAACGCAATGCAAACATGACTGCCCTGCAAAACATTGTAAATTGTACTCAAAGTGTGTTACTGTTCTATGGAAAATATATGATCGGACACGAGACCTCATATTTTTCATGGAACAAGACGCGATGACTCACTTACATACTATACCTTATTTGTTACCCAATTGATACAAGTATATTTTGTTATCTTATTGACACGCTTCTTAACTTACACAATGTAAGTACTGAAAAACACAGCGGGGGGGCCCCCCGGGGGCTTATTTTGTTATCTTATTGACCTAGTGCGTGTTCTGTATGCTAAAGTCTGTTGGTAGTAGTTTGTACAATGATTGTGTGTGTATGTGTTGTGTTGTGTTATGCATCTGTGAAGTGATGTGATTTGGGTAGAACGTAGAAGGCAGGTTTATAGTATGTGGCATTCCCTGTTTGAAATTATTTTTGTTTTTATAGATGTTTTATGAAATTTAGAACGAAGGAAACGAACGACAAATATAGCTGCCCACTTATAACTCTTTCTGCGTGTGTCAGTAAGTGCAATCCTTCTCTTATTTACAATATTTACAATATATAATGTGTGTTAGAAACCTTATAATTATCTGATGATATGATGGTCTAAATATATTGCTTGAATTGAATGCGTATTTCTAAAACAATCGCTAATACAATTGCTGATATGTTGTACAATCAACAATTACACTGATAAATGTTACTGGTTTAATTAAACTATTCCAAGCTTTAGTTGTACACTAAATATATGATTCACGCCAACAATACTCTACAAGTTTCAATTTTAAAGAGCAATTTGTAAGTTTCTCTGAAAGCAGCATTCATACATGAAAAATGTACAAAATTCCTATTCAACACTTCTCACCATGATCGTATTTGCATTGTTTTCTTTGTAATAAGGCTTTACATAATTCGGGGATAAATTATTTATATCTGCTCAGATGTCACGAACTCAATTCGTTCTCCTTATTACTTTCTTAGAAGCGACATTAGCTCTTTTGTTATTTTGCTTACTTTCTTGAGCCCATACGAGTAAGTAAGTACAACCGTCTGACATTAGCTTTGAGTCCTTGCAGTTGATATTCGTTCGTCTTAACAAACTTAAAATTTTGGTATGATATTAGCGTAAAAATGTTGTGCAAAGAATGTCGAAGCCCAGCGGTTATGGCGTTCGCCTCCGGAACTGAAAGTCTCGGGTTATAATCCCAGCCCAAGCACGAGGTTTGCCTCAGTCCACCCAGCTGCAATGGGTATCATCGATGAAAATATCGCTGAGAGATAATATCAAGAGGGATTCAATAAGCTACAGAGCTTTCTTCGTTAGTAAAATGAATCAATTTGTATAAACTTAATAAACTCAGGTCTGTCAAAACAGTTTAATAGCATCAATACCGATATTTCTCAAAAAGTTGTAAGAGGCATATTCAATAAGCTTGTAGCATTTACAGAAATTGTTTCATTTTTGTAAAAAGACGGTTTATAGTCACCAACGAAAGCGCGGTTTGATTGTCTTGCACAAACGAGACAATAGACTTAATTTCTATTATAATGATGTTGTAGAAATACTTCATTAATGGATTATATATGTCGGCATCATGTCTAATCTACCATTTGCAAAAAATGCATTTTCTCTCGTTTGATATAATTTAAAATTGCAGTTTTAAAGACCGAGGGGTTGTCAGGTAAATGTTCATTTATCAGTTAAACGATTCATTTTAGATGTAAGTTATGGTGGATGCTCGTTGATTTGTTTACCATACTTCATTTTTTAATGTTTAATGAATAAAGAAAATTCTAGAAAAATGTGACAGGTTTTAGTTTAATACGCTACGCGTAATTATGGACACAGCAAGTCGCCAATCTTGATAGTTAACATGTACTAATATGTATTACCTTATCCAACTTGCTCCGATCGTTGGACACGAAGAAAATAAATACGCCTTAACAAATATAACATACTTCAAAAAAAAAAAACTAAAAAAAAAAATTAAAACAAAAAAAAAAAAAAAAAAAAAAAGGTTTTTTAAAAAAATTCTGTGTCTAAGGTAACGTTTAGGTACGAAATCAGTGCTCACTTCAGCAAAGTGGTGCTCTCAGAAAAGAACAATGGATCGGTTTATAATTGTCATGAGTACAATGATTAAAATGCTGTGTATGTAATTTTGTGATCAGAGTGTGTTATTATTCCGTCTTTTAAACTCCTTCTGCGCAAATGATAATGTGTTGATTGCCAATACATTTTCCACATTGTTAGCGTACTGCATTTTAGTTTGGTATCTATAAATTAATATAAAATACTTATTTAGCAAATAGATATAACAAACATATGACGCAGTTTCGTTTCAGTGTTTGTAGGTAGTCGATAATAAGTACAGAAATATGCTTTGAACAAAGCAGGGTGATGTTAGGGTAGATTTGGAATATCTTATTCACAACATATGTCTGAAGCTGAAAACACCACTCAAAGAAATGTTTGTCCAGAAGACATTTCCTCGTTTTAAAAAGGTGTGATTATTTATGTGCTGATTGAAAATGAGTATACGTTTCTACTTTCTGCATTTTAAATAGGTGTGATTATTTATGTAATTTAAATTGAGTATACGTTTCTTACAACACTTCAAGGGTGCTGATGCTTACCTTAAAGTAATTAATGTTTGTGAAACTGTATGTAAAATCGCTAAACAGACGGCACAATTGTGCAGATTTTCTTCTTTGATCGTATGGAACCTAACGTTTTATGTTTCATTTTAAAACTCAATGATACTATATTCAAGTTAGTTTTGTTGTTTGAATCACAATTAAAACTTCTGAATATATTTAGTGTTTGCATCTCTACAATGCATCAAATCTCGTTATAATTTACCTATAGATAATTTGCACTCAAGTCTGTCTTTTAATAAAACTTGAAATTTGAAATAGTTGAAATATCCGTCCAGAGCAAATGACGCACCAATAATTACATTTATTAATTTTTAAATCTCAAAGTATACCTGAAGGAAATCGAATTGTGTCACTAAATATCTTACAAATCTCATGTTATGATTTATTTAAAGACATTCTAAATATAACTCTTTCATAAACATATTCATTCATCTTTTATTACTTATTGCAGGTCTTCGAAACACCAAAACATGGGAAATATCTCGTTAAACCTGTATGCAGTTAATTTATATAACACTTCACGTAAATCTATATTGCAATAATAATAATGTCATGATCACATACTCAATAAAAGCTACTGTGAGCGCTGAAGGCCTGGAAGTTACGATAACTTTCACAGTTAGTACGTGGAATAGTTCAAACCAAGGTTCAGACTAATATAACGCTACTGCCATTCAGCATATCATGTTTAAAACATTTTTATACAATGTACGTTAATGAAAAATGAGCACTTGGTAGATGCTTATGCCAGATTAATTCATCGGGCTTTGACAAATTCAAGCGATATGATGAATGTGGATGAAGCGGTTTATTGTGTACCATGACAAGACCTTGAATCTTTCCCATTATTGAAATGTAAATACAGTAATTACAATGTGTATAACAGATGAACAAGATTCTGGGTTGAGCATGTAATTGATGTTACTGGGCCTCGACATACAGTTAATAATGCTGAATTGATCAGAACGTGTAGTCCCGGGTAGTAAATGATATCTTTTTTGGCAATTTGTTAGGTATAAGGTGTTCGTAAATAAAGATTGTGAAATAATGAAATTTAATCAACTAAACTTTATGCGCTTCGTGTCGTAATCCTAAAGATCCAACTTTTTTAATATGCAAATGATTATCTTCCGTAATCAGAACAGGCATTAATTTCAAGTCCGAATATAGTACACTGTATGGCTAAATCCTTCCGAGTATTTTAAGTTTTTCCATGTACTATAGGTAACAGTCCTTAGTGTGCAGAAATAAGCAAATTGATCTCTATACTATTCAAAAACGTACTTCATTTGTAATTGGAATATTCGCTAAACTTTCAAATAAATACATAAAAAATGAGAAACTTTATTCCCCAAGCCCATTACTTAACGCTAACTTTACAATTAAAACGGGACATTATTCACAAATCGTCAGTTAAATAAGCTGTTCCGTTGCATCTATGTTTAAAACATTCTATTCAATGTATGTGCACACTAAGATATCACCTGTTCAAGTCAAATGGAAATCTGGCAAGCGGTTTATTTTAGTTTCTTTCCCATTATGAATGTTAATCAGTATGTGCAGATGTTGAGCTTTGATGTTATCGTACAGAATGACAGACACTTATGCTCGAATACCACGGTTAGGAAGGGTTCATTTAAATTTGTAATTTTGCCCGTGTAATGCTAGAAAAATAATAAGCTGTTTCGAAGTAAAGTCCGTAGTATGTGTGCTAAATTATTTCCAACTATACATTTTCACCTTGGGGCGTTTTTTGAGAAAACATGCAAATGATGATATTCAAAAACGTACTTCATTTGTAAGAATATTGATAATGTAAATGGACACGTCAAAAATGAGCTTCCAAGCTATTAGTTAACGCTAATAATATTCATTCACTCGCATTTGTTTCGTCATGATCATTCGCTGTCACACTTGATATCACTTATTCTCCAATGGAAACCTGCGGGTAGTAGAGCTGACAAAACCATGCTCCTCAAACGGTCAACTCAATGAAATTTCCTGTAATTAATAAACTTTGAAAGTTGGCGTTGCCAGTCTTCACTGTTTGCTTTAAAGCTGAATTTACATGTGTAAGTTTTCATCTTTTATTTGTATGGCGGTTTAAGTGTTAAGAGTATATACCTTGAAAACTAGTCCTAAAATATTAATTGATATACAGAAGGCATTGAATTTTATTTTTCAAATATGTATTTTTCTTTTTACCAATCAGGTCATGTCTCATTTAATCTTACAGTTTTCCCTGTACTTTTTTCACTAATTAAGAATACTTATGTTTTTGCACGTGAACGCAGAAAACATGTATACCAGACCGACCATGGAACAACTTTTTTGTGCAAGAATCTATGGTAATCTATGGAAATATACTCTGTAAGTATACATTCTGAATACGTACTAAACAAGATTTAGCAGTTTCTATGTGTATTTTTTTCCTTTTTGAGCCTATCAATTAAGTTCACCTCATTTAACGGTGGATTCTAAGAACGAAGATACAAAGTTTTGATTTACAGTAGTGTTTTTGTGCTCGAGTATGGAATAAGATTTTATCAGCAATCAATACCCTAAGTGGTAGATTTACCTAGTGAAAGTTATGATTTATTTGTGCTGAAATGTATTATAAACTTTTGTTGGAGCAAGGTAAAAGTGATGAAGAAATATCTTTGTTTTTTTCTGTCACTTTTATTTTGGCAGGATATATTTATAGTTGCAGCTGGAAACTATAACAAACTATACATGACTTTTTACATCTACAAAACATAACCAGCACTCCCAGATTCGCTTCAAAGTATTTGATGAGTAATATTTTCCCGTACTTTAATTTTAAGGAATTTCAATCCACCACGAATATCTTGATGTATGAATCAAACGTATGTGTTATCAAATTATAAAATGCAGACATGTGAAATGATAGCAGATATTACGGGACACCCTGTATAATACACGCATATCATGATAACTTAAGAAAATATAGAAAATATAAAAAGGGGGTCAATATACGTTTACGTAACTTACAATTATTGTAGATTATTGGCCAAAACCAACGGAAAAAAAAAAACCCCCTAAAACCCCCTGGGGCGATACGATACGACCGCATTTAAGTACTTAAGTTATTTCGTTAATTAGATAATACCGTATGAAAATGCGTTTTCAGTCTTCCATAAATGGTTTTATAGTTTAAGTACGTAAAAGGCTCATATCTGTCAACATGTTGTTCCCTCAAAACTAATGTTAATTGTGAGTGTAGATTTAATACTATACTTACTTGCGATTGAAGATATCGAACACTATTTTTTCAGATAAATTTAAAGAAAAAATATTTACTATACTAAACATTTCCCCCCCCCCCCCCCCCCAAAACCGTTTGGTAATGACGCTAGCGATGACGAAAACACTATCATTTTTCACCCCCCCATGTTCAAGTTTATCGTGCAGGACCTTTTAAGTATGTCGCAATATTCGTAATAATTACACAATACCGAACAAGAAAAACTCCTTGCTGTTTTCTAGTAACAACTATTCCATTCTCAAAATAACCCTCCTTTAATTAAATCCGATTCAAATAGCAAAATGATAAATACGTTTATAGCTAAACGTTAATTTATATTCCAGCCATACATCGTGTTGGGGGGGGCCAACATGTTGGTAGAACTTGTGGCCCAACCCCTTTTCAAAACTTTGTAATGTACTTTTTAATCTGTATTGCAATAGAATTTAATACTATACTTACTCAACTAGTGAATAACGGTCAATATTTCGAGTAACATATTTAATAAGAAAAACAAGTATTAAGTTTGTTTTCCTGATGCACACGTCATAGTAAGGACTAAATCACAATTAGGGAGTCGGGAGAGCATTTGCCCTGTAAGCGGATGGTCTCGGGTTCGCGTCCCCGTTCGGGCGCACATTTTTTCACCATGTGAAATGTGGTGCCTTCTTACTCCATAAAGATAGCAGGAGCTGTCAGTAGGACAGCGCGCTCGACTTTTTTTCAGTACTCGCCAATAAAATAAAAGTTTTTCAGCAAAAAAAAACATGAGTTTTTACACACGGATCTCATATTGTGAAAGCATACTTTATCTTATCTGTAAGGAAGAAACACCCTATATAGTGATTGTTCAGACATACATTCCTGATTGTTAAAGTAAAGTTTTAAATGTTAAAGAATTATTAAAGAATATATCATTCACAGCAGATGTCTTCGTCAAATTACTAAGACGGAAATAATTATGTCAGATAAGAAACCTTTATTTGAAGATTTGTGGGTGCATACGATATGGGTGATTTATTTATGTAACAGAAAATGAGTATACGTTAGGAGTTCTGATACCTATCTAGAAGTAATTAATATTTGTAAGCATGTATTTACAAATCGGAAAACAGATGGCATGAAAAAGGCGGGTTTCCTTCTGTAAACGTAAACGTTTTTTGTTTCATTTATCACTTAATACTGAAATGTTTGATAGAGTAAAGTGTTTACGTATTTTTTTCACAAATCTTAATACAAGGATGGTTGCATTTCTCCTTTGTATCAGATCTCACTGTAATAAATATTAATTTTCAATTTACATCCAAGTGCTATCTTAAAGACTGATGTTTCCTTATAAAATTGATCATTATTTTTCAGATGTATAGTTATTTGAAACATTTAAAAATAACTGTTCTCAATGTGCTACATAAACTGACATTTTCAGTACTTCAATTTGACCTTAGAGAAAAATTTCGTCGAACGTAATAATGTAACAAGTTTCATCTAAATGTTTCCTTGAGACTCATCAAATAGAGCTTAATAAATATAATAATGCATCACTGTCTTCGTAATTGTTAACAGCATGAATAGTTATAAATATGTCTGGAACTGTTTCTGGGTATAGAGTTTGCTTTATAGCAGACATATTTTTATCGCAGTGATTTAATTTAACGACACCACTATCAATAAAAGTATAATTGTCATTAATTACGTATTATGCTAGCATAGACGGTAGGCTCGTGGAAATCATGCAGTTATTTCTATATCAGATAAGCGGTTCCTACTGATCGGATTTACTTTTGCTGTCGAATTCAGATAGCATATCATTTAAAAAAGATGTTCATGAACCGTATTTATTCAATTAGAACCATTGCATAGCGATTGTTTAGTTTTATCTCGTACATATTAGGCCGCCGGCCAAAACATATTTTGTTACAATCAAATCTTTACGATACATATTTGATCATCAGTTACTGTATTGCATTGCATTTTTGGTTTGTGATAAATGAATGAAGAATTAGAAGACAGTGAGTCGTCACTTGGGTTAAACAGCTACATTTAATGTATTCCTTTGTTGACAGATTGTCCTTTGCTGAAGCTGCCATTTGTACAATTTCGTAACATTTTGTCGTTCTCTGTAGGAAAGTTTTGAATGTACCGAGGATATATAGTAGATACTTTGAAGCCGTTAACTTTATAAAAGTCTGGATGCACTCAAGACGTAACGTGTGGTCTGAAAATTCGCTTAAAACAAATAGCCAAATAACGCAGATGAACTTCGTTATCTTATAATTCACATAAGTACTAATTAAGCAATTAATTAATTATGCCTTAAGCTCTGGAAATAGTAGTTTATTCTTTATTCACGTCCCATCCATGTAAATATTATACAATACATACAATTTTCTAAAATCACATAAAAATAACATGGCCACTCTTTCATAGAGTTACACGAGACTAACACATAATAATCTCATTAAAACATGACAAATATATTATAGTGTTTAACACTAGACAATATTTTGATTAAAATAGTTAAATTGTACATGCTTATCTACATAACCATAATCTATTTTAGGTAAAAGATAAGTATAAAACTATTTTGTAATAATAATATATTGCACAAAAAGGATAAAATGTCAATGATAATCCTTGGCAGGGCTGTACCTGTACAGTTAAATACAAAACATCATTTACAAAGTAAATATTGTCTTTCTTTAAGAACTTTAAAGCAGGTCTTGGCACACACTCTTATCAAGTCTTTGCTATAATAATAAGTAATAAAGTAACTTCATCGGTGTCTGGGAAGTCATCAAAGTGACTAAATCTGGCTTTAAAATTAAGAGGAAACCGAATGTCATCATCCACGGGACAATATAAGATTACATGTATTTCATTTTCCACACAATCACAAAAAGGACATTTCCTGAGTTCTTCGCTTAGATTCTCAAATCTACCTGTCTCAATCCTAATTGGTGCAACTCCACATCGTAGTTCTATGCCCCACGGGTAGTATGTGAGTACAATAATCTTCGACCATGTAACCCGTTTTGAACAATTTATATAGTCAAAGTTTATTTCCACCACGACCAGTAATGCTATTTATTCTATTAACAGCACTATACCAATAATGAATATAAGACTCCAGAATTTTATTTTCCAAAACACTGACAATTGAAGATGGCACAGGTTCTGTGATATTAGCATACATATGTAAACCATTATCACTTAAACATTTCACAACTGAAAAATACCAATTCTTACAACGAGTGCCAGCTTTACCAGCCACCCACAGTGCTATTCGCTTAGTTAGTTAGATGTATCAAAACTTGATAACTTAGACCAGTAAAGATAAACAGATTCCAATAGTGACTACATTTAATTGTTTCATGAGTAAGATACTGTCAGAATTAAGAAGTAATGCACTTGAAATTGGTCATAGGTTATACTACGAGGAAAGCATCACATTAACGATGTAGAGTAAGCGGCGAATGGTCGTATCTCTTTCAGAAAAATAAGAAAGAAGTAAGCGCTTTACTTCTTGTTAGAAAGTAAGGAGAATATATATACTTTTTGTAATATAAGCTGAAAAACTTTTTAAAAAAAGCAAATTTATAAGTATGTTTCAAGTGAGATGGTAGTATACAATGTAACAAGAAATAAATTCTATGAAATCACTCCAGTAAAAATGATATATTACACTCGAGAATCTCCTTGAACATCAGTATTAACATCTTCTAATACAAAGTGAATAGTTTTGCTCATTGAAAGTATGACTAAACTCACAAATACAAGTACATTTAATGTTTCACCTTCTAACATATAAATAATATGTCTGGAATCATTTCTTCAGATGCAGTTTATTTATATAGCATTTCAGGTATATTCATATTACAGTAATCTGATGTAATATAAAACATTAACAGCAAAAGAACTGTTACTACTTACATAAGACAGCCCAATCAACACGTTTCTAAGAATCGACAAGAATTCCTTGAAGTTCTTTCTTTTGAGATCCTAAATGTCATTTTCATTTATTCTGTTTAATTTTATCGATTTGCATAAACACTTTTTGCCATTCTGCTTGTTTGATCAAACATTAACCGTTTAAAGCTCAGTTACGCACAGGTTCAAATACTCATACTTGGTCTGCTAGAAAATGCTGTATATCTTAGAACTAGCCGTAGGGATTGTTCTTTGCGAAACTCCTGACTTCTACACATTTATTGTACTTAGTTACTCTAGGTGATCGTAGGTACGATTATTAACTATGGTATATAGTAATTTAAGAAGTCGATACCCATTTGTAGGGGCTACTAGTGTCCTCTCAGATAATTTTAGCACAGTCACTTCAGACATAGTACATACTTAGTTATTGCTATATTACATATATGATTATACATTATCAGTTGTGTACTGACATTCTTCATAATTATGCAATGCAATATAGAGCCCTGCATTGGTGAGAGTTCTTAAAAAAGAATTGAAACAACAATTTGAAAATTGAAAACAACTGACAAGTTTGTGGTTAGAATTAGTGACAGCTAACGTTATAATACGAAGCATTTCATTACATTTTATACACTGCATACTGCGAATTATTTCACTGCTGAATTAAATCTGCAATGTATTGCACCCAATAATCATCCCTTGTACATGTCTTCCAACTGATTTATAGATAATTTCTCTTGGTTTGATATTTTATCGGTCTGAAACTGAATTCTCAATACAATTAACATTAAAAAAGGACTCATTCTTTCTTTGATTTTGACTTTATTATCTTTCTTTCACAAATAATTTGGAAAAAAAGTGTAACCATCATTCAAAATTCATCACTATAAATGCCCTTAAAATTTGAGGGCACCTTGCACACGTTGCGGAAAATAGAAGAGGATACTTAGAAGTTGCTTTAAACTGACAAAAGAGTGGGTAGACATACGTTCACACGAATATTAACTCGATTCGACTGAACATTACACATTTTCAATTATCTGTACGTGAAAGAAAGTCACACAAGATTACCTTATCAGTATTGGGTTTATATATCGAAATGACGCCGGTAAAAAAGAGACAAATATGATCGACTAAATCTTATTCAGTGCCTACTAAGGTGCATTTCAGATGTTGTAGATGAGAGCATGAAACGGCTCATAATACATGAACCTGATCTGATTAAATGATCAAGCCATTTGACATAAAATTTCCCTTTAATTTCTTTCATACTTTACAATTAACAGACTCAAGTTGTCCGGCTAGCTAAGAGGTTCGAGTGCTGGATTCCCACCGCTGCGGTCCGGGTTTGATACCTGATGTCGAAATGTTGGATGGCTATGTGGTCACCAAGCCGGACAAGGTGGTTGTCCGTACCGGGTACTCCTGTTTCCTCCACTGTAAAATGCCACATCAACGCATAAGTTGTATACATATGGAACTTTCAATTTTTCCAATAATCGATGTATCGGTACATTTTTCACATTAAACAAAGAAGGATAAAATCGGTTTAACCGTCATAACTTTTAAACGGATTTATATTACGCTTATGCGTTGATGACAAAAGTTGGCAAATTCTTTTATCTAAATGGTGATATAAATTTCAAAAATATTAATTAAGTATTTCACCTACCCATTTTGGTTTAAAATTTATTTGTGACTTGTATTGCGATCGTTGTAAAAAATATAGTTTCAAGTCTGTTTGAAAAATTGTCAAAATTTCATTTCAATTGTGTAAATTGGAATGAAAAGTAGTCAGTCAATCATTCGAAAATCTTGCAGTAATGCTGATCGTGACAGTAAATCGATGGAGCTAATAAACAGAATTTCATTTCAAATAAACTGTTACTGTTCTTCTATTTTTTATCCCTTTGTCAAATCACTTGCGACACTTAAATAATTGTCATAAGTTGACTTAAAGGGAAAATGCATTCAATTCTTTGTTCAGAAACAAAATGTGTTATATTCAAAACAGACAGCATGATTAAACAGTAGGAACACGAGAACAATTATTTCTTTATTCTTTATGCTTAATCTTTACTAAAGTAATTAGTTTGGTTTATACTATTTTATTTTAGCTTGCTTGTGAAGAAAGCTTGAAGCTCGAGTCCGCTTCCTGAAAAAAAAACAGTATTGGTGTCATATGAGGAGGTTCGATCGTGACCCCAGTGGGCTCGAACCCGTAACTTCCGGGATTAGCGGCAGACACCTTAAGTCTACTCTACCGCTCCCCTTTATTTCTCAAGTATTATTCAAGTTTGTTTTCTTCAAATTATCGTATTGTTCGATAGGAGATTTACACAAAAAATATGAATTATTCAGGAGCAAGAGCAAGTTTTGCCGTGTCACGTGTGCTATTTTTCTTAATATCAAACGAGGCATTCATTAAAAAAGAAATCAAGCGCCTCTGTGAATATTTATCAGGTTTTTTATCAAGTAAAACAATGCAGGAATTCAGGTTAAGTATGAGAAGTAGGAGGGCTGCTCATTACATTACGTACTGGAATAAACACTAAAACTCAAAAACAAAAGAAGGGTCATTTGGCGAAAACGGGTCAATATATATAATATAAAAATTTGTTCTTTACATTTTTGTAGCATCAGATGCCACAGGTGCAGTGTATGTTTCGAAAAAAAAGCATATATTATTAGTTTTTACACTTTTTGTCAATACAGATATTAAAGGCCATTCAATGAATTGGGTTGAAATAATTTGTTACCTGATTAACTGAGTGGTTTACCAAGGTTTTGTCACACATTAGAAAGTATACTGATATTATATTTTATAAAAATAATCAGCAATTAATGTAGAAAGCATCAATGTGTGATTGTCTGTCAAGATACGAAGTTTCAATGCTGTACAAATTCACTTGACATTAAAAGTCTTTTCAGAATTTTAAAATCCAAGGAGATACATATACATTAAGCCAGCTGTCTTGTGTATCGGGCATGTCGTGACTGCAAACTCGTCAATAAATTTCTGTTTATTTCTGGGCATGACGATATTTCAGGTCTTCCGGGGCTTGGGCAACTTTCAATAATCATGACATATATCTTTCAAATGGTGCTTTACTTAAACCAAAGTGAAACCTTTTGATTATTTAAGGCCTTATGTCAAAACGTTTTGCATCTTTAAACACACAGCATCAACTAAGTTGCAGTTCAAGACGAAAAAATAAGACAAAATATTGAAAAAACATATCGATTTTTCAATATTGATAAATAACCAGCTTATTGTTACGTTATATACGTGCACGTGTTAAATCGTAATAATGTGGGCTTGTTTACATACAGAGACCAAAAACTGAATCTCAAAATGACCAGCTTTGGTAATACAATACAATGTGATGGTTAAACGTATCCGAATAAAGTTTCATACGCTGTTGTGAGTGTAAGTCATTTACAAATCTCTACATTGAAAGGAAGAATATGAAGCAACTGCGTAAGGAAAAGAATCCTTTCATTTTCTTACCCACATTGAAGACAAACTAATTTTTTTTCAAATATTGAAATTTCATTCTCATCATATTTGATGATATTCAGGTGAATGTTGGATTATTTTTAAAACGAAGAACATTCAAACATTTGCATGACAATGAAATACCAAATATAAGAGATATAAACAACAGGCGATTTAACCCAATGTAATTATTGACATTGCCACTTTTAGTAATAGATTTTGTATAATCACACGAAGGAAAGAAAAACTTGTTAGAATTCAGACCAAGTTAAAAGGTTCTGTAACAGTTTTATTTTGACAGTTCAATTAAAAGTCGTTTTAGTGTAGACTTTCGCTATATATTCTTTAAAAACTCTACAATATATAAAAAGTGGTGTAAAAAGTTTGCACAGAGATGTGTACAATAGCTTTATATGGAAGTCTTAGCTGAACAAATAATATCTAAATTCTATATTGCTAAAACGATCTTTTGCTTCTATTTTTGAGGATTTTAGTCTTTTTTTCTCTCCTTTTTTCTGTTTCCTTTGTTTTCTATTTTCAACAATCCGCACTATTCTGTTGTCCTAACACATACGCTGTACATTACTCTGGGGGCACATGACCTTTTTTCTTTCTTCGCCTTTTTTCATAAAAACATATATTTGCACATATATATGCATTCCATATTTTCCTTCGATAAATTGTATTTCGTATGTTAGGTCAATGCTAGAACACCTAAAGATGATACTTGTGAATGCATGTTGTGTATATGTGTGATATATGTGAATAAACGGGGTTACCCATTTGGCCTCAAAAAAAAATCTATATTGGCCTTCAAATGTTTTAGCGCTTCGATTCGACCATTTTTTCTTTTAATGTAAACAATGAATATGTCATGAATCTCAAGAAAACTAAAGAGTTTTTGAGGCTGAATATTTATCTTTTGTTTCACTGTGACAGAATTTAATAAAAGAACATAGAAATTTGGGAAAAATACACAATTAAAATGTACAGCGCATTATTTTACTGAATGATATGACAGACAGACATACATTTTATTGCATCGATATAGGCTATAAAGCCCGTGATGACATACACAATACATAATACAAGACATGCAGCAAACAGTGGTCCACATCAAAAATACAAACACAATTTAACTGAAAATTAATTAATTCGGAGAAGGTCAGAAATAAACATAAGATTTATCCTGACCTTGGGTATTGATAAAGAATATTTTTCATATGTTTGATAGTGCTTAGTACTCATTTTGATAGTACATAGAGCAAACTATTATATATTTTTTTAAATTGATTTGGTGTTTTACGAATGCATTGAAAAATAGAAACACCGCTGAACTGCAACAAGTAAGTGAACGAGTATTTAAAACTCATTTAAATCTATAAGTATACCCACATGACACATATACATACATACACATATACGTGCAATAACCCATATAATGGAAATAGTATAACCAACAGTTAACCTTACCGAAAGAGGACAAAATCTAAGGTCAACTATATGGATATTCATTCCATGAAGTTACTACAAGAAAAATAAAAAATCGTTGGAAAATAATTTTTTTTACCCTTACCGAAAGCGAAAGCATAAGAGTAAAACCTAATGCAAGTATAAACAATATACACCTAATAGAAGAATTGTCAAAGTATATGTATTAGAAGTATAAGTGGAAGTATTGAGGTATGAAAATTATATCGCATTACGAAACTGTCGCTCTGATTTCAAATGCCTTATATATAAATATTCCCAAACTTTGTACTACAGTTTGATTTTCTGAATTTAAAAGTTCTACAAATTTGAACATATTTGGTCTGACCGAGTATTTCTTTGGTATATATTGTTTTCTTAAATCTTTGTATATTTGACATTCTATTACAAAATGATATTCATCCTCTAGTATTTGACACACATTACACTTTCTTTCATCTCTAGGTATACTAACTGGTCTTATCCATCTTTCGATATGTGTCACTTACATTACTTTTGAAGGGTAACGAAAAAGTTCTATTACAAATGCGCATTTAACATTTTCAGTCCGTATTTATTGGAACAGCGTAACAGAAAATAAATCAAACAAATTAATACTTCTGTATTAATAACGTAACGCGTTATAAAGTTGATCGTA
This sequence comes from Saxidomus purpurata, assembly GCA_022818135.1. Classification (NCBI taxonomy): domain Eukaryota; kingdom Metazoa; phylum Mollusca; class Bivalvia; order Venerida; family Veneridae; genus Saxidomus; species Saxidomus purpurata. The sequence goes on along the minus strand of JAFMSR010000001.1, from coordinate 20,688,751 downwards.
ATTATGTTTGCCGCTTTATACAAAAAATCATAAACTGTCTCAGATAAAGAAATGCGATGTGACATGCCTTTATTGGACGCCAGTTTTGTTTGCCTGATTCTGCGTTTTTAGCCTGGACGCCATAGTTAGCATGTTGCATTCAATAATTGAGTCTAATGATGTAATTTTAAAAACTGTTTATAGAATCTTATAGAATCAAGCATGCTCGAAGATAAACGAAGTTCTTGTTTATATTTATATTTAAAAACGTGACAAATATACCAGGATTAATTATTTGTAGATTTGATTGATAAAACTAAAACAAATTTATTTATGTTTTAAGAATAAATATGATTAAGCCTTTTTCTTAAAACATGTGTACAGTTTATTTACATAAATCTTGGTAGGTAGATTTCTACTGCAGTCTTTAAATTTAGTGATGACATTATTAATAAACATACTGACATTAACTGCACATTTCTATAGCCCAGACAGTAAGTACGTGGGAAGCATGGGGAAAACTAGTTCTATTAAGGTTAAGTGATTCTTACAAATATTGCCAAGTTCTACCAATGAATAGATCTATTTCATATGTAAAAAGAACGTTCTCACAAATATTGATTGCCAGAGTTGGTGATTCCCAATCCGGCTGATATCTATTTTATATCTGGGAGAGAGCGATTTATATATTTTTAATTATGAATCTCGGATTATACGTTATTATTCATGTCAGTTTGTGGTAAATAAAGAGTTACATATACAAGGCATAGAGCTTAGATAATTGGTATGTAACAGCTACCAAGTTTGTTAAAATCATAACCCTTGGGGTCGTTGGTTGCATATAGAGTTAAAGCAAAACGTTTTAAAAAAATTGAGACCTTGGTCTGAAGGGTGAGCCATACAGTAAGATCATAGTCCCTATGTACACAAAAGTGCCAATTAAACAATTAATAAATATGATAGTGTTTTGAGATTGTATCGTTAAATATCTGTAAACAGCTGTTGATTGTTCTGGGAGTAAATTTCGATACCTACATATAGAATTTCAATCTCAATAGGTAATGTATAATGTATATTTAACAGTGATTTTTCGTGCACCAGTATCTATCCCGTAAGCTTAATTCATTCAAACAATGCAATCAATATAAAGAAAAGTCCGCAATTTTATACAGACAAATGTGTGTGGTTTCTCGAGTGCCATTTTTTCTCATATGTTCGATTACATTTTGCTTAACAAAAACAGCAACAACAACGACGACGAAACATACATCATCTAATGAGATTCAAACTCTTGACGTTTTCACACCACTAGCTGTATGTCGTGTCCTAGAAATTAATACATTTGTATATCGATGCCATTAACATACATATGGTTTATCATTGTTCCGGATCGTACCAATTTTAATAAAGTTATGATTACAACTATATTCTGAATATCATAAAACGCTTTAACAACAGATTCAATATTCATAATTTTCAATGTGAGCTATTTTTTAAACTAATGAATTGCAATCGCTTTTTAACCCTTCATTTTGTATTGCTGTTGAAGTAGACGATAGTAAAGTTATTACTACTTATAGATTAACTAGATAGTGTTCAGTAAAACACTTGTGTCGCCCTCTTACACTTTGTCAGAACAACTAATGATTTTGTGACAAAATCTAAGTCGAAAAGAGGCATAACTCTAGCAAATATGACCTTAACCTGAAACAAATGGCGGCTTTACGACCTTTTTGTCATAAGCAATACAATGTGAAAGTTTGAAGAAGAAATCTTAAGAAATTGTGGCCAACGTTAAGTTTTCGTGACAAACACTAAATACAAAAAGGGGCATAACTCTGTTAAATATAACATTGACTGTCAAAATTTGGCAGCATCACTTTTGTCATAAGCAATACAATTTCAAAGTTTGATGAAGAAATCTTAAGAAATGGCAAAGTTATAGCAAACGTTAAGTTTTTGCGACGGACGGTCCGACGGACCGACGGACAAAGCGATCCCTAGGCTATGTATCGCCTTTTCTCCGAATAAAGGGATTCACAAAACTGATAAAATTACGAGATTAAAATGAGTCTTTACCATCAGTTTTATTATCAAATGAAGGTAATTATATGTAACAAGCAGTCTATGAAAATATATTTCGGTTTGTATGACAGAAAAAGTACGGTACTTACAGGTAGTGAAAATACAATAATATTATATTTTCTGTTTCATAAAATACACCGTATAATATAAACATATCTAAAACATAAAAAAAAATTAATGGTCACTAAATTGTATCAAAACTCAAACACTGAGTTGATTACAGTAATACGTTGTTTACAGTCTGTACCCGACGTCGGCGGACATGGTAACTGGATGTCGTCGAGACTAACTGTCATTGTAATATGTTTAACGGGATGGAGTAAGAAGTACTTCAAGTGCCAAACTCTATACTACTCTAAACTTTTCAATCGGCATAACAGGGTCATATGAATTATTTCATACCCAGTACTGGTTATGTTATGATCTGCTGGTATCATGAATTTTGACGTTTCTTCGGATAAAAAGGAAAAATAAGGTTGTGTAACGTGAAAGATAAAATATAGCATTTTCAATAGAACTGCATGGCTAAACTTCCCATTTAGGTCACTATTTTACCTTAACTTTTTTCAATGGGGACGTATGGAAGAAAAGCGTAAATAAGCCACAGGGTTTGCCTGCTCTGGGATCCGCTCCCCCAAAACTGTATTTACATTTAATGAAGAATGTTTTCTACCGCCTTTCGTTGGCGTTTCATGTGCACGAATAAGAATTGAATGAAATGGATCGCTGACAAAATTTGATACTTACTATGTTTGTGTACAAGTAGTTCAAATCAATCGTGCATTCTGACGGTAAATTAAGGGAACTTTTTTTAGAATTCAATTCAAACACATTTTCCTAAACATCGTAAATTGAATGTTGGTGCTTCGTATACTGATATTATAATAATAAAAACTAATATTAAAATGTACATATATTAATGATGATATTAAGAATAATATTAAAATATACTTTTATTATGATACTACTTATGGACTAAAGAATCCTTAAAGGTGGTCAATTGCTTTTAAGTAACATTTTATGACAATATTTAATTTTTTGTATATTCTGTTAGAGATTTTTTTTTATGAACAAAGGACCCCTTACATAGTGTTAGATCCCAATCAGAAATTTATATTTTATTAACTTTTATAAACTTTTGTTATTACTCCCCTTTAATATGAAAGTATTTAAAACGTTGAGTATTTCTTTTTTATTTCAATATAATTGTAGGGTTAACGCACGTTTTTTGGGGGTTATAACATCTGCAGAAACCCGAGGGATGGTTGGTGCCCGCAGCCCGTTAGGGCGAGGGCATCACAATCCCGAGTTTTTCGGGGTCGTTTTATAACACGAATAAACGTTCGTTAGCGCTTATTCTAGCTAAATAACATAAAAATCATAGAAATAAAAATGAAACGCTCTTACTGGTACGACGTTCAATATGCGCGGGACAACATCCGTGTTGTTTACGTCATATTTATGACGTCACCAGCGGTTTTTAAGCCCGGCACTGTTGACGCCGTACATGATGTAAGACTTGGAAGACGGTCCATTGTTTACAATGGCCCTGTACTGCGCCCATAAATGAAAACGGGTTATAACGGCGCGTGAATCTCCCCGTTAACACACGTTTTTTCTCCTGTTAAAACACCGGCAAAATGGGCAAAAACAGCACATTTTATGCTAGAATTCTACTTTTACATTTGAACAGGATAGATATACAAATATTTTAACATTCTGAACCAAAATGCAAGTTTTTAAACTATAGTAGCTTCTGAATTCATTTATTTTCCAATCTATCTTGGGCTGCGCCCCCAAGATAGGTAAAGGGAGGGAATAATATTTTTTCAAACTTGAATATCTAATGAATTCCATCTAAATATATAATTTTCAATGCAAATATTTCACAACTATAGTACAATAGGTCTTATATGTATATCTTTCCTTAGGCAAATTATGTGTATCAAATTTTCACTTATGATAAAATAACTCTATCTTGGTTGGGCAACCAGGATAGGGAAATCAAATTTTAAAAATACCTCCAGTGAAAATCTTACTTGAATTAAGCGCTAAGTGATTATAAATGAGTGTAAATGATCAGATGTTAAAGTTTCAAACAAATCTGTTACATGGTCAAACTCTAATTATACACCTTTAAAAGGTCTGCTTTGATATAATTGTAAAGAACAATAGTTTGAATCTTTTCGATTCCAGTATTATAAAACGTTGAACTTCATTTTATTTCATAGAATATTCCGGAAAGCTATTTCATTTCTAATATGAGGCCAATACAAGACATGTTATGTTGTGTACAATGTATAGTTTCAGGTCACACACAGCATATGTCACACCTTTAAACAGCACGCTCTGCTACGAACTTCGATCTTCTAAAATAAGTATCTGAAATCATTGATTCAAACAAACTTAGATGCGGTTGAATTATTTGGGCAAAATTTCAGGTATACAAAATGTATTCATATTAAAGTAATCTGGTGTAATATTTGACATTATTAGTAAACATACTGTCACTAATTACATAGAACAGTCTGATCAACACGTTTGTTTTTTCTTGAAGTTGTAGTGTGCTAGACATCGCATACACTTATACTGTTGAGTTAAAATGACATCATGTTTGCGATGCTTTCTAGTGACGTTTCCTGCTATTTTCGACATTTTATTGGAATAAATTCATCAAAAGTAGAGTTTAGGACATAAAAACAGAACAATGGTTTGTATCGATGTCATATCACGATAATTTCACTCGTGAACACCATAAGTGCGCTACTCATGAAAATGTCACTTTTGGTGCTCACTCGGTGAAATTATAACCTAAATGTTACACCGAAACCAACAGTCATCCTCTATATACGTATCAGAAACTCTTCAGTACATTTTAACCACGGTTTGAATCTACTGATAGCACAGATGAATTACATTTGCAATGTTTGCTATTAAGTTTTATTGCACCTCATTATATATTTTCATTTTCTCCTGTTTAAATCATTACAAAAACAACTGACTCATGATGTAAGCAGTTTAAAACTGAATGATCCATCCTCTGACAGATGGGAGTTTGAATATACGCTAAAACATATTCCGTAGTCATGCACTAACTGTTCGGTATCATATGTTACACGTTAGTACCAAATTGTACACTCTAACACTATTGGAAATTTCTCCTATATACACAAAGAAGGATTTGAGCGAGATAAAACTATTAAGTATTGAGTGATATACCGGTTATTATTTCACTGTGTGTCGTGTTAATGCTTCGTAATTAATCAGGCCTACAGTGATATACTAACCGGTATATCACTCAAAAGTGAAATCTATTTCCTAAATAAATCCTGATAATCACGCTCTGAGATAGATCACGAATTACACTCTGTAAACATTGACTGATCATGCCAAAAGTAAAATCCATATTTCTTTATTGTATTTGATAAACCTTGTTAAAATGTGATATAATTCACGTCATGAGAAGTTTGGTTATGCCACACAGTTTTATTTTATTGTAAAAATGTCGTTAAAATGGTTTCGATTAAAAACAATTGCTATTTAAGAACGGAATCTAGAACACAATATCATAACAAATCATTTTTATTTAGATACATTATTTACCTACAAGTAGGTTAATTTTTACCTTAAACTCTTAAGTCGCCCACTGGCTTAAATAAGTATAATATGGAATTTTACTGTCCCAGTTTTTATAGACTAACATATTGCGAGTACATTTCTGGAAAAATAATAATAAGTGGGTGATTTACTTTTTCGCAGTATTAATCTTTATTGATACATAAAAACCATCAAAGCAGAATAAACTGAAATCCGGATATCGTAAACTTTTGTCTGTAGTATGGTGGCAGAATGATTATCAATTTCTCATCTTTTCTAATGTGATATGTCATACTTTAGGATGAAAAATTAGGGACTGTAGACTCTATATCGTTCCTTCTCATTATCCACTCACATTGCTTAAACCTTTTTTAATGAAATAGGGTAAGAGTCAAGGTCAAACATAAAAATAATTCTAGATTTTTTTTCTGGGTGGATGGGGGGAGGGGAGAGCTAGGGGAGAGGAAGAGGATGTACTTCATGACCATGTTGTCATAAACAATGAAATTTGAAAGTTTGATGAAGAAATGTTAAGAAATGGCAAAATTATAGCCAACAAAATCTGTCATAAGCAATATCAATTTAAGGTCAAACTAATAAAACAATCGAATTATTTTATCGGGGTAGGTGGGGTGGGGGAAGGCTAGAGATAGTGGGGGAGAGGTGGTAGAGGGAGTACATAATGACAATTTTGCCATTAGCAATATGATTTGAAAGTTTGATTAAGAAATGTTAAGAAATGGCAAAATTACAGCGAACGTTAAGTTATCTTGACAAAATCCAAGTTCAAACAGGAGCAAAGCTTTCTCAAATGTGACCTTTACCCAAATATTTTTGCTGCATCACAACCCGGTTGCCTTAAGCAAAATAATTTTAAAGTTTGATGAAGAAATATTGAGAAATAGCAAAGTGATAGCTAAGGTTTTTGTGACAAAATCTAAATACAAAATGGGTCATAACTATGCAAATATGGTTGACAGAGTTGAAGTTGTCTTTATTGCCAAATTCCAAGTTTGAAGTAAATATGTTTGATGGTATAAAAGTCATAAGCATTTATAAAAGTAACTTTAACCAACGCAGAAGTCTGTTTGAATTTTTTATCAATTGAGTATTTATTACAAAAATGTAATGCTGATAATTTATTAATTTTGTAATTTTGTTTACTCTCTATTGTGAAACAGGTTCTTATAGCTTAGATTTATCGCTCCCGAGATTCATTCCAGATGGAATCAACCACGCGAGGAGGCAACGTGGAATTATTTGTGTGATGCAATAGTGCTTATTGTGGAAGCTAGTCGATGGTTTCACTTCAAATAAAGGTTTAATAGAAAATGTGACTCTTTTTGTCATCTTTTGACGTTAATCATGATTGTTGTCCGAATACAGAACTACAGAAATGCGAAATTTTATGCATTGTCATGAGTTTTTGTAACTGGAAAAGGATTGCTTCAGGGCGGTATTACTTTTACTCCACTGGTTACAATCGCTGTTGCATAATGCAATATGCATTGTCTGCAAAATATTGCTTTAACTGAGGAAAGAAAATAAGGAATGTGTGTACGCAAACACACAAAATAAGGCAAACTCCGAGTCCACTTTAATTGAGTTTATAATTTACGTAGTATTATTCAATGATGAATTCCACAACATGAAATATTGTTTTCTCTTCTTTGTTTATATTTTCTTAATTGATTTGAAAGGTGAAACATAACAAGGTTGTACACAGAGACAGTATTTTGTATCATTAAAAATACATTTAAGCGTAAAAATGAATTGACCTTTTTTTTACAATTTGAAAGCAAACAGTTGGATGTTTTAGACAACAAAGACAAAAAGAAAAAAAACTCAACCATATACAATAGTTTCTTTTGCGCATTGATTATAGATGTCTTAAAAATGAGTTACCTAATACAGAAACAAGATTAAGCCTTAAATAAGTAATCCATTATGAGAGTCTATGAGAAAATTAAGGATGAATTTTAAAGTGCGGTACTAATTAAGAGCAAATTCATTGTAGCGTCATACACAGATGTTTGTGTTTTGTAATTGATAATTTTGAAACCTTGTATGTTATTGAAAGATTCCTAATAAAGTTTCATACGCTGTTGTAAGTTAACAGGTATATAAACAATAATTTACAATCTTTCGATAGAAAGAAAAAAACTTGAAACCAAGCAGTGCATACTTTTTTTTATTTGAAACTAGATCGTAAGCACAGATGTATAACTCTCGCCTGTTTTAAAGAAATAGCGCAATAATTCTATAAAGTGTACACAGGCGCGTAGAAATTAGAACCTCTCCGATAAATACGTGTAATGCAGTTCAGAGAGTGATATAAACCAGAGACGATTGGACCCAGTGTCATTATCGAAGAATACGTATTGGTAAAAGGTATAGGACAAGCGACAGTTGATGTTGAAATGAACGCGTTCAGTGATAGATAGCGTATATACACGTCGTGAGAGAACATCGTTACAATACAGAAAGCAGTTAGTAAAACTGCTGTATATTGGACATTTCCAGGAAATGTTTTACATTTTAGTGTAAATTTAAACTACATGTGTTTTCACTTTTAAAAGAATTCTATAAAATATAATGAATGGCTAAATAACAAATACTTTAAGTTCGATCTCTTGCGGAGATGTGTGCAGCAGCAAATTTGCTAAAATAAAAAACAAGAAAACGGTGTATCTGGACATGTAATGACGATTTAGTATGGGTTTAGTTGGACGATTACTTTTTTAACCTTTTGGAAGTTGAATTGGTGCTGCTGGTAATATGGGTAATAAGTTAGTTAATTGCGAGCTGACTTTGTCCCATAAAAACAAGCAGTTACATACTTGTTTAACGCCGGAACAGATTTATCTGGTGCAGTCATCATGGAATATTATAAGTTCAGACCTTCCCAAGCTTGGACTTATAATCTTTCTGAGGTAAAGTTTGTACAGTATACTGTAATCAAATGTAATTGAAAGTTTTTGCAGTAAGTGGTGAATTTCTTTATTAACCTATTGTTGATACAACCTAATGTCACTACACTCTATCACATGTTATATACCTTATGCCTTATAGTACGTTATTTCCTTAGATTTAATTACCTTCACGTAATAACACCACAACTTGTGACACAGTTGCTCCCTTTATATGAATAATATAATAATATCAGCAATTTGTTTATTAATGATCACTTAACGCACAATGATATAATGAGAATTTTATTCGGCTATAAAATTAGTTCAAAGCAGATTTATAGTCGTGCCTTTTATTTCCAAGTTCTACTGCTTTCTACTTTCTACATTCGTCTAACGGAAAAGTGACGTTATATTATTATGCCTTCCGTATGCCGTATTTTCTTAAAAACAATCGAAATAAAAACGATATTTTAGTCTTAGCATTCTCTTCGTTTATTTTAGACATATGTGCCATAGTTATACGCCAAATCCATTAAGGAAACATAAACATCTTCCAAACATTACACAAGTCAAGGAAGTAACTAGGATTTCTTCCTATTAAAGGTTTTAATTTCTTGAAAAAAAGTCATAGAAGTCTGTTTAGCCGGTTGAAATATCTAAAAGGTTTAGATACGAATATTGTTATAATTTCAAAGGAAATGTCAACGTTTTGTATCAGATATAACCAAGGATTTCTCTATTAATATTGAACACGTTAGTTGTTGTAAACATATGAGTAGGCTAAGGCTCGCACTTTTATTTGCCAGTCATGTGCTCAAAGTAAAAGAAACTGGAAAATTAATTCACAATGATTATTTTCTACACATTATTTTGAATAAATATGTGTCGCTTCTATTCTTTTAAAAAAGTAATTATAAGAATATGTCTACATTTCTGTTACAGTCGTGCATGTGGAAGATGCGTCAGTAGTTTTTTGGCAAGAACTCAAAAGTTAATCAGCTAAATGGCTCATATAAAAATGAATTTAATTTTGTGCCGCCGTATTTTAAGGTCTCTCAAGTCTTTTGCCCAGAGGGTTAATGTAGAACTTGAGGCGTTTGATTTGTTTCCTTGATGAAAAGTACGAGAAGAACTCATTATATTGGTCGACTCAGCTGCAGAAACCTAACACAATTTCTATAACGAAAGAAAGCTATTTAACAATCTGTCACTTCATATTCGGATAGGAGTGGAATTTCAGGAATCATTTAAGCAATAATATTGTCCGTTAATGAGTAATTTCATATTTTGGTATATGGAAAAGGGCAGTCAGAGATGAATTCACCAATGAAAAATGTCGAGATACATTTCATGTAATTTTTCTCATTCCAAAAATAAGCTGTTGAACATCCTTTTTTAAACCATAATTACTTATTCGTTTTAGCAGTTAAACATTATGCAGATTTACTTGTGTGGAATTTGCTCAGATTGAATTATGTCATCATAAGTGCCAAGAAAACTGCAATAATTGTGCAAGGACAAGCAAAGACACAGAGGCAATATATTTTGTAAAATCAAATTTATAGAATATAGTAAATATAGCTAAACCCAAGCCCAATTTTACTGTCCTGCCATACCTGTATTTAAAAAGAAAACAATGTCATCTTTAAAAAATGTCAACAAAAGTATAGGGGCAGACATTTGCCAGTAGTTTGAGTAAATATTTTCAGTTTATGTAAACACGAGATTTTGAAAAAAATATTGGTATGAGAATTTCTGTATAGTAGACATACGGCAGCTTATCGATAATTTCACTTTTAACTTTAAAATGCATCGAACGGGAATTGGAGTTTTATGATTTGCGAGAAAAACAGCTAAACAAAATACCTTTCTAAGTCTTGTACATTGTGTATCATGTGTGCATTATTTGGTGTATTCTTAACTAGAAAAGTATTGCATTATAATGATAATAAAATAGTACATATTTTCTAAATGCATATCGGTTCATTTCATCTGCCGATGACTTATCTAGCTTATACTTCTAGGTTTAGTATATATGACCTCAATATGAAACGTGTAGAATAAATATTCCAACACTTCCATTATCTTGTGACATCGTCTGAAACTAATGCTAAGATGCTTGGTAATTATCAATTGTGACATTCTAACACAAACTGACTTGACTTCGCCAATCAACTTGAGTACGTTTTGTTGTTCAGCGGCTCTACGGAAACTTACATTTGAGCGTAAGTAGTTAGGATCTATAATATGGCCGTAAGTATGTCAGGGAACAAATGATATTCTCCTCTAATTGTTTTGCCTCAGCATACTGTGATTTTTGTCTGTTTTCATTGTTGAAGCAAGAACAAGTTTTACTGGCCAAGATGACTGAAGCCTTTCATGTTTGTATCGTAGTAGTTGTTTCCGGAAGAAATCTGACCTGATTTATAAATAATTGAAACTGTAGCCAAACAGATAGGATCTATTTATATGTAACAATTTCTTCATTAACTCGTGTAAAACAACATTTTAACAGAGAATAATTGCCTATAAGATGTAGGTCATCATGTTTATATGATAAGAAATCACTGACAGCATTGAAAACGATTGATGTTATCAAATAGGTAAAACTACAAGTTGTCTGTCGCCCAGGTGATACAAGTCTAAACAAGAAAACAAGTGTATAGTTCTAAAATAATTTCAGAAAATCTAAAACATTTCTAGAAATAATGAAAATGATAATGTATAATCGGTAAACAAAATGATGATAGGAACGTATTTCGTTTTATGACCGTTGACTTCTAGTGTTTCATTTTCAAAGAAAGAATGCTGTTTTATATTTTGTTATAGTTTGTTGAAATATAGTTAGTAATAATGTTTAATAAGTGTTTGAACAGTATCTAACGTTTTTAAGTAAAACTTGTAAATTCATGAATTAGTGTCCAAAGCCAAACCAATCTGTGATCAATCTAATAAATTATGACCACCCTTTTCAGTGAACAAAATTTTAGAACATAGCAAAAAAACCTTATGATGTTTCATAATTCTAAAATGATTTGTGCATATCCTCGTTTCATTATACAATTTAACATTTCTTTTGAAGGACAATGCCCCTATGGTTCTTCTGACGTATTTCTACTTTAAACACGATAAGTTTGACAGACAAACAGATGGACGAACAGACAAAATGACGTATAGAGAACACCACATGTGCAAGACAAATGTAACAGTTTCTGCATAAAATATATAAGAAACTCATATTTGTTTGATATTACATGTTGAAGAGTTAAATGTACATATGTTTTCACGAATTCAAGACTGTCGTATCAATAGTGAAGACACTTCTCCCCCCGGAAATTAAGAGCCTATATCAGATCGGATTTACCAGTTCTGTTAATTGAATGTCCTGAAATACCAAAGTATTTTATCCAGCTTTCCATTTTAGACGTACTTCTCAAAATGATCGTCAATTTAAAAAAAAAAACCTACATTGGAGTAAGTTGCTGCATTCTGAAATCTTGCCATACGCTCTATCCAATACAGAGAACAAATTAAATCGCAGACATGAGCATGAAAATAACTCTGCTTTGAGCAAAACCTGTGAAATATTTTACTTGAAGTAAATGACAGTTGCCTAAGGAAGCAACGTCTGTGTTGGCCGTCTGCTGTGTAACTAGAAACTCTCGGCTTCATATAACACAAGATACGATATACAGAAATAATGTTTCTGTTGCAGTACACAAGTTGTTTCGTCTGTGTAAGCACATGGTAATCCCTCAGTCGAGTTTCTGTTTCTACCTGAAATGTCTTGTCGTTGAAATAAGCATTAGCTCATATATTTAACAAACACCGGTTACAAACATATATATGTGAACAAACCCCAAAAAAAAAAAAAAAAAAAAACCCCCCTATTTAAACAAACACCGGTTACAAACATATTATATGTGAACAAACACCGGTAACAAACATAGTAAATAGCTCATATATATATATATATATATATATATAATACAAACATATATAGTGTTTCATTTCAAAGCTATATATATATAATGTGAATGTATATATATATATATATATATATATATATATATAACATACATATGTGAACAAACCCGGTTACAAACATATATATGTGAACAAACACCGGTTACAAACATATTAAATAGCTCATATATATATGTGAACAAACACCGGTTACAAACATATTAAATAGCTCACATGTGTGCTATCCTTCTGCTATATTCTTATCGCACGTATGCTTTTGTAATTAAAGGTAATATCTAGAAAAGTCTAAGTTTATATACGGTCCATCTTTTGTCAAGGGTTTTCGGGGATGCTCAATAAGTGTCACATCAACTTCGGAGGAGAATAGTGTATTGAAAGCCATTTATTACTTTGATTATCAATTAATCGTAATGGGCTTTCACTGTAAGCAAGCATGGTAGCCATTTTCGTATAAAAGTGTATCAGCATCCGTTTCGCCAAGTATATGGACGTTCCGTTTGCGCTTATGCAAAATGCAAAAAGTCCACCATACAATTAATTTGATGTTACTTGTTATAAATTGCTTGGTACAAATGAAAGCATCTCTAAATACAATAGGAAGCAAAAAGTACATGTAGTATCATTTACGATTAATTTAAATGAAAATAGGACTTACATGTAGAATTGTACAATGGGTCATCATATGTTTTAATAATGAATCTGTATTTGTACTCGTGGATCTCGTGGATCCATAATAAGATTAGATGCTCACTATCTTTTTGTATATTTCGGCGTAAACTCTATTTGAAATACATGTACTTATTTTAAAGAACAGACCAATCAAAGTGAACCTACTGTTCTATTCTTGGGAGTTTATCTAAGAACGCAAATGCGGATACTGATAAACACACACGATATAGACCAATATGAACCCGACATTAAACTTAAGTTTTAGCTTGAATCTATTGGGAACTTAATATTCTACAAGTTTCCTTTAAATCAAAAGTAATTCTTGATACACTATAGGCGATTGGTTGCTAAAATGGCGTAATCACTCGCCGAAAATTCAGTATCCTGTTTTACACAACTTGATCTACAACTCACGATGATTATAGTTTGTGATTGATTGTATCTGAGAGAGATATATCGTGCTGGTGATAGAATCAATATTTGTTTTTGTTTTCTAAGTTCCTTATCCTCTTAAAGTTGATGTTAATTACATAGAGCATGCACGTTTCGAAAAATGTAAGTATTTGTTTAACTGGCATTTTCGCATGAGTTTGTAAAAAAAAATTAAAAAAGCATTTTCAGTGATACTTTTATAAAAGACTTAATCCTTTAAATATACATAGAGAATCTTCCATGATTGTTCGTGTTGTATTGAATTTATTTAAAGTGGTCATTTAAAATCGATAAAAACGAGGTTCTGCCGAGTATCTGCCGAGGCTCTGCCGAATTTCACTAGTTTTAGATGACGAGTTTAATAATTTCAATATGACACAAACACAAATGAAAGTTTCTATTTATAACATGTTAATTTGCCAAAGAAATCTAGGATTAAAATATTAGACGAAAACGGCGTTGCCTATTTCTCTATAAGAAAAACTGAGTCGATTGTGATATGCGGCTTCTGAGTAAACATTTGCAAAAGAGGTAGTACCATATATTTTTTAGTATTCAATTAAAAGAAAATACGTATGGCCTCTTTCAGCTGTTTACATATTAAGTCCAAAACATTTTTACTTTATTTTATTAACAGTGTTCACGCTATGATGATGAGTAGCGCAAGAATTACCAATTCATTATATGTGACATCACAGCAAATGCATTTTAAACGCTTGTATCTTGGTAAGGTTTTGATGAACTTAACAGACACTATGTATGGAAGCGTTGGAAAGGTTGTTGAAGCCACTAGCTACTGGAAATGTTGCTGACACGGGATTATGTTGGAAAAGGATTACATAGAATAGGATTCTCTTTTGAATTTTAGTGAAAGATGTCGGATATTTGCCTGTGCCGATTCTGTTTAATTAGACTGTAATTGTTGGTGGATGCAATATTCTTATCTGGTTTGATAAAATATTAAATCTACTGTCATTTAATTTCTGGACAAGGTATTTTGTGATTAGATAGATCTAGTAGACTACTAGATCGTACATCATCTAATCACAGTGCAAGAAAATCCTCGGAACATCACCTCACTGACGATTTCAAGCCCTTCACCGACTATTCTGTCATAATCGTTGCCATGTTTTGACGTCATGTTTGTTTTGTTTTTTTGACAGCAGGCAGTGATATCAGTTATTCGGCTCATTAGCATATTTATTACACTAGTGTATTACTGACCCGTTGAATACATAAAATAAACAACTGGTTTATTACACTCCTGTGCCCATTTCTCATGCTATAAAATCGATTACAAAATTATAATGGTTTGAGGTTATCTTTCTTTGTTTAAAATTTCAACGAAAGTTGTAAATATTATTAACTGACAAGATACCCCGCCTTTCTTTTTTATGTGTTTTTTTTTTGTTCTAATCTTTCCACGTGAAAGATTACACTTACGCAGAACAAATACTTTATTAGCAAAAAGCATTTTTTCTTTCTTTATTACATTTCCTATTGTAATTCCATTAGAGGCTTTTTTGTGCTTTGACAGTATCTTATTACCAAGAAGCAAAAAAAATACACGTTTTCCAAATCCTGTTTCAATGTTATTATCTTCTATAAAAAATGTCTTTAAGTAAATAACAAAAAAAAAATTTTCTATAATGGCTTTAACGCAATAAGCAACTTTTTAGATAGCACAACATATAAAAATAGTAGAGACAAATACGGTCAAATAAGTTTCATACGGTACTGATTATAGTTACAAATATTTTTATCAAAGCAAAAATCAAAAACCGGTAAGAACCATATTTTTCGTTCAAATAATCGTGTTTTGTCTCGCCAACTACAAACATATTTCCATTGTCGGAATTTACGCTACAGTACGTATATAAATAATATATCTCATATGGGAATTGTAACGTAACTGTCAGAAATGCGTCAAATTTCAAAAACATTCACTCAATACATGTATGTCTTGATGTCTTTGTAGAAATTTAAAAAATGATCATTATTCGTTACACATGTAATTTCAAGACGAGGTATTGTCGAAAAATGACTCGCGTTAATGCGTTAAACAGTACTACCAGAAAATAAAAATCTTTGTTCATTTTTATTAAAACATGAGCTGTCACTGTAAAGTGACATAGGCCCAAAATAGTAGCTGAATTAAAAATTAAGAAAAATAACGACCATGATTTCCGCTTAAAACATTTTAGCGTAGAGAGTATCTTTTTAAACAAGGGCTGTCAGCAGGACAGCGCGCTCGACTTTTCTCAGTACTTGCCAATAAAACTAAACTTTGGCAGGCAACGGCAAAACAAGGATTTGTATAAGCAAGGACCATAAGTAAGATACTTAATCAAGAGTTATCAAACTTAGATTGTTTCAGGGATATTCCTGAATACTACAGCAAAGTTTTAAATTAATACTTTAAGTGGTTAATGATTATGTGCATGACAGTGTCAGTTGCAGACACGACTTTAACTGGAAATTTCTATGTACAAATCAAAAAAACATTTTTACAGATTTATCTTCTCAAGCTTATAGATAGGTGTCAAATGGTTAAGTCAACAAGTGGTCAAGAATGAAAAATCTAACTGTTAAGTCAAAAAGGGCAAAAATTAAAAAAAACCCCCAAAAGGGTAAAATTATCCCCCCCCTTTTTGGGGATAATTGGTAAACAAGTATTCCAACTTTAAAAGTAATATCTCAAACAGTTCAATCAAAAGGTGTACATACTGGTACGAAAAACTTAAATGAGATTTTAAGTCGACAAGGGCCTTAATTTATTTTAAATCATTGACAGATATACTTACTCTTGCCTACAGATAGGGGTAATGATGCAGACAAATATTCCATGTTTTAAAGCAATATCTCGAGGGGTTAAGTCAATAAGTGAATTTTACACATATGAAAAATTTAACTGAGTTTCTGAGTCATAAAGGCGCATAATTCTGACAAAACCTGCACAGTGTCTGTGGATGGAGATATTGATGGTAAATAAGTATGATAAGTTTCAAGCAATATCTTTAATGGTTTTGAAATAAAATGGGGTGGTACGAAAAACTTAACCATGCTCAAATCACTTTCTAAGTCAAAGAAGGGCCACAATTCTGACAAAAACCTTGACAGAGTTATGTACTGTTTTCTGTTGATGGATGTTATAATGGTAAACAAGTATGGTAAGTTTCAAAGCAATACCTTTCATGGTTTTGAAAAAAAAGTGGGGTGGTACGAAAAACTTAACCTGGTTAACGTAAAGATCTGGAGACTACGAACTCGGAGGGTGATTTAAAAAATTTCTTAGCTTGGATGCTTCTAAGCTTGGATGCTTCTAAAGCAAACTCTTTTTTCGAATTCTCTGAATTCTATATTACATGTATTATGGAAGCGCCAGATGAACGTATTACTGGATGGACAAGACACTTCAATAGAAGAAAATGGCATATATTTCCTGTGTACTACTAATCAACCGGGCGTGCGTGATCTTTTTGGTGATGCTTTCACACCAAAATAGCAAACATATTGATTTAATGTTATTGTGCGTGAAACTTAGCGTTAAATTTCAACAATTAACAATTTTTATGGAGACTTGAACTGTGAAGCGTCATATTAATGCATTTCAAAGGAGAACATCAAGTCAACTGTTAAGATACCTATACAAGTCGCTCTTATGTTCTGCCTTGATCTCGGTTTTTGTAAGGCAGATATACGCCGTGTGTATGGATGTCTTTTTGGAATGGGATTGAGAAAAGACAGTACTACAATCGTGCACTTTCTAAAAATATTGAGACGGTCATTCAAATTTCTCAGAGGGTGGTTGCATGTGACAGTGAATCAATCTTACTAAAGTATCCTATTCATTTAAAATGATTGATTTAAAAAAACAACCTGTATGGTGTCTTTTGAGACAGCACAAATGAACGATTGTACGGAAATATTATCGTGTGATCGATGGTTAAGTAATTCCTTGTTGTAACACGGTATCAAGTGTGGCAGACGACAAACCATGCGATAATGAAGTTATTAGAAATTGAAAGTTGTATGATAAAGTACCTGTCTATTCGAATTGTGTTACAGGGCTGCACGTACACGGTACCGCTATGATAAAAACTATGTCGAGTATCCATAAGCAGGCCAGACAACAAATTCTTTAAAAATCCAATGTCCGAAATCAAAGAACCAAAATCCAAAGAATTCTTTGTTATTTATGAAATGTTTTGTTTTTTTATGAAGTGGTCTGTATATTTTACGAAATCATGCACTTAAAAGGTCCAAAACCCGAGTCTTTAAACTAGCCTTTTTATATTTTTCAACTCTACATTCATATAAGACAACAGTATACTAGAAAATTTCTACGAACATTGAAAATAGCAGCGTTTTAAAATTCATTTTCCAAGTTTCTATATTAATGAATGTTCCGCTTTGCAACGTTATAAGTATACATAATCTCTTAAACAAAGAAGAAAGTTATCCTCCTCCCCTTGTAATCGAAAGCAGTACATTCTAATAAATAATGAAAGTCATCCATAGACATTTAGATAAACGACATGATTTTTTCTGCAATCAGTTCTGATTCAAAGCTGGCTTAAGCCTTAATATTTCTCTTCTGGTATATACCTACCATTGTCTGAGTACATATAGAAACAGTTTCACTACGCTTCTACGATTCCCAAGTCAAACCCTAAAGTGAATATTGCCATAATCCAAGAATTCTGCTAAAGTGTAAAAACTTACAATCAAATAACTCGAAATTGTCAGCTGCACCAGAAAAATCAGAAGCTAAATGACGAATGACAGTATTTTATTGTCAGAATTAGATCATAGAGCAATGACTAAAACGGCATGCAATAATAGCATTTGTTTACCAAACATGATCCGTTGATTAAATTACCTAAATATTAAAGCTTTTTAAATTTTTAATGACGAAGTATGTAGTTATCCAGTTTACATGAATAATAGGATTAAAATGAATCAAGAATTCTTCTTGCAAAAGTTTGATTTGCATGATTTTTATTTCCATAAATTAATAAAATATCTAACATAAAAGATAAGAATATATCAACATGTTTGCACTGAATGTTTCGGAACAGTATCTATTTGCCAACAGTTTATGTTTAAAATCGATAGCTAATAAATTTCAGTTTCCTTACGTTCGAATACCAATATTCAAGGGAGTGACTGCATACGGACAATCGGCCCTTTTACTAACAGCAAAGCCAAGTAAACACATACGTACATTTGTACGCTCATAGCAAAATACAGCGCTACTTGTTATTTTTACTAAATGACCTCAGACTAAGCTTGCTTCATCTGATGTTCTACTGCGGTTTCACAGACGTTGTCTGTCAGTGTTGTCTAATAATTTATACGCTTCAATGAAATAGTATATACGAAGATTCCTCGGTAACAAAAAGTCTTAATGCAAATACATATAAAACTGCATTTCTTGTGGATCGAACTATAAGCAGACCTATAATAGATTTTTCTTGAGTGACATTGTGGTTTTTACCTTTTTATAATATGAAAACATATACATGCATTACATGGTTTGTTCGCACTTACTGTTCGAAAAATATTTGGTGAAGGTACATTGGGTAATTAAAAATATGATAGCCGAAAGATTCACTGCCAACAGTCGTGCATTACGTTTCGAAAAGTAATGAATGAAAAATACAACTAAAGTTAATTTCAAACGTCTTCCGAAATCTAGAAAATCTTACGAATGAATTTTCTGAACGGAAAGTTTTCATAGCTCAAAATACAACATGTTACTAGCTACACAAATATCTCCTGGGAAATCTTTAGAAATTCGTTCAAATTCATTGTTTACAAATAAATGTCGACAATGTTCTACATTTCTTGAAACGGAATAGAATTCGAAATAAGATTTCCGTGGAGGAAAATATAGCCGGTAATTTTCACCCTGGAAATATCAGAAAAATATCACCGAGAAATGTAAATTGTCCTTAGGCTATATTAAGTCTCGTATTGCACCATGCTTTATGACTACAATACAGACTTTGAATTCAAACTTAGATTGTTATATCAATAAATTCTATAAACGTTTTAAATGTAACTTTGCTTTAGTTGATCTACTGCAACTACCAAATCGAGTACTGGTTAAACTAAATACCCGTTTCCTCCGCTCTCCGTTTTAAATCAGAGCTGCTATAATGCTTCAACTCCTTAATTCAATATTCGTTTTCTGTCGAAATTTACACAAAAAATGTTCATGAAAAATACATTTAATTGATTATTTAAATGTTAGTTTTACTTAACTCCTTAAAACTCGATGCTCGAAGTCGATGGAAAAATGAATGTGAGTTATTTGCTGTTTGTCACTCAAACTGTAAAAGTTAAACTAGACATGGTTGCTTTTTTATGTCAGTGTTATGGTGTGCTACGTCGTGTTATCTATCTGTCGGTCTGTCTGTCTGTCGTATTTTTGTCATGGAGAAATTTTCAGATTTTAATTTTCGTTTATTAGCATTTAATGTACTAATAAGTGGATTGATATAGGACCGTTGTCATTTAATTTAACATTATGAGACGCTTCATTCAGATATAAGACTAATTACAATTGTAAAACATAGAAAACTGCAGATTTTCTATTGCTTAAAGGTCCATTACTAACATCAAATCGAATTTTCTTTTAAATCTGAAATTGTAACAGGTAAATACAGTTTGAAACTGGCTTCTAAAACTTTACAATAGCCGTGGAGTATTTCCTTGTTTGAAATACTGCTGCTGAAAAACGAGTGAATGTTTGTGTATTTCCTTAGATTGACCTGGGTGGTCTTTTTGTCCTACTTTTGCTTTATTGAATGTTGTAGACAGTCATACATATACTTTGCACATCATTGGAAGTAAAGTTCTTCAATTATAATTAAAAATAGGCATGCTTTTGAGTATATACATGTATACGTTACAATAAATTAACTTTGAATCTTGAATCTTTGAAGTATTATGTATCACAGGTGTTTCGCTTCCGGTTTCGGCCAAAAATCGTAGAATTTTGCAACTTTAGGGACACAAAATGTCCTTTATTTTGAACTTACAAATGTCAATCTTCCTATCCGTTTTTACAATATTGGTTTTATAACGTGAACTTGTTAATACTCTCAATATCCTAATCATTCAACTAGCTAGTACATGATTTTTTCATTAGATAATTAAAAACAAATATCCCTGCTAATACTACCATTAGGTAACCTTCCGAATCATGATGTATCAACAACTAAGACTTAAGAAGCTGTAAATACCAAAAACCAGCTTTAATAGCATTCCACCGTATTAGCTCTGAAAATTCTCATTAGTTTTATCTGTTTCAGACCATAATGTCATAGGGCTACTGACACTTCTTTAAAACTGTAATTGAAAATGTCTGAAACGGCGAACAAGAAAATTGGAACTAAATTAAAAAATTCTTGTTTTTCTCCTATTTTCAGATTTTTCGAGACGGAGCCAGGAATGAAGTCACTTTTTCCAAAAATTGTACAGATGAATCAAGATAACAAGCTAGAGTGTAATATTGACCGTGATATGTTACAAAAACATGCTGTTACTGTGTTAGAAGGATTAGGTGCCGCTGTAGAAAGCCTCGATGATTCTCACTTTTTGAACGGTGTTCTTATTGCAATAGGTCAGACACATGTACAACGAGATGTCAAACCCCACATGCTCAAGGTATCTCTTATCTTTTAAAGTTCCCGCTCAAAAATAAAACAAAATCAGTTACATCCAAAAGGAAATCGACCACCTCAAAATTCTTATGTGTGCATATTTGCTTTGGCTAAAAGAGTGCTACGTAAATTTACCTGGTAAACGTCATAAATGTTAGCGAGGAATTACTAGGGTGATTTGCAGGATTTGAGTTGTTGTTGTTGGAGTTGTGCCAGTGGCTGTTTAAATTTGTGAGTCAACTTAACGAATTCAGTTGGTTTTCAAAGCACCTGTTTTCAGTTCCCGAAAGTAAAAGACTATATTTCTACTCGAAAATATGGTAAAACGAAAAAGACCGCGACAAAGATGCCGTATTTCAACTAACATACTGAGTCATACTTACATACTGAGCCTATTCAAGATGGGCACCAACATAAGCGTGCACATGTCAACAAGCCACCAAAATATGCGGTATATACATACCCGTGCTGATATTGGAGTTGAATCAACTACGTGATGAAATTATACTACTGGTATCACGAAATGAAACTCTAGTAAACATCAAGATTAGCATTGTCTTATAACAAATTACCGTAGCGTTAAAGAGGAGTAGTCAATATTGCTTTCATGTTAAGATAAGAATTACTCTATATTTGCATAGCATCAAATCCCTCTCAATAACATGAAAGACACTCCTCCATTAATTGGTTTCATGAATTTCCGTTTACTGACCAGATTGGACCATAAATATGTATAGCATGTCTCTAAGTACTCTGTGACGTACTACTAAGACAGCTAATTATTGGTAATATCATCAGGCTTGTGTATACGTAACGCAACCGTTCCGAAAAGTTCATTATGATGCTATTGATTTCGATTTACAATGCCATAATTACAGAAATGACTCACCAATAACAGAAACACTGAATGTCTTACTTTGTGTTTTATCCTTGACATTCAAGTTTTTTGCCTTTGAAATGCGAAGGAGTACTCATGTGTTTATGATTTTATGATAGGGTTTAAGTGAACAATGATCGGACAAAGTGTAATACCTATACTTGACTTTATTAGTGGAAGATACGTTTTCACGATGAAATTCATATTAAACATACACTTGGTTTTTACATCAGCTGTTCTCTGAACGTTTGTCTTGCTTGTAAGAAGAATTTTTAAAATTTATATCTAAATAAAAAACAATATCGAAAGCGATGCCCAGCGCACTATAAAAATTTAACAACTAAATATTCTACTGAAGCTGTCTCTTTGTGATCAACAACATTTATGTTCTTGTCTGTGAATGACTTTTTTAGAAGTTTCGTCGCATTAAGTTCAACAATTTGACGGTTAACAACAATTACCAGAGAGCTCTCATATCGTTGGTCATTCAGGGCATGACGATATTCCATTTGATCCAAGTGAAATACATTTAAGGTCTAAAGAGAAAATTTAAATCAGTTAATCAAAGTTTTTCAATGGCCATGCTTTGAATTAGGCAGATCAGCCAAATAGTGTGCAAATCTTAATGCTTAGAGCAAAAGGGTGAATAACAATGCAAACGATCATGCAATTGAAGCAATTCCTGTATGCCTTTTGCGATTTTTCCAGTACATGTATGTATTGATGTCCGTATGAATTATAGAAACATGAACTCTCTTAAAGGTCGGGCCTGGAATTGATGACACCGTCGCGTATTTAACTCCAAGCAAACCATTCATAGTGTGACAATTCATGTTGATTGTATATTGTTTCAATTGCCACCGCTTTGTCATTTTCCAAATTTTCAAACTATGTCGCAAAGAGAAAAAGATATTGAAAATAAAGTGAAATAAACTATCATAAGGACTATATCGCAGTCTTAAAGATTTGATCAATTTAAGAAAAACATTTGCTACAGCTAAAATACATGCGAGTCGCAGATTGTAAATTCAAAAATTAGTGTACATCCATTGCTTGATAAAATTGAATATTTTATGTGAAGGTAATCTTGTTTAATCTATATATTACTGTTTCAGAAACTTTGGCCGTCCCTTCATTACGGACTACAGCAAGTTCTGAAAGAAGCGTATACAAAACAAGTGTCAGATGCCTGGAAGAGAGTGTTTGATTACATCTGTGCTTATATGAAACTAGGTATGGAAAACCCAGACATGGACGCTGATAATCACTCGGACATACTACATAGATCGTAATGTCACGACATGTTTTTGACAGAGTTGCTATTAATCACAAGATCTTACGACACATTGGTCTCAAAATTTTGCGATCAGATCAATACTGCTAAATAGAATCGCATGATGAAATTCGTACATCAAAACTCTGTTACAAAGAACGTGTTTACATAAAATCAAAGTCTGATGCATCCGTGGACCAGAAATACTTTTGCAAAACTGGCGTCATGCATTTAGAATGATTTAGGCAAGATTTTATTTTTAGCAGGATGTTACTGTGTTAGACAGGGCGGGTTTAAAAGAGAAGTAAAGTAACATGGATAAATTAAAGGATTCGCGTGCTTTGATTGTTCTCTTGTTAAAACCACGTCTTCGTATACCTTCTTATCTTGTTTCAATTTTGAATTTCGATGTTACATGCCAATAGATGCCTGATTTATATTTCTGCAGATAAATGTGCTTTTTTGATATTCATGTTGCGAAATACAGTTTTGATGTAATTTGATAGTGGCATATTCCAGCTTCAATTAACACTTTTTGTATACATCTCATGTACTTGATAATAGCTTTCTTATTCTAAATACAAAATGTTGTGCAGTATCTTGTTAAATGAAAGCAGGACGAGCTTACTATTTGTCTTCGAATTGTACACTTACTTTCATTTTCTTGATGACGACAAAATATTACAAAACATTGCATTTAAAAATTGTCTACTCCTTGACAAAAATTTACGAGTGTATTAAAATAAAAGTTGAAGGCATCGGAGATCTAACGCTTCTACAATTTGTTTAGAAAAGCATAGATAAGATAATACAGCTCTTTTTGATTGAAGAGGCTGATAAATCATTGAAGTAGAGATTTAAATCTATATCTTGTCAACGATAGTTTCGATATGTACGTCAATTAGTTTGACGCAGATACATTGTTTGTTCTTTATCATTTGTCTAAAATACTTGTTCCTACTAGCAAATAAACGTTGCTGGCCAACGATACATCCCGACTTAGCAATTACTGTATTTTGCTCACGACTGTGAAAATAAGGTTTGATAATAATCGGTTGTAGCACTGTTGGTTTTCGCACAGCGTGGCTCCTCTCCTATACATATAATGGAAAGTTTGCAAGCAATCTTCTGAGCAAGTTTGGTGAAAATCCATTATAAAATGTGACCTGTAGATTGTTATCAAGGTTTTACAGTAGTCGGCTGTAGCACGAATCATTTTTAACACAGTATGTCTCAATTTCTATACAGCTATACAGAAAATCTATTGAAAATTGTGACATGTACAGTGTTAGCAAGGAAACGTTAACGGACAGACGGACGACGCACACACCACCATGGCATAAGATTTTAGAGCTAAAAACTGGTAAGAGTGATGACCTTAGTGCTCTCTGGGTCAAAATGATATTTTCTTTCACAAATCACGTTCTATCTGTACTTTTAAGTAATTTGATTTATGGGCGACTTTTGCCAGAGCCAATACACTTTATGTAGACAGAGAAAACAGCAATCGCAAGCGACAGTTTGTTTGCGCCCCTTTAATTAAGATTGGATGCAAGGTCTTTTGCGGTTGTGTTGCAATTAAAAACCTTTAGTTTCAGCCATTGGATCAAGAAGAGCTCAATGATTAAAAAGTGGGAACTCTAAAGATAAAAAAGCCAATGAAGGTAATCTAAATTTTACAGACAGATTATAAGTCAATGAAGGTAATCTAAATTCAGTTTCAGTCGTACTAAATGAGGCACACTCTTGATTAAAATAAAGTTACTTTTAAGTGATTCATTAATGGATTGAATTGCCACCTAACCAGATGGTTTCAGCTATATAATACAATAATAACAGGTAAAATTAGCGAGTTAATACGTGCTGTACAATTGTTTATCAAAGGGTCTATAAATTTGTATTTTGTGCAAAAAAAGATATGTGTTTTTACAAATGCACTTATCTGTTGATTCACGTGCAGTTAGCCAATTTTAAACATTCTGATAATATAACCCACTACATGTAGTTGTTGGGGTTACCTATTTAAACGAGGATGTGTTTAAGAACTACACAAGCTCATATATTTCCTTTATTTTATAATGCTATTTAAAATGAAGTCATGATCAGCTAATTTTGCTATGCACTGTATGGTTTTGTACTCCATCTCAAAACTGTTGACCGTGCATCAATAGGTACAGTATCATAGCTTTGTGTTATGTGCCTTGTAGACAGACCGCTCAAATCTTATTGGATCATTAAAAACGTGATCCTGTAATGTGTGTAACTAAGCATTTCGAACGATCTCTGTACGGTAATATTCTTTATTTCTGGGTCAATTTAATTCGTACTTTGAAAAGACAAGCAATTTTTCTGTAGGAGTCGTGTGACAAAAAATAATCCCAAAGGAGACAGTTAATACGAATTTTCCCATATTCTTAAATTTCATTCTTGTTTTTTTCAATAGGTTAATCTAAATACAGTAGAACCCGATGTTAATTTGTATTTGACAGTATTAATGCAAATTTACACTTGAGTACCAAATGAAAAAGTGCATTTTTTTCGATTTGTTAGAAGTTGTACTCTTAAGAACGAGCTGTTAACGTGACAAAAATAGAAGTTACATTATCTGTGAAGCCGCCTTGGTTCTGTGGTTCGCCTCAGTATTGGAGGGTCCCAGATATCAATGCAAAGTAGTGGTAGTGTCCTTTGGCAAGATACCAATGATTGCACATCGTCTCTCTGTCTCTCTCTTCGAAGTTGATTCCTTCTGGAATGAGTCTTGAGAGCGATTAATCTAAGTTGTAAGAACTTGTTTCACAATCGAGAGTAATTAAATAAGTATAAAATTATCTATCAGTAGATACGAGAAAGTAATAGAAAAATCAAATATGTGACTGAAAATGAAAAGAATTAAGAAGCTTTCAGTTATATGAAGAATTTTCACGGTGTCAACCCGATAATAATACCTCACAGCGTATTTTACCGTACGCAATACCTCGGGAGCCTCGCAGCAAATATAAACGATGGAGGCAACGGAGAAAACAGTCAGAAATAATGGTAAAATGACGTGAATATTCTTCATTATGACCATCACGGAACTTGTGATAGATAAATGCCAGTTTTTAGATATTCATTTACTTCAACAAACCTCACAGTACCGTTTCATATCGAAACAACTTGCCAAGATAATTTCAAGAAATTTAAACAAATATTCTTTAAAAGACTGTAGAACAGATAACTGTATTTATCGTACAAACTTTGAGCCGGGAATGGCTGCTACGTTACGTATGGTACATACATGCCGCTAGAATAGCCGTGATTTTCATACAAGCTATATATCAATGGGTTACAAATCCTTCCCTTTTATACTCTAGCACTGCTTGTAAATCAACATGGTATACCAATTTAGCCCGCATCTGCGCTATCTATTCATTCACCCTTAAATAAAAATCCTCGAATTAACTATTTACATTTTTATACTACTCCGCGTCAACATAGCGAGTATGAACACTCTCAGCTGCACCAAGTACGTGCCAGGAGCATAGTCAAATTATTCTCATCTAAAGTGTCAATATTAACTTAGGCCGAGTTGATACATATCTGCACGACATATTACCTTTGTATGGAATTGGTCTGAACAAGAGTTAAATTGTCAACAACTGTATATTCTTAAATAGATACAACATTTTTCTATGTATATGCATTGAAATTGTGATATTTCAATTTTCTATACACAGAAGTCTGTGTGAGATACATGTGAAATACAAATTTTAATCTTGTTCGTGTCTTTTCCGTTAACAGCAAGTGCCGTGCATATACCAGTAAAATATTTCTTGAGATAATAAGTGCAAGAATCTCCCAAATATGAAAGTATGTTTAAATATAAGAAAATACATCGGTAAAAGGCTTTAATGCGAAATACTATTTGTAATTCTGAAGTGATCATAACGTTTCTGTATGTAATTGATTAACTGAGCCTTGTAATCAGACCGAAGCGTCAGTCAATGATCCAATATAGCGGTGTTAATCATTACGAAGACGACATATTAGTAACTAAAAAGGCATCTGTCCTGACTTTAAATGGTTGTAGAACTTCAGTTTTGTTTATAATAATTACTGTCACCCATGATCGAACCAATCACCATTTTATGAAAAGATGAGTCAGTAATTTACCGGTTCCTATATTAAGAGCTGGTAAGTCGGAATGTCGACTGTCGTAATGTTCATATCATAGGGCCTGATCGAACTTGGCAGAGTCGTTTGCCCGTAACCGCAAGAAACAACTTTGGGCGTTATGGCCTTGCCAGACAGAAAAGGGGTTGTGCGAGACATGTAATCGTTGTGTATCTGCTTAGTACATGAATGACAAGATAATCTATAAATAGCACGGTGTCAATCCGATTAGGATATCACACAGTGCAGTACCTCAAAGCGCATGCACAGGTTTTTGCCGTAAAGCTTTTTTTAGAAATGTTACAATTGTTGAGCATTTAAAGATTTTGAAGAAGGATCTACGTAAAGGAGCATGCATTAAGGAACCAGGAATTTATAAAAGAATACACTGCATCAGGAGTATCTTCATGGCATGATTTATATTATTTTATGTCTGTGAGTAATTTACTATAATAATGATGCATGAAGACTCGTTGGCTGTAAATAAAAGTTTGCAACACTTGATCAGCATCTAAAATCAAAATTGACGAAGTGTCGAAACATTTCGATAAATGAGTTCGTTGATTTTCTTTTTCCGGATATTAAGATAAATCATTTCATCAATTATTGATCCACATTTGAAGACTTAGAAAAAATAGCATAAAACAGATGCAAAATAAACAACACGCGCAATTTCTACATAAATGTAAGACAACAGCATTAAAATGAAAGGTATAAAACTAAAACTAAGAGTGAATTAACAAAGACCTACAGATTGCAGTAAATATCCTAGCTGAAAAGGTCTCATTTGATATCATATATGGAAATAATAAACAGGAACGATCCCATGGTACAATTTCAGAAGAAATGGAAAAGGCTAGCACATTAGCACAAAAAGAACTCGCCAAGGACAAATAGACAAGTAGTTCAATGCTGAAAAAATCATTTCATGAAAAAAAACAGAGAAAGAGAATGGCGTTATAGATCATCGTCACAAGAATAAAATCGAAAATTTCCAAGACGGAAAAAATAACCCTCCTGCAAACAAAAAAATCGGGCGGTGAACGAAACAATGAAAATCGACGATATAGATGGACAGACACGCAGTCAAGAACATATTGGAAAGAAAACTAACGAACACTGATTATATATGTAGTCAAACATAAACTTTAAAGTCATGACAAGTTAAAATTAGCAGACGAAACCTTTAGATTTTCTCGACGACAGCGTCTTAAAGAGAACTTCTTTGACGAAACGTATTCTAATTAAAAAAATATATGAGGAGAAGTCTTTTTGTAATAAAAGAAATTCGACTATTGCATCCAAAAAGGTCGTGATCAAAAATTTGACTTCTAAATTGAAGTTGTTTATGAAGAAATTTTAAAAGAATCTGACGAAAAAAAGTCACGGGTCCGACAAACAAATATTTGTAAGGAGGAACATCTTTGTCGAAAGACCCGAAAAATGTTATAAAGAAGGCAGACAAGTCTGCAGAACATTTTTAACTATATGTGCGTGAAGTGAACCACAACTGCAAAATGAGAACTATTCTACTAAACTTGACAGTGACAAAACTGAAAACATTAAGGATAAGATTAATACATGTGTTAATGAAATAAGTTCATCTGATAATTGTGTTCATGTGAGTTTGATGTTTTCCAGTTAGTTTATGCCTGCCACAGTTTTTTTATATTCTATCAAAGCTGCACGAACCTCAAAACAATAATTTGCCTGTTGGTTATCCCGGTAGACCTATTGTGTCAGTATATGTCCGACATAAAATATATCCAAGTACTTTGACTATAATATGAAACCTTACATGCACTCTTTATCAACTTGTTTTAACGAAACGACCGATTTTCTTGCAAAACTTAAAAGAACACAAACAACACCAGTTTCCTATCTCATTACGTTCGATGTAAATTATACTAACATTTCCCACAGTTATGGTATAGATGCATGTAAGTTCCATACGAACAAAAGAGATGTCCTATCAACTAGCAAACTATCTGTTCAAAGTATCCATAAACTGTTACAAATTTTCCCTGAAAATAACAACGTTATTTAATGAAGAAAATCAGTTTCTACAAATTTGCCACGGAGTACTAACATAAGCATCCCATTTCATGGATAAATTTGAACACGCGTTTTTGGAAACGTGTACACTTCTGTGTACATTATGGCTATGTGTGTTGTTTTTTGTTGTTTTTTTTATGACGTATTCATTATCTGGGACTATTCCATTGAGGAGTTGCATAGTTTTATTAAGCTACTTATTTTTCTTTAATGACGCAATTAAGTTTTCATATCAAATTTTCAAAACTCATGTTACGTTCTTTGATGCCGTGTTACTAAAGATATAACATATAACCTTATAAACACGTTCATATTAAAGGCACTAACATCCACCAGTACCTTGATAAATCTTCCTGCCAACCCAAGTCATGTAAAACGGCAGCAAAGGAGTAGTGACGTGTTATTTCCAACGATGATCTATTCTTTCGTTTATTGGAATACTTACAGGAACGTCTTCTTGGAAGAATACAAACATGACATTATTGACGAGGCTTTCATAAAAGTTAAATCATTAACCAGAATTGAAGCCCTTAAAAAAACTAATAAAGAGACCAGTAGACATGGCTATATGTTGCCGTTTGTAATTGAATACAACCCATTCTTACCAAATACAGTGAATAGTCTCCATAATTACTTTTGTTTGTATACTTGTTTGAACTTTCCCATTATGCTTCTGTTCAACATTTACATTCTTACAACTTACAAGCCAACAATAGCTTACAAAAGGGGTAAAAACATCAGGGACTTTTGGTCACCTGGTCTAGGCGTTAAAGAAATAGCCAGTAAATGGCATCAGTCAATATGTATCAACTGCCCTAAGACAAAAAAAATAAGACAATACTTTAAATACAACATGCACCAGGGAAAGTGTTACATTTGTATTTATTTAATGACATGCACACAGTGCAACATGTCGTTTTTTCTCTCTTTTAATCGGATAATGAACAGTATGAATTGTTGTACAGTTCACACTGTGTATATCCATATCTTGATTTTAAGCCATACTTACCGCTACAGTTATAGCGTCGGATTTTTAACGTAGCGGGTCGTGCTTGCTGATTAAAGCGATTTACTGCTATTTTCAATTTCACTCTCATAATATGCTGTTGTTTTAAGTTAAAAAATTCTTTAAAGGCCTCGAGAGAATACAACACAATAATATAATGTATCACAAAAATGTATCAATTTATTTGCTATAGAATGTTAAATTTCCATGTACAACACATACAGCATCACACCTTCTTGGAGGACGTTTTTTCTAAAATAGATGAACATATTTCTAGCTGTTCCACTATCCTAGTTAGATCGGAAAGAATAATTGCAATATTATTGCATATCAACCAGGGCAAAGTGGCTGATTATACTTAAGTGCCGTCATTACTGAGGTTAGTTTTTGCGATGATTTGTTCCTTGCACGTTTTCTGTTGGAACGCAGCTCAATTTTCAGGCCATAAACAGGCATACTTCTATAAAATTTTCCATAAATATCTGTTTGATCATATCAGTTCAATGTTCTTTGAAAAGGAGTGTTAAAAATGTGGTAGGATGCAACTGATGTGTTTTATATCAGTAACATTATAACTTGAAACATTGATCAAGGCTGATTAAAACATTTTTTAAGTTTGGGGCAAGTTTGAACCTTTTATTCTGAGTGTCGGCCTATAAATTTGAATCGACAAAAGAAAAACACGTAAAGCTGATCTCGTAGACAAAAATCAACACTGGCTTATATATACGAAAGACCATCGCAATACCTTTTACCCTTATCATCATATTTTCACTTTAAATATTCATATATCGAATACTGAATTAACGGGTGGAATCATGATAGAACTGTGTTCTTCTTACTCTAAAACGATATTGACGTATACCTTCCTTTCATACCTTTCTTTCATATGTGTGTCGCTTCTTCACTAATGTGTTATCCCAAAGTGTTTCTTATTTTTTGAAATATCATTGACAAAAATATTGCACTAAATATTTAGTAAACATGTTCATACGCAATGTTAGGAGTGTTTTTCGAACACCTAACAATATTTTTCACCAGTAAGACATCTTTCCTGGTCTTGACTAGCTACCAGCAATTTTACATAAAAAGTGCTCCTGGAACTTTTATAAGATGTGTGTTACAGTATAGCAAAACAAAAGCTTTGTAATTACATAAGTATGTGTATATTATCGATCTATGAAATGTTTTCAACCGGAAAAATAAAAATCATTGTTGTATATTGTACAATGCCTAACAGTTTTGTTGCTGTTCAGCATCGTAAATTCTGTATATGTTTTAGTGATGATGTCATGTATGTTATTGTAGGTACACCTGTTATAATATGGTAGTCAGGTTTTTTTAAGGAGGTTACTGTGACAATGTGAATTAAATCTGTACTCTGCAACTAGCGATTTTAAATGAATAACAACCGTATACAAAAGCAAAGAGTTCTTGCCTGAGTTGAACAGATTACCAATGTAAGTTCATTTCAATCAATACAGTTTTCAAAAAAAATTTTTCAAAAATCAATCGTCCTTCTGTTACAATGCCCAGGTATTTATGTCATATATTCACAGAATAAAAGTTTGTGAGGGCGTGTCGTAACCATAGAAAAATGGGAAAAAAGGCCGAATTATTGTATAATCAGACTACGTTTGCACCAGTAAATGACATTCTGACCCCAGAAATAAAGCCTTCGAAGGTAGTATATCCACTGTTTGCGATGTTTGTTTTCTAGTAAGGTTTGTACATTGCCCTGTCGTCTATGTCATGGATTAACAAGAGCACCGCCTGTGGAAGCCAGACGCACGTCTGATTTCATCCTTTTACGCTTTATTTATTACCTTTTTCTAAGTATCAATGTCCTTGACCTTGACCCCGAATCACAATCCCACAAATGGTTTTCATAATAATTACTAGGCAGTACGTTTGGTCACAATAATTCAACTGCAACTAAAGATATTGTATTGTTCCCATTTTTCTGTTTTTAGAAAATAATCCTGGACTTTGTTTAATTTAGTTACATTATGTCAATTGTAAATAAAGATAGTGAACATATTAATTTACTGTTTTCCTATTTTTAGTTACAGTGACTTTGTTAATGACCTAAGGATCCCAAAACCCAACCCCATTAAAGATCTTCTTAAATACTTACTGTTACAACCAAATATATTGAATATATTACGGTCTTCCTATTTCTAGTAACTACAGCCCAAAACACAATCCAATTAAAGATATTCATAAATACTTCCTATAAACTAAGTTTGGTTGCATTATGTTGACTGTTACAAAAAAAGTGTGTGTGTGTGTGTGTGTGTGTGTCCGTGTGCGTGCGTGCGTGCGTGCGTGCGTGTGTGTGTGTGTGAAACTTTCTAGGTTAAGAAGGGCCAATAATTTAGTCAAAATACATTACAGGATTATGTAACTTCTAAAACTCCTTTATTCTATTGTACATTTAATAGTGAACAGTTATTCCAAGTTTGAAAGTGATAGTTTCGATAGTTTGTATGTAAGTGACCTAAACGCAAAACTTAAAATCTGACTAGCTAAAAAGGACAAAGTAAAAAAACTTAAAAACCCCCCCCCCCCCCCCCCCCCCCCCCCCCACCCCCATTGTACAACTCAAAACCAATTTGTTGTAGCCCAGCTTCTAAAAATTTGAAATCAATCTAACAAAGAATGAAGAAGCAATGTCCAATTCTCAAAATCAACAAAATTCAATCAAAATTCATGTTTTTACCCCTAAAAAAGGTCAAACTCAGCATCTTTAGCAGATAATGTGACGAAGGGTATTATATGAAAAAGGTTTTCAACTTTCAAAGTGATAGCTTTGATAGTTTCCATGTAAGTGACCTAAACGCAAAACTTAACCAACGCCGACGACAACGACGACGTCAATCAAATGACGACAATAGATCGTCATTTTTTTTTTCAAAAATCAGACGAGTTAACAATGGTATAGTGTTGCACATGACAGTTGTTCTGGATTTGATTCCCAATGAAAAAGTATCATGTGCTGCAGTGCTAATACAAGATAAGTGACATTCCCCCGCTCACGATACGGCTGTCACTTTGTCGCTAAGCTTTCATGAAACTAATAAACGAGCAACGTGGATACACGGAAGTAAACTACGTGTTGTTGAAACTTAGGAAATCTTATAACGGGCTTTAATTATACTGAACGACGGATAGAATATCATTAATCATGCAATAGTTTCCAGTTCTGTTTCATTAGATGTATTTTTGCACCAGAATATGAAATGGAGGGCGAGGACAAATTTGAAATGCAAACTGTTCAATGTACATTTCACTTTAAAACTAAATCATAAGTTTTTTAGAATTATATAAGTTTTTTACATTTATTTAAGAAGGGTTTAAATATAAATTGTTTCTAAAGAAAGAAATTCTACTTTTCTATGACCTCATTAGTTACTTTTACAAAGAATTACAAAGACATAAAACTTAGGTTACATGAAGCCGATCACGTAGACAAAATAGATGTACGAAAGACCATCGCAATATCTTTCCTGATAAAAATATATTTTGCCTTTAACGTTCCATTTTGACTTCAAATATTTATACATCGAATACTTAATTAACGGGTGAAATCATGATAGAACTGTGTTTTAATTACTCTAAACAATATTGACGTTAACCTTTCTTTCAAATTTGTGTCGCTCCTTCACTAAACGTGTTGCCCGAAAGCCTTTCATATTTTAAAGACATGACAACGTTCTCAATTCTCTTTGTTTTATGTATTTAATCATTCATATAATGGTTGAATTGACATATACTGTAAGCAATATATTGTAAATTCTTATATATGATATTTTATATATATATCTAGAAAGGCTCCTGATGTTGGATGTGACATGTATCAGTACAAATTACATTAGTCGTTATATTTGTCTGTTCTGTATCACTTCAGAGCTTGATTTATCATGGTATACTGCTGAACTTAACAGTTTCGTTGAGAGTCGCTGCCCAAAGAAACAGTATTATGTGCTGCAGTACTCACACCAAATAAATGCTATTCATCTGTTAGAAAGACGCCTACAAAACGAATGCTACTTTGTCACTAAGCTTTCAAGAAACTGATAAACGAACAACGCGGATATACTACATGTAATCGAAACTTCGACACATGTATAACGGGCCTTAATTAGACTGAATGACGGATAGAACATCATTAACATGCAATGGTATCATTAGAGTATTTTGCGCAATAATATGAAATAGAGATCAAAGACAAATTTGAAATGAAAACTGTTCAATTTATGCTTCACTTTGAAACTATATAACTTGTCTAACACAGCGATATTAGCTTTTTCACATTTAGTAACAGAAACTTAATTTGATTGGCACACTGAAACTTCAAAAAAAAAAAGATTTTGTTCATTCATTTTCCAATGATTTGATGAGCGTGTTACCAATGTTGTACACGGACCGATCATGAACTGCTACTATAGATTTGCCAGGAATTGCCTCTTTAGCCCTATTAATACGCATGTCCCTTCCTGTACTCTTTACTCTCGCTTGTGTAACTTATCAAACCAATTAAATTAATGTATTCTTTTGAGTGGACGTTATACAGATGTACAATGATTTCATGTGAAAAGACCTTCTTGACAGAATGTTTATATTGCAGTTCGTTTGATTAATAAATATCTGAGATCAAATTTAATTTGTTTCCACATAAACGCACTGCAAATATCGCCCAATGACAAAATGTAAGGACGAAGCATCCATTTATTATCTTCTCAATTCTCCAGAACATAATTCGGTTATAGTTTATCATTTCCGATGCCTATTCATTCTTATATTTTCTGATGAAATTTGTGTCGTCTTACCCTAGTTCTGAGAAATAATATTTGTTTTATCCCTTCAATCAATTGCTTGATAGTCAATTGCTATTCATCAATAAGTTGATGGCGTAATGCTAGATCATTCATTATATGTTAATTATTTCAAATTGAATCTTTTCGAGAGTTGACCATGAACAATCAGCTTCGTACACAGTCACGCGTATTTCATTGCGTTCTGATGTGTGATAATCTAATTGTTACAGTGTCTGCCTTTGTACGGGAAATTTAAGCACACAAAGTTGACAGATTGTTTTAACAATATAAGGTAAAAAGAAGAAAGACAGGAAAAGGATAGATTTTTAAACTCGAGCCAGTTACAGTAAAGCATATCCTGATAATTCAAGCCTTTAATAATAAAGTCATTATCATCAAGCAGAAACCTAGATTTTTAATTTCAATTTGTGTAGTAAAATATTTAATTTAATGTAGATATAAACCGCTGCTCGCGAAATTGTTCATCAAAAGAGATTCGAACAAGAGTTTCAAATGACAATGATAGGAACTGTAAGAATAATAAAGTGGCTAACTGAAACCTAACAGAGGTGATATTTGAGGAGGGAATGAAGAGAAAGAACGTTGAAGCTCAACAAATCTCAACATATCTACTTATCCAGTTTAATATGCGTTAAACTTGTCTAATTTTTTTTAGTGAGATCAAACATACAAGTATGATTTACGGATGATGTGTTGGTATATCTAGGTACTTTTTCTTTAGACTAAAAAAACAATAGTATGGTTTTCGTAACACACAGAACATTTTTAAATAGGTAATCTGGAAAAAAAATCATTTTTCAAGATAAAGGTAGTTAGACCTAAATGGTACATTTATTTTGAGACTTCTAAGAATAATTTAGGGTAAAGGCAAGAAAAGATACGTTTTTGTATGCTTGTTATTATATCAAAATGAAGCCATAAATCTGCAAAGAAACCTTACTAAAGATATTCAGAAGTATAATGAAGAGTGTAAGTGTCCGTCGTCGGTTTATATCAAATTAAACGCCAAATTACATCTACTTACATCGTAACATAAAGTTGTGTACAAGCGTCTTTGCAAATCATATTTAATTGGAAGACAGGAAATATTTTTTGTCTCATTGAATATCTTTCGTATCAATTTGCAATTATTGTATAATGGCACGGTTCAGTGTCACATCATATCGTTACAGAACTGGTCCTACTCTAACATCAAATGTACAAGTTGACGTGAATCGAATTTAGACTAAGTGTTAAATGTAATATAGCTCAAATTCGCTATTTTGTGTGCGTTTCATGTTATTTTATAGTAGATTATTATGGATTTCACGCATGACTGAATTCATAACGTGAACCAACGTGACAGGTTAAATATATACTACAATACTTTAGTAAAAGTTTCCTGCTTTGAGATGTTATATAGAAGAAATGTAATGACGATCTTATTTGAAACAGATACGAATATCAAATTGGATCCATGCTCTTTGTTGTTAAGAAGCGGTCCACCGGTACACAGTGTAAATACGAATTATATTTCACTTCAATTTTAAAATCCATCGGAAATCTATTTTAAAATTTGGTCACAAGCTCCACCGAAACATACCGACCATTCATCATGGCTGTTACTTTACTTTCATAACAATGATGAATACAGTGACAGCAGCCGTCAAAAATGTTTCAAAAGTTCAATGGCTAAGATTCATTCCCCAGGTCGTCTTAAAAGAAAAAAATATTGCGGTGTGTTGATAGATAACAATTTGTTGCAAAGGAAGTGAATGACTTTTAACAAAACATGTCTTTTCAATGAATAGTTAAGTCTGCTAAATATTGGTATTGCCTGCACAATAGACAGTACTCCGTTCTGTATTGTTACAATAGACTCCCAAAATTCCGGACCCCTAAAATCCGGTCATCTCAAATATCCGATTGTATTTTCTCCTCCCTTGCTCTTTCCATTAACATTAATCTTTAAATATCCCCCAAAATCCGGTCCCTCAATATTCAAAATTCCAGTCGATGTTTTTGGTTCAATCAAGAATAACCCTTAGCTAAAACGGATTGATCAACCCTTTAATAATTTTATTTTGTTGCATTTCTGTTATGAGAACTCCAATAAACGTTGTTGGTCACATTTTAAGAGCATCATCTGTCTACAGATCTAATAAAGGAAATCTAATCATAATAAATCCTCCTTGCGTCCTTTAAGTATGTTCAAGTATCATCTAAATATATAACATTGGACAAACTGACAAAATTATTGCTCATTAATAATATCACTACGGCAAAGGAATACATGTTTGCATGTTTTCATATCCTTGTTTTACTTGCGAGTCCCTTCTATTCTCGTGTCCCAAGACTTTCATTAACACTAGCTATATCTCCGGCCTCCATGTTCGCAATGATTTTGACTAACAAAGATGTCTGCATATGCAGATGAAAGACTTATGGTATGGTATATTAGGGTTTTATGGTTGGTACTGGTTTTCCCATATCACCAACGCCCCCAGAAGAGTTTAGTTGTTTTAGGTTTTCGGGGGATAGTGCAAGATACAGAAAGCCTCCCAATTCCAGAGGTTCCAGAGAATTCCCTGGTTCTTTATCATGCCAGGTTTTCATCCATACATGGGACCTCGGTTTTTAAGTCTCATCCGAAAGACTGTTAGTAATTTTAGTTGGTCAGCCCTGGGAATCGAACCCACAACCCCGAGATTACAAGTCTCGTGCTCTACCAATTGAGCTATCCGGGCTGACTGGAGAAAGACTTAATTTGGTTTGTAGTTATTAATACTACTCTTACTTCCGATGTCGGAAAACAAACTGCTATTACAGAGAATTCGTTTCCATACATTTGCAACAGAGCGGATCAGTGGTCCAGTGGTAACTCACAGGACTTGTAATCCAAGGATCGCAGGTTCGATCTCCCTCCTCCCTCAAAACTGGTGGTCTTTCGAGGCCACCCGTGCAGTACATCGAGCATGTTAAAGAACCAGTGGTTGTTTAGGACCGGGACACGCTCTGTATCTTGCACTATCCCCCAAAACCTAAAATAACTTAACTATACTGGGGCGTTGGTCATAT
This sequence comes from Saxidomus purpurata, assembly GCA_022818135.1. NCBI lineage: Eukaryota > Metazoa > Mollusca > Bivalvia > Venerida > Veneridae > Saxidomus > Saxidomus purpurata. The sequence goes on along the minus strand of JAFMSR010000001.1, from coordinate 20,650,156 downwards.
GGATTATCCGGTACCAACGATAAAACTCTAAGATACACACGCACGCACGCACGCACGCACACATACATACATAGGAAATAGAAATTGCTTTTGGGTTATTTACCGGATCATCTATCACAATTTGGAGTTCAGATGTGTAGTAATCTAATCACGAAGGCATTAGCGACTAATTACAAAGCATCCGAACGACAAATCTTGGTATATGATCCGGTACATCATTCAAAAGATAATATATTTGCATTCTAACACGTTAGTTTGGACCAAAAATTTCGAAGGTGTACTATTTACTTGCACTAACACGAATTCGCCGCTTTGAACTACATGTAATAGCATTCCGTGCATTTCGTGGAATTTTGGCAGTTCTTCCCGCCCCCCGCTCATTTAAACACTACATTTTGTATTAATCTTATTTTGTTGTCGCTAATTTTGCAAACGATACCGGAAGTGTAGTTTTTTTTACTAATATTCGTGACTTCATTAATAGCAATGCAAATCCACGCGTTTAACGCATGCACATTCGTAAATATTGTGTGAAAATTGCGCTGGAGGGATATTGTTCCAAACGTCTAGAGCGTGTATAGGAGAATGTTTTAAAAGTGTTAGAATATCGTTATATAAAATTGTACATGACATTATAATAAAAGGTAGGGGTGGGCCGTATATTGCTATATACAAGTTATCGCAATATTTTTCTAGCCAATGATTTGTTGCAATATGATTTCAAAAAATTCATTATTTAAAACAGGGTATATTTCAGTTTAAAACAATCAAATATCACCAAATTAATGATAGTTCTACGTATTGGAGGGTAACAAGTTAATAAGCTGCATTGGCTCATGAGTCCCGCTCTATTTATATTAAATTCATTTTGTTAAATTTACGTTTTTTATGCTTTGAAGAGTCTTTGTACTAGAATGTACTATTATAGTATATGTTTAGGTACGATCCCTTCTGTCAGTAAAGTCATGATTACACTATTTAGTTATATATTGCAATATATCATAATATAATCGCAATCATTTTGCTGGCAATTCTATACATCTTTAACAACTGCTGACTGCAGGTGCATCTTTCTCGATGGCTGCATATTGCAGAATCACACTTGATTTTCCCACAGATCAACAGACTGTTGTAGTAGTATTCCTTTTATAAGGAATTGTAAAACAAAAAATAAACACGTGTTAAAGACCCGATATACATTTTTCATTTTATAACACTGCTATATACACGGTTGATATTTCTATTGAAGATACCATTCAGACTGATTCTACTATTGTTTTTTTATATATAGAAGCTCTGAACTTTGCATACCATGAATTATTTTTCTTAAGACAGAACGAATAAGTTTTATAGTGATTTTGAGTGGTATTTCCTTTACCAGACATATTTTCTGCCATATGTTACGCAAAAACTTATTTACTAAACCATGCAGCTATAGAAAACAAATACAAGCAAATGGCGGGCTAAAAACCTTCAACATATTCGGAGGAAGAGAACGCCGCATTTGCGAAATATATTGCGTTTATGAAAGGATTATTATAATTTTAAAACCAGAGCCATGTTAGACATGGACATCCCCCCCACCGAGTGATCTTTCTATGACCAAGAAATTTAAGGTGAGAGGCATGGATATACGTTCGCATTTAATCAAATGTAAGTAATTATTACATGTTGAGGGTTAATCATCTGCACTTTCTATGTTTTACTCTAAAAATCTGAAATGGTATGCTTTGCACGAACTGTTTTATGCAGAAAATCAATAAAGGGTGGGTTTGAGTTATGGTTCTTGGACACTGCACTACATTTTAATGCCTCTATGACTGTATGCAATTTGAATCACTTCAGTTCAGTACTTAAGGAGTTATGGCCCTGACAAGAAAAATTAATAAAGGGATAAAATGCAAAGACAGGCCAAGCTAGAGTTAAGGTCCTTGTGCAATGCACTTCTCTTAATGTCCTCTGTATTTGTGTAAAGTTCAAATAATTTCCCTCGAATACTTTCGGAGTTATATTCCGGACAAAAGTGTAATTTGAAAAATCAATTAGGGGAGATACCCCAAAAACAGAGTAAGATACTATTATTGTTCTTAGACACTGCACTGCGTCTTAATATCATATTTAAGTGTAAGCAGTTTGAATCAACTCGGTTCAGCACTAAAGGACTTTTTGCCCGGACCAGCAAAATAAATAAATAATGGGAGATAATTCAAAAATAGGACAAGCTAAAATTGAGGTCCTTGTACACTGCACTTTCTCCAAATGTGCCTCTGTCTGTGAGTAAAGCTAAAACAAATTCCGTTGAATACTTTCGGATTTTTGTTTCGAACAAAAGTGTTATATGAAAAATCAGTAAGGGGAGATACCCTAAAAATATAGTAAGGTATGGTTATGGTTCTTTGACACCGCACAACGTCTTAATGTCTTCTGTAAGTGTATGCAATTTGAATCGATTCGGTTTAGCATTTAAGGAGTAGTGGCCTGAACAAGAAAATTCAATAAAGGAAGATAATTAAAAAGTAAGATAAGCTAGAGTTAAGGTCCTTGTGCATTGCACTTCCTCTTAATGTCCTATGTATGTGTATTTAGGTTTAAGTAAATTTCCTTCAACTCTTATAGTTATAAAAAGGATAATATTGGTACAATGCTAAGAAGTCGACGGAAAAGAGTAGAACTACTATTAAAACGAGAAGAACAAATTAATAACGTTACTTTTCAGAATTCCAAAAAACGTCCTTGACAAAATTCCTGTTATTCTAGAGAAAGCGGTGGAAAACATTGTCATAAGATCGAGATGCAAATTAAATTCATGAAGTACTTATAATTATTTTATCACTACTGACAAAAAGAACACGAATAAGTATTTGAGTCGGACATCATTAAAAATGTCCATTCTTTCACAGTGTGTTTGACATTCGTTGTTCTTCTATCGTTGCCATTGCAAAGAGAAGTTATTATGAAATTGCAAATTAAAAATTTTCTTACTATTTCGGGAAAGGTTTACTCGATAAAATATAAGTGTACTCTTATTTTACATTGCGATAATTCAGTGCCGCATGACAATTTGATATACTGTTCCTCAATCTGCGACTTCCTGTCGACTATGAATGATAACTTGTACAGCCAAAGTGCAATAGTTGGTTTGCGAAATTGATGTATTTTATATCATAAAGGGCTTATCGTTTACATATCAGGCAGGCATGTCTGCAAATCCCTTCACTAATGACAGCAGAATGAATCGATACACAATTTTCACCAGTACCAATGTGAAGAGTGATAGTCATTTTAGACAGAATATATTTTGCTTTATGGCAATACTTGCTGATTACGTTTGTAATTAAAGCTAAGAAAGGGGAAATTAACCAAGAACATAATTATTAATATTTGTAAGATGGACATCTAGACAGAATTTGTGAACAAAACGTTAGCAAGATAGGGAATTTTAATTTGACTGGAAGTTTCCTCTGACGGATTAGTAAAATGTGATACAATGCAAAATAAAGTTTAACGCCAGAATTTTTAATTAATTTGTATTTGCTACAAAGCTGATGCCAGGGTTCGGCAACACCAATTACTTGAAACGTTGAAGTCTCTACTGTATATCTTTACGTAGCACCCCTGGCTATTATCACGGAATGGCGTTTTACGACCGGCAAACTTAATAAATAGCGCTACTGTAAAGTGATAAATTTATCAAAAGGCTTCGAACATGTACAGTATGCGAAATCAGCATCGCCTACGAAATGAAAAAGGAGAAATTTGCGATCTGTTCGTTCACAATTGTAATAAGAAATTCAAAATAATCATAGTATGCTTTATCACAAACCCATATTTTAGAAAACAAAGTATTGTCACGGTCCCACAATCAGTTTGCATTTACTCTGAGTTTTTTCGCTTGAGATTTGAATTTGACGTGTTTTAGTGACGAAAATGTTTTAATTACTGCACAGTGTTCGATGCCGTTTTCTAAACACAGAGCACCAATGAGATAGCGGAACGACCTTGCAAGGTAAAGCAAAGACCACCAGTGAGATAGCGGATCGACCTTGCAAGGTAAAACACAAAGCGGCAGTGACTCACGGAAAACATAAATGTTCAGCATTCGTTTATCTTTCAATAAGTTCTGCAATTGGGAAAAAAGGACACTTAGACAGAGACGACAATCGACTGTCTAGCTACATCTACATTGTTACTCCAACAATCAATTACTGATTATAATTGGGGGTCGGGGACTATTAGTATAATCAAACGTTATAAAGTTCACCATGTGTAACACAGTGGTTATGTTTTTTCATTACTAAAAGGAATACTAAACTATCTCACGGATGAAATGAAAAGTATGTTTTACAACTCATATATATTGCCCATCATTGATTATGGATGCACTCTATGGGGCAAAAACAATAAATCCTACATAAACAAAGTATATGTACTGCAAAAGCGAGCGTGTAAAATTATGTTAAATAAACCAAAGAGAACATCGACAACAGAAGTATTTAAAGAGTTAAATTTTTTAACATTTCATGACAGGTGTAAATATCATGCAGCTGTACTGGTTTATAAAACCATGCATAATATGACACCAGACTATATGTATGAGATTGTAACTTTTTCTAATGAATCTAGGCGAAATACGCATAAACTCAGATCGATCACTAACATGGATCTTGTTTTACAATCAAGACCTAAGTCAAAATATTACAAAGATACGTTTTCTTTTTACAGTAAAAACATATGGAATGAAATACCTTTAGATATAAAATTTTCAGCAAACATAAAAATATTTAAAGAAAATTACAAAAAATTCTTGTTGCATAACTTTATTCTTCATGTTTAACTGAATGTTTACAAAAGAGGCGAAATTTGAAATATTTGTGTTCTTTAGGACTTTGTAATTTTTCTTTATATAAGTATGAAATACATGATGATTAATGTTATTGATATTGGATCATCATTATTATATACATGTTGATATTTTAACTACTGAATGCATGACTGACTAATTAATACGTATATTGTATTGCAGCATTACAGCAATTGCTCTAATAATTAAAGGATGTATTTTGAAGGTAATAAATGATTAAATTATTTATGATATTTATATGTAAACAGAGTGACTGTTAAAATACCGTTTAATGAAAATATTACATACTTTTGCGTTTGTGTGATTGAGATCTGAGATCATGCGTGTGTGTGAGAGAAGACTGATTGAGAGAGAGAGAGAGAGAGAGAGAGAGAGAGAGAGAGAGAGACATTTTAAATTCTTGTTGTTTGTTGTTGTTGTTTTTTGTTTTTTTTTTTTTTTTTTTTTTTTTTTGTTTTTTTTTGAAGGCCATATGGAAAAAAGATATGTTTCGATTTACATTGTAATTCTTTATATGTCTTATATGTTACCTTCATAAAATAAAGTTTTTATTATTATTATTATTATTATTATTATTATTATTATGTATGATACAGTTAAAACTTGGTTAGAAATAAATACAGTAACTTAAGACATGTATGAGACGAGATCAGTGGTAAAATCTACTATCCGACTATCTGTTCGTCAAAGTTAATATCTGAAGAGTTGCGCTTCACCAATGAGATCTGTGCGAGTTATCTGATCCTGGATAAATCTTAACATTCACTGTGAACGTTGGCTTTTCTCGGATCTTTTGATAAAATAATTCAAAATTTTGTGTACTTGAATCAGTGCTTTTTGGAGCAGCGCCAAAATAATAAATTAGTGCTATCGAAACTTACGAATGTTGAATTTTAAAAAAAACCTCGCCCAAACTTCATTTAAAGACTAGCTTTGTCATGAGGTCAAACCAGTTAGCGAAGGTGTAACACACATTGTATAAATGATCTTGACGAAGATGAAATCAGCGAATTGCTTTGCATAAAACAATGTTTTTTGTGTTGTAAAGCAAAACCAAATAATTATTTTAAAACTCTACAGCAATAATTCATTCAACAGTATGCAAATGAAACCGAAATGATATAAAGAAATTATAGATATGAATTTGAAAGCTGTCAACACAATAAACACTAAATAATTTTCTTTATATATTATTTCGTATGCCAGCCATTTATAAGGAGTGGACGTAAGTATGAGTATTTCTGATCCCGCTATGATTTATCCGCATATATTAATACAGGTACAGTACTAATCACGTTGTGAAGGTTTCATCAACCATTTGCCTTAAATAAGGACGATGGACCTTTAAATCATATGCAAACAAACAAACTCACAATTATAATGCTGAGATAAAAGTAAAAAATCGTTGTAAGATGTTTCCACTCACAGTGAAATCATAAAAAGACGCCGTTGCCGCCGAGAGGAAAATATTGTCCTCTGTAATTTCTTCAAGCTATAGGATACGATTGCCTTCTTGTCGCAAATTCAAATCACAGACTGAGTTAAATGTAAAATTTATAAAATTTGTCCGGATAAAGTGTTGGAATGGCTGCTTCGTTTAATATATAAATACGCCTTGAATATTGTCATCACAGTATTGCCAACACAAAATGTATCACAGAAATGTGTCACTATTACTGCTGGATAATGTAAAATAATGAATTTAATTTGCTTTGTACGACACGACGGAAAGAACATGTGATTCTCGTGATAATTGCCTACAACAGATCAATGAATTGTTAGGAGCTTCTCACTAGCATAGATAGATCGGAAAGAAGACATAATTACAGGAGCATTACATATCAACCGAGGCAAAATGGCAGAGTAAAGTTAAAAGCCCCAATTACTGCATGTTTCTTCGATAATTTGGTTTTGTAATTTTACTTTTTTTTCCATCAGTAAGAAAACATGTATATTGTACTTCCTCTCACATTTGTTTTTTCTCGGTAAATATCTGCTTTAACATATCTAGTCAACAATCTTTTCCAATCTTTTAATAAGTTGGTAAGAAACCAGAGTGAAGGGTTCCACTTCTGTGGAATTTTTATTGTCCTCGACAGTATGACCTTGACCTAATATTTCTTTTTCATCCAAAATTCTTGTACTGAGGTTTTGTGATAAAGCTTAGCAATAAAATGCATAAAATTCCTAAATTGTTTTAAACTTTAACCAATGATTATAGTTACCTGAAGTGAAATTTCTTTTTCTCTACAGATTGTTGTGACTTTCTCTACAGATTTACAGTTTGTTGCGACTTTCTATACTGTTTGTTGTGACTTTCTCTACAGATTGATGTGACTTTTTAAAAAAAATCTTTAAAAAAAGATTGTTGTGACTTTCTCTACAGATTTATTGTTGTGACTTTCTCTAAAGCTTGTTGCGACTTTCTACATAGATTGTTGTGACTTTCTTTACAGTTTGTTGCGACTTTCTCTAAAGCTTGTTGTGACTTTCTCAATAGATTGTTGTGACTTTCTTTACAGATTGTTGCGACTTTCTCTACAGATTGTTATGACTTTCTCTACAATTTATTGTGACTTTCTCTACAGATTATTGCGACTTTCTATAAAGATTGCTGCGACTTTCTCTACAGATTGTTGCGACTTTCTCCTCTACAGATTGTTGCGACTTTCTCTCAGGTTTGATACTTAAGTGTTGCGACTTTCTCTACAGATTGTTGTGACTTTCTCTACAGATTGTTGTGACTTTCTGAAGCAGTTTAACGCCGTTTATGATACGCCAGTTATGTTTTATGCTGTGTTTTATCAAGAGCCTTTAGTACCTTAACGTGTTGCTCGGTGCCTTAGGAGTTCTTTCCCAAAACAAAGTAAGTCGTAAGTGTCTGATCTCATTATAATGGCAAAACGATGATGTCAAACGAAATGTTTCTTAATCAAGTTTGACAATGCCTTCGTTACGTCATAAGCCCCTCCTACATTGCAGGATTATTAATGTCACACATACATGGAATAAATGTTCGTTAGTGACGTGTCTAAGGAATAGATAAAAGGGATAATTTTGAAAAAAGTATATCCGGCTACATTTCATGTTAGAGCTCTGAACCAATAACTAGCATTATTTCCCTAAAGATAAACTGGTTTCCGGTGAAATGTAGAATTTATACTACTATTTATAACTATGTTTGTTTTCAGTGCCAGTAACGTATTACGCTCAACCAATGTTTAAATACTCTGAATGACTTCTTCAGACTGCCTTTGCAACTTGATTACAATATGTTATGCCGGCTCGTCTCAGCGAGGTGGTGTTACCATATAATTTTACTATGAAAACAAACTAAAACTGCAAACATCTTCAAATCCCCAAAATACATGGCTTTAAGTGTCTTCGTTCCTTTCAAAGTGGAAGCTGGAGATATACGCTGATTGGTGTATTCAAACTGACTAGTGAAAACAGGCCTAACAAGCCATATATTTTGTAAAAATTATTTCTAACTTAAACGTTACATCCTCTCGACACAGTGACTAGGTATCAACCGGAAAGATTTTTCCTTAAGTCAAGCAAGTAAATAAAACACAAAAAGTAATAGTTTCTTTACAAATTCTATGATATTTTAAAATGCGTCGTTTGTTTTGAATAAACAGTTTTCTCTCATCTAATTACTTCTGCATTTGCAAAATACAATCTTCAATGCACCTAGTTTTAGTAATGTTTGTTTGCCAACCGCCGGATTTCACCCATGCATAGCCGAAGTCCGGTGTATACCGATATACGTTTACCACAATCGCTGCAACAAAACCCATGCGAAAAACAGTATGTTAGCCACGATGCAAGAAAACCCTGATTATGTGACTTGAAAACATATATCTGCTGGCTTTCGTTATAACTGACACTTCAGATTCAGTCATTCAGACCGATGGATTTAATCATCAGCAGTGAATCCTTTTAACAACTACACTTTAAACAAAAAGATAATCTTGCAAGAAAATGGCTTTTAAACACAAGGGGAAATGGCACTTTACATCTTTAATATTAATTAATATGGACTACATTTGTGTAGACATCGGAGGAACACCGCCGATTTGCAGTATTCATACCATTACGAATTAAATCAAAATACTCAATGACACGAAAGGAACATATTGGGGTTGTTTGGGGTTTTTTTTAGCTCGATTCTGAAGAAAGCTTGTAGCTTATCGAGTCACTCCCGAGTCCGCTTCCTGGAAAAACCAGTACTGCATATGAGGAAGTACGGTCATGACCCCAGTCGGCTCGTACCCGCAACCTCCGGGATGAGCGACTGACACTTAAACCTCTACACCAAAGCTTCCTTCATTTTTCTATATAAAGCATATGGAAAATTAAGTTTACGTGTTAAAGCATGTTTTTTTACAGTTACCAGTCTATAAACTAACAAACCTCACATCATTCAGTAGAATAGAGAACAGTCTCTCTTATAATTTTATTATACTTAGGTGACAATCATTTCTCGTTTCATCATAATAATATACTACGTTACAAAAAAAAAAGTTTAAGGTCTAGCGGAACTTTGTACACATCACATGTGGCATATAGTCTTACAACAGAGGAAGGACTCTGGTGTGCCTTGTTTTTAGAAATAATCTTCCTTTACTTTGTAACGGTCTTGTTTAAAATTGTATAAAGACAACTATTACTAGAACCTGATCGTTCACTTCGGGATTATATTCAAATAATGTTGCCTAATTGATGAACTATTCACATTTGTTTTAACTGCATCTTGAAAACTATTAACAGGATTTTTTGAAATTGTATATAGTAATTGATCAATATATCACCGAACTATGTCGAAGTTCATCTATATAACTGTTCGCATTGTTACTTGTTCTTACCAAAACCCAACAAAGCCGCTTTCTAGCTTTTTAAAGGCTAACTTTGTCTAGATAGTGTACCATAACGACGAAATATTCTGCTCAAAGCGCAAAAAGAGGTATCAACAATATTGTTGTAATGCCACTAGTCATTTATGAGGGAGCCTTGAAAGGAGTTCAAACGTGTATCTTCAACTGAAACACATCATCAAATCATGGTTACTTTTACATGGTGGTAAATGCTTCGGACTAACTATCAGGAGGTCTCCGTTTCGAATCCCGGCCAGGGCGCTGGACATTTTAGAAACACTGCCGATCCATCTAAGGATGAACTGGTTACAACCCAAGAGGTGGTCTCGCTAGTATCGGTGCTATACACCGGACACGTAAAAGAGCAAAATGGTCTATTCGTAAAAAGATCTAGGGTCTGGTACTCGGATTCCCTTGTATCTGCATCTGTCTTTTCAGCCTGTGCTTGTCAGGTGTCTTGGCATGAGGAGAAATCCTAGGGTCGGTCAGGACTATAAGCAATAGGAAGAAGTAGAATACAGAGTGCCTGATATGCAAGAGAGATACAAGAACACTTTATTCTACGAATTGCATATATTTCTGGAAATTGGAGGGAAATCTTAGTGAATAGTGTTTCAGAGGGAAAAATACAAAAATGGCAGAAACCAATGCACATTAAAAGAAGGTAAAGTCGCCTAAGATTACTGTTGCAAAAGATTAAAACATTGTGGCTATGTGAATAGTCGTCAAATGGGTATTATGATAAAACGTCTTGTGAAATTAGGAAGCTGTGTTATTTTTTTATTTATTTATCAAGCGAAAATTGTTATAGGCAATGCATTTATGTCACCTGGAAAATTACCCGATTATCCTTAACCATCAAAAAGTACCACGAACCTCAATTGAACTCTTTCTATAGAAAGAAAATGGCTTGATAATGTTGGAATTTCTATAACCAGGACCACAGTTGTGCTTATTACGATCATTTCCTGATCAAATTCAACAATAAAGATTGTTCCACTCAACTTTCCATTGAGGTTCAAAGCAATTGGTTTCCTGGCATGTAAGCCACGTGGTTAATGAATACGAACAAGTCAAAGTCAAAACTGGGGAAAAAGAAATAGAAGAAAACGTCTTGCCCATAAATACGTTTTGAACAAGGTTTACACCTACAGACAGCTTCTTGTGGAAAACAAAGTTTTGTTGCATTCTGTACACTATTTCCAGCTTGAGGTAAATGTGTCACATATCTATAATTTACATTTATATCTTAATAACTAATTCATGCTCTTACATACGATTTGAAATAATTGTATAGCTCTTTCACAATACTGGTCATCAGATTGTAACATATAATGTTTCAAAATTGTATGACATGGTTCAATCCAGTAGGTTATACGTATTGAATGCAATAAATGTCTTTGGGTAAACATGTTAGAATATCTGTAAGACTAGTTCACAATGGAGGAGTGGTAACAACTTTTATAAAAAGTACTGTACAAACTTATTCCTTTGTAAGATGATTTTGATTGCTTATAGGCTAGACCGATCCTAGGTTTATTCCTCAGATGAGGTTTATTTTATACAGATTGGGATATATTTCGCATTGCAATTTTCCTCTCTCATGCAATTCAAAATGGATAAGAATGAGTCTCGGGCTTCTAGTCGGCGATTAATGATAACCTGTACAGTCAAAGAACGAGCCTGTTTGCGAAATTGCTGTAATTTCTATCATAAAAGACTTATCATTTACATATCAGGCAGGCATGTCTGCAAATCCCTTCACTAATGACAGCAGAATCGATACTTAATTTCAGCAATGCCATAAGGAAGAAAGACATAATTTATGTGCCTGCATGTCAAAATTTGCTGATTATGTATGATTAGTACACAATTAAAGCAGGATGAAAAGGGAAAATTTATTTATGACTCATTGGTTTATAGGAATGTTTGTGGATTTCTAGGCTTATATTCTAGGCCTCTTGTGAATACATGATAGCCATTCAAATATTTCCTAAATCCTGAGGATGTGTGCCATCAAAATTTAAACATTTTCTTTCAAATTTCTTCACCAACCTGAATTCCACTTTAAGACTAAACTCAAGTTTGCATAGCCTTCTTGAAAAACGTGAAAACTGCTGACTCAAATTATTTTCTTAATTTGTTACATCACCCATCTTGAAACAAAATGTAGTTTTTCAATGCAGGTCTTCATGCCGGGATATCGAGCAAAATGACTGTGCTTTTATCATATGCGAGGCAATGTTTTTGTAATTAAACATTAAAAAAACGAAATTGGTCAGACAAATAATACAACAATAACAATATTTAGTTTGCCAGAGTCCATCGTGCTTAAATGTTTCTTAATTCGCATATACAAATCTGATCCTAGAGAATACCCCAACAATAAAAAAAATACCCTTTGGGAAGAGGTTTTTTTTTTTTTATTTCAACGTTATATCTTTTATTATAGACTCAATATATACATTTTATAAAATGGATGGGAGGTACCTGCACACACTTTCTGACTTTCTGTTCATATTTTGATGAAACAAGAACAAAACCTCTTATGCACAACGTCACATGGTGGTGAGACTCGTATAGCTCTATTTCACTCTGCCATACAAAGGCAGAAACTATCATTCCACGTGCAAAAAAGCGTTTGAATATATGTGGTTTATTATATTTATATCTATATGTCTTCTTTCGAAAATAATCGATATATTCTCCTTAATTTAGCTTCAGGTTTGAAATTTTATTCCTGTTAATCTTCTTTCAATTAAAATGCTTTAAACTTACAGTAGATTCTGTATATTATGACTTTGTTGTATTTCGTAATTACGAAATAATATTTGATTTTTACGAAATAAGTTTTTGTATTAACATAATCGTTTATTTCGCTTTAACAAAATCTTACGTCGAGCCGCCGTGGCGCAATGGTAGCGCGTTCGCCTCAGGATCGAAGGGTCTCGGGTTCGATCCCTACCATCGCCATGTCAGTAGTGTCCTTAGGCAAGGCACAAATAATTCCACATTGCCTCTCTCTCTCTCTCTTCGAAGTTGATTCCATATGGAATGAGTCTCGAGAGCGATTGATCTAAGTTGTAATAACTTGTTTCGCTATCGAGAATAAATAAATTAGTGTATACTAACGAAATCTTATTTCGTTTGAACGAAATCTTCTTTCGTTTTTAGGAATGTTTACAATGTTACACACATTGTTTTTACGAAATCTTAATGCGTAAAAACGACATAAGAATTTGTTTTCGTAGTAACGAAATACATTTCGTATAAACAAAATAAGATTTCGATAAAAAAAAACGAAATAACCTTTAAAACGTAATAAATACATTTCGTATAAACGAAATCATATTTCGTAAAAAACAAATATTATTTCGTAAAAACGAAAACAGTTCGTTACAGCGAAATATTACTAGTATCAGGTTGAAATCTTAATTCGTTTTTTCGAAATCTGATTTCGTTTTTACGAAATGTACAATGTATTTATTACGTTTTAATACGTGTGTTATTCTCGCTTTACTCAATACGTGGTTTGAAAATGAAACATGTAAGTGAAGTAGTGTATAGATTCTTTGATCAAAATGTTATAAAATGAATGAAATTCACCTAGGAAGGTACGATACAGAATTGGTTAAACTACCGTTCATTATGTAGCTTAAAAATTGTGAAAAAGTAGATATTTCTATCTTTATCCATGTAAACGTCAGATTATTTTATATGCTTATGTAACATTTAATAAGTAGTGAAAAGCTTTTTTTTGTTCGGCCAGTAGGAAAACCGATATCGACCACATATGTCGGTATCTTCCGGTATCTGGTCAAGAGGGTCCATTACGTTACTCGATTTTTATAATTTAAAATTTGCAATCGCACTTTAGTTTATTTTTGAATGGAAGTATCACTGTACAGTCACTGACAGTCTTTTTTAATCAGAAATGTCATGTTAGAGCAATAAAGTGACAAGTAGCCAAAGTTTACTAAGGTCGGTGTTCTTTCTATTTTTATCAGGCTGGTTTACATTTCGTGTTCTCGTAGACTATGTACCTATCATGACTAAAGGACAGAAGGTATTCCAAGATTGAAATCAATTGACCGTTATGCAACCTTGTTAAATAACGAGACTATAGACTAATGTTAGCGTTTAGAATTTGCGTTGAATAAATGCAAAGGCAATACATTTTGCACAGCGTAGGGGCAAATAGTTACTTATATATCTTTCTTAAATCGCATTAATGGAACAAAGCGCAAAGTTATGTAATTTTGCTCCGATGTAAGTTGCATTAGCTAACCTGATATTAAGTATCCTAGGGATTTCATATATACCCAGTCATACAATATTATCCATAATATAATTCAAGAATTTAGAAATTATTAATAAGTTTTTAATGAATAGTTTTTCACGAGGTGAACTTTGTTTGGAAAATCTGAAGGCATTCGTTTGTACCGCTACATTTAGTGCTTTAAAATACCACTGTCATCACTAAATATACGGCTATCTTTTCTGCCTCCCTCCCATACCAGCCAAAGGTTAAGGGGATACTAAATATGAAATCTATTTTCCGTCCGACCGTCACATCTAACATTATTGTCCGGAGCATAACTCAAAAGTACTTGTAATGCGATTTTCTTCAAGCTTCATACATTGAGCACACATATATAAAGTGAAGTGCAGTGTTTAAGATCAATTACTTTTCCTTGCCTGGAACTTGTGTAAGGTATATTCTACTTTTTATTACATTAACCTTAAACAGTTTTGAAAAGATCTAATTTCCAAAAGCACTTGAGCTTTTTCATTCATACTTCATAGCAATTTGTAGGCACTGACAGTGTGTCAAGAACGATAACTATACCTTGCCTACTTTTATTATGCTTAGAAGATTACTTTGAAAGTTTTGTCCAGGAGCTTGAACTCCAAAAGTACTTGAGGATTTACTTTCAAACTTTAATACACGGACTATAGCACTAATGTTTGGATTTGGAATTTGCTGAAAATCGAAGGCAATACATCGTAACCTTGTCCTGCTACATTATTCCTCTTTATACAGCTTTCTTATGAAAAATTTGAACGCAACGTTCCAAAAGTATTTGGACCGATTTTTTCAGAGCAATAAACTGACATATATGGTAGGAATTGAAGTATCCAAGAACATTAACTATACCTTACCTCTTTTAGTCAAATAGAACAATATTCATGCCTAAACTGATAATTCAAAATTAATAGAACTTTACAATAACTTCTCTTATTCTTATTATTTTTCCAGGTGACTTGTTGGAAAACTGTACTGAAGGCATGACTATCGTTTATACGGCTTTTTACATTTACTGCTTTAAAGTAACCACTATCATCACTAAAGTAAACTTCAGGTAACTTTACTTCCCGGCGGGGGTACCTGTTTAACATGGCTCTTGTTATTCTTTTAATATGATTTCTTTATTTCCGACAAAACAATGCAACAGTAATAAGTAAATCAGAAGTGACATAGGAGGTAATTACATTCTCATAAAAGATGTCTGTGCAATTTACATTTGAACAGCAGTACTCTGTTTCGCCCCCGCCATGTTAATTTAGACAATATTTAGTGGTTAATATGCTAAAGTGGACACTGTTGTTGCAGTTCCTTATAACATTGTTAACATAATCTTCAAAAATACGTTGTAATTTTTATAACAACAGTCATATGACATATGACATGGTCACAGTGCTTAAATCTTTTGCAATTGTAATCTTAGGCGACTCAAGGTGAGTTAATGTGATCGCCTGGTGACCGTCGTCTGTCTGTCCATCTGTCTTTTGTCGGCTGCCCACACTTAACCTTTTGTATGAAACAGAGACTGCATTTTTCAATGGATCTTCATGAAACTTGGTCAGAACGATTGCCTTGATCTATATCGAATTTAAATATGAGTCATCTGGGATAAAAAAAACTAGGTCACTCGGTCAAAACATAGAAAAACCTTGTGCATGCAATAGAGGTTGCATTTTTCATTCATCGTACATTTGTTCAGTATTACAACCTTGATAAAATCTAGGTCGAGTTCGAATATGAGTTTTCTAGGGTCAAAAACTAGGTCATTAGGTCAATTCATAGAAAACCCTTGTTTATGCAATAGAGATTGCATTTTTCATTGAATCTTCATGAAACTTGGACAGAATTGGGTCGTCTGGGGTCTGGGGTAAAACATCTAGGTCACGTGGTCAAATCATAGAAAACATTGTGAACGCAATTTAGGTTGGGTTATTCTTTGATCTTATTGATAAACTTTGTCAGTATGATTGCCTTCATAGAATTTAGTTCGAGTTTGAATATGGGTCATCTGGGGTCAAAAACTGGGTCACCCGGTTAAAAACCTTGTGAATGTCATGCAGGTGACAATAACAATTCCAGTCATTATGAAAATTAGTCAAAATGTGTGTGTGGGTCACCTAGGATTAAAGACTAGGTCACCAGGTCAATTCGAGGAAAGCCTTGTTGGCACTCTAGAAGTAAATATAGCAAATTGGTCAGAAGAGTCAAACAGAATGTGTGTGTTAATGATTTATAGTTAAGAGCTGAAGTTTGGTCACATACGGTCATAAGTAGGCCTCATGTGAGCGATATAGTGTCATATTGGTCCTCTTGTTTCTTAAAATACATAAGATGTTAAAGAAAACTTGCGTTCCGGAATAAATATTTTATTATTTATGGACGTTAAGCAGCTGCGGCCTGGTTCCTGACCATTGCTTCACTTATGAAATAATATCTATTCCCAGCGGTGTTCAACGTCTAATAAACAATAATATTATTAACCACGAACGCCAAAGACCTGGGTATTTATAACTGCGCATCAGAACGACAACAAATTGTTTTTTAGACGATAACAATGCCGGAAAAATCGCTTCTCACATGACAAGATATAACAAAAGGTGTAGTGATTCAAAGGGCTATTTTATTTGCGGAATTTTTATTCAAAGTTATGCGGAACAATATGACGTCACTTTTAAAACTTTGTTTATTGCTTACTAAAACTTTTTTTCTACATAGGTATAAAATCGTAAGTTATGTTAAAACAATATATGATTAATTTTACTCATCACATGAACACTATCAAGATAAAATGTCTGCTTGTGGTTTGCAGGGTAATTTACTCCTTTTTCTCGCGATCATCATAAAAAGAATGCTTGTTAGGCCAACAGAGTCGGTTAATGAAACCGAAGTTTCTATACATATTTAGTAATATCTAACCGATTTTTTTTTTTCACCGTCCCCCAATTTTTCTGATAAATGTAGATGAATATAGTTAAAGTCCTTGTTACTATCCTAGTTAAAGACTACAATCTGCTTGAAATTCAATATAACTTCTACACAATTTCAGAACATTGTATATTTATAATCTTACTTGACCATAATATGGTATTTAGAAGGGTAATTACTTTTGAATTATGTATTCCCAGCCTTTCGGAAGATATAATCTTAAAATATAGCTGAGTTGTTAATGAATATCTTTTTTGAAATAGTTTGTTAACGTGAACTCCTACATTTTACCCAATTTGTTTCACGTTTATTACGACTATTCATGTTGTCATAACCATTGTCGCTAATAATAACCTTCTTTGTAATACGTAATTTTAAGTTACTATAACCCTTCAAAATGGCATTATGATCATTGACAATTCAGATATTTAAAACTATGTACTAATCATTGTTTTAACTGATTTTAACTCTTATTTGTAAAAAATAAATGAAAATAAATCGGAGATTATAGTAGGAATATCAATTTTGAATATGACATTTTTTTTCAATAGAAATAAGACTGTTACACAGATTCATATTTAGTTTATTATGGTTATATTCTTACATTCATTTTTCTACGGATATAAATTAGTGCCAAACGTCTTCATCAAAACATGATCATTTTTGAGGATATTATTAATTCAGCAGATTTTTACGCAAGAACGGTTTCAGTAATACTTAAATAACAAAACTGACAGGTTGTATGCCTCATGTCATAATTTTTCAGCAAGGTAATTTGCTCAAAGTGTTTTTATTTAATTATCAACTTAGTTCTTTCTGACTTGTCCGTAATAGAAGGCCTGAAAATTGTATGTGATTATTCACTCTTTTTTAAAGGATCCCAAGATTTACCTAACTAAATGGATTGCTGCATATTTTTGCTTTCATATATCTGGAATACGCCATAACTAAGATATCATCAAAAACAAAAAATCTTCAACAAAGTCAACCAGTATAATTTTAGGTTTACAGCCACGAGACGGACTGACGGACGATGCTGGGTAATATAGAGATTTATATAAAATAATAACAGCGGGGATGATAAGCCAGGAAGAATAGTGTCACCAAAGGCTTCCTGATGTAATTCTCAGAACATTGTTTATTGTCTAGTTGCGAAGTTGTAGATTTTTATTAATGGTAACAGCCTATCCATTGTTAAAGATTGATATGTAGCAAAATCTGTCCATCATATACAACATGAATTTACTATGTTTTTCTAATTGAGGTGTTTTTGTCAGATTTATTGGTGGTTCCTTTACACTTTCAATATAAACTTGGTTGTTTTGTTTTATTAAATTCTGAACATTTTGACATTTTTACACCCCTAGAAACTTCTGTATATGGATTTCAAATAACCATTGTATCTTTAGTGGTCTATTATTTCAACTAATATATTTTCTCTTATTATTTCGGTTACGTGAAAACTTGTGTTTAATTCCAAGTATCCTTGGCTCGTATTAATTTTAATAATAACATAGATATTTCATGTCTTGACAAGAGTACTGTTTGCAATTTATAAGGAATGTACAATTTTCTAAGAATAAACTATGTATGAAAAGTATTGGCAGGATGGCACACTAATCCACACACAAAGAATTACAAATACACTCAAAGAAACGGCAAATACTCAAACATACAGACATTTCACAGCAAAGGAAACAGCAGACGTTATATGACTGTATTCAATTTTATTAGAATACAATGTCATATATTCAAATATTCTATTGGGACACTTGTTTGTGTTTGTGACAATGTTGACTTTCCTTATTGCAATTATTGTCTTTAAACGGTGCATTCAGTAGCGGGATAAAAAAATGATCTCATGATTTCATAATTCATCGGATTACAGCACAAATTAAAACTTGTGATCACGCGGTTTGCAAACAAGACATATGACTCAAAACTAACATTTATATCACACAATTATTCGGAAAGGTCTAAAGAAGGCAAAAATTACATGACATGTGCACATGGTTTTGTAAATTGCACTGGTAAACTAAGAACTGTTCAGAGATACATTAGTGAAATGATTAAATATAATTTACAAATGGCTGTCTCTGTATAAGGAAAATAGCTTGAGCAACAAAAGAAAACTGGACTTACAGAGTAAATGTGTGAAAATTTGCGCAATGTTATATTCAGTTATGAAAAGCACGTGACTGTTAAACGAAATTAGGAGGAAAGTGACCTCCCCTAACGTTTTCTAACAAGAGCTGTTTGTAAAACAGCTGTGTGTAAAACTTTGATGCAATCAGTAATGTTGTAAAGGCAATACATCTGGCATGAACAAACAAATGTCCCGGTGGCCTTGACTTTTGACCTGAAAAACAATAGGAGTCACATGCTAGTCACGACCGAGCTCCACAACAAGTTTCAAGATGTTAGGCCCACGAGTTATTGAGTTATCGTCCGGAAACTGACCTGTAAACCTTGACCTGTAATCTACTGACCTCAAAATCGATAGGGGTCATCAGCTGGTCACGAGCAATTGCAACACCAAGTTTCAAGATGCTTGGCCTATGCGCTCTGTAGTTATTGTCCTGAAACCGTTTTTCTATTCCGGGTCTCTGTGGCATTGACCTTTGACAATACTCTGATGACAATTCACTGCTCGCACCAGTATGGCAAAGCAACTTATCACATGAAAATGAAAATCATTATAACTTATCATGCTTGGAATGGTAGATACAAGTTCTATAATAAAGAACATTAAATAATTGTTATTTAAAGCTCGTTGAAAAAAAAACTTATTTTCTTGCTTCTGTGTGCTTTGAACACTGTTCTTTTACTGATTCTGAGATACATTTGTTTAAATGATTTTACATCAAATATTCAAGAAATACAATCCAAGATGGCGAAAAATGGGATGACTTTTGTCACTCTCTGCTGATTAATTTGTTAATTCCATGTAAATTGTAACTTTTTACGTCACACTCTCTTTAAATCGCCTTCTTACAAGGCTCGCGTGTACTTATTTACAAACACACGTCATTGTGGAGTTCCGGACGCATATAAATGGAATCAAAATCTGTATTAACTATTTATAGAAAACTAATATCCGGTTACATTTTAAGTTAACCTAACTCATTACCTAATGACATTAACCCCCAAGCAATTGCATGACTAACACTATATCCAAGGCTTACTATGAATGTTCTGCTGTTTTGAAACTGTTTCATTATTGGATTTAGGTTTATTTTCTATAACAACGTCAACGATTTCAAGATAAGGTAACATAGAGGTTATTGTCCTATTACTCTATAGTACACGTATCGGTAGCACTATACTGGTAATATCCACAATACTTGGCAGTGACGTCAGTAGCAATTAAATTTAAACGTCAAACTTATATCAATCATCGACTTGAATCATTATTAAAAGTGCTTTTGTATATAAATTATACTTGGACCTTCCAATGTAAAAAGTACTAAAACCAATATAATTATTGACATTGTGCAGCCGGTGATATGAGTAAGCACAATATGTTATACAAATATATAAAACATTTCTCTAAATTCTACTTTACGTTTCTTGATCTGTATGATGATTTATTAAGTTTGTTCAATTATTACGAAGTGATATAAATATAGAAACAAAAATGCTTTGTCAATATATAAATGAAGCTTTCAAATTACGATACCAGATTATTAATGTTTAGATCATATGTATATGTAACTAAACCTACTTTAATGTTTGCCTTACAGGTCCAAACTAATGAAAAGATTTTACTGTGTATAGGGAAGTATGTATTAGCCATCATGTTTTCATTCATGTGTCATTGTTTATTTCGTTTCGTCCATCCACTTAATATCATGTTAACTTTCATGTCATTTGTACTTTTCATGCCATTATATGTATGCTTGTATATATGTTAATCACGAGAAACTTGTAGTTTAAGTGATAAATAAACGTTCTTCTTCTTCTTCTTCTTCTTTATTTTAAGCAGAAATATAGGTTGACGTATCACATGCGTTTATTTGACTAGCACAAACAGCTTGTGTAGCCCCTTTTTACCAATCGCAAACTGCAAAACATCATCAATTGCGTTCATATGCGATAATGAATTAAATGCATTTCACATCAAGGTTAATTGATAAATGTACCTACCACAACCAATTATGTGAGTTAAGTTTACATTGATTTGAGACTAATTTATAAGATTATAGCGGATATAGCGGTCAGAGCGGATATATAAAATCATGCTAATGTTAACGTCAATTGTATAGTGTACTTACGTTTAATATCTATATTATTTTAAAGTTAAACGACATGCTTTAATGATATCAAATATATTATGCTGTACAGTATATTTACTTATTGCATATGTTACTATATATAGTATCAAATTTGCCTTTGATTTTCGGTGATACGGGCCGATAAAACGATCACGTGACATAGTGTGCCGATAACTGATATCGGCACTCTTGCTAGTGTGCCAGAAAATTCATATCGAGGCAACCTAGACTGTCAGCACGTGAAAACGTTGACGTAATTGACAACGTAGACGTAACGGAAAATAGCCGCCGAAAGGACACAGCTAGAAGTCTTTATCTCAACGTTTATTGAATTTAGAATTTAGGCTTATTGAGCACCGAAATGTGGAAACTGACACGTATGCTTTTGTGGATAGTATGAATAATTTATTCATTCAATGGCATTTATCTTTATGAAATAGTATAAGTATTGCAGGAATGTGCGTTTTGTATCTACTTGTCTTATCTTTTCCCATTTTCAGCAAAACCGATGTTCAACATATGCAATAAAAAGGTAATTATACGGGGCAGGTGTGCCTTCAGGCGATATTGGCACACTTGGTTCAAATTGGCCCTCGGGCTAAAGCCCTCGGGCCAATAGCTCACCAAGTGTGCCAATATCGCCTAAAGGCACACCTGCCCCGTATAATAACCTCTACTTATTATTCAACTTTACAATATTACACTCTGTATTAGATCAATTGCACACATGATATGAAACAGGTAGAGCTAATACAAAGCATAACTGAGCCAATATGAGAAAAGCAGGGCCAATACGAGAAAAGCAGGGCCAATATGGAATTCAAGCATTCTGATTGGTTTAAAAGAGAGGGCCAATACGGAGAAGTCACTTCCGTTAGATTTTTAAACGACGCCATTTTGTTTTCAGACTCATGCTGATATCGAAAAATGACTGTAAAATTTTTATTTTTGAAATAAACATAGGGTTATGGGTATTCATTTTCTTAGATCATTTTCTATCCATCCATAACAGTTTTGAAGTAAAATTCGAGAAAAAAGTTGATTTTCATTTTTTCATCCCCCTCCTGTATATTTATTTCTTCTTACTTGTGTGAAAATGCGATTCAAACGGTGACAAATTAAATCTACCATGTCCACTGAGTTGTGGATAAGGAAATCCCACCCTCGGGTTGAGATACGTCCAAAAAACTCGGCAGAGCCTCATTTTTGTGACGTATCTCAACCCTTGGGTGGGATTTCCTTATCCACAACTCATGAACATGTTAGATTCTCTTTATATTCTTGTTTATTTAGCCAATATTGTAAAGTTGAATAATAAAATTATCATTAATCAAGTGATTTCATATTAGCCTTGTTATTTGTCCTCGGGCCTTGGGCCAATACGACCACACTCGGACAAATAACAAGGCCAATATGAAATCACTTGATTAATAGCATTATATTATTGCATTTTTAGTCATGAATTTTATAAAACATATGGCTTTCAATGCTGTTAATTGCTGTTCGCCATTGATTTTCGTTATAATGGACTCATTTTCAGAATTGTGACTTACAGCATTTTTCTACCAGCAATCATCAACATTTAATGAAGTAATAATATTTTTTTTTCCATTATTAGTATTCATAAATGCATTAACGAAACTAATTTAGCGTGTTTCGGTATATATGTCTCTGAGGAATTTTCTGAGTTTTCCAATCTATTATCATCTTTATGATATAAAATCGGAAATGGTAAATTAATATTAATGTCTCTCCATTATGTTTTATTCTAACATCAGGAGTCTGATAATTTCTATTTGTATTTTTCATTAGTTCGGCCATCTAGTCTCAATTGCTATATTCATCAACCAATGAAATTACATAAACTGGGCTTTCTGAGAGATTGATGTTAACTAAGATGTCTTAACAATCGACGTTGTTTTCAGTCATTTTTCGACATACAATAATTTGCAACTGTCATGTTTTCAACTTGAAACAACAATAGATTGTTATCAAAAAACTAAACAATCGGTCAACGGTCTTATTAAGCGCTATAGGATTGATCTATGATCTCCATGCTAACCAGTGTTACTACAATTATTATTTTTATCATAATTATTAAATTGTTGTTTTTCTTCGTCTTCTTATACTTCTCTTCTTCGTCATCATCTTATTATTATTGTTATTGTTGTTGTTGTTGTTGTTGTTGTTGTTTTTGTAGATGTTATTATTTTTATCATTAAATAAAGATAGTTTTGTATGGTAGAATACCCTCTGACATGTATTTCAAAACACCATATACTGAACGGATGCAACAAACTGACAACTCGGTAACACACGACAGGGTAAAGTTACGGTAATTATTCCAATTCTTACTAATTTCATAATGAAACCAAGATCTTCTCTTTAAAATCCATACCTATCAAAGATTTCTTTCTTCGCAGTTTAAACCAATGTATTACTTAACATATTTACTTTTACGGCATACGAAAATAGTCACCTTTGCAAGTGCTTCCACCCTTCTGGAAGTCAATGCATATTCTACCAAAGTGTTTGAGCTATCGCAATGAAGCTTGGGTTTTAATGCCTTGTTTCTTGCTCATATCAACGGTGTAAAGCGTCTCAAAATTATTTAGGAAAAGCTCAAACTGATTCATATCTGCTCTTTTCGTTTCGTTGTCAGTAGAATCTTTTAAGTACATGTCTGTTGTATCAAAAGCAACGCTGAAATGATCACATCCTATGAATTTTATATCCGCGGTAAAGGCTTAAATCTTTCGTTTTTGTTAATATAAGGCAGACTCCATTTTGGATTGGTTGCACAATTATTGATTTTTCAGCAACTCTCCTTATTAACTTTCGTTTCGAATAAGGTTGTCACACGTGAAACAGCTGCTTCTACTTAAATCAAATTTATAGTATTTAAATGTAATATGAAAATGTTATTACACATGTCACTACAATAAATAAATATCTTATCTTATACTATGCTGATGTTGTTTCTGCAGATCTGCTTTACTTTAGTTTAATGTTTCAAAACTATTGTTTAAAGACGTGTCATATCTGTGAAAAGTATTCTTAAATTGTTTGCGTACCTTTAAAAGATGTATGCAATAATGCAAAGCCTAGACTATTTAGATCTAGATCAATTTTTATAGCATTATCGCGTGACATTCAACGTCACTTAACTACGAATGAAATTGCGACAGGACAGTCTCTATAATATTGAAAATACAAAGAGACTTACTAATGTACGTTTTCTTGATTTATTCGATTTGTTGTTGTAGTCAAAGCACACCAATTTTCTTAAAATTTACATGATAGATTTTCGAGGTCGGTAAGTTGTTTGTAAATACTATCAATCAAAGCTTTACAATCAATGTCTGGATCTTTTATTAAGTAAATTGATCTGTCGATCTATTTTCAATTTTCTTACGTAATTCATCATCAATATTCATAACTGCATGTCAGTTACTATTTAGACAGTTATAGCTGTTCTCATTAATCAATTTGCAAGCTTACTTATTTGTTAAGTTCGTATTTTGTAAAATTGGATTTACTACAGTAATATCTACTGAACGCATTACTTACTGTAGATAGGTTGATACACTTAGTTTATACTAATTTATTTTAGCTCGATTGTGAAGAAAGCTTGCAGCTTATCGAGTCACTCTCGAGTCCGCTTCCTAGTAAAACTAGTACTGGTGTTATGTGCGGAGGTACAGTCGTAGAAGACGGTGTTGTTAAACTGTTAAGATATTTATTGTTGTACTATATAATAGTCAAACCTATGTTATAAACTATGATATAAAATCAGAATATAAACGAAATAGTGCCCTACAAACGGCTGTACTTATCTAAATCTCATCTAAAATGTCAGAAAAGTTACACTTGAAACGGAATCACTGAGATGTTTGAATACTTTTATATACTTTTACTTATCCATCGTTCATGGGAAGGACCTGTACAGTACTAGACTCGGTAATGGAATTCGAACCAATGACTGCTGGTCAATATTTAGATACCGTCATTTGAATATGTGATGTATTTCAAAAGCTGTCTTCGTTTTGGTGAGAAAACATGCCCATGCATTTGACATTAAGATGTCAATGACCGCAAGAAACCGTTACCAATTCACAAGCTGGTGAAATATGTGAGATTTTACATTTTTCTTGTAAAAACGTTTTTCAATGCATTTTAAATTTTTAAATGCATATATATATTAAACGAACTGGTTGTAAGTGCCTATAAAGAATCCGTTCGTATAACGTTATAGGCCATTCTCTTGTGCGTTGATAGCATGTTAATTAAGCAAATCACCTTAGACTAAATACCGTTACTTTGAAACCTTGTATAACCGTAACCTATTCTAGAAGTACTAAATAAACATATTAGTAACGAACAAAATTTGTAAAAGACAAGATATGCTCATCTCACTCCTTCGTGTTTGCAAACTAGACTGGCTAGAATCATTCGTATACGAGTCATTATTGAGTACGATAATGCTGCAATATTACTGGATTTTCAAAAATCCGACCAGATGTGACTGGTTACTGTATTACATTATGATCTTGCTTTCGGCACTGAAATTCTTGTAACTGAAAATTCGTTGGGTTATTAAGCGATAGGAAATAAAAAATGCATGAATCAGTTTATTTCTCTATTTTGCATTTTCGATAGTACACCACCTTAAGTATGAGGAGTAATTTTACGTAAAAAGAAACTTTAATACGTCAAACAAATTTAACAATTGTTTTTACGGAAACATGGAAAGCACTTTTCAACGTTTCTAATGTAATGGGAAAAGTTGCATGTTAATTTCTGTTGTTTCTGGTGTTGGGCTTTGGTGACGCGCTTCGCGGTCATTACCTGATGCCACATACGTCATTAAACGTATATACTGATTTATTTATTCTCGATTGCAAAAGAAGTTCTTACAACTTAGATCAATTTTTCTCAAGACTCACTCTAGATGGAATCATCAACAGACAGAAAGACAGACAGACAGACAGACAGGCAGGCAGGCAGGCAGTGTCAGACTCAGTGTCATTTATAAGTGCGATAGTACATGCCTTTAAGAGTTTGCCGGACCCGCCTATCCTTCATTACTTAAATCAACGTTGTTGCGGACATACCCTATCGCATTGTCTACATGGAACTGTGTCATGTTTTATATTTTCATGTTACGGTGTTCAGCATAAGGTTGATTTTTTGCGTGTCAATAGATAGAAAAAAGTATATTGAGAACAACGTCAGTCAACATCATTCTTTGTTCTTTGACGCATCCCGCATTGCTGTTACATGTCCGTTGCTTTTGTAAGTATCTTAAATTAACTACGGCATAAAAAGATGAATCTAAAATATAAAAAAAATTACAGTTAAACAAGCCAATACCAAGAAACAAAAATATTAAGATGTTGAATGACAAGTCAATATTTAGTGGCAAATGTGAACTTTATTTTTCAGGTATGCTCGATTTAAAATGAAAAATTTGTACAAGATGAATGATAGAATCTTGATTAGATTCTTAGTATCTTAACAAACGGGATCGCAACTGACAGACATTTCCTGCTTGTTCTGGTGAGAAATGTTGCAAAGTGTCACGGACCTGTTCGGTGTCGAAAAATATCATTTAAATATTTATTTGATTCTGCTTTTATCTTGATAACTTTTGTACAAGACAAAACCGAAGTGGCGCACAGACCCTGTTTTGTATTTCGTGTTTTTGCAGTTAGATAATCTGCCGATATGTCTTTACGTGAGTGATGTTTGAACAGAAAACGAGGTTCAGAGAAAAGGATATAGATCAACCTGATGATGGTCTGGTCTGTTTAATGATTACACATTCTGAAAGTGAAATGAATGACTTTTTAACACGATATGTCATCTCAATTCGTTTTAGATTTAGAAATATGCTGATACGAACACGATAGATATTGTCTAATTAAAGTTGAATTTATATCACCGTCTGCGTCATGGTAGCACTGTTTTAGAGTATTCCAAAAGTACATGTATTTATAGTACGAGAGCTCATGACCAACATTTCTGAACAAAACATGTGAAAAGCTGACACTGAAATATCATGTAGCAGACGATAATTCAAATAAATCACTCTGATAGTTCTGAAGGTTTTATCTGTTTTAGAAAATTGCACGTTTGTGTATGTACTTGATCATCACCTATTCTGATACTCTACAGTATAGTTTGTGTGGATGAATTGTCCGTGAGATTAGTTCACAATTTTAAATATTCCATCCATTCACTAATTCTTTTTTAACAAAAGCGATTGAATAATTTGATTTCAGCATAATCTAAATGTACCATATGTGTAGTAAAGTATATAGTAACTTTCTTGTTATTTAATTTGATTTGTTCTCTGTAATGAACATTAATAAATGTAGTTTGCTTCCTGTCAAATTACATTTATTTATAGAATTATCCATTTACGTGATATTTGCAACAAAAAGTGCGTCATTACACGCTACGAAATAAAAAATATTTTACGGCAAATAAAGTAATTTGCGAAGTTCATCATATGTTTTAAGACATAATTTTAGTAATTATTTTACAGATAGAGTGCAAGATGACAACTAACTAGGGTGTTGTTGTTTTGAATCCGTGAATAGGATACACACAAGCCATTGTTAAAATGTGTTTTTCCTTCTTTATTTAGACTTCCCAACCATTCATAGTATGTGAAATGTCATAATAAATCATTTCTTTCAAAACATGATATGTGGCTCTTTTGAAATATAGATGATACTTCTATACGGAGCTTGCTGTTGTAATTCGCAGAATGTGCAGACGAATATGTAAATGTAAATAAATTACACCAACGCGGTGAATACACCACTTCGGTTGTCTCAAAAGAACTTCTTGAACATTACCCAAAAAGACTACATTCTTACAGTTTGCAATATTACTTTAATAAACCTACACAGTTTAAAAAATTTAGATTTGTTACTTGGCGATAAAATACGGGCTTAAAATATTGCTTTCTTTCATCAGAAAATTGAACAGACTCAAATAAATAATGAAATTCGTCGACAAGTAGTACAATTTCTTTGATTAATATGTATTCTTGACCAATTTCCAGTTTCAATCGGCAAACGATGATTTCTTGTTCTAAATTTTATAAAAGAAAATAAAAGAGATGTTTTAAACCTAGACAAATAAGATTCAATGCCAAATGACATTTTTGAACTCTGAAAAACATACCATTACTTGAATTATCATCGAGAGAATACCAGTCATTCAAAAATAAGTCCTTCAGTTTTTGTTGCACTGCAAGTTTGAACCATTTAGAATTTGGAAACGTTTACTCAGTCCACAAATTAATAAAACCACATTTAACCAGTATATGTTTAATATTATTCAGCCATGGAAATTTAAGTTTCAATGTTTCATCAGGTAAGCCCTCTGAAAGATATAAAAGATTTATGTAAACAAACGAATATATTTGTTAGGTATTATCAGTTTCAGCTGTTATACATAATCTTGACCACAATGACACTGTCCTTTCCTGAGTATCTATTGCTAATGGCATACACCTAGATTCTCCGTACACAATATAATTTGTCGTCGATTCAATTACATCAAGTTTACGAAAGCCCCAAACTTTGGCAGCATAAATTAAAATTGGTTTGACGGTGTTTATTTAAAAGATCAATTTGTAAGTCGATTGGAAGATTTAAACGATTGGAATTTTTATTAGACTCTACATTTCTCTAGTTGCTTGAGTTAAAATGTAGGGTTAACGCACGTTTTTTCTTTATAACATCTGCAGAAACCCGAGGTTGGGTGGTGCCCGAGCCCGTTAGGGCGAGGGCCCAACCCGAGGGTTTCTGCAGGTGTTATAACCGAAACGTTCGTTAGCGCTATTCAGCATAAATAAAAAAAAAATCATGAAATAAAAATGAAACGCTCTTACGGTACGACGTTCAAGCGCGGGACAACGTCCGTGTTGTTTACGTCTATTTACGTCACCAGCGGTTTTAGCCCGGCCTGTTGACGCCGTCAGATGTAAGATGGAAGACAGGCCATTGTTTACAATGGCCCTGCCCCGCGCCCCCCATAAATGAAACGGGTTAAACGCCGTGTCTCCCGTTAACGTTCCCTGTTAAAACAGCAAAAGGAATGTGTATTTTACAATTATAGAAAGATCCACTCTTACTAAAATGAATTCCCAAATATTTATATTCCGCTGTCTTCCTTTAGAATAAACTAAAACTTTTGTTTTTGAAGTATTTACTTTGAGTTTCCACGTATCGCAATATTATCCATAAGTATTTAAAGCTTCTTGTAAATCACCTGGAGATTCTGCTATTATTACTGTGTCACCTCCATTACTTTCCGAATATATTGGCCATATTGCGTTGTCACACCCACCTTGTACATTACTATTATCTTGGAAAAAAATGTTCATATCATTTAAGAATAAGGAAAAAAGACACTGTCCATACAATAGTTGTAAAATATGACTTTATTCCATTAACTTACAAGAAGCTTGATTATAGAAAGGTAATTCGCGTTAATTGGATATGCCGGAAAACTGATTAACGTTATTTATAACAGTAAACAAAATATGCAAACTATAATAAAGTGTGCAAACAAAGTTAGACCAAGATCCGGCAATTTTGCGAGACTTGGTAATTTGATTTGCCTTGTATGGCAAACTAATTTCCGCCATTCCACCAGCTAGTCCGTTTATAGCTGACGTAAACAACCGGCAACTTAGATGTTTTTCATAAAATATGTATGTTAGGAGAAATAAAATTCAATAAAAAAGATTTAGCAGAAATGTGTCTAGTCCTGACGCCTGTGGTTACACACAGCAACTACAATAGAGTCATGTCGGATGAAGCCAAAATTTCGTAAAAGCATGCAAGAAAGAAATACACTAATTCGAAACATATGAGTTAAGCTTTTTTTTAAGAAGATGCTGGAAAAACGACGAATTGTACCCAATGAAAAATAGCATCACTGTGAAATTCAAGATCCTTCTCAAATTTTATTAAAGATATCAGAAAAAAGGTTAGGGGATCGAAAAGCTTATCGCAATGTTTTTAACTTTACACACTTAATAACATGGATGTGAATGCTTACATTTACGTCAAATATTACTAAATATAGTAATAGCACAAATCGACGGGTTTGATTAAGTCATAACTATGCTTTTATCTTTTTTAAACAACGGCAAATACGAACCCATACCTACATAATATTATGCCGTTTGTGGATGGCAACCATTGCATTTCTATCGTACTGTATTCTTAAGGTTACATCAAAACTTTCTGAAATATGCGTTTAAAGTTTGAATCATGGTACGGGCCATATTAATCCATACTTCCGTATACTAGTAGTTTACAGCTGCAACAACAATGTGTTTGAGTATCATCCCTAAACCTTTTCTTTTATTTATTTTACAGCAAGCTTAAGATCATAAAAAATCATTTCTGTGAATTTAAGCTTCCTTGCCTAGCGATTCGAAATTATTTATCATGAAGTTTCAATTTTTCATTACGGTACCGTAGCTTTTAATTGGTAGCAACTTACGAAATATATTACATTTATATTTAAAATTCTATGAACAGCAATTATTTGTCACTCCTGACCTCATTTCGCTGCTGTAGCGGCAGCTTGAACTGACTCGATGGCAGTTTTGAATTCAGTAAATGTTCATGGGACACCTCGATGTGTTCAGCTACATTGCGGAATGCAGGATATTTGTCTTGCGTACACATACCGTGTTTGAAAGGCTCTTAAATAAAGCTTTCAAAAGGATGATTTCCATTTTTTTACCGAAGTATGCGGATGTGACTAGGTCAATTCATATGCAATTTTTTTAGCATAATTTACGGCCTACGTATATATGATTGCAATAAGTGGAAAGGCACACAATTTCTGAAACTGCTTAAACTGAAACTTCCATGTAGTATTATAGCGCATAACACAGAATTCTATTAGCATTCAAAGCAAGAACCAGCTAAAGAACTAGTTATAATTCCAAGTTTAAAAAGATGTATGAAACGATCTAGTTTTTATATACCTTTGAATATGATATAGTAAATTCAACTGTTATATTCTCGTCAATTCAATATCATCATGAAATCTAGTTCAGTTTAGAGAATAGAGATGCCATATAGATAATGTCGTTATAAATCTCTGCGTACACAATTGTTTACAACCAGTAAAATAAAAGGCAGATCATGCATAGAAGAAACATTTTTATTCCGAAAAATATTCAGTATATTATACAATAAAAGTGAAATTTCCGGCACATCTGTCTCATTATCCTAAAGTTACTGTATGGTTTACTTAAAAAGAGAAGGTGCTATTCAAACTTTGTACTGTTACATTCTGTGCTATAAGCACTAAATGTTATTGTTTTTCCTGCAGTTTTAAATACATCCAAGTACGCCGTTTAGGAATACGTTTTAATATGATTTCTAGATGAGTTATTCCTACATAACAATATTACAGAAATATGTAAATTGGAAGCGAAGTAGGAGAAAATGACATTCTCGTAGAAGATGTCTGAGATAACATGCATCCCCCATGCTATTTAAGACGTCATTTAATTGTAAATAAGCTAAAGTAGACACTGCTGTTGCCGTTTCTTATTAGAATATTAACCCAATCTTCGGAAAATACGTGATATGTTTTAATAACACAGGCATATCTGTTCTCAGTCAATATACCAGTATAAGAAGTTAAACGAAATTTGCGTTCTATGCTAAATCTTTCATTATTTATATACGGTAAGCATTTCCATTGCTTCACCAATATATTACTGATTTTATTAAAAACAGAGAATTTCTAGAGAAAATATTTCTGATTATGGTGTGCAGGGTTTATTTAGGCTACCCTTTTCTTTTGCAATCACGGGAAACTTTAAATCCATTCAAAGAATGGATGTTTTTAGCGTTTCCAGTCGATTGACTGAAGTAACTGTAAGGCGTCATTTACTTTGACTTTGCACCATTGCAAACAAATGGTAAACGATACAATATTATGTAGTTGTCCGACTCAAGTCGAAAATATATGAGAAGTAGTCCACAATTGTCACAGTCATACGACGTGTCGTGATTAGTTTACAAGCCAGCTTATAAGAATTTCCAGACTAATTGACATTTAATGCTTCGAATTAATTTATTCACACTTTTCAAAACTTCTGAGATTTACTTAACTAAATGGATTTTATCGCATTTTTTATTTTATATGTCTGGAATATGTCTGAACTAAACATTATCATAAGAAAGACAAATTTACAATTTCCTTGGCAAACCAAAACGGTTATAGCAAAAACATGGTTTGGAATGAAACGCGTGTTGAATGTCTTTTATAAAACTTTATCAGAAATAGTCAAATAGCTTGAAATTATCTTCGGTCTTGTTAAGAAATGATGAACATCTAAAAATAGAAACTCGTGAAGAAAAATGAATTGGCTTAGATTTCCAGTAAAATATAGCGTT
The DNA here is from genome assembly GCA_022818135.1 of Saxidomus purpurata. Lineage (NCBI taxonomy): Eukaryota > Metazoa > Mollusca > Bivalvia > Venerida > Veneridae > Saxidomus > Saxidomus purpurata. The sequence goes on along the minus strand of JAFMSR010000001.1, from coordinate 20,617,460 downwards.
CAACTGCCGCGAAACCGTCTGCTTTTACAGAGAATAATGAAACAATATTACAGCGGTTCAACAGTCCATTTAGCTGAGCAATATGTTATTGTATGATAAAGTTTCAATGATAATAATTGTCAGTCAAATGCGCATGATAACAGATTAAATATTCAATGTGTGCATTTTATTACAGTGAGTTTATTTTTCCAAATGACAGTTAATGTGGAATATATGTGCGCTATTGAAACGCGACTCTTTAATACCAGAGCAAAGTAAGTGCTTGTCAAAACACCCGTCAAACACAAATATCATATCATATTACAAAATGAATTAATAAATGCTATTAAGACATGCGTTGTAAAAGCAATAAAATAGCTGACTGAAATTAAAATCCTCGATCACTGCACTTTTTTGCGCAGATGTTTATTCTGCATGTTTTCAGTTGGAGTATAAGTGGCTTGCTTGATAATTGTTTTTACAAGTTCTTTCACGAACTGCGTCTTCAAATTTGATCACTATTTGTCAGGGCACCAGTACGGTTGCTTTGTTGGTAGCTGCAACCGCATAGCATTTCTGTTGGTTTAAATCAAAAGTCAGTGAGAAGCGCTGGTTCATTCAGCAACATCTTTTTTAACATTTATATCTTTTTAATGTGATTAGAAAGTATGTAAACTCATATATTTTAGAAAGGTTATTTTCGATCTCTAAGCAAATAAAACAAAAACAAATGATGTTGCTCATGATCATAACAACACAAATGCCAATAAATGTAACCGAACTTCTCACCTGTCTTCAATTTTTGAAGAGAGCTTACCACCAAAACAATACATTGTTCCATGCTTGATGGAAGAGCATAACAATAATTAGAAGAGAGCTATTAGAAATCTGTGACACGGTTCCCTTAAACAGGGAACTGCACTAAAACTATTTGTACGGAAGCCCTGGAGGGACATTTTTAGTTACTTCTTTTTACTTATTTGTTATTATTTATTTGTTTTTACTTAAGTAATAAGAAGTAACTAAAAATGTCCCTCTAGGGCATCATTTGTTTGTTTGTTAGATGTGCTTATGGTCCACCATCCTTTTTCAAGGTATATACGGTACGCCCTGGAGCATCATTTGTTAACAGCAGAAAATATAATAAAGGGGCAGGAGCAATCAAAAATGTTCAGACTCATCAAACGCACAGTCATACACGTAGGCGCACACACGCACGCACACATATTTACATTCATAGCCCACTATAACAAGATAGACATTCGGCATAGAGAAATGAATTTTCAAAGGTTAGAAGTGCAGCATGACTTTAATAACACAAAGTAATTTGTTGTTTTTATGAATTATTGCATTCTAAAGCTAGTTACAGTTAAAATATGTCTAGCTATTTTTGTACGAAACGTGTGCACCATAGTGCATGTATAAACTAAAACAAATGTACATGTTCTTATTCATGTGTTATTGTACCTGTACATAGTATTACATGAATGTATGCACATTATTTCTAATTAGTTATTTTTTTCATTTAAACTGTAGTTTTATTTATAAATCATTAGTGTTATTATTTCTTATTTATTTTACATTTGTAATGACGACAGATGTAACTACAGTGGATAGAACTGTTTGGTTTAGTTGTAAAACCTGCCAAACTAAGCAGGTGCCCATAAAACATACTGGCAAGAAGACCCAAATTAGGGCACATCCTTAGTTTTGGTAGGCTTTACAAATGAACTATACTACGGAAGCCCTTGAGGGACATTTTTTGTTAGCACTTGTGACTTATTTGTTATTTGTTATTAGTTATTACTTATTTGTTATTAGTTAATTGTTATTAGTTATCCCTAAATTAGTTATTACTTATTTGCTATTAGTTAATTGTTATTAGTTATCAGTTGTGAGTTATTGCATTCTTAAGCTATTTTAAATTGAACTTAGTTTATGTTTAGATATTTCTATGTAAATGTGCATTATAATACATGTAACTTAACAAATATTCATGCATGTATGCGTAATAGTACATGTACGTAGTATTATAGACCTATAAGGGAGTTATTTCTTATTATCAATTTGTTTAACAATTATTGGTTTATCATTCATGCATGAGTATTATTATTTCTTACTTGTTATTTCTTACTTGTTATTTCTTACTTGTTATTTCTTAAATGTTATTTCTTATTTGTTATTTCTTACTTGTTTTTTCTTACTTGTTATTTCTTAAATGTTATTTCTTACTTTTTATTTCTTACTTGTTATTTGTTATTTTTATTTGTTATTTCTTATGTGTTACCAAGAAAGACTATGTACAGGTACAATAACACATGAATAAGAACATGTACATTTGTTTTAGTTTATACATGCACTATGGTGCACACGTTTCATACAAAAATAGCTAGACATATTTTAACTGTAACTAGCATTAGAATGCAGTAATTCATAAAAACAACAAATTACTTTTTGTTATTAAAGTCATGCTGCACTTCTAACCTTTGAAAATTCATTTCTCTATGCCGAATGTCTATCTTGTTATAGTGGGCTATGAATGTAAATGTGTGTGCGTGCGTGTGTGCGCCTACGTGTATGACTGTGTGTTTGATGGGTCTGAACATTTTTGATTGCTCCTGCCCCTTTATTATATTTTCTGCTGTTAACAAATGATGCTCCAGGGCGTACCGTATATACCTTGAAAAAGGATGGTGGACCATAAGCACATCTAACAAACAAACAAATGATGCCCTGGAGGGACATTTTTAGTTACTTCTTATTACTTAAGTAAAACAAATAACTAATAACAAATAAGTAATAAGAAGTAACTAAAAATGTCCCTCCAGGGCTTCCCATACGTTTCTTTCCGCTATAGTTACGTCTTCTTGGTAACACATAAGAAATAACAAATAAAAAATAACAAATAACAAGTAAGAAATAAAAAGTAAGAAATAACATTTAAGAAATAACAAGTAAGAAATAACAAGTAAGAAATAACAAGTAAGAAATAACAAGTAAGAAATAATAATACTCATGCATGAATGATAAACCAATAATTGTTAAACAAATTGATAATAAGAAATAACTCCCTTATAGGTCTATAATACTACGTACATGTACTATTACGCATACATACATGAATATTTGTTAAGTTACATGTATTATAATGCACATTTACATAGAAATATCTAAACATAAACTAAGTTCAATTTAAAATAGCTTAAGAATGCAATAACTCACAACTGATAACTAATAACAATTAACTAATAACAAATAAGTAATAACTAATTTAGGGATAACTAATAACAATTAACTAATAACAAATAAGTAATAACTAATAATAAATAACAAATAAGTCACAAGTGCTAACAAAAAATGTCCCTCCAGGGCTTCCGTATATTTGGTATAGGAAGCTATTCTTAGCTGCAAGCCTTGTTCGGAAATTGATGATAGATATGACATTTTATCATATTTATTTTCCTATTTTCTTGTCACGATGAGCACCATCTACCGTTTTGTTTGTTTTATTTGTTTAATGTTTGTAAAAACCTTTCCAAAAATGTATAGGTTAACATGCTTTCTACACACAATAAAAAAGATAAAAACGTTTGAAACTTTATGGCGAATGAATCTTAGCTTTTGTCAGGCACTACCTTAAGAAGTACCACAAGAGACTTTTTGAAATACTGATGAATAGTTAATCTCGGAATATTGAAAAACAAGAGCTGTCAGTGGGACAGCGCGCTCGACTTTTTAGTGTTTGCCAATAAACAAAACTTTGACAGTTTAAAAGCAAAACAAGGATCTGCATAAACTAGGGCCAAAAGTGGCAAGATATTAAGTCAAGAGTTATCAAACTCAAAAAGTGTTGTGTTAGAAAAGCCTTCAAGTTTATACAATGTTTGAACAGCTGAATATACAGTGCGATTAACGAGCGTAAGTTAGTATAAGAATGAATTGCTTTAGGTAAACCTTCCATTTATTATGGTCCAAATTATATAGATTCGGACATGATAAATTAGGTCTAATGTCTACTTGTATCTATCATCGGTTTTATCGTGCAAGGAGTCTGATAAATGCAATTTGTTTTGTTCCTTTCAATCAGTTAGACCAACTAGTCTAAATTGCTATATTTAGCAACCAATGAGAATAAATAAAACCGGCTTTTTGCGAGATACGTCTAAACAGTCGACTTTGTTTTTTAGTCATACTTCCGCGGAGTGAAATTATTATTATAAGGAAACAAAAATTGAAAAAGATAGCAGATGCATATTTAATTACCGTTTCCGAAAGTACACTGTCCATAGTAACCGGCCTTGTTAATTAACAAACTGATGATATATACAGTAACTGTAGAGCTGAAGCTCGAGGATCGAAAAAATACTTCGTCACTCATGCTTCAAAAACAGCCAAGAACAAGAAACTTAAATATTTCAGTAGTTAATTGACTAACAAAAGTGAACCGAACAAGCACACTCTTATTTTACAGGTTCGATAAAAAAGTAATTGAAAAGTATGTGAAGATGGATAATAAGAAGACCGATCAAATACCTGTTATCTAAACAAGCGGACTCATATCTGATAAACATTTCCCGCTTGTTTCCGATGAGAAATGTTGATATACTTACCTTTTTAAGCGTCTGCTCCATGTCGAACAATATCATTTCAATATTCCATTTGATTCTGCTTTTATCTTCATAACGTTGGTACGTGACATAATCGAAGTGGCTCACAGACGCTTTTTCGTGAATTTACAGATAGATGATAGATAATCAGCCGATATGTCTTTGGGTGAGTGATGTATGAACATTTGAACATCAACAGAAAGCAAGGATTGGAGAAAAGGATATAGATCAACCAGATGATGGTCTAGTGGGTTGAATGATATCACGTTTTGAAAATGTAATCAGTGACTCTTTAACAAGATATGTCATCTCAGTTGGTTTGATATTAAATGAAGCTGATATAAATGGGAATAAATGATAAAAAGATGAAGCTGCAACCCTAACAAGAGTTATACACAAAACATTAGTGTAACAAATACAAATATGTATGCCTACTTACAGATGCATGGCATGATCGCGACAAGATAGCGAAAAGGCAAGCATTTCTTTCTTTATTTTTTTATTTTTTTTTAAATGTTTACTAGTGTAAGCTCCCTCTGGGTTCGAAGGGACATCAGTGAGTCTTCTGCATTATTACTTAATGTTTTATAGCATAAAATCTGTGCTTTTTTAACAGTTTCAAAAGTCAACAGTCACATATCTTATAATATGTCATAAAAACATGATGATTGGCAAGCAATGTTTTCTCAAATTTCTAGCAACTATTGTAGGATGGTATGCACATATATGAGTGATTCAGTGTACTTTAGTTATAGAGGCATACCACTTCAATTGTACACCACGCTTAAACGGTTCGAAATGTTTAGGGTACGCAATAATGGGTCTGGTTACGAAAATTATTGGAGCATTGATTGAGAAGAATTAGGTTTTGTATGGAGTCATAAGAAAGAAAAACAATTTTAGGAATGTATATGAAAATGATTTATTCATTTTAAAGTACAACCCTGAATTAGTAGAAAAAGTCTTGCGTTTTTTCAAAACAAGATAGCGGACGGCAAGTTTAATTACCTATCTAGTATTTTTGACATTTTTTATGACGTCAGGAATTATCATAAGGGCATTTTAAGGTTCGCGTACTTTAAATCAATTAACAATAAACCAATGTTTTCAAAATTTAAGAAAGGTAAGAATAATAAAATTAACGGCTCGGGTATTATGATTCTATGCGGGCAATATACTACTATATATCCCCATATGTCACTTCAAAAAATGACATAAGATATATTATCAGCGAGTTTGGTAGGGTTTGCTAAAAGTTGATGCCTGGCATTCATCGACATTTGTTTCCTTTTAATTTATTATTCCCAACGATGTACTTTTAGGAACATCATAAATTCTAACAAACTGGGTGTTTTTCATCGTTTTCACATTCACACGTGATTTCAAATTTCTGATGTAAGCGTACATGTAAATGGTTGCCATAATTTGACATATTTAAAAATGTTAATTTTTCATTTATGAATAAAAGACTACAACTATGCTATGAAAAATGCGATGCAAACGGCAAGAGAAAGGCTCAAAATCAACGTGTTTTTTAACCTTCGGAACACATTTGTTGTTCGATATATATATTACTGTACATTTTTTCGCTTTTGGGCCAAACAATATTGTTCCTTATACCCAAAGATTCGTTTTAACCGGTGTATATTATAACCGTACAATTTTACATTATCAAAGGGGAGAATCGGGCCATTGAAATATATTCGTTATATTCGAAGTTACGTTCTAAACGGAGTTTACTGTAGAATTATCATCAGTATATTGAATAGAGTGACATCAAGTATTTAAAAAAAACATGGTTTTTTTAAAAACGTGATTTATGTTGACATTTCACACATTGTGAATGATTTGGCATTATAAAGAACGAATAAAAAAGAAAACAGCACATGTATATTTTGCACAATGGCTTCTGTATGTACCGTTCATTGTTTCGAAACACGACAGCGCCCTAGTCTAGTGTCTCCTTGCGCCCTATCTCTAAAATACTGTGTTTCAATGTTTCATACAATTCTTGTCATAATCAATAAATAAAAGTATTCTGTTAAGGCCTACGCTTTTAATTCAGTACACTTTAGCAAATCCTTAGCATTGCGTTTGAAATAGCAAACAATTCAGAGAAGTGCTCCAACACCAAAACACATAATTGCCTAAATGGAAACAGGCAATAGTACTGAATCAATTTTGCCTTAACATTGAATTAAAGGAAATAATAAGCTAAACTACTTTATCCAAAACTACAGGCCTAATGGAGTAACTCCATTTTCCATGGAACTATTCCATTTTCCAGAATATAGCCAGTAAGTATATAGTGCTTGTCTATCCTGTTCCAACTGACATATTATTAGATGTATCCCAAATGTATCAAAGATGCTGCTCTGAAAATGTGTTAGTAACATCCAACTTTAAAATATTGAGAGCTTAACAAATTCAAAGAATATATGCCTGTTCAAAGAATGTTACCGTTCCATCTAGTTTAACATGAAATTTATTTACGTTTTGGTCGCATCGCAACCGATGCATTTGATAGACGTATTTTCGTAGCTCCTCTGGAAAGCCCGATCGTAATACTCATTGTACTGTAAGACAATGATCTTGAAACGGCAATGTAAATATGTGCGTAGGTCTGTCACAAATTTTCCCTTGTAGATGCCAGAGAAAGAAACTGTCCTTACATATGTAGAATATGATTTATTTTAATTAGCTCACATGTGGATTATTATTGAAAGCTAATTTGCATTGATTGGATAGATTGGAGGACCGATTAATATCATTGTATCAGTTAACAATATACAAATGTACAATTATGGACTTGTTAGGCATTGGATATGATGTGATATTAACCATATGGAAATGATATTGACCGAGGTGTCAGCTATCGGTGTACAAAAGCTATCAGGTCTTGCATTTAAGAAGACACTAGGTTGATACTTTTGTTACAAGAATTTCAAAATGATCGAATGGTTCAAATTATATGGCAGAGAATTTTTATTTAACGTTAAAACATCCGTAGACTTAATATTGGTTATTGCCTCAGTGCTCTTCTTTGGGAAACTCACTCTTAAAATCCTCGTATGAAATTTGTATCACTCGGTCACTTTGAAATTCCTATAACGGAAGTATCTACCAAATGTCTTCATAAAGGCAAGACATGATAACTTTCGAGGAATCGAACGCTATAAGCTGACAGTTATTGGAAGGGTTGATAATTAAATAACGAAGGAAAAAGGCAGATGGTGCGTTCGGAGCTTCGTTTATTATATTTTGGTACAATGATAGGTGTCTATACAAATAAAAAGTGTCTATTTATAGAAAATATAATAAAATGTGCTAGTTGTTGTTCGGTGTGCAAACAAAGACCAAGATACGGTAAATTTGCAAGGCTTCCTCGGTTATTGAAAGGTGGAAATTTGACTTGCCTAATATATCAAACTAATGTTTGAACAATTCCTCCAACATCTCCTTTTATAGCTGACGTAAACGATTAACAACTTGGATGATTTTCATAATGTAAGTATGCTATGAGAAACGCGAAAGTGATTGACAATATTTAGGAGAAATATGTCTGGTAAACATAATTTTCTTCGGTGTTACACGCAGCAAGTGTAAAAGAGTCAAGTCTGATAAAGACAAGTGTTCGTAAAATGCTTGCAAGGCAGAAATACATTTGAAGATATCTATTAAACTAATTGGATACATATGATAATAGGTAAATGCCTCGTACTGAAAACATTCAGTATAAAAAGGGTCCGGTAAACATAATGTTCTTCAGTGCTACACACAGCAAGTGTAAAAGAGTCAAAATTCATTATAACAAGATTTTGCAAATGCGTGCAGAAATACGTTTGGAGAGATTTATCAAACTAATGCGATGCATGTAAGTAGAAGACTGTGCCTCGTTTTTAAGAAGATACTCGACGGTAACTACACTAGGTGCACAATCAAAAAGAGAAAACACTAGTTATGCATAAAAATACCAAAAACCCCAAATATCGACTGTCGCTACACTAGGTGCACAGGATGTTTCCGATGGAAGAAATTACAAGCGTAAATTATTGTTTTTGGGCAATGTAAACTTCCGTGTTCTTACTGGCCAAGCATCTATTTGTTCATAGACTGATAAGATTTGATAACGGCGATAAGAGGTGTCGGGTTTATCCCGGATATATACAAAACGTTGTCAAAATTCAATTTACAGTATGTTTTAGATATATTCATGGCTTCTGGTACGTTCCCTTCTAAAACTACGGGGAAAGGCATTATTAAACAGCATGTAAATACCTGGTACACTAATGATAGAAACAGCAAGCTTGATTTGTTAATGTTGCAACACCATTACCTTAACATTTTCAAGGGCATAACGTATGTGTAATGTGGTCAGTCTACAAAGAATTCCCAAAGCTAAAGCATGCATCATACATGCTGTTAAATTCTAGGAAAATTATTTTAAAATGGGACTGAGTTATGTAATAAATGCAACTTACTTGTTGATAATATAACAGTACACTGATACTTTTTCTGTACCGAAAATTTTCACTAAGGGAAAATATGTGGTTAGACATCTTGAAACACTAGGGTGATGATTTCCAAGAACTTTCACTCAAGATGAAAAAAATCAAATATGTGCATTTTATCCGGCTTAGCGACCTACCACTCAAATCACTGCAACGGACGATTATTATGTGCTTAAATACCGCTCAAACTTTGTACCTAATTCTACTTGTAATAATGAGTATTTTAGCCCTAAAATTAAGGGACATTCTGGGCCGTTACCTTAGGTCACCTTTTCTTTTTAAAAACAGCTGAAAAGTGTCTTCTCTTGTTTTTCTTTCTGTTTTCATTAACTATTTTATTTGTTGAAAACTGACGTGTCCATGGTCTTGTGTTTCGGTTCGACAAGACTTATACCAGTTTTCTTTTTGTATTTTTGTACGCTTTCCATACAGGTCGCCTTAGTTTTAGTGTAGGCCTACTGTTTGTGAGGGCGTCGAATTGTTATGAAGTCAGACAGTAATCTGTAGTTCAGGTCTTGTTTTTCGTTTCGCCAAGACTAGTACGCCCACCCCCCCCCCCCCCCCCACAAAAAACGTACACAGACCTTTGCTTGTCTGACAAACATAATTACCCCCCCTACTTTTCATTTCTTTCGAGATAAATGTATACTCATACATATATCATTGTTTGAAATTTGTAAATGTCGTTTTTTTTTTTTGTATCGCTTGTACATATTATGTATATATTCGTTCCCTTTTCTGCATTATCTTGTATTTATGCTCTTCAAATATGGAGGTAATAAAAGTTATATATATTATTTTGGAATCAACGAAGCTTGAGATTACTAAAGATATTGACAGTTTTGATGAAGTCAAATGCTATATCTCTACTCTTTTAAACGGCAGATACGGCCTCGTGAATTCATATGTTATGTGTGGATTAATACCACTGTATTTGTATCATAATACCGAAAAAGTCTTCTGAAATATTCGTTGCATAAGTTGAATCATGGTACGGGCCGTAACTCTGGTCTAACTAGGACAATATACTCTTTTACACGGTTGTACTATTTCTGTTTTGTTTATTGTAATGTATTAGTTGCAATGAAAGAAAAAGAGGCGACATAACATCGTTTCCTTTGGAAATATATTGAGTATCATTCTTAAACATATATTTATTTTATGCTTTTCAGTGAAATACTGAAATATATCGGTGAAATAAAATTGGTATTTCACTGTTTCAAAGCAGTGAAAATATCATTTTTAAACATTTATATATTCATATGTCAAGAAAGCCATCAATTTATGGTCTGATACGACTGTAAATCACTGCCGATATATTTAGTGCCTTGTTTTTTTTTTCAAGTCATATCCTTGCCGCCGCGGTGTGGGCTTGGGGTTTTTTTTTTGGCCGGGGCGCGGCCGGGGGGGTGTGTGGCTTGTTCTTTTTTGGGGGGGCCGATATAGTGTAAGCTTTGGGTTTCTTTTCAGGTCATATCGCTGCCGATATAGTTTGTGCCTTGTTCTTTTAGGTCATATCGCTGCCAGTATATTGTGTGCCTTGTTTTTAGCTCACCTGGCACAAAGTGCCAGAGTGAGCTATTTAATACCTAAAAGGATCGCATTCCGACCATCGTATGTCGTACATCCGTTAACATTTTCTTTCAAACAACATCTCCTCTGAAACCACTATGCCAATGATAATAAAACTTGGCAGGGATGTTCCTTGTATGAAGTTCTTTCATTGTTGTTCAAATAATTCCATTACATGCAGAACTGTGTATACCATGGTAACAAAAAGGAAAAAAAAATAAAAACCTTCGTCTCAATAACAGGAAGGCATAGAGCTTAGATATTTGGCATGTGGCATTACCTAGTATACCTCTACCAAGATTGTTCAAATTATGACCCGGGTCAAATTGACTCTGCCCGGGGGTCACTTGTTTTTCCATACCCTTAATGTAGGAAAAACTTTTAAAATCTTCTCCCCAAGAACAGGAAGGTCTTTTGCAGGAAAAACTTTTAAAAATTTCTTCTTTGAAACCACAAGGCCTAGAGCTTAGATATTTAGAACGTGGCATAACCTAGTTGACCTCTACCAAGAGTGTTCAAATTATGACCCCTGGGTCAAAATTGACCCCATCCGGAGGTCACTTGTTTTTACATAGCCTTAATGTAGGAAAAACTTTTAAAATCTTCTCACCAAGAACAGGAAGGTCTAGAGCTTAGATATTTAGCATGTGGCCATCTTGGCCCTCTTGTTCTTTCAGGTCATATCGTTGCATATATATTTTACGCCTTGTTGCTTCGTGGGATATCGCTGCCGATATAGTTTATGCCTTTTTGCTTCAGGTAATGTCGCTGCCGGTATACTATGTGCCTTGTTGCTTTCGTTCATATCGCTGCCAATATATTTCATGCCTTGTTTTTGTCATGTCATATAAATATCGATATTGCTTCAGATCATATCGCTGCTGGTATACCTTATGCATTGCTGCTTAAGGTCATATTGCTGCCGATACACTTTGTGCCTTGTCGTTTCAGGTCATATCGCTGTCGATATATTTTGTGTCTCCAGGTCATCGCCCTTTAGAAGTGCTACAGAATTAAAAGAATGCTTTAAAGATGTATCTACTTTGGCAATTTTACATTACAAATAATACGGTAGTTAGAAAATTGGAAAAGACACAAGAGGAAATGAATGTCTCATACAAGATGTCAATTGTATATCTGAATTGTATTTTTCTCCCCCGCCAGTGTTATTCAGGTGGACATTAAGTGGTATATAAGTTGTTGTGGACACTGCTGCTGTCACTCCTTATTAGGACATTAGTCTAAGAACAGAAAAAAATACACAGTATTGTTTATCAAAACAGACATATATGTCCTCACGAAGTATGTAATATGCCAAAAGAAATTTGTTTCCTGGGCAAGTTCTTGCAGCCACAGACAGCTGTGTCCCTGTTTGTATGAGAGTCAGTTTATTCGCTAATTTGTTTCATGACTTAACATAATACCAGTATAACACAATCAAGCTGTCACTGTGCCATAAACGGCTAAGTATATCTTGTAACGTCCGTATCTTCCATATTGATTGTCCTATTAAAATTTTTGTCAGAGCGATAAATTTCTTCTCTTTTCTTCGGAAACATATTTCTCTTTATGTGAGAAAGTTGGCAGTTTCTTACGGATGATTGGAGTATAGTACTGGTTCTACCTTGGAGCGATCGTTAAGATAACTGTCCGCCTGTTAAAAAGACCAAAGTTGGAACGGCCATTAAACAACAAGAGAAAGGAAGAAGTAATTTAATATCTGCTTTGTTATTTTATTATGTAGTTTTATGACGCATTTGTCAATCCAATCAGCTTGTACAGATCTGAAACCTGGGAGACGTATATACCTTGACGTTACAATCGATCAAATTATCCATTATCATCTCGGATTCGATAAGTTGTAATATTTTTATGAATATGATTCTTTGTTAATCTCTGGTTCATAGCAGAAATGAATAGATTGACTGCCTGGAATTGCTGACATCAATGAAATTAGGTCTTCCTCGTACTGAATGAGAGATAATAAATGTCTCAGCTTTACGAGTTTATGCCTATCTGGGTAACACATTTGCAATTTAAGTCAAATTTCATTCGAACGTACAAGAACAGGTCTGAAATCGTACTTTATTTGTTGATAAACAAGCTTTGGTTTTTTTTAAGTTAAATCAAATTTCATTCAAGCATGTCCTTATGATTCAGTTTCAAATCTAATCATATAAAATATTTTTCAATTACATTACAGTTTTGTTTTGTTTTACTCCTTTTTACTGTCATTTTTTCCTTTGTCTTGTATGTTGTTCTTGTTTTGAAATATAGAACTTTAAAATATCCAACCATGAGTTATTCCTATAAGCTGTCGCTCCAAAATTAGATTGCTGTCTGTCTCGACATCCCTGGTTCTTTTACATTATTAGTGTTACAGTACAGCATCTTTATCTATCGTTATTTTGTTTCAAACTTGGAAGTTGTTATCAGTTTTTTGGATCCGGTGTTATTTAAAGAAAACAACATCCTGAAATTTCAAGTATTAAGAATTATGTATCTGTTGTACTATACGTACTTTAGTTCACAAGGTATACCGATTATTTACCGAAAATATATAACAGACATATATAACATGTATTACAAAATTAAGAGTAAAGGTCTGTCTTTAATGGGTACCAATCTGTCGTAAAATATAAATGTTTAAAGCAATGGAGACCGACTGACGCCTGGTGCAGGCTATTATAGAGATTTATGCAATATTATTACAGAAATTCGGCAGACAATTTCCTCTCACTATTTTTTTCCTAGTATGATAAGGTTTCAATGTTATCTATTTACTGATACTGTTCGTCAATCAAGTGTCCTTCATGTCAGATTAACATCCCATGTTCCCATTATTTCAGTCTGTATTTAGTTTTTTTCTCACAATTTGAAGAGGATTAATTTGTACTTAAGAAGACTTATAAAAAATATTAAAGTACATACACAAACTGTCTTAAGCATAAACAATTTCTGAAAATGCCATTTCCTTGTTATAAGCGAACATTTTGCTTATTGAAGAAATGATCCAGTAGCATACTAACTACGAGCTGGCTTTAATTATATGTACAACACTAATGCAGCTTAATGCTCCAAAAATATCCAGAAACACCGTTTTGCAAACTAAAAGCAAACTAAAAGATGCCATACTGGCTTTCAAAAAGATGGCTGATCGGTAAAGATTTATTTGCTTTGAAAATGGATGTACATCATGAAGGAGTTATAGCAGATTAGTTCACTAATTAGATGTAGATTTAATAATATACTGACAGTATTATGTGACATTAAATGTATAAAGTACAATAAGTCATCTCAAATGTAAGGAGGTGCTGTAATCTCATTATGTGCCATAAGGTTTTAACCAATTAGCTGTTTTAATCTATTATTGCCATGGATACATTTAATGACGATTTGTGGAATGATACTGTATGAAATTCATATCTTTTTAAACTTGTTATGCCAAAGTATTGCTAACAGGAAAAATGTTAATCATAGCGCACATCGGAAGAACTACTTTGAAATAGTCTTAAAGCGATTTTATGCAACTTAAACAGTTAAATGTACATTTATATGGCAATTTTTATTGCGTTTTCGGAACGAAAAGAAAGGAATCCATTTTATGCCATTACACAACAAGTTCATAAGAAACTAGAGTTTGAAAAGTACTTCACTGGCTAACAGAAAATTACTTCTGACAGTTCATATACTTTCGAAGAAAGAAAAGTACATGTATCTGTTCTGTCAAATTATTTCACAAAACAATGTTTGTACAAGCTGCTGTTTTCTATTTAAACAGACTAACACAGACAAACATTCCGATGAAGGGTTTTTCAGAATGTCGGAAGTGATTTTCTGTTTGTTTCTTTCTCAGGTGTTTAGAAATGAGACACAAGGAAAACACACAGCTTACAAGATTCTCATAAAGACCTGACAAGGAAAATAAACAAGGAAAAACTCTTCTAAACGTAGACAAATTTCTATGGTTGTACACATGCGTTTACCAAACACTGCCATACAACTAGCAGAATAAAATACTTGGGATCCCAGTCTTTACAAACTAGGAAACCTTTTTCACCTAGTCTGAAGCACGTGCACAATTCTCATACGATTAAGATCGTGACTTAAACAAAACTTGTCATATCGTTAGAAAACAGATTTTAATTAGTTCATTGACTCCATGTTTCAATTGGTTAATGGTTTCCTGTTGTTCCTAATTCTGTTTGTTCTTTTGCCAAGGTCTCGATATTTTTCATTCTTTCATTCTGTTCATAAGTATTTCTAAGTCACTCTTACTTATACTAATCTTTCCATTATCTGAGTTTCCTTTTAAATGCGACAGGGTTCAAACACTAACCAGTTACGTGACGAACATACTTGAACAGATTAGGTATAAAATATATTCCCAAGGAGGAAATCTTTCTTGGTCACAGAGTTTAGCACTTGAAAATTTAAAGTTATTGACACTTTTGCAAATCAATCATGAAAATAAAATAATTTCCCGTTTATTCTCCTGACAGACGCTTGCTAGTGTAATGCTAAACATGAGGAGTGTCATGTAGTTATTTATAGCTGGAGTATTAGTACATTAAGCTTACATGTACGGATGTAAAGAAGTAATTCTTACTTCTCAATACACTATCAAAGAAAAAGACTTGTCACATTTTTTCAAAAGCCAACATATTATGTTAAAACACGATTGGTAAGCAATTTTTATATATTTTTATGTACCGGCTATATCGTGAATTTATTTTGGCAACCACAAAACACAGCCGTTTCCGACACACTGTCAGTCATTACGAATGGAATTGTCTACCAATATCGAGATTGAAAAGCCAACATTGTTTTGTCACGTTATTTTGAGAAACACGTTTTTTCTTTCCAACAATATAAACGTTCATCCCAGCTCTGAATGAATACACAGAGTGCAATGTGGGAAAGTGTGACCTCGCATTCAAAAAACAACTTCTCTAATGCAATGAAATGACACTTCAGCAAAGGAGTGGAAACATGGCGTTTCTGTATTAAAATGGTAAAGTACATCTATTTTCAAGTTCATTTAGGCCAACCTGCTTTTACTGCCGTAACTTTCTAAGAATACGTTAACGTTAAAGTGCACTTGGAAAATTTGCGACAGGATATCTGAGCCTTTCTTAATTTAATAAAATAGCAACTGTAAACAGACAAAATTGTGTATGTTGTATTTATCTGTATAATGTATTTGTCCTGATAATATACGATTATCATTTTTGGTCACTGTTAATATCGGCTTGGTAAGCACTGTCTGTATCTCGGAGCGAGCATGTAATATACGATATGTCGTAAAACATATCACAATTCACTCAATCAAGGTTAAATTGTTTGCGATTCCTGGCTAGCTGGCATCCGTATTTGAATGATTAAAAACCTAAGTGATATGTGTCCAATCTAAGTGGCTAAACTTAACATTCTGTACCAAATAATCATGACAAATTGGTCACAGTACTCGCCTTTTTGAACTCTAGTTCAAGTTGATGTCTGTCAAATATCACCTTCCGTCAAATCTAAAGATGCTTTGATTAATTACTGCATCGCCGTATTATTGATGAGATTATCGAGTTTGGATAACCTTCAAGGACGACCAATACAACTTGATTATTACGGATTAAACCTCGAAACTAAAGGCGAGTTTTGCCGTTGGCAGGACTGTTTCAAATCGCATACAACAGCGGGTCTTTGCAGAATTGTTTGTTTTGTAGTTTTCCATTCTCATTGTCATATGTAAAGGGTTTTGGTCTGAGTCGAACAAACGTGATTTCTTCGATTTGCTTGTTTTCTGTACGGTTAGTGCAGACGTAAGCGTACTGACAAAGGAGCTTTGTTGCAAACCATCCCAATCAGTTGGCACTGAAATAGACAAGTAACTTTATTTAGCGATCATGAAATATGTTCAGACCAATTCAAATTTGTCTCAAAGACAGATTGCAGTAACCTTAATACACTTGGTTCTGATGTACATTTTGTGTATTTGACGTTTAAAATGACCCCTCTGCTTTGTGGATATATCTTCTAAAATTAATACATCTATGCGTGAAAGTTGCTTAACTACATTGTAACGCATCGATTGTATTGGCAGAATTATGCAAGTAGTTGTATACTTGTATACCTGCCTTCGGAAAAAGAAAGTATTGAAAAGCAATTTAGAAAATAAACCTATACATAATGGTGGTGGCTGACCTGCTGTGAGCAAACAACAGAAAGCGCTATAACATTGAGAACGATATATGGTGTTATTTGTGCATCTTTCGGATCTCTTGAAACTAAACAAAAACCGGACTAACTAAATTAAGAAAATGTGGAAAAGCCAAGGTATGGAAAGCTTATAGTGACAAGTTTCGTCACCACTACATATACAAATCTTTTATTATTTTAACACCATATAGTACCTATTTTAGTACTGAAGTTCATTTAATCAGCTCCCATTATTACCAGACGAGAAAGACTGCAAGTTCATAAATATGCAACTGTGTTGATAAAATGTTGATTCTACAAGATAGAAAGTCTTTTGAACCAACCATATATCTGTTTTATGAAGTTGAAAACACGCACAGGCCTCATCAAATTAAGAGTAATTGTATTTTATCGTGACTTTGTCAAAGCTACCCTTATCGTTTCGAAAAATGAACGTATTTGTAGAATCTTTTGAAGATTCGAACATATCGATAATACGTTACTTTACGTTTTTGGGTGTGGCTCTTCGCCATCGATTTTAATTAATAATATATATATATACTGACGTCAAAAAGAAACGCTTCCTCGAAAAAAAGTAATCAGTTTTTAATGGGCTCAAAGTGTTGAGTATATTGAGTCTTGCATAACCACCACTTGTGTATTATTGTTATTGAAATAAGGCTTAAAACCGATCAGTGAAGCGTTTCTTTTTGACTCCAGTATATCATTTAATACCTGCAGAAAACTGTTTCGGTCACTGCAGAATAAATTTTATTACATTAATGTCAACGCTGCTTCCCATTAACAACTGGATGGCATCAGTGTCTTTGCCCAAGGGCACAACTAGCTCGAACCCTGGACCTCCCGTTTCGGAGGCGAACGCCCTAACCACTGAGCTATCGAGGCACACCAGTTGATGATTGTATGCTTGTTTATATTTCAAGGCTTACTAGTCTCATCGACAAAATTATGTACAATGAGGAAAATATTCAGCTTTTCTTAAAATGCAATTAATTCACATTGTTACAATAACCTATAAAAAATTTAAAAGCGTTTCCATTTTAATCATTACCTATTAAATGTAATCCCATCAAGCATACACCAAAATCGGAACATACTTTAATGGTGGACAACTCAACAGTAGTCCTGAATTCTAACACTATTGACAATTTCTCTTACATAGACAAAGAAGAATTTGAGCGTGATATAGTATATCATTCTAGACGTCCGAAACTATTTTTGACAGTTTAATTTCCCTCGGCCTTCGTGATTAGATTACTACACATGTGGACTCCAAATCGTGATATATGATCCGGTATATCACTCAAAAGTAAAATCTATTTCCTAAATAAAACATGCGCAATTTTCATCAACATGTCTGACGAATACAGGCTGTTTCCTGTACAGCAGACACAATATTGGTTTAGCAGACTGATCCAACGGATCAGCAGACGTTAATTTAACGCAGTTGTAGAAAAGGCATTGTTGCAATCACGTTTTTACATAATCATCACACTTCAGTGGCATTAATGATGAACTAACAATCATGTCTGAGAATACTTGAATAATGCCAGGTATTTACTAAAATTTTAAAAACTAACCTCCCATAAAAAACGGTTTATTACGGTAGATTTGGGGGGGTAAATTTTGTTCATTCATTAACTCAGACATCTCTACCTTATTTTTCCTTAAAACGTGTGTGTTGCATACGTTGGTTAATCAAAACCCCCCCCCCCCCCCACTTTACTGAAGCTGAAAATCGGATCTATACTGGTCATGGCCAAACTTGTAAACTAAAGGTAGCAATGTCAATAACCGTTGAATGACTAGAACAATTTCTGTCACAAACCAGATCAATTTCTGTTACATTGAAATAGATTAACTTCAGCTGTATGACAAAAAAACACTTAAATGTCCAGAATCCTTGGCTGAAGCGTTCTTCCTTTATTGATTGGAAACCATTTCTCACTCGTGACAGGACTCTGACAGTAACTCCTGACCATAACTAGTAGTAATAAACTTACATAGTTTGAGATTCTTGTGTTTATGCGTTCCGGATTTAGTAAGATGAAACTGTTGTTTAGTTTGAGGTCAGATTGACCCACATCTACTGACACCATAGCCAATATGCATTTAGCATGATTTAATATCCCTGACCAAAGGTTAGTCAAGTTATTGACCAGGGAAAATGTTTTACAGTTAAAACAGTGCTCGACCTTTATTTTTGATGTAGTGACCAGTAGCCAATTGTGATCATTTGGTTGGTATTGCCTTTTGACACTTATGTGGCATCTACTGTCCATGACCAATATGCCTACCAGGTTTGAGGATGGAATGCTAAGAGGTCCTCGGGTTACCAAGAAAGGAAAGCAAAACACTGACGACTGCAATCGCAGGCAAAACAATAATATTGGTACTTAGCCTTCTACAGAAACATTTCAACCACTGTTACTGTTTCTTTACATGGTGAAAGACCACCGTACAGGTCGTTGACTTAAGATCACGAAACCTCCCACTAATTTGGGTCATGGGTTAGAGCCCCGCTATTAACCGAACTCATATGCAAGTCATGTTTATTGTTTCTTATGGATGCTGGGTGTCTATAGTTTACTGGTCATTCCGGAAACGATGTAAGGTAAACTGCCGCCTCTGAATTACTAAAATACAATACTTATGAAGCGGGCGTTTAACCAAAAGAAAAATCAAAATGGTAAATATGTTTGGTGTCTCTGCCACTGTTCCCTGTACAGTAGACACGGCATTGGTTAAACCGACATATCTTAGAGATCTGTAGACATTAATTTAGCATTTTGATAACAGAAGAGCTGTTGCAGTCACAGTGAAACATACATAATGACATCTCAATATGGATATCATATTAGTTTGGCCGTTTCCTCATCAGTTTCACGTGACTTCAGATGAAATATTATACAGAGATATTGTCGTAAGCAAAGTATACAGTTTTTATTTAATTTTGTTTGACATAATAATTATGAAACCTCTGTTTGTGTGCATGTTAACTTTTATCATTTTATCTCATATCAATATTTTTGGGCGACCACGTTACCTGAACCACATGGTGCCCCTCAAGTAACATGAGATACATTCTTCACATCCGGATTTTTTTTTATTTCGTAGTTAAAAATAGAAATGTAATTTCGCCGAATTTCCAATATTGTGTTTGAACCTAACAGAAGAAAACGATTTCATTCCATTCAATTTAATTTCAATTCGAAATAACCTCTTCTCAATCCATTTTCTTTAACGTTCCATATTACAATTTGTAACAAGTCACTTCATTTTCTATACAGCAAAATCAACATAATAGGACGTATTGTAGCACAGCGATATAGGAAGTGGATTTAATATCATCATCTCGATTCAATAATATTGTGTGGGCACGCTTCCTGATTGAACAAACGCGTGATGCACCGATGATCCACGATGAACTGTACATGAATAATATCATACATAATGGTTCCGTTTCATTTTCGTGACAAATGAAACATCTTATTTGCACATACAAATGTATATGACAATCGTGTATACGCCTTTAGATTTTATACTGACTAGGGTAGGTAATTATATTGAGCAATATACTTATGATTTTGTTTATTTATATGCAGTCTTCCCTGTAGAAAAGTAGGCTGCTTATGGGCGTTTCAGGAGCAGAGCGTAAATTTTCACAGTTTTGCATTATTTGTAATGCTTGTAGAAGAGCGAATGGTTTTATTTTACAGCCGATAGTATTTATATGAAAGCTGTTGAGTCCAATGACTAACCTACATTTTCCAAGAAATGCTATATCTTCGTATTTTCAAGAGACATTTTGCCTATATTTTTTAGAACTTTCCGGTCGAATTTTGGCCGGTACCATGGTACTATGGAGTGTGAAAAGTTAAATGGTCCGATGTCCAACAAGTATGCGATGCGCTTTCTCTGATACACATATCATTTGCAACTCGTCATAAGTATCAGTTTTTGTTCGGTTTTGTTAATTTATTTCCAACAATGTAAGTATATTTTAGCAACATTCAGTCCAGTACAGAGAACGACTTGTGAGATGTGCTGAAAAGCATGATTGATCACTATCGTTACAAAAGCGTAATTTGTCGTTACAAAACCATCGTTTCTAATGAAATTATGTGACGCTGCGGCTATTTGAAATGTGAAAAATAGAGTTTCTGCAAGTATTAAGAAAATCACTTCGATATAAATACTACACCAAGTCCAGTCGTACAACTGTACCGGAAGTGCATAACGCCCGTGTACTACGGATTTAAGGTGAACAATCCGAAGTATGATTACGTAAAATTGTGCCAGTGAAGCCGGCTTGTCAGATCGTGCTCGTACCGAAGGTGCATAACGCTTGTGTACTACGGATTTTGAGGTGTTCATTTAAAATCTTTGTGATATACATATCTGAAAGAAGATGTCTTTTTTTCCAATGATGTATCATAAAAGAAGATGATACATGCATATTACATTTAGTATTGTTTCAATCACCTTTGTATAATAGTTCCATTCGTTAGAGTGTTTAGAGTCATGCATTTAAACTCATTTCACATGTTGTTGACCCTAGCTGAGAGTCTTTTTCAATGAAAAAAAAGAGAGTGGTATGTAATTTGATAAATCTTCGCGTGTAGGCAGTCCTGCAACATGACTTGTGTATGAACAAGCAGAACAAGTCTGGCTTTCTAAGACGGTTAGCAAAACAAATGCATGTACTTATTTCGCACATACTTTCACTTGTAAATAGTGCACTTAGTTAGAGTGGAAATTACTCATATTATGAGGTTATTATACACCGTTGAGTACAATACTGAACTCTATTGGACGATTACTGTGAAACCTAATCTGGACGAAGCGCTAGCCGAGTCAAGTTGTGTACGAGTCCAATAGAACCAGTGTTGTACTCAGCAATGTATTATAATCTCTTTGCTTCACACCATCTCCGGTGAAAAAGGTAATTAAGTTCAAGTAAATATGACAAGTATAAGGTTTGTTCAGTTAATGGACTATTACCTTCAATCATCTTTAAATATAAGTTCAGTTTAATAGCAAATACAGAACACTGATATATAAAATAATGTAGAATACAACAATTCATCTCTCAGAAAGGTGTAATCATTTCTCCAGTTTTAAGCATAGAACATATCAAAAAGAAACATGTAATATCAGATGGACAAATGCACACGTAACAAGGCAAGATGGGATGTCAGAAGGCTCAATGTAATTTTTGCACCAAAACTGTTCCATAATTACCGTTCAACGCTTTCTGTAAGAAGGCAGTAGAGTTATCCCGCATAAATGCATAATTTTTATTGGTTTGATTTGAAAGGAATTTTATCAAGGTCCGTCCGCAAGTTCGCTGTCTAACAGTGACTGCAAAGGCTTTTTGAAAGACTCAGAAACACGTCCCTCAGATGCTGAAAACTTTCATAAATTGTTCACTGCCGAGAGACTAGGTGGGCAAAGACGTTTGAAATCCTACCCGGGAGAGCCAAAAAACACAACTACGCGTAATTTAGTACACCATCCATGGCGTAGGTGTGCCAACAAACACAACTAGGCGTAATTTAGTACACCGCCCATGGCGTGGGTGGGCCAACAAACACAACTAGGCGTAAGTTAGCACAACATCCACTCCAGAGCACCCCAAAATGGGGGTGGGCCAAAAAACACAACTAGGCGTAAGTAAGAACACTACCCATTCAAGGTATCCTGCTGTATGATGTGTTTCCAGAACTATGCCAGGAGCAATGATACCAGCCCCACTGTCTAACAGCATTCACAGAGCACACATCACTTCACAACTCATCTACATTTTTTCCAGTTCCTCTGGCAAACAGAAATTTAGATAGAGTTCGCAGTATTTAGCGCACGTTGAGCCCTATTATAGATCACGTGATTCCCAATATAGGTCATGTAACCAATATCGGGAATCCATGTGCGTCCAATAAGGATCTGAATAAAATATGTTCTGCAAGTCCAATATATGTACAGTAAACTTCGTTTATAACGAACTCCTTGGGACCATTTTAATTTGTTTCTTATATCTGGAGTTTGTTATATCCGGATAAAATTTCTTATAAAATAAAGAAAGAAACCAACCGTATACCTGTTTTACGAAGTTGAAAACACGCACACATCTAATCAATTTTAGACTAATTGTAATATATCGTGACCCTTAACGTTGAGAACAATAAACGTCTGTCGAATCTATCATAAATGGAGAAAAAAAGTGCCTCTAAAAAGGACATCATAGGCACTGTCAGATAATTTGATATTTAACGTTTTGGGTTAAAACGGGTGTGGCTCTTCGATATGACTGAATAATCGTCTGTTTAGAAAGATTAAAAATGAATTAGCAACAAGAGGGCCATGATGGTCATATATCGCTCGTATGAGTACCGTTGCTCCAAAAGACAAGATGTACAAAGTAGGTCAAAAGGCGATGGATCGGAACAGCCGTTAACAAATGTTGTTTAAACATTTTTTTTCATTTTTAGCTGCCAATTGTGCAACAAAGCCAAACGGTTTAAGTAATTTTGGTAGAAGGTCACCCTAAGAACAGTGTCAGTGTGTAATTATTTCAAAATCAGACCAGCAGTTTAGAACAAGATTGAGTATATTTCTATTTTTAGCCCTGACGGCCATCTTCCAGCGGAGTGGAACGATTCGAAAAATTTAATGTGAAATTATTTCAAAATCGGACTAGTTTAGTAGATGTCGTTTATAAAATTATGTTTCTGTTGTTCAGCTCTAGTGGCCATCTTATGCACGGAGCGAAAATTTTGGGAGAAGGTCACCCGAGGAACATTTGTGTGAAATTATTTCGAAATCAGACCAGTTGTTCTGGCAGCCATTTCGTGCACAAAGCGGAACGGTATCAGCATTTTGGGTAGAACTTTTGTGTGAAATTATTTCAAAATAGAACCAGCCGTAACAGGATGGAAAAAGTGCTTTCTAAAGAGTTAACAAGGTTTTTCTATAGTTTGATCTCTTAACCTAGTGCTTAGTTTATACTAATTTAAGAAAGCTTGTAGCTTATCGAGTCACTCTCGAATCCGCTTCCTGGAAAAACCAGTACTTGTGTCATATGAGGAGGTACGGTCGTGACCCCAATGGGGCTAGAACCCGCAACCTCCGGGATGAGCGACAGACACCTTAACCTCTACACCACTGCTCCCCTTTTGTTACCTAGTGTTTGACCTCACGTGACCCAGTTTCAAACTCGATATATATTTCACAAACATCGTGATTGACTTCTATGATGATTGGGTGGAATATGTGGAATATTTGACCTGATGACCAAGTTTTTTTACCTTACATGGCCTAGTTTTGAACTTGGCCTAGAGATCATCCAGACAAATATTATATGCAATTCTCATGGTGATTGGACCCAAAAGTGGCTTTTAGAGTGTTCACAAGGTTATTTTCTATTATTTGGCCTGGTGACCTGGTTCTTTAAACGTATGTAGGGGCCTAGCCCAGTATCGGATTCGGCTGATATTTGGCTCTAAAGTGTTAATGAGCCTTAGTGTGGACGGAGGACTTAAACTATACTATTTACCAGTGAATAATGTTCAGTATTTCTAATAAAAACTTATAAGGAAAAACAATGATTAATTGATGCACACGGCACTATTCGTTAAAGCACCTGTTTCGATGTAATGGTATTTTGCACTACTTCTTTCACAGATATGGTTGATAAAGTAGATCGAGCGTACTGAAAGCTTTTGTCAATATGATTGCGTGAAGTGCTGAGATTGATGAGAATGACCTAGATTTTGAGAACGGACCAAAATTAAATCGCAGAATAACAGCAACATTTAACGCTGCGTGTGGGACTACGAGTTCCCGCCTTAGGAAAGAATTGTTAGTCAGAAGAAGACTGTGTCCTTGCGGAAGGTATGTCAGTATTTCTGTGACTGCGCAGTTCATGGTTTGCATTTGGAAACACGTACAATCTTAAATCTAAAATTTTGAAAAAACAAGAGGTAATCTCTAGAATCTTGAAAAACAAACAGTTTATCTACGATCGGAATGGCAAGTGCTTACTTTTGCAAAGCCAAGTTGTGCATGTCGTCAGCGTGTTCCTTTCAGCCATATTTTTCCAGTTATTGCCTTTTGAGTTTTTTTATACATAATTATAGTATATATATATGGATTGATATTTGTCCACACTATTTCCCAGCAAGGGATCACTATATGTCAAGGTTACAGGGACTTGTTTATAGAAAAACTTTGCCTCGCTTCATTGTCTAAACCTCTTACTGCATTATGATAAAACTTGACAGGAACTGTTGCTATGAAGTCTAGCTACCCATGTTTTTCATATACATGTACTCAAAATCGCGCCGATAGTCACTTGTTTTGGTTTGTTGAATATGCTAAAAACTGAAGGCAAAGCAAATAATCCCCTCCCTCTCTTTATTTCAAGAAGTTGTCAGTCTAACCGAACAAACTTTTAGTGCTCTGAACTTCAGGCTGTTTCCTGTATATCAGACACAAATTGATTTAGCTGGCAGATCACGGGGATCTGCAGACGTTAGTTTAACGCAGTGATAGAGGATGGCTTTGTTGCAATCACGATTTAACATAATCATCTCATTTCAATGCCATTAATGAAGAAATAACAATTATGTCTCACTTGCATAATACAAATAGATGTAAC
The DNA here is from genome assembly GCA_022818135.1 of Saxidomus purpurata. NCBI lineage: Eukaryota > Metazoa > Mollusca > Bivalvia > Venerida > Veneridae > Saxidomus > Saxidomus purpurata. Next base: position 20,591,919 of record JAFMSR010000001.1, on the reverse strand, counting down.
GGAGATGATTTTTTAAAATCTTACTTTCCATAAAGAAACGAAAGCTTGAGATGTATAGTTATACGTTTTATTTATTCTAATTAAACTTGTCCAGGTCGCATGCGATGGGTTTATCTTATTTTACCTTTTAACTGCTGCTTTATAATATTGCAAAATATTCCCAGACGGACATTTTACTTAATAAACGTTCCTGGAGGCTCCCATCCTCTGACAGAAACTACGTAATTTTCTAAGTGAATAGTGTTGTCGGTAGAGTCGCTTGAACCCAGTAACTCTCAATCAATGAAAGGTTTAGTGATTTAAAGCCGACCTTATTAACAAAGATCGCGGTATCATTGACCTTTGACCAAGTGATCGCAAATTTCATCTTCAACCGCAACTAATATGGCTATAAAGTTTGAGATTAGCCTCAAGCGTTCCAGAGTCTTAATGGGAAACTGCTGTTCAGTTTAAGGTCTCATTAACTTATAATGCCAAATCATCCTGACTATAAAAAGAATCCTTGCCCCAAGTATTCTTTCGTTATTGATTGTACCCATGAAGTCTGTGACATTGACCTTCAAGCAATGCTTATAAAGATTCTAGATTGATGACCGCAAACGTTCTCCAGAAATTGAGGAGGACCTGTCACATTGACCTAAAAACAGGGCTAGCACTATTACTGGCCGATTTCTTTGATTTGAGCCATCCAAAACGCTTCTGTAGTATAGTGTAGCAAATTCAATTTTTATTAAACTGATCTATGTCTTTCAAAGCCATACTGCTAGAGCTAGCCCTAATATAGTATGAACAAGGATGTCATATATTGATTACCAACAGTGTGCCCGACAAATTTTAGGATTTTTGTCCACAGCGTTCCTGAGTTACTTAATCAAGATGTTATCCGCAAATCGCAATCACGGAAGCCGACATGGATACCAGATATGAAGTGTTCTCAACATGCCGACACAGTGCTTAACTATACTAATCTAAATGCAACTACCGTAAGTTGATCCTTAGGTCTTTTAAAAACAGACATTCCATTTACTATAACTGTACATCCTTGTTATTTGTGCAATTATTATGCGGGAGCCTGATCGGTGTCTTTGACCAATAGATTATTTTCTGTATCCCAGACACAATATTGACAAAGCCGGCTGTCTGTGAACATTTAGTCAGCACTGTGATAATATAGAAGCTTTGTTGCCATCATAATCAACTAAGTACATTAGTGTGTTCAATACCGGTTGATAGCACCATTATGTTTACTTACTTGGTAGGTAAAGGGCAAGAGGAAACAGTCATGTAACAGTTTTTATTTCTGTTTCAGTAAACAAATGCAATTAACTTTTGGCTTTAAAAACTCACTCTGGTAACGCGTCTTATTATGTTACATTTTTGAAATTATCTGTGCATTTGTAAACCTATTAAATCTAGCATAAATTATCAAAACTCACTATTCATTTGCTATTTATAGATAACAAGTCGGTATTTTTTGCAGTAAATAATTTCACGGACCTCGGTCTCAGTCAAAGCTTTTTTTGACAATGAACTCGCATGGGTTTTTTTTAAAACATCTCAAAATATCAACTTACTTAGATTAAAATCCCTTAAGCACTTTATATATTTCTTTATAAAATTGGTATAAATTTGTTTCATACTTTAGCGCTCCTTCACAAAACAGTACTGCCAAGCAGTTTCTTATTTTTGCAATATCATTGAAAAAATACTGTGCTATACAAAAATGTTTTCATAATTTCACAGTATGTTTAACACATTAAAATAAGAGCTATCCCTCACAAGTGACGAATGTTCCCAAAAGAGGTATCTCACAGTATGTTTCCTTTCCATGTGCTCAACAATTGTGCCATGTAATTTTGAAATCCATCCATGCATGACACAGTTGCCATGCATACAGGATTCCATTTCTTTTAAACTCTACGTGTGACCTTTGAGGTAGGGACCTGGGTCTTACACGCAACACGTCTCAATGTGCTGAATATCTGTGCCAAATTATTTTAAAACTCTTCAATGCATGACAAAGCTACAGTCCTGACACGAATATATGCATATATAAAGGATTCCATTACCTATCAACTCTTAGCGTGACCTTAACCTTTGAGGTAGCGACATGGGTCTTGCATGTGATACGTCTTCTTGATGTGCTAAACATTTGTGCCAAATTATTTCAAATCCTTCAATGCATGACAATGATGTTTCAGTCCGGTTACGAATGTGTGAATATATAAAGGATCCCCATTACTTTCAAACTCTAAGTGTGACCTTGACCTTTGAGCTAGAGACAAGGGTCTTATTCATGACACGTCGTCTTGGTGTGCTGGACATCTGTGCCAAGTTATTTTAAAATCCTTCTATGCATGACAAAGTAACAGTCCAGACACAAATGAGTGCATATATAAAGGATTCCACTACCTTTAAACCCTAAGTGTGACCTTGACCTTTGAGGTAGGGACATGGGTCTTACATGCAAAACGTCGTCTTTATGTGCTCAACCATTGTTCCAAGTAATTTTTAAATCTTTCAATGCATGACAAAGTTACAGCTCTGACACAAAAAATTGTAGGGATGGACACACAGACTGACAGACTGTGATATTTTAATATGCCCACCTTTTGAGGCATAATAACTTTTTTCCCTGGAATTTCTCTGCTTTTTTACCTGAGACTTATACATTAGTGCATTCAATACATACAAGTAATTTGTCATGCAAAGTGCTAATGGGAATTTCATTCATTAATACAAACAGGGATACAGGTCTATAAAAGACAAAAGCTATTTCTCTTGAACAAATCTTTGAAGGACAAGGTTCAGTTATAGTTAGACCTGAAACTCTGTAGTTTTATGGTAAGGGTATTTAACATTGTAGTCATTTGTAAAATGCAACACTCCATCCTCGAAGTATTCATATACAATACATGAAAGTTTAACTTAACATGGTTACGCAGGCGATTGTTTGCATCAAACTTTGAGAACAAAACCTGAAATTTTAAATTAATAATATTTGGCCCAATTTAAATCAAAGAATTATGAATACAACTTTGCCACATTTTTAATCTAGACAGTTCATACCTATTTACATGTATATCAGTAACTCCTGAAAACAAAACGAATTGTTTCTGAAAACAAAAGATGTCTCCATAAACACCGTAGTAAGGTGTGATATGGAAATAAATCATGATTTTCTATTGACAGAACCCTGTGAACTTTTGATCTATTGACCTACATTGAATTGAAGAATTTTAAGTACAGGTCACTGGTCTGCAATATTGACATTTCATCTATTGACCTCAACATCAAAGCGATTCATCAATTAGTCAAAATCAACAAGTCTACAAAATATGAAGATTCTGAGACCATCTATTCTTCAGTTACTGATTGAAAACCGTTTATAATTGAAGATCACAACAACAGTATTGCACATAAATAGATTTGTTCATTATTACCTGTTTTAACTTTAAACCACGTCAATGGAGATCTGCTTCAAAAATATGGCATAAACTCTGAAACAATATTAGGAATTATTTTCAAAAGTGATGTTGTATTTTCGTTTCGATTACCGTACTTAATCAGATTTGAAAAGGGCGGACTTTGATAATACTTGAACCTTGTCCTCCAAAATGTTTTATTTGAGAATTCTTTAACAAAGTCTGAACATAATATAATACTTTGTTCAACAGGAAATCCAGAGAATAATGATTGTTCCATTTAATTGCACTAGAACATAAAAATAGGAATACATGTACATGCCGTTTAATATTTGCTGAACAATCAACATTCAAAGTATGCGTGTACTAAAGGTTTTTGTTAATAATAAACCTTCATTTAGACAAAAACCATTTTGGCATCTCTAACATAAACTGTGGCAAACTGTAGATCTCTAAAAAATATAAGGAACAAATAATAATGATACCAACTTACAATTATAAGATAAGAAATTAGTGAAACTTTAACAGTCTGTTATAGCTGTTGTAAATATTATTAACTCTTTGACAGTATTTCAGTATGAAATTTTGTGTTCATTCGATTTAGTGAAATCCTTTTAATTTCACATCAACATTATACAATAAAAGTGTTGACTATCCTGTGTGACTGGCACGTGAAATTACGATTAAAATTTGCATCACCAGAATGGATTGCGGAAGTCAATACAAAAGTCAAGATGGACTATAATTCTCTGAACAATACCTAGCCAATATTCTTAAAGATATTAATACACATTGCTAATTCAACTAAAAAGTATCTAAACTGTTCTTAGGGTCTGTTTGTTATTGTGCTTATTGGGTCCACCATCCTCTAAAGAGGCTATAATCGGTACAACCCGGTTCTTAGGGTCAACAAGAGGGCCAAGATGGCCCTATATCGCTCACCTTGGTACAAGTCCACTTGCCTGGTGGAAGATCACTAGATAATGTTATATACCAAAGAAGTTTTCCTATATACACCTTTGTAAAACAAATGATCCATGCTACATGCCAAATATCTAAGCTCTAGGCCTTGTGGTTTCAGAGAAAAAGATTTTTAAAGTTTTCCCTATATAAGCCTATGTAAAACTAAGTAACCCCTAGTGCGGGGTCAATTTTGACCCGGGGGTCATAATTTGAACAATATTGGTAGAGGTCCACTAGCCAATGCTACATGCCAAATATCTAAGCTCTAGGCCTTGTGGTTTCAAAGAAGAAGATTTTTGAAGTTTTTACTATATAAGCCTATGTAAAACTAAGTGACCCCCAGTGGGTCAATTTTGACCCGGGGGTCATAATTTGAACAATATTGGTAGAGGTCCACTAGCCAATGCTACATCCCAAATATCTAAGCTCTAGGCCTTGTGGTTTCAAAGAAGAAGATTTTTGAAGTTTTGACTATATAAGCCTATGTAAAACTAAGTGACCCCCAGTGCGGGGTCAGTTTTGACCCGGGGTCATAATTTGAACAATATTGGTAGAGGTCCACTAGCCAATGCTGCATGCCAAATATCTAAGCTCTAGGCCTTGTGGTTTCAAAGAAGAAGATTTTTGAAGTTTTTACTATATAAGCCTATGTAAAACTAAGTGACACCATGTGCGGGGTCAATTTGATCCAAAGGTCATAATTTGAACAATATTGGTAGAGGTCCACTAGCCAATGCTACATGCCAAATATCTTAGCTCTAGGCCTTGTGGTTTCAGAGAAGAAGATTTTTAAAGTTTTTCCTATATATTCCAATGCAAAACTAAGTGACCCCCGGTGCGGGGTCAATTTTGACCAGGGGGTCATAATTTGAACAATCTTGGTAGAGGTCCACTAGACAATGCTACATGCCAAATATCTAAGCTCTAGGCCTTGTGGTTTCAGAGAAGAAGATTTTTAAAGTTTTTCCTATTTGTTGCCATAGCAACCAGAGTTCTGCATGGAATGGAATTCTTTGACCAATTTTGTAGAGCTTCATGCAAGGAACATTCCTGCATAGTTTTATCAACATTGGCCTAGAGGTTTCAGAGGAGATGTCATTTGAATCAAAATGTTGACGGACGACGGACAATCATCGATCAGAAAAGCTCACCCTTGCATAGCTAGGTGAGCTAAAAAGGTGTCACCACCTAAATAGGGGGATCTTACTTCAGGTACAGACAGCCAATAACAACGCTCATAGCAAAAGCAAAATACAGCCATGTCCTCAAAGTGAGGATATCTGACCAACCAAAAATCAGCTTTGATAAAGACTTTAGTAAGGTTCATTACTATAAGTTACAAATAACACTGACGGAGGAATTACTGGATAGATCCCCTTGCACCTAATAACAATGAAATGAAAAAAGTTCTTAATATTTTGACATAAAAAATACAATATTAGAAGCATGGTACATGTTACATGTGCAATATAATAAAATGTAGTATAATTTAGTTCAACAGTAAGCCTAGTTAGAGATCAAAGCAGATTACCGTAATGTAAATAAACGCATATAACCAAAGCTGAAAAATGACTCATTAAATGGATCGGAGACAATATATCAAAACACTATCTTAACCTTTAATGTTAACTGAAAAATAGTACAAAATTATATTCAAATACATTATTAGCTAAAACATAAATTTCCCTCACCAATTACCTATTTCTAAGTAATACTATAGGCCAGGTTACCCTTTGAATAATGCATTATTTACAAAAGAAATCCTACTGCATTCAAATCAATGTGCTTAATTCTGTTAGTAAAACGTTATTTCAAATTAACTTACCTGTGCAAAACCAATGTGTTGGCATATTAAAGTAATGCAGAACAGAAGACTGTCACTGCCAATACATGGGTTCTGATACAGATTGTCCAATCAATGAAACAATAGTAGCAAAGATAAAATGTAACTAACAAATCAGAATAACATTAAAATTAGTTCAATCAGAAATGAAAGCAAGTTAATAAAATAGCTGATGATAACCGTATACACACTGTTACAACTTTCCCGTATGTGTTGCAAATATGTAGCCTTATGCAACTCAACTTACATCTATATAATGTAAAACTTGTCAAACTTAAATGAAATCAGTAATGATTAAAGCGAAAATTCAGCAATGTATCACAGACAAAAAATTGCAAGGCCATATATCACAAAACTGCTGGAATTCAAACACAAACATGAATACATCAAAACAATAGACAACAAAATTCCCAAACGAACTGTAACAGTACATGGCCTACAATGATTGATTCAAAGTATTCTTATGCAAAAAGTAACTGAAATCTTTCCGTGCCGTTAAAATGCAGTACCAAGTACTACCCTGCAATCTTAAGGTATTAAAAGTAAGATTTGTAACAAAGATTCCCCGAATATCTTGGTTACTGCAATTAATTAAAAACATATATCTTCCTGATAGATTAACAAATGCAGATACATATATACTTAGCCTTTGAATAAAAAATCTGAAAAATTCCCTTCATGCAAGGAAGTATACACTACAGTAGTGTATACTTCTGTGCTTCATGTGTATAAATAGTTTCCTGGGAAATAACTAACAACCTATATATACAAAAAAATATTTAACATGGTAGATATAGAACTTGAACCATATTCTTTTGGCATAGTGTGACTTTATACAAATGTAATACTGTTAACCCTGGAAATAACATTAAAGTTTTTACATAAATTAATTTGACATCACCAAAATGGATGGGACCGAGGCAAATTGCACTAAATTTGCTGATAAGAAACAACAAAAAAGTATTGAACGAGATTCATCTATCAAAATATTGCACAAGACTTTAATTTCACACATGAGATATTAGAATTACACTACAATCGAATACTCCAAAAACTTACTGGATACAAAAGTCTGCAATATTGTTTAAATAGGCACAATACTGTAACGTCCCTTTATCATCATCTCTTAATTGCTGACTTGAGCGACATCTCTGATAAATATGAAAATATACTCACTACAGGAACCTTGGATAAGCTACCATAGAAAAATACATGGAAGGAGCAATATAGTATCATGAGTCAACATTTCATAAACCGAGGTGTAGGAAAAGATGGCGTTCGAATCATATGTAAAGAGGCCGCCGACACACGATGGATGGTGACGACACTATGTGCTCATGAAAAAGGATTAATTTAGGCATGTAGTTGTAAAACGTGAAATTTTGGAAGATTCATTTGAATACTAGAATTTTTTTAAACCGTTCCATAAACATGAGGTTTGACTTTACCATAAAATATTTTATAAATGGATTGTAATGTTCTTTGTATGAAATTGATGATGGTGTTCATGTATAATGCATGGTATGAAAATTCATTCTTTTAGTATAATTCAATATCAAAATGAATCTATTTAATGAACTAGAGCAAAAGATATCTGCAATATTTATTCTTGAATCGAAGCAAATCTTTAAAAGAGTATAAAATACATGTACTAGACAGAATTCAGTTGGAATGACTTCAAAATGATTGTCCAACTAAATGCCTAAAGGCAACATGTCCAGTCCAATAACTGTTTGGGAATGAAAGTGTAATCATCCATTAGGCTAGGAATACTTAACATGGAAGCAACCACACACATGTGTATGTTCAGATTGGTCTAGATAAGAAGGCAAATTTATGACCCTTTATATTGTAAATGTGACATTGAATTTCAAGTGCTGACCTGGACCTTATTTGCGACACGCAACTTCAAAATCTTAACCTGTGTTGCGCTGCCCGATGGGCTAAGAACCATAAGTCTTGTGTGCAACAGTTTCATCAAGGCGATAAATTCAACCAACTCAATTCAAAGTCCTTTGATACATAAGAATGATACAGTCCAGACAAAGTATAATGTGCCCATTTGACCTTAAACCTCAAAGTGTGTGAGCTGGACCTTATGCTACAGACCTGGGTCATGCGCGCATCAAGCAATCCCATTATCGCCAACACTTGTGCCAAGTAATTTCAACCTCCTTAAATGCATGCAAGAGTCTAACGAATAAACAACAAGAGGGCCAAGAGGCCCTATATTGCTCACCTGACTACCATTGGCTATAATACAAGGGGTCATGATTTTAACATAATTCGTAGAGGTCCACTACACAATGCTTAGTAACATTCCAAATATCTAAGCTCTGCCTGTGGGCTTTTTGTGTTTTTTAAGTTTTCCCTATATAAGCCTATGTGAAATCAAGTGACCCCCGTCCCCCTCTCCCGAGAAGGTTAAATTTTGACCCGGGTGTCATGATTTGAACAACCTTGGTAAAAGTCTACAAGGCAATGCTACATGCTAAATATCTCAGCTCTAGGCCTTGTGGTTTCAGAATTGAAGACTTTTGAAGTTTTTCCTATACAATCTATGTAAAATCAAGTGACACCTTAGGGCAAGGTCAGTTTTGACTCAGGGGTCATGATTTGAAAAATCTTGGTAGTGGTCCACAAGGCAATGTAACATGCTAAATATCTCAGCTCTAGGCCTTGTGGTTTCAGAGAAGGAGATTTTTATAGTTTTTCCTGCATAAGCCTACATGTATGTAAAATTAAGTGACTACCTGGAGGTGTCAATTTTGACTTTGGAGTCATAATTTGAACAATCTTGGTAGAGGTCCATTTGGCATTTCTACATGCCAAATATCTAACCTCTAAACCTTACGGTTTCAGAGAAGAAGATATTTAAAGTTTTTCTATATAAGCCTATGTAAAACCAAGTGACCCCCAGGCTGGATCAATTTTGATCTGGGGATCATAATTTGAACAATCTTGGTAGAGGTCCATTAAAAAATGCCACCTGCTAAATATCTAAGCTCTAGGCCTTGTGGTTTCAGAAGAAGTTTTAAGTTTTTTATATTTGTTTCCATAGCAACCAGAGTTCTGCATGGAATGGAATTCTTTGAACAACTTTGATAGAGCTCCATGCAAGGAACATCCCTGCAAAGTTTCATCAATATTGGCCCAGTGGTTTCAGAGGAGATGTCCTTTGAATGAAATGGTGGATGGACGGACTAACAATGTTAGATGGACCACTGACGGTGAGTGATCCTAATAGCTAACCCTGGCACTTTGTGTCAGATGAGCTAAAAACATGTACATACACTAAACTGCTATTGTGACAAATATGTCGAGCTTGCAGCAGGCAGGCTCCACAAAAACTGGAATGACTAGTTTGCGTATTATACAACAAATAATAGAAACACCAACCTACAGCAGAAAAGGACCATTTATATTATTTGACCACTAGGGGCTTCGCACCAATAAGTTGAGCTATTTGACATCTACAGCCTAATATCTAGGCAATATATCTAACACAAAAACCTCTGAACAAAGAAACTTTCATAAACATTTTCATAAGCAGTTAAAGCACTAAAAATAATTACCTTTTCACAACAGCTAATTTTTTTAAGAAAACATTTAATAATGTAAACCATAATAGTGTATTGAAATCTTAACCAGTGTCTCAACAAAACCTAGACTGTATGCACATGCTTAAACTTTATCAGAACAAAACCACTTACAAAATTCTCTAATTAACATATTCATGGGTCACAAATTCTCTAATTAACATATTCATGGGTCACAAAGTTTTCTAATTTACTATATTCATGACCTCTTAAAATTATCTAATTTACATATTCATGAACTAATAAAATGTCCCTAATTTACATATTCCTGGCTCATAAAATTCTCTAATTTACTCAATAATAGTTAATGGATCATAAACCCTTCTGACGGTCATACTGAACCACGAAATACAAGCAAATTTTTTTTTATGAACGTCATTCCTACCTGGTAAGCTGGTAAGCTGGTAAGCATATATACTGGATTCCATTACAGGTATTCTAAGTGGCTTTCCTTTAACATAGTCTCAAGTGGATAACATGTAAGACTTTGATCAGAACAAAACCTACAAACTCAAACGCATAAATTCTCTAATTAACTTGATGCAGACTCCTGGATATATTCAGGGTATAAAATTTATAATTTGATCTTCATGGATGAAAAGATTTTCTAATTACTTGGAATTCATAGACAAAAAAGATCACATTTACATATCATGTGAAACACCCTTCTGATTTGTTATACTATTCCTACTCACCAGCAGATACAGTTTGTATGAATAAGTTATCTGAGTTACTGGTAACATTATTAACCATTATCTACTTTATAAGTTAAGCATTATAGCAACAAACATAATATAATACTGAATACGCTTTAAGCAACATAACTTGTGGAACAGAATAAAAGAGATATTTGGCATATTTTCTACAAGCCTTTGACATTTGTGGCTAATTTATATCATTTACATATTTAACATATAAAAAATAATTGTCCTCAATCTATTAATTATCTGCTTGAATATAAAACATTCTACAAATCTTAAAGCAATCTGTTTTCCAATACAGCATTGTTTATGAAATTATGTTATCCAGACACTGAGCTTGATACATATCATCTACGCTACCTTTATTAACTAGAGCTATCACTAAATGTGATTAATACCACCGAAAGACTGCTTTATAAACTGAGGTACAAGTCCACTTCCTGGTAGTAACTAGAATACCTTGCAAACAAACTGAAAAGTAGATATTGTTCTTTGAAATAACTCTGTAACTTGTCAAGATAGAGTTATGGTTCTTGAACACTGCACTTCTTCTCAATGCTGCTTGACCATTGATTGAAGTTGGCCTTGTGATTCCAACCAATAGTTTTCGAAGTTTCATGCTCCAGACAAGAAACTAAGTAACCCAAAGGGCAATATCTCTGTAATTAGATCAAACTTGATGGAGTTATACTTCCAGTGCTACATGCACAATTCCTCTCATTGTGCTAGGCCTATTGTTAATGAAGGTTTTTTGAATTCTTACTATATTAGTCTATGTAAAATAAGTGCTCTAGACAAGGAAAAGTAATTTTGGCAATGAGCTCTATATTGTTCAAGATATTGTTAGTGGTTCTATGCTACATGCCATCTTCAGCTCTAGGCCTTGACCTGGTATAAGTAGTATAAGATTTCCAACTAGCAGTTTTCCTACTAAGCATGTAAAACTAAGGACAAGTAACAAGGGCAATTTTAACTCTGTAAATTTGAACAATCTTGGTAGAGGTCCACTAGTACACTGCTACTTCCAAATATCTGATTGTGCTTGGCCTTTGGTTTCAAGTTGAATTGAATTCCAACTAGTAGTTTTCCAATATATGCTCTGGACAAGGAATAAGTAACAAAGGGCAATAACTCTGTAATGAGTCAAGATTGAACGTTTTGGTCCCGTCCACTGCATGCTCCTCCAAATATCTTTACCTTTTATGAGGCCTTGTATTAAATTCCAGACTAGAAGTTTTTCAAGTTTTTCTTGGACAAGCAAAAGTAAAAAAAGGCCAATAACTCTGTAAATACTCAAGATAGAATTATGGTTCTTGTGCACTTGGTAGACGTCCTCTAGACATTGCTACTTGACCAATTATATGAACTTAGGCCTTGTGGTTCCAGACAAGTAGTTTTCAAGTTTTCCTATTTCTGCACATAGGAACAAGTAACAAAGGGCAATAACTCTGTAATAAGTCAAGATTGAGTTATGGTTCTTGTGCACGGAACTTCCTCTCATATGTTTTATGACCATTGTATGAACTTGTATGAATTCCAACTGTAGTTGTCAATTTATTCTCCGAAAAGGAAAAGTAACAAAGGGCAATAACTCGTCTAATTAGCTCAACATGGAGTTATAGCCTGGTGCGCTACTATTTCCTCAATCTATTAATGACCATTGCTATGAAGTTGCAAAAGCATTCTACAAACTTATAGTTTTCATGTTATTTCCGGCCATAAGTATTGTCAATGAACTCATGTTATCCAGACCAACCACCGGGTGACTCCTATGTACCCCCATAACTTTGTTTCGGGGGTATAAAAAATACATGTTATTTCTGCATTTGTTCTCAAAACTTCAATAGGATATTCTTAACTGCATTTTTAAAAAATGTCTATGCAGTGTTCAGAAAAAATAAAAGGCATCTTTGAAACAAGACACCACAAGGGCCAGTATTGTTCTACTGGACTGACTGGACTGTTCTGAGTAAAATTTTTGAAAATATGTCTAATGTTTCCAAGGAAAAGCTAACAGAGCTCACTATTACCTTAACCCACTGACCTCAAAAACTGTAGCAATCATCTACTCAGTAAGACCAATCATCCTATGAATTAGATCTTAAAACAATTGAGCAGAAATTATTTTCAAAGTTCAGATCACTGTGACCTTGACCTTTAACCCCCTGACTCCAAAAACAATATGGATCATCTACAGGTTGCCTGCAAGCTTCTAAGCAAGTTTCATGAAAGTCAAATGGATATTATGACCTGTAGTGCTATCAAAGAAAAGATAATGGAGGTCACTGTGGCCTTGACCTTTGACCCACTGATCCCAAAAACAATAGAGATCATCTACATGTTGCAGGCAACCTTCTGTGCAAGTGTCATGAAATTCAAATGAAAACTGTGACCAGTAGAGTGTTATCAAGGAAAATTTATGGACAGATGGAAGACAGCCCTTCATTTCTACCCTTGGGTGGTATTTTCCATTGCTTTTGAACTCCCTGTTACACTTGGCTCTTAACAGTAGATTAAATGACCACTGTAATCCTAACCCAAAAACCTTAGATGTGATAAATGACCTACAGTGTATTGTTACATGTCTGCAGAAAATTTTACTTTTCCTGAATGCATGGAGTACTGTCATGAACCAGTTCGAATCATACCAGTTTCGATATTATCATAGCTTGACCTGACTCTTGAATGGGAGTACTATATAGTTAATCATAAACAAGGCAAACAAATTTCTTTTGGAAAGATAAGTCCTTTCAAAATTCTACTTATATCGTCACTTAAATGGCTGCAAAATATAGTTCCATTGTTAAAATGATAATACAGTGATTTACGAAATGGGCGGGGACGATATTAGTCAGTCACTCATTACGGCGTTGGAAAAGTAGGGAAGGACTTTCATTTTAGAGAAAAGCTCTCATAGATTTAAATAATTTATGATCCAAAATGTTCAGTGTAAATTATTACGGTCCTAACCTTAATTAGGCTATCCTTTAGGGCCCCTTTTTGTGATAAAAGACCACGGTCTTGTTACATCATTGAAAAAGAGGTAAGTGTTTGTAAATGTGTAGACTTTTGTTTACAAAACAATATAAGAAAAATTATACAGAAAACCTATTTTTTGCCTGAGAAACATGGTATACCAGTACTAGTATTCTTTTTTGTTAGCATATAAGAATGCAGAGGTAGCCATCATACAAACTTACTTATTTCATAAATTGTTTGATAAAAACCTTAAACAAAACTCTTATAGTTAGCACAATATGATAATTTATAGTGTGTTTTTGTTGTAAACGAGAAGTCTCTTAACAAAAATTATCTTTTTAAAAGTTAAACCCGGTCAATGTTATCTTCAATGACAAATTAGATGTCATTTACATTTTTCAATTATCAATTGTGTGGCAGCAATTAAATATAAACTTTCATGCACAAGGTTTGACGTTCTGGTAAATCAGAAATTGTTCTGTGTTGGCAGACGCTTGCTGTAAATATGTCAGGAGTCCTGCAATCTGGGATGAAGATGTGTTAAGATGAAGTATGCTATGTCCCTATTGGTCCAATATGATGTGTGAGATGTTGCCATGGCAATGTAACCACTGAAACCTCCGCTATCACGTAACTGGTAGTCCAGACGATACTCTAAATCTGTATTAATAAAAAACCTATCATGAACGCGAGTCGTAACGGCAATGTTACAATATTCTGAAACATCTCGCTATCAAAAACTGGAAGCAGATTAAACACACTGTTATCAGAAGCAGGAAATAAAAGCAACATTACTTTCTGCAAGGTCCTTTCAAAACTGTTTATACAACCCAAATTGAAATCCCATTCTCTAGAAATCTAAATCCCAACTATTATCTGAAGCTTTATAAATAAAGAAATTACAATGCAAAGCACAGCCCCTAAACAAACACAGTATTAAAATTTAATCGATGCAAATGAATGTATAACAGCAACATCCTTAGAACTCACAAGAATTTTAACATGTCACAATTTTCAGCAAACTAAATTAAAATAATATAAATGCATAATTCAATTAATTACTGTTTGTCAGTTATGTGACATACATGTATAAGACCAACATCACGGGGAAAAGAGCACACTACATGAAAACGAAGGGCCATGATGGCCCTATATCTCTCACCTGAGTACCAGTCCACTTGCCTACTGGGTGTGATCAATTTTGACCCAAGAGGCATGATTTGAACAAAGTAGGTGGAAGACCACAAGACAATGTTACATACCAAATAGGTTTTCCTATATAAATCTTTGGAGGGGCCAATATTGATCCCAGGGGTCATGATTTGAAGTTTTTCCTGTATAAGCTTATGTAAAATGAAGTGACCCCCTGGAGGGGTCAATTTTTGACCTGGGGGTCATAATTTGAACAATCTTAGTAGAGGTCCACTAGGCATTTCTAAATGCCAAATATCTTAGCTCTAGGTCTTGTGGTTTCAGAGAAGATTATTAAAGTTTTTCCTATATAAGCCTATGTAAAACCAAGTGACCCCCCGGGGCGGGGTCAATTTTGACCCAGGAGGATCCCCGGTAAGGTCATTTTAATCCCAGGGCATAATTTGAACAATCTTGGTAGTGGTCCACTGGACAATGCCACATGCCAAATATCTAAGCTCTTGGCTTTGAGGTTCCAGAAAAGAAGATTTTTGAAGTTTTTCCTGTATAAGCCTAAAAGTATGTAAAACTAAGTGACCACCCGGGTAAGGTCAATTTTGATCCCAGGGGCATAATTTGACAATCTTGGTAAGGTCCTTTTGACATTATACATGCCAAATATCTAATCTAGGCTTTGTGATATCCTTAGATTCAGTTTTTAGAACTTTTTCCTATATAAGAATATAAACTAAGTGCTATCCCTACAAGGGTCAATTTTGCCCCAAAGGGGTTGTTTCACAGTCTTTAGTCCTCTTTGCTAATAATTGTGAATGTAATCTTCTAATATCATACACTTGTAACTTCATGTGCTAGACATTTGTGCCAAGTTACATTTAAACGTCACTCAATGCATAACAAAGTTATAGTCCGGACACGAATGTGTGCATATATAGAGGATTCCATTACCTTCAAACTCTAAGTGTGACCTTGACCTTTGAGGTAGGGACATAGGTCTTGCACGCGACACGTCATCTTGATGTGGTAGACATTTGTGCCAAGTTATTTTAAAATCAATCAATGCATGACAAAGTTACAGTCCGGACACGAATGTATGCATATATAGAGGATTCCATTACCTTCAAACTCCAAATGTGACCTTGACCTTTGAGGTAGGGACGTGGGTCTTGCCAACGACACATCGTCTTGATGTGCTAGACATTTGTGTGATGTTATTTTAAAATCCTTCAATGCATGATAGAGTTACAGTCCGGACACAAATTTGTAAGTGGGGGCGGACAGACAGACGGACGGACAGACGGACGGTGGGATTTTAATATGCCACCCTTCGGAGGCATAAAAAGTACAAAATTTCGAATTTATGTGCAGAAAAAAAACATTCTTTGCAAAACTTTGCACTAACTACATGTACTCAAGGTTAAAAAAATTCATTTTAATAAATGGTCAAGTGCTGTTTTTCCAGTGACACCAGTCATAAAAACCATTCAACTGAACTGAAAATCCGTGGATAAAATCTTTCTCATATTATGGGAAGATATGAACGAGGTAACCTTGTAATTAATTTAATCCACCAATGCCCTGTAAGTTTAGTGCACATCAGTAAGAGGACTATCATTACTTAGAAATTAGTTAGCTTTAATACCTGGGCGCAGAATGATATTATATCATCGACTATTTTGAATGGATTAGTGAAGAAAGAAATAGGAAAACGTGTTGATCTATTCATGGTTGGTTCTGGGTCTGGCAGCTGCAGCAAATACAAAAATGTATTTACATGACTGACTGTAATTATCAAAAGGGGGCATAAGTTTGGAAACATTCTTGCATGAAGAAATGACATAATACTATGACCCCTGTTTATTGACCAAGAAGACTTGTGCACAGTCCAATCCAGTATCAAAACTTTAACCAAAGAAAGGGGACAAAATTCTGAGAAAATTTATTGAATGTAATGTGACTTTAAGATCTGACACTTTTAATAAAAACTTCATTATAGTAAACAAACCCATAACTTTCAGACCTGTAAAAAAATGTATTACATTCAAAGACTCATCATTGCAAGGATAAGCAAATATCAAAAGTATGCATTTTTCCAAAAATATTCAGGGGCAAATCCTATTGATTTTTATTTTAACAGCAATTTATCGGCCCATCTGTATTTCATTCTATTTTGAAGACATGAAAACAAACTGAGGCAAGTACAAAAATATCCATTGAAGTAAACTAATTGACCTGTGTGCTCGATATCCTCCATTGAAGACGCCTGGGGACGGCAGTTTGCAAGAGATGACTTTTCCAAGATTTCAGCCTCCTTCTCAAGTTTGTTAAACATTTTCAGTTCAGCACTCATGCTATCATTGTCCATGCTCATGCTCTTTGTAAAAGTGTTAAACCAACCACCAACTGCGTTATTCACTAAGACAAGAGATAGAAGATGATCAAGGTATATTAGTATTGTAAACAAACTACAGGACAAGGATTTTGTTGTACACATTCTTAATGCAGCCTTTAACTCGGGCTAGTACCAGATGACTAAGAAAGATATTCTGAATAAATTCGTGAAGATTGGGGAAAAATACATCACATTCTACATGTTCCTACTTTATTGTTTTTCTCTTTAGCATTTGGACATGTCAATATTCAAAACTGTGTTTGGTTCATATCCTTGCCCAATAAACATTTTAATTCAAAGAAAGAAAGAGCACAAGAATCCATCACCCATAGCAGAATAGGAACCTGAAATAGTGTAACAATTATATGTACATCCACAAATGACATAGAGGATAATTGTTGGTTTCGGTGTAATATCACGTTATAATTTCACTGAGTGGGCAGCAAAAGTGATATTTTCGTGAGTGGCACAGCCACGAGTGAAAATAACTACTTTTGGTGCTCACGAGTGAAATTATCATGATAATACATCGATACCAACAATTTTTCTGTTTATTTTATGTCTATAACTGTACTTTTGTTGAGTTTGTTTTAATAAAATGTCTTTAAATTGCGGTAAACGTCATCAGAAAGCATAACAAACATGACGTCATTTTCACGACATCATTGTCGTATGGTTTCCTGCATTTGTTACGCTCGGTATATATTTTAACGTTAAACCGGGTAGAAGATTTTGATAATTTTCACTGAGTGAACAGTGAGTTTATCAGGATATAATCCACCGTTATATTTTGATAAACCACCGAAAAACATAAAATAAAATGCAGTCTTTCCTCATTCACATGATAAACCACTAAAAGGTATAAATTTACTGATATCTGACTGTTGGGTCAGACGAGCAGATGTAATTGAAACATTTTCAAATGATGCTTTTCACTTGCAACATATCTTAAACTCATCTTCAAGAAACTAGATGTATTTCAGATGATGTTATTTCATGCCTTTCTAGAAGGACGTGCAGAAAAACTTAATGTGCAAATTTTTCTTGTGAGAATTTTTGTTTTAAAAATAGCATTTCACAAAGTATAAATTTGCTTTAAAGAACATAAAGTATCTACACTGTAGACGGCTTCAGACAAGGCAGTTATCAGAAAATTGCTAAAATTATTGTTGTAGGAAGCTACGGGGTTTTTACCGTTTGTTTTTTTAATAATTAATATCGGAGAGATTTGGAAACTGTTAATACATGCATACCAGTTTTTGGTAAGGATAAGATATCTGAATAATGTTACCTTTATTCAATGTTATTTTCTTTTTGGCAGGAGATCCATTTTTGGATGCTGAGGAGTTAGCACTGTCTACACTCTCTTTGTCAGACGCATCACACTTTTCATCTAAGACTTCTGTTGAACCCTATTGCAATACATGTGTCATGAATTACTACATGAGGAAGAACTGTAGCAAAAGTAATTTAGTCTAGACCAGACCTGTTCAAGCATTTATACTCCTCATAAGGTTAAACCATCACACTGAGTATATAAACAAGAGGGCATAGATGGTCCTAGATCACTAACCTGGGTATCATTGGCCGTGATACAATGTCAACAATAGGGTCGTAAAAACAAAGTGAAAGTACAAGATATTTAGGTATTTCCCTATAAATGTTTATATAAAGCAAGTTAAGCATGGGGCAGTGCCAATTTTGACCCCAGGTGCACTCTTTGGACAAATTTGAGAGAGTACGACTTGTCAATGCTACACACCAAATATCTTAGCTCTAGGCCACTAACCACAATCTCTCGGCTACATACAAAGCTTTCTTCACTTACAATGACCAATCTCTAGGCAAAATAAAACCTCTGACATGTAACATCAAATTTAGGCTGAGTCAAGATGGCAAACATGACTTTAAGGTGATACAAGTTTGGTCAAAATCAACTTAAAAACAAAACCTCTTCTCTTGTTTGCGTAACAAAAAAAATGTTAACTGAAGGACAAGGGACAGACAGATAAATCATGTATACAAATGCTAAGGGTGAATTAGCATTCTAACATGACTCGCAATTTTGTCTCTATATACAAAGAGTATATGATGTGATATCAAACAATAAACAACGCAGGAACCGATATGCTGTCAACATGAAACTATATTTTGCCACATGACGTTAAATGAATATCAGTGTAGAAAATAACGTTTTGCATTTATTCACCTTTTGTAATATCTGGTCATGTTAGAATTGAAATAACATTCTTTTCGGTGTTGTTATTGTCTAATAAACAACAATTTGTCATTCTAAAGAGCAGTTATAAACCACTCTGGCCTTTGTTGTTAATTACTGCATATCAGTACATGTACTCCAAATCATTGTTTATTAAACGATAAACGATGAACACTGCTGGAACAGATGTTATTACATAAATAATCAATTGCGAAAATTGAATACCTGGAATGCAGCAAACGCAGTTGACTCCATCTTCGTATATGGAACTTTATGACTAGAATCATACCTATGAATGACTAGGGGCTTCACTGTAGCATAATGTTTCAGTATAAGTGGTTCTAACCTGTATGCCTGAAATGTGCAAAGTGCTTTATGTACTTAACAATTGTCTAATCGGTGTTGTTATCACATTGTATCTAAATGTATGCCGAGCTGTAATTTAAAATATGGAAAATAAATTTTGATACTGAGAAGGCCTAACAAGTACACTGTAAAAGTACACTGTAAAAGTACACTGGCAAGTGAAACAAGAAGCTCAATGCTCCTGATATAGAGTTTTGAATCCCGTCTATATTCAACCCAATTTCTTTCTGCTTTAATTCTATCACTTTGAGTTTGAGTTCATTACATGTCAGTCTTTTACATCAGGCATGCTTTGTAGACACCCCTTATTTGTTACTGCTGAGTATGTACCTGTAGAGGCGGGAGAATCAATTATTTGAGGTCCGGGGTCAAGTGCTAACGCTTTGAACAAACTAATCTAAAGGTCCACTAGATCAATGCCACATGCTAAATTTCTAAGCTCTAGGACCCATTGTGGAATTTCAGAGATAGAGTTATATTTCAAGTTTTACACTGGGCTGAACAAAGGCCTAGTAAAAAATCAGGGTTTAAATTCCCTGGGATCTGCATTGAATTTCTGCAATCTTGGCAGAAGTGCAACACCAGGGTCATGCCCCATGGTTGGCCAGGACTATAAGCAATGCACCATGCCTTCAATGCTTTCAGAGATAAAGAAGATTTTTAAAGTTAAAAAACCTTTCCTATTATATTAAAGCCATTTGTCAAAAGGGTCAATTTTGACTTGGGGGCCTGGGCTCAAAAGGTAACTAGACAAATTTTGACCTCTCTGTGTGGTTTCGAATAATGTAAAAGCCTATGTAATAAAATCTAGAGACCCCCTTGTGGGGTCAGTTTTAAGCAAGAGGTCATAATTTGAACAAACTTATAAGAGGTCCACTAGGCAATGCTACATGCTATATTACCTGTAGGCCTTGTCCCCCCCCCCCGGTTTCAAAATAATTTTAGTTTCCACAGCCTATAAACATCTAGGTATCAAACCCCCCCGCGTCAATTTACCGGGGGCTATTGTGAACAGTCTTGGTAGAAGTCCATAAGGCCATCCCAAATGCTAGATATCTAAGCCCCAACCCCTGCGTTTCCGAGAAAATGATTTTTTAAGTTTTTCCTATATATTAGCCTTTGTCGAAACAAGTGACCCCTTGGCTTGGTCAATTTTGACCCAATGTGAACAATCTTGGTAGACATCCACTAGGTTGTGCTACCTTCTAAATATCTAAGCTCTAGGCTGTGTGGGTTCAGAGAAGACAAGTTTTTCCTACATAAGCCTATTTAAAAACAAGTGACCCCAGTGTTGGGTCTATTTTGACTTGGGGGTCATAATTTGAAAAATCTTGGTAGAGGTCTGCTAAGTTATGCCACATGCCAAATATCTAAGCTCTAGGCCTTCCTGTTCTTGAGAAGTAGATTTTTTAAGTTTTTCCTTTCTGTTGCCATGGCAATCAGAGTTCTGCCTGGAATGGAATTATTTGCATAACTATGAAAGGGCTTCATGCAAGAAACCTCCCTGCCAAGTTATATCATCATGGGCCAAGTGGTTTCAGAGGAGATGTAGTTTGAAGGAAAATGTTAACGGACGTACGACAGATGCCCGACGGTGAGCAATCCTAATAGCTCTGCCACTTTGTGCCAGGTGAGCTAAAAATGTAAGAAGGTGGTAAATAATCAAAGTATAACTGTATTTAATCATGTTCAAAATATAAAAAATGTACCTTACCACTGGATCAGCTGGATGGTAGACATTGAAGAGTCTTTTACAAGCACCTTTGGGTATAATGTGATCTATGGTCCCCTTTGCCTGTGGTCTTACACCTCTCAGTGCAAGGAAAACACCAAGCGGAGACCCAAGACAAAATAGATTCTCTATCTAGATTGAAAATAGAATGAATTTGGATCAAGTTAAAGTGACATTATGCGCATATTACTGCACAAAGTGTGTTTTTGGTGACAGTTTTATAAAAGCAATTTTTGGTTGCTGTGCATTTAAATGTGTTAAATTAATGTTATGTCGCATTAGTATTTGAAGTTGGTGCTTTAGATATAAAAAATCGGACTGATAAAATGATGTTGAATGTGTTTGTTGATGTTGGTAGAGATTTCGAGTGGAAGGGAAGCACTCCTGCATGCAGTTGTTCTTTTCTTAAATTGACTCTCCCAGTCAAATAAGAAAATCAATATTTTGAAAATTATTTTTCATACTGGTAGTGGGAAGAGTTTGGTGTATTGGGTTAAGTTATTATTTCCTCTACCTTTTGTCACACACCATTTTCAGCTGAATTTTTACTTTAAAAAAATGCGCATAATGTCACTTTAAAAGAAGTTTAGTTTATCATTTATTTTATTCATCGTTTAGTTCTGTCAAGACATTGTGCCTGATTGCACAGTCAACCTGAATCTATAAGATAGATGACAATAAAAATGTGCTTATTCTCATTCAGATCTGCTTAAATGAAACAAAATATATTTCACTTCAAAATATAATTATGTTTTAATCTCAAACATTTCCACAACCAAAACTAGCACAACTGAATTTGGCAAGATGCCAATACTCTCATTTCCTGTTGCACATGTAACTCTGAGTCATAAAATCATGTATATATTTCTATACCCTAGCAATTCTCTTCTCACCAATGAAGATTTTAAAACACATATTCCATATCAAATTTTGTAAACAAACCTGAAATTTGAGAGGAGAGGCACTTGAATGTTGTTTATCATGGATATCAGTGAGCAGCGTTTCAAGTTCAGCAACTCTGTAATGGAGATTCTGTTTTATGTCAATTACAAAACATGGCTTTCCATGATTAGACATATTCAAGGAACTACATGTTGTTCCAAAAACATAATGTATCACTACTGAAGTTCTGTAACCTTTCTAACTGTCACACCTGCTGATAGTTCACTTGACATATTTAATACAGGTGTTCTATACTTCAGCAGAAATTATTTTCCCTCACAATTAAAAATGCTCTATAAGTGACTACTTTAGTGTGACCACCTCCTCTGTAAAAAAGTACAGAAACTGCATACATCAGACACATCAATAGACCAACAAACCCACAAGGTGATTGCAGTAATCCCCTAGCAAACTTCTTGTGTTGCAATATCATTAATAATCAGCATAACCACTTTCAAATTAGTTTGAGCAGCATGTTTTTCATATTCTGTGCTCTGTCAAGGTCACTCTATATATTTTCAGAGCATTGGATATGTCTCACCTTTTCTTAGCTTTATCAAGTTCATTGTGAACCTCTGATATGTCTCACCATATCAAGTTCATTGTGAACCTCTGATATGTTTCACCTTTTCTTAGCTTTATCAAGTTCATTGTGAACCTCTGATATATCTCACCTTTTCTTAGCTTTATCAAGTCATTGTGAACCTCTGATATATCTCACCTTTTCTTAGCTTTATCAAGTTCATTGTGAACCTCTGATGATGTACCAGCCTGTTCCCTCTCATCTTCCTGAAAATAAAACATCCTGTAAATACATGTACGGTACATTGGCAGGTATAACATTTTGAAGAGTTTCAATCATATCAAATTTTGTGGGTATGTGAATTCATTGAATTTATACTTTTCAAAGAAAATGGAAATCTATGGAAGAAGCATATAACAAAGTGAAGGAAAACTTCCTCTCATACATTAAACTGTTTCACAATATCTGATATAATGTACAGTAGACACATGAATGTAGATGACAAGAAGTTGAATAGTTTTATGGAATGCTTTCCCAATGACTGTACAAATAAGCTGCTACCTTCAATCAATAGTTATCTTATAAACAGTGTTAATGATGTAAGAAAGATTTAAAACTGTAACAGGTTGTTCATTATTCTATTCTAGCCTGCTGACTAAATAGTGTGTAACAGCGCAAAACTATGTTTGTAATTCAGATCAGAATGTCCTGTAGTGTAAATACAATTCACCTGATAGCTAGAAAATGGATCAATTCATTTCATAAAAGTGGAACATGCTGTCTTACAGCATGCAACTTGCTAAGAATTCATTTCACGTCCTATGATTGCATACACTAACTGAGACTATCTCACAAAACAGGCTGAACTTCCAGCTCAATATGTCAGGTAGTCAAACAATGACTACCAGCATGACCAGTAGCCAGTTTACTGTGGCAAAGCAATGTATACCTCATATATTCTGCATTTTATAACAAACAGGCCAGTGTTTGATAAAATTATACCAAGAGTAGCACAGACTTTATACATGGCAGAATTGAAAAATCTTCAAAATGACATCAGTTAGAACATGCCAACTCACAGAATAACGATTAACTTACAGCATGTGAAAATGAACTTAAATGTCTCAATCTATACTGAAGCCAAAAAGAAACGCAGAGTAACAAAATATGTAATAATATCAAAACAGTTATGTGTAGAAGTATGAAAATCAGTCAGATAATTATCTCGGTCACTGTGCTCATCGACCTAAAATCACTCAAAACCAGTTTAAATAGTAAGTGCATGATATCACTACTTCTACACATAGCCGTTTTGATATTATTACATATTTTGTTACCCTGCGTTTCTTTTTCGCTTCAGTATATAGAAGGTGTCCTAATACACTTACCTGTCAACTTTTACTTAACATTTAACAATTGTTCAGAATATTAACACTGCTGTACAAAAATAACTCTGAACCTTGCTGCTAGTATTTAGAACAAGTTAGTCCATCCTTCCATATACTGTTACTTAAATAAACTTATTTGTGTTCGCTTGTTAGCAAACTAAGTGTTCTCAACTTACATCAATCATTCTTGAGACATTGATAATGAGAGAGATAGCCAGCAATAATTACAGAAAATTATTGATATATGATACATGTAGTTTGATTTACTTGATTCCTTTTTTTACATATACACAATTAAGCAGCATAGCAAGAAAGCATGTTTCTGCACACTATGGCTCAATAATGTAACTTTAAAGTAAGAAATAACATGTGAAATATCAACTTTAAAGTAAGAAAGAACATGTGAAATATTAACATTAAAGTAGGAATTAACATGTGAAATATCAACTTTAAAGTAAGAAATCACATGTGAAATATAAACTTTAAAGTAAGAAAGAACATGTGAAATATCAACATTAAAGTAGGAAATAACATGTGAAATATCAACTTTAAAGTAAGAAATAACATGTGAAATATAAACTTTAAAGTAAGAAAGAACATGTGAAATATTAACATTAAAGTAGGAAGTAACATGTGAAATATAAACTTTAAAGTCACATAATGTTTCTGATAAGAAAAGTTGCACATAGAGACATCTAGATGACATTCTGACATGTGATATTGCACTAAAGAATTGCTCATTTATTAAATGAACCCTAGTGAAATTCAAACTGCTAAGAAACAAGGTAAAAAAATCAAGCTGAGATTAATGTCTGTTGTTATCATTATATACCAGAATGGCACAAAATTCTTGACTAGATCTGAAGTCTCATTTTAGAAACAATTCATTATGTGACAATGATAAAGAACATAAGTTAGAAGAGGAAACTGTACAATTAAAGCTTTTACCTCTCTCTGAAAAAAGTTTGTATTCTTTGTAATACATGTAGATCTAGAATTGTTCTTACTTCAAACAACAAATTTGAGTATCTTATTGTGATTCATTAGTTTTTCAATGTCTTTTATACTACGCCTGGTACCAAGCACAATGGTATTTCACAAGCAAAGCAATTTAAGGTAGCTACCAACCCTTAGCTGAAATCTGATATTTTCAAAAGCTGAAAATGCTAAAGAAATTGACTTACAATAAGGGCCCTTTTCTTTTTATAGCAATGACCACCCTATTTTTGTTCTGTTTAAAAATTCAAAGACCAAAATTATTATGTAAAATGTATATGTTTTAATAATTTCTAAACACAACAAGAAGGCCAAGATGGCCCTATATCGCTCACCTGAGACCTACTTATGACCATATGTGACCAAACTTCAATCCTAAACTATATATCATAAACAAGTTAACGTTCTGTTTGACCTTGACAAGACAAAGCTTCTGACCAATTGGCTATAAAATGTAAACTAGAGTACCAAGTTGAACAAGATTTTCCACGGAATTGAACTGGTGACCTAGTTTTTAATTCCAGGTGATCCACATAAACATTCATGATGATTGAGTTGTTATCTGTGTGACCTAGTTATTTTACCCGAGATGACCCATATTCGAACTAGACCTAAATTTCATTAACATAATTATACTGACTAAGTTTCATGAAGATCCAATGAGAAATGCAACCTATATTGCGTATACAAGGATTTCCTACTATATGACCCCTTGACCTAGTTTTTGACGCCATATGGTCCATATCAAACATGATATAGATTTCATCAAGATAATCATTCTGACCAAGTTTTTGGAATGCAACCTCTTTTGCATAGACAAGGGTTTTCTATGATTTGACCTTTGACCTAGTTTTTTTTACCCCAGATGACCCATATTCGAACTCAATCTAGATTTTTATAAAGGCTGTCATTCTGATCAAGTTTCATGATGATCCAATGCAAAATGTAACCACTATTGCATACACAAGGTGTTTCTTGATTTGACCCTGTGACCTAGTTTTTTACCCCAGATCACCCATATGCAAACTTAATCTAGAATTCATCAAAAAGGTCATTCTGACCAAGTGTTGTTAACATTCAATTCAAAATGCAACTTTATTGCATAAACATTTGACCCTGTGACCTAGTTTTTGACCCAAGATGACCTATATTTAAACTTGACCTAGATTTCATCAAAGCAGTCATTCTGACTAAGTTTCATGAATATCCAATAAAAAATGCAGCCTCTATTGCATACATATGGTTTTTCTATGATTTGACCAGGTGACCTAGTTTTTGAGTCCACATGACCAATATTCAAACCTGACCTAGATTTCATCAAGGCAATAATACTGACTAAGTTTCATGAAAACCCAAAGAAAACTACAACCTCTTTTGCATGCGCAAAATGGTTCTATGATTTGACCCTTTGACCTTGTATTTGACCCCAGATGACTCATATTTGAACTCCACAAAGATTTTATCAAGGCAGTTATTCTGGCCAAGTTTCATGAAAAGCCAGAGAAAACTTCAGCTACTATTGCATACACAAGGTAAGTGTGAACCAAAAGACAGTCAACGGACACCAGGTAATCACAATAACTCACCTTGAGCGTGCTCAGGTGATCTTATAAAAGATTAAAGGTCTAGAAACCTTTGAGAACTTTGGCAAATAAGATCTCAGCTGAAGTCTGTAGCTACCTGAATGACTGTGATTTAATAGATGAACCAACTACAGCTAACATGTACCCTTCTGATACTGAACATATATACAATTAAACAAGTGAAACTTTTACAAAAGCTCTGTAATTATAAATTCCTACATTGATGCAGAAGCATAAAAATAAAAAGCTCACACTTACTAAATTATACAGAATATTTCAGAACTGCAAAAAAGTTCACATTTGTTATCATGCATGTTCTGCTTTATACACTGTAAATAAGAAAATGTTTCAAAATGAAAATAAGCCAGATCCCAAAGAGAGGGTTTCAGGAATCCAATAATTAGGAGATCACATTGAAGAAAGTCGAATGTGATTGGAATTATCAAATGATTGTAAATACAATCAGCTCTATCCTGAAAGCATTACCAGGGCCTCTCCTGGGTTTCAACAGTCTGTCACCACATTTTGACTTTATCAGACTTTTTAGGGCAAACTAAAGATGCTTAAAGTCTTAAAATTTGGTTTGCCTCTCAGCTGAGTTTGGTGCATTTAGAATGTTGACATATGATGTTTTAAAAAATGTCTCATTTTAAAGAAACTCATTTAGTGAAGGTGCGCTATACTACTGTAGGCTATACTTCTTGATATGTTACACATTTACAGACACTGTTATCAACTGTTATTTGCTTAAAAATTTTCAATTATACTATGTCAGTTTCAAGTGATTTTGCCCTTGTATGCAGTGAAGATCACGAGCATCATTCACAATTGTCTGATCATGATCTGCAGTGTTTGGTATTCAATCAATGAAATTTTTGCATGCATCCCTAAGAACCATTAATGGCACAGTCCAAACTAGAAAATGGATGAGACCATTTAAGGAATTCAGTACGGTAAGGATTAAGTAATTTTACTTACGATGACAGATGAGACAAACTGGTCATATAAGGTGATTGGGTTCCAACCTGTTAAAATGTCATATGTTATAACGCAACCTGAAATAAAATAAATTGACATGTGTTTATCACTGAGCAAAATTTACATATTAATAAGAAAAGTCTTTCAAATTAATTATTTGTAAACACTCTTCAAAGGTACCCCATCTTGAAATTAATGTTTGATTTATTCTCATGCTCATGAAGTTGCTATGGGTAAATTTTTAAGTTATATTTATTACATTCTAAATCCAAAAGATGCATGTTATTTTTCATTTCTAATCATTACTGTACAATACTTATTATAAACGCTAAATACTGATTGGACAATAGCAATCACATGATAGGTACAAAAATAATGTATAGAAGCGTAAGATCTGTACATTGGTCTGCTAATCTATAGTTTTACCACAACATTTGTACAGAATTGTAGAGTATTTACCTAAAGAATGTGCAACTATAGAGACTTTCCCACCATTGGGTTCAAAGTAAGGATGTCTCTCACAGAACATGTCATACAGTCTGTTCAACTCATTCTCTAAACTATGTGTTATCTGAAACATAACAACAAAATGAACAACTTTACCAATGGAATATTATAGCTAATACATATACTGGTCAAAATATATTGCTCACTAGGTTGTAGATAAGAGTAATAATAAACAAATGTTGTACAATTTTTTAACAATTGAGACTATATAAATAAGTTAGCAACAGACAAACAGAAAAACAGGTAACAGCCCACAAATTGTATTAATCATTACAAAATTCCACAAAGTAAACACATAAATATGCAATCCACTGAGCACAACAACATAAAAACCAACGTTAGGCTTTGAAACCAGTATGAGTGTAGGTGAGCCTCCACACCTGAATCCAGGCTACTTCCTGATCCATCACAGACATCCTGAGTAGCAATATTACATTTATATTTATAGTTGTGTTCCACAGTTATAATACTTCTTTTGCTTCTTTTTACAATAATTTTGAATGAGAAAATGTTGATCATTACTCAGTGAAGCTCAAAGTTTATCATGAGAGTACCTCTGATCTATACAAGGGACTTGTGTAATACATGATATCCATGGCACTGGCGTTGAGCATAACTCGGATACCCCTCATACGCTGTGGTGTCAACGATTCCACAGTGTCTGTAAAACAAATCTTACCATATATATACATGTTAAGGAAATAACATTCATCTGACGATAAAAATGATTTTGTTTCCTGCTTAATTTAGATATCTAAAATTGACTTGTCTGTCTTTCTATCTGGACTGTTACATTAAAAATTTCTAAAAGGTTCTTACTGGGAACTTACTGACTGAGTAGCAAACAATACAGATATGCATCCTGTCATGATCAGCACTGCTTGCAAACTGGCAGAACATCTAGTACAAGGTTAGATTTAGCAAATACTTTATAAATACTCGTATCATCTTGTTACCTGTAGCTTAGTCTGCACAATTTAAGACACTTATTGTCTTTTCAGATTATGGTAGACCAGGACACAATGTTTCAATTCTTTAAGGGACGGGCCAAAGCCTTGGTCAAGCAACTACCCACTCTGACTGGCAGTTGGATAGCTCTTTATATAAAGAATTCAAACACTCTATTCAGGGCTTAAATCCACAGCAGTGTGTAGCAAGGGATTCTGAATAAGGCAATCATCTTAACAAATCAGCCATGGTCAACCACAACAAAGCCCTTTACAAAATGACAGCATTCATAAAAACTTTCATAATAACACCACATTTAACCTAAAACAGCTAGAAAAGGTAAAATGTCCACATTGCTTTCGAAATCAGCTATATTTACCTCCATCAAGTTTTAAGGAAGATCTCCACTCCACTGGAAGAAACTCTGCTCTTTGATTCTCATGATGCTCAAAACTTGGGAAAAGTTTGACTTTCACATGCTCCATTCTATCCCTCATACTGAAACATTAGCATGAATAAATCATATAGTTTCAAACATGTTTAATGTTGCATCTTGCCTAATTCTACTTTCAAACTTATAAATAATTAAGTGAGAAACATCCATGAAGACATCACACAATTTATAGCATCACCCTACGCACAAACTAAAACACTGAAACATTTTTAAATACTTTTTCTGACAAACAAAATCCAAAATAGAACAGACTCAATTTCTAGAACCATTTCCAAGCTGATTTGGGTATAAAATCTATGTCTCTGTTTTCTTAAGTAAAATAATCAGTTCATGGACCCTTACAGCACAACAGTTACATTATTAATCAATTTGCAATTCAAAATATTCAACATGAGTCAAATACTGAACCTGTTTCTTTTTGGTTGGGAGGTCATTACTGTAACCTCTGTACCTTTCTTAATGTATATATGCCAACACAAGTGCTTTCTCCTGTATTTCACTGATGCATTCCAATGTTTAGTCAACATAATAAGTTTTTTTAATAAAGAGGGCAAACAAACAAAAATTGCATGGATATACTGATTTTAATCTATGCACTGTGTCTGGAATTTTAGCTCAAATATATAAAAGTAAATGCCTGCAGAATATGTAAAAGCTACACTTGTAAAACACTATTCAATACTACACATGTAAAACACTTTACAGTGCTACACATATAAAACAATTTCAATGCTACACATGTAACATGTAAATACACATGTAACATGTAAAAACTATTCAATGCTACACATGTAAAACACTATTCAGTGCTACACATGTAACGTGTAAAAAACACTTTTCAGTGCTACACATGTAAAACACTTTTCAATGCTACACATGTAAAACACTATTCAGTGCTACACATGTAACGTGTAAAAAACACTTTCAGTGCTACACATGTAAAACACTTTTCAATGCTACACATGTAAAACACTATTCAGTGCTACACATGTAACGTGTAAAAAACACTTTTCAGTGCTACACATGTAAAACACTTGTCAATGCTACACATGTAAAACACTTTTCAGTGCTACACATGTAACGTGTAAAAAACACTTTCAGTGCTACACATGTAAAACACTAATGCTACACATGTAAAACACTATTCAGTGCTACACATGTAACGTGTAAAAAACACTTTTCAGTGCTACACATGTAAAACACTTTTCAATGCTACACATGTAAAACACTATTCAGTGCTACACATGTAACGTGTAAAAAGCACTTTTCAGTGCTACACATGTAAAACACTTTTCAATGCTACACATGTAAAACACTATTCAGTGCTACACATGTAACGTGTAAAAAACACTTTTCAGTGCTACACATGTAAAACACTTTTCAATGCTACACATGTAACATGCAAAACTATAATCAGTGCGATACATGTAAAACACTATTCAATGCTACACATGTAAATCACAATTCAGTGCTCAGGGGTTCCACTAGTCCTTGAAAGTAAATGTACACATGTAAAACAATATTCAGGTCTACAAATTGAACTGTACTTACTCTAAACAACATCTAACAATATGACCTGTGTCCATTTTCTGGCCAATGCCATGGATAACAAAGACAAGATGTGTGATGTCTGTCGGTTTATCATCCATCACAGCCTCTATACAGTAACCTCTGTGAACCCGGGTTCCAGCTGCAATTTCATTATCAATGTTTAAGTGAAGTTATGATCAGGATTCTAACCTGTGCTGTATAGTAGCGTCACCTTACAATAGGAGGTATAAAGACCTTAGACCATTTGGCCAATGCAACTACAGTAGAAAATTTCAGTAAGAACTGTCAACCTGTTGTTCTTAATAGTGATGGGTACCTGCCATACTTTTAAGGAGCAAGTCTTTGAAATATAGCAACTGTGATAATCATAAAATGTTTAAATAAAGAAGTTGAACAGTGTTGGCTGTAAGTAACTATAACTTCTACATGCCTTAACTCAATAATATAAGGACTGGGTAAAACAAAACAATTAATGACTTCATGTGAAAGAGTAAAATTTCCACTTTACTCCCTGCATCATTCTTTACCAGTTTATAAATAATTTCAAGTAAAAATTTCAATATAATCATCATGCTTTGACAGTTAAAGTGACATTATGCGCATTTTTTTCAAGTAAAAATCCAGCTGAAAATGGTGTATGTACAAAAGTATAGAGGAAATAATAACTTTTAACCCAATACACCAAACTCTTCCCGCTACCAGTATGAAAAAACATCTTTCAAAATTTGATTTTCTTATTTGACTGGGAGAGTCAATTTAAGAAAAGAACACTGCATGCAGGAGTTGCTTCCCTTCCACTGCCAAATCTCTACCAACACAACAACGACACTCAGCTATCTTTTATCAGTCCGATTTTTTTATCTAAAGCACCAACTTCAAATACTAATGCGGCTAATCATTAATTTAACACTTTATATGCACGCAACCAAAATTGCTTTTAAAAACTGTCACCAACACACCTTTGTCGTATAATGCTTTAAATAAAATGAATTTTACATTTTTCACATCTTACATTTTTGAACACCTATTTTGTTGCCGACAGCTCGAAGCAGCCTTGAGGAGGGCGTGTCACTAAACATGAACACATCTACAGGAGAATTCCATTCCAGGTAAAACTCTGCAAATCTTATATTCAGGAACACTGAAAAGTAAAGAACATTTCAAGAATGGGAAAGTTTTATAGCATTCAAACTGTTGTACTATGATGAAGTGCTGAAACCTTAAAATCATTTCACAGTCAACAGTATATTATGCATCCAGCAAAAACTTAAAACATAAATTCTTTTCACATCAAAAGCTACTTACAATTTCAATGAATGTTTTCGGAAATAATTCAGAAATTAAGAATTTGCAAAACAATTAAAAATTATAAGTTTCCAAAAAAAATCCAGAAAAAATGAATGAGGCGTAATATTGTACTAACCTGTTTTTGGCCCTTTCTTATCATTTGCATGTAGTTCATCCAGTCTGTGACCAAGGAAGGTGCCGAGGTATTCTGTCTCTATCTGTGATGCATACCCATCTTCTATAGGCTGCCATGTCCCCTCATAAAACCAAGTGCCTCGCATAATCTTACTCCTATCCCCTGAAATGTTTTCAAGTAAATCTTAAACTTAACCAGAAATCAGATGTTACAATTATTAATAAATGTACAATCAAATCTGTGATAAAACTGATAAATACCATCTCTAAATAAGGACCAAGTGTGAATAAAGACCAAGAGTGGGAAAACAGTACACAAACTAAAAGGTTTTTAGACAGAAAAATAATGTTTCCCCCTCTTCCTTTCCACCAATGCATGTTATCAGGAGTTGGAAAAGTAGAATTTAAGGCAACTTATGGAGATGCAAGCAGCACAAAATATGTGAAGCCGAAGAACAGACAGATGAACAGGAAAATAGACAAAAACAAAATGAATTCTAATAAAAAGCCCACGGTGCACAACTTCATATGCTGATAAACATTCATGTAAACTTTCATAGCTGTACTTCAAATACTTTAGGAGATAGCGTGACTCAAATTGAAAATCGCTGATTTGAACTAAGTCGTGGGCCATTTCTCCACCAATAGTAGTGATGGCCTTGACATCACACGGCAATTTTGATAAGATTGCTGGTGTGCAATAACAGTTGTGTTTACAATGCTTCTGTATCCTAAAGGAATTTTTGAATATGTATAACTATTTTGCTACCTGAAGGATTTCAAAAAGTTATGAAATGCTCTTGATATTAGTATTTTGTCATTAAAATATCTCTTTTGGGAAAAATACCGTTTTTAATGACACTTGATTTTTCATAACGGCTTGTTGCTGCTATAACCATTAATGAAAATAGTGTAAGTTATGCGCTCCCAAATTTTTCATTTTGAATCTTAACAAAAAATTGAAAATACTGAATAAAGTGTATATTTTTTTAGCTTTCCAGTGATATAAAACATTTAAAAATATGATCTTTTGTTTTAAAAAAGTTACAGCCGTTAAAAAAACACCACTAACAATACAAGAACACAGACTACCGACCGTTGCCCACCACATTGATCTCTTATCAGTAGAAAATATTGCGTAATACAGGGTTTTGTTTGCAAACACAATCACTCCTATTACATGTATCTTTAACTGAAATTTATTCAACATAATTATGTCTAACATAATCCAAATATTGAACTGACATGAAGTAAAATCCTATCCTAAATAAATACATGTGTTTTGGAAGTTACATTTGTCTATTACTTATTATAATATACAACATGTATAGAACTTAAATACCTGACCAATAGACAGGTCTACAGGCTCGTTTTGGAACATCAACCTCATACAGCCCACCCCGTACAAGAATAAGATCAAGGTCTGCAACTTCAGACTCGGTCAGATCTTCTGTCCCATTTTGTTGCTGCACTCTGTAACGGCATTCAATACGTAGAGAATCATATCCAATGAAAGGCGTCCATTTCTTATCTCCTTCTTTTTTGAAAAACCATCTCACTTCCTCCGGCTGTAGATGATCAACATATTCTTTCTTTGGATACAGATATTTTCTAGATCTTGGTGGTGTTCCAAGACTTACTACTGAGTCTGCAACAGATTCCCTGTCACTGTCGATTTCCTCAAATGAATCAGAATTGACAAGTGAATCAACAGATGGGTAGTGTCTACCAATACCAGACCCAGATGATTCAGATATGTTATCAGGATTGAAGTCAGAATTAATGCCGTCTCCGGGAGCAGAAAAGTTCATTTTTGACAGCTACATAGGTAATCATCACCAAATCAAGATGTCATCCAATGTGACACTGAATAATACAGTTGACAGCTGTGTGTTTATCGATTTGAACTTTGCCCCTACTTTCAGTATCAGTAGACGCATTATCGAAAATTCTTTTCGAAAACTTATATAAAAATCGGCAACCAAATTCGTTGTACTATTTTAAAATGATAAATTTAAGTTTTTGCATGTACAACTAGGTGGTAAATATTCGAAATGGTCTCTCTAACAGTAAATGGCCTACCTACGAATATTTGGCTTCAAACATTCAAGCGTCCGGTCTTGGATCACGAGCGTCTGTAAGACACAGATAAAAAATACCGACAAACTATTATTTTAGTATCCTTATCCTTATAAACAGGTAATGAATTATTATATTAGTGAATGTATACGAATAAGGTTTCAAGATCTTCTTAATCAACCTTCGGTTTTATTTCAAATGACGTAAAATATGATGAAATGACAATGACATTCATGATTTCGTCCTCAATATAGCTCGCCTGTATAATTTTATATAATATTAAGGTGTTACACAATATAACATGTCCAGCTTAGTTCTTATCAACCATTATTTTGTCACAACTGGATTGTAATTTATCTTTACACCCGCATCCATCAGTGAAATATATGAAAAATAAAAAAAATGTAATTTATGTAACCATTGGAATTCACGGCTTCGCCAAGGTCTTTCAAATAGTATGGTCCAGAAACGCCCTCTATAAATGTCTTATCGTACTGATATCTTTCGCCTGGGAAGTTTACGCCGTGCATTTATACGCCGAGCAGCATACTGGTATTTGTATAATTGTTGCAAACTGCCCGTCTTAGTGTAATTTAAATACTACATTTATTTAACAATGGTAGTAATTGGAATTTTGATGAAATCTTTCTGTAAAAGGTGAAATTAAAACCTCTATATATAATTAACTATTACTTTAATTTGAACACGGTCCATGTTATTCCGACTTGGGAGGTATTTAACACCAACTGGTTTATAAAACTGTACGTTATTATGTTATAAAATAAAAAAACGAATCATAAATCAATTTTCCATAAGAATAGTCTTAATTGACTTTCAATTAGCAATTTTCCATCATTTGACCCTAAAGGTTAGTAAATGCTGTGTAAAATATACCGCCGCAAATCCCCTCATTGAATACCTCCACTTACATTGAGCCATTTGAGCCATTTTAACAGCATTCCTGAGCCAGAAATTTGGAGAATACTGAAATACTATAATTAATTACTTTTAAAAAGTCTTAGAC
Organism: Saxidomus purpurata; assembly: GCA_022818135.1. NCBI lineage: Eukaryota > Metazoa > Mollusca > Bivalvia > Venerida > Veneridae > Saxidomus > Saxidomus purpurata. The sequence goes on along the minus strand of JAFMSR010000001.1, from coordinate 20,556,157 downwards.
TTAAATCTAGCAAAAGTGTTACATCAATCCCATGATTACCATGGTTATTGAAGAAGCGAAAAAATGGGGGTAGTGTTTGGGTTTTGGTCTTTGTGAAAAATGTTGTATTAGGTCAATTTCCACGGAAATCAAAAGAAAATCTGAAAAAATGCTTCTGTAATCATAAGGGAACTGCATATATTGCATTATGGATCATTATTGGAAATTGATTGGTAAAATATCGAGATTTACGTACATATCAAGTTCATCAATAATTTCTTTCTTTTTCAAGATGGCTTACCGGATGCTTGTCACGTATAGGTGGGCAATTACTTTGTTTCTTCATTTCCGCCTAGCTATTTGAAAACCTTGCTTTGAATCAGGTAAACTGAAAAATTATTTAATTGGGTAGGTGATCGCTGGGTTCGTGTTGTTATGCATCTTTATCTTTAATATTAGTAAAATTAGAATTAGGCATGCATTTATGCCATTTTTTGAAACTATCAGATTGTTTTATAATATTATATGTGGTCAAAAGCTTTTTGTTTCATGTAAAATAAATTGGAACTTGCTTATAAAAGAATAACAAGAGTTCCAACCTGTTTACCAAAATACGAAATCAAGGACCTAATAACTCAATTGGTTATCTGGTCAGTTCATTTGTCTTGTAAAACCTGCTAGAATACTATAGAGCAGACAAGGCTTAATTCACCTGTTTGAGACTATACAGCATACATGTAAAATTTCAAGTTTTAGTTAAACATAATTTCTTATCATAGGGCATTTCATAAATCTTTGGTGTAATCAAGGCAAATGAGACAATATCCACTACAGGTTACCAGGACGTCTATAACCTTATGTAGAGTCTTCCTGGTGCTACCTATCAAGGGAAAGCCGAAATACATGAATTTATTTGTAACTGTTCCAATAATAAGTAAACAACAACTATAGGTTTCTTAATCTTCATCCCAGGTACAAAAACTGTTACAATGCGGAAGGAAAAAAGTCTGAAACCTTAACTACGGTTAAGATTACAAAAACAGAATCAGAAGGCAATTTTCCAAAGTGGCATATGACCTCCTTTGAACAACCCTAAGTGTTGTCACTAGACCCTTTTAATAATGAACAGCTGCAAATTCCCCTCATTGATTACCTCCACTTACATTGGGGGGTAAACATTTGTGTCAGCTTTCTTGACAAAATCATTCACGGGGATACTTTTATATATAAGAGTTACTTAGAAAGGTAAAAAAATCATATCCTTTGACAACCTAGTGATTACCTGGTTATTGAGAATCAAGCCATGGGGAACATTGTTTTCGGACATCTTTTAGTCTGATTAACTTGATGTAGGTTTCTTGAAAGCTCCTGTCACGGAGGAACTGAGTTCAACATGGATGAAATTGAACAAAATCATTGTACCTTTGACTTCATTTCCTAATATAATTTTGACCTTGATATCCAGCCTATAGCCGGAAAACCCTTGTTTCTTCATTTTGGCTGTCTGGTTAACATTTGTGTCAGATAAATTGAAAAATATGTCTGTCAAGGGTTTCAAGAGTTACAAAGTTTCCACTTAAGATTAGAATTAGCATGCATGTGGACAGTCGGAAATCGGATCGATGCAAACGGAAACCAGCAAATAATAAATTGGAATTCTTATAAAAGAATAAAAATGACATATGAAGTAGTTTTGGTTACAAAATGCAAATGTTCATGGTTATATTGCCCATCACTAATTGCAAGCAATCTTTAGTAACATCAAATTGTTTTTACTAATATTTAAAAATAAATGATAACTAAACATGCTAAATGTGCGATAAAATTCAGGCTTTATCAAATATCCAAATTTTCACAAACACCGAACAAATTTAGTGTTGTAGTTATTCCTTGTCTCAGACTTGAACCTAATAACTTATATGTTCAGATTATTTATAATCTTTTAATAGCAATATAACTATCAAAACTATGAATAACCAAAACAAAGAAGGGTTTTTTACCTATGTTTACTACAGCATTTGTTATTGGGTGTTAACTTACAACATATATGTGTAGGTTTTATACTATTAAACAAGGTTTAAATCACTAATTAATTCATGATTGAGAATGGAATTCTCAAATCATGGTGCATTTTTATTATCTGGGCCTTCAAAATTAAGGAGGTTATAAATAAAATGAAGATATTTCTCATATTCAAAACTCCAAATTCATGACATTGTGTCTGTTTCTTGTCAAATAAGTTAAAGAGATACCACTTTTAACACCTGTGAGTATTTAGGGCCTTCAGGCTTCTCATTTTCACAAGACATTTTTGTTTTCAGTGCATGATCAAACACGGTTCCGAATTGGTATTTTGGCATCGGCAACTCAAGATATGTGGCCTATGATTTTAGCTGCAGCACGGCAATATGCTCCAGTGATTGTTATGCCAATTGCTATAGTAGTTGGCTTCATTGGTTATAATGCAGAATCAGTCTTCTCAGATAAATCCACCCCTAGTCGATCAATGACAGTTTTAGAAGAGAGAGATGAGAGGAGATTGAAAGAACTTAAAGGAGAGGCAGTTGAAGATAGCAGATATAGTAAAACTCTACCAACATCAGTATTAGACAGAAATGAGTTTAGGAAAAGTGCTTGGGATTCAACTGTGAAGAAGGACTAGACTTTAGAATGTGATAGCCAGAAGTGCTCAATACTTATGCAGTTATGATTATGTAAAATCAGAAACTTTTTAAAACTCTGAAAATTTGTACATTTTTGTATGTGATAACATCACCAGATCATTAAAAAAGTGCTGTAGCCAGAATTAAGCATATTTATATGTACTAGAATTTGTCAGCTTGACAGTTTAAGTACAGTTTGTATGAAAATTTTAAGTCTTATTGAATTAAATAATGGTTGTCTGCTTCATTAGTCCCCTACTGGTCATAAGACCGGTTAGGGGACTATCGGTTTGTGCACTTCCGTCCATCCCTTTGTCTGTCCAGGCTAACGAATTTGGGTTAGGAGCATATTTGCCTATTATTACCAGGAAATATCTTCATTTGTATATAAAAACCATATTATATGGTTGATTTTATGAGCTATTCTTTTGGTACAGGACATGTTTATGAGCTTAGAAAGGTTCATAATATCCAAATTTTAGTATGTCTGACGGACCGGTCCTCAGTTTTGTTTCCAGTATGTATCTTCCACATGCCTGGACTTATTTTGATTACCCATACCACAAGGGTTTGTCATGCACACCACCCAGTCACATGTTCCCCATGTCAAGGTTACACTTAAGGGCTCAAACTCTAAGTTAAGTGTTATATTGCAATATTTCCTGTCGGCTTTGTACCTTTTAATGCATTGACCAAGTTCAATTGTTACCCATTTGATGAGGATATGTCACACACAACACCCAGCCACCTACTCCGAAGGTCAAGTCACACTCTTTCACATTATAAAGTAAGTGTTATAACAGCAATATTTCCTACCCTCTCTGTAGCTTGTGCATGCACTGACTAGAGTCTCCAAATTATTACCCGTACCATAAGGATGTGCTCCTTTCTCGTAAGTGATCAGTGATTTGATTTTCTTGTCCTTAGTTAATCAGCATTCTGTTTTGATGTCATGATTTAGTAAATGGTATATATTTGGTATGCTAAGCTTTATGACATTCCTAAACAGTATTGAGTTGCTGTTTCATCCAATCACTGTACTCACAAGGTTATATGAAATTTCCAATAAATTAAATGAAACATTCTGGTTCATCAATTATTTAATATGATTGATAGGTTTTCGTGTTAAAACAAAGTTGAATATTGTGATTATTCTATCAAATCAATTACCTCGCAGTGCTTCATTTTTAAAGCCATCATAATTTCAGCAAAAAAGTACTTCAACAAGAAAGTTTCCAGCCCAAGTCACGTGCACTTGACCAAGGAGGATGAATAGGTCTATTGGTCAAAACAAAGAATCATCACATACAGTATACATGTACAAAGATTTCATGACGTGGGCCTTGTCTGCAATTCAGCTTTCATTTCAGATGAGATTATGTCAAAAACTGTAATATATATTAGATTTCATAATGATTCAGAGCTATTTTGATCTTCCTGTTTCAATGAAGTGTATCAGCTTTATGACTCATACACATCTTTGTGCAAATACCATAACTTGATAGCCATGCTTTATCATGAATTAAACAGAGTAATCATACTTTGAATCTTTATTCTTTTAATGTATTATAAAAGTATGATTAAAGATGTTAAGCTATTATAAAACATACCCATGCTCTCTCCAACCATTATGTACAGACTTTACCTCAGGGATACACAAAATCACTCTCACAGCTTTTAGCTCACTTGAACACAAAGTGCTCAAAGAGAGCTTTTAATGATTACCCTGTGTCTGTCGTCGTGCATTTGCGACGTGTGTCATCAACAATTTGCTTCAAACGACATCTCTGAAACCACCAGGCCAATGTTGATGAATCTTGGCGGGGTCCTTGCAACAAGTGACTTCCTTAGCAACTAGTGACTTCCCCTATCAACATGTGACTTCCTAAGCAACTACTGAATTCCTTTAGTTACAAATGACACCCTTAGGTAAGAGCACTGGTGGTCAGGTGAGCAATATAGGGCCATTATGGCCCTCTTGTTTATCATTGGATTTTTAATTAAATGGCAAGATGAGTTTTCAAGAACAACATTGTTCCATGGCTGTGTCAAAACACATGCTCTAAAACTTAAAAGTTTATATGGAGTGTAACTTACTGAAGAGTATTTTTAGACATGCTTTATTTTAGTTAAGTTGTAAAAACTGAATACCAGTAATAAAACACTATAGAAATGTAACTGTATTGTCAATGATCTATGAATAACAGTAAGTAACAAAAAACATTGTAAAAATAATACTGATGTGTGGGTCACTTTCATGAATATGCTTTATATATGTATTCCTAAAAACCGGCTTTATTTCACATTCTATAAATTTCATATTTTCCTTGTTTCTCAGATGTCAATACAGATTTAGTTTCCTCTTTGTGCTAAAACTTTTGCATAAAGTGTTACCAGTCTGTCTGTGCAAATGGTGGTTTCTGATCTATAAGTTTTTAAAGGTTGCATGGATTTAATTAAGATTTTATGTGTAAGTTTATGATAATAAAATACAGATAAAATTGGATTTTGGTTATAATTCACGAATTATTATGGGAGTAATGGCCCCTTTTTGACTGAAAGCCACACTATTCCTCAGAAACAGTGGTTTTCTTCCGATAGAAAAACAAAATCTCTGTGGCATATACTGTACTGTGATCAAATATGTACCACTAAAGAGTCATAGATGCAAATATATCTTGCATGAAAGACTGACCCAATAACAATATGATATATGCTATTCAATTTATATACAAAAACATTGCTTTCCTTGTTTATTGGAAAATAACAATTGTAATTTGTACAAAAAATCAAATTAAAGTTTTGAATAGTTAGAGAAATGTAGCAACAGTTTGGTTCATTCTGGATCATCTGTGTATGTGAGCAGTTTCGATGTTTTATGAACTGTCATTGGAAATAATAATAATAATAATGATAATAAAATCTTTATTTATAGAAGGTAAACACATTAAGTAAATGTACAAAACATTTGACTTATTTGCAATGTGGTCTTCTGAAAAGAAATAACATTTATACAACAAGTGATTGAAAATGACTGCCGGTAAAATATGTAAACACTGGCAGTATTTTTACATCAATGCAAAATACTTAACGTTGTTTAGTGGCTGGTTTTTCCTTATGATAACGTCCAAGTATATAAGATATATGTCCTTTCTGTATCATTTAGGACATTTTTCAGTCTCACAAACTTGCGTAGCCGCATTAAAATATTGCCATTTCTGATGAATGTTGTGGCTTTACAAAATTTCAGCAAATGTTTTGTTTTGGTAATTATCTCATCTGTGTATTCAGATCATGATCTGCTCTTTTTGTTTTACAGTCAGTGAGCTCTCCCTTTAACAATTAATGGAACAATCCAAATTACAAGATGGACAAGTTCATTTAAAAAATTTAGTGAGGTTAGAATAAAGTCCAATGATTAAATATTACCATCAAGTAAATCATTGGGAGGTAGATTAATTCATATAATTACTCACTTTTATCGAGCTAGTCATTTCTTGGAATGGTAGGCATGTATAACTGGACTTTGCAAAAAATATTATCCCTGTTTCCTAGATTTATATGAATTAACAGAAGTCTCAAATGAATAATGTAAATGAGATCACAGATAGCAGTATAAGTTACAATGGTAAAATCAGTCTTTTTAAAACGTGTATCATTTCTTTGGCTGTTGAGGTTTAGTCTTTTTGTCTTTTTTCCTGTCTTTATTTTTGGACTTTCTTCCTTTTCCATCTTCATCCAGTAAAGAATTTTTACGTCCAAGATGATTTCGTGGATTGAGTGCATCTGAAATAGAAACGATAGATCTTTTGTTCAAAATACAGTGTAAATAAAAACATTAATAATATTGAGAGTGTAACTCTGATCAGATTTCATTAAATTGAGCTTGTCTGTGCGAAAAATCAACATTTTCAACATTAATAGACGATTGGTCGGTGTTAAAAGAAAAGAAAATGGTGTTTTCATTGTTGAACACAACTATAATGACACTTTCTATATTATTATGGAGATTGTGTGTGATGGCTGAGCAAATAGTACGGATTCTGATAACTGTGCTGCTGTAACCAGGGTGAAGATGTAGATTGTGAAAGAGATCACAGTGCTCCATACAAACTAGATCCATACTGGCCAGACAAGCCTACTGTAGGTTTTTGCACAACACAACCCAATTCTAGAACTTTATTTGAATTATCAGCATAATTATGTGCCTCTTTTCTCACATTGCCAGACATTTTATGTAGGTTTTTGTTTTCAATTTGAATTGCATGTTAAAGGAAAATGAAATATTCTATGTTCTAAGATATCTTTGTTTTGTTCTCCGTCAAAATTAAGATACAACCTGTGTTTGAATTGAAATTGTGATAATTTTGAGTTTCCTGTGCTCCATTGATTTCATATGCCCTACTGAAACATGTGAAACAAAACTGATAATTATGTTGCCATATTAATTTTGTCAAAATGTCCTTCAATGCTTCATACATGTAGATCTTAAATTTTAGACGTTAATATATCTACAAAGTAAACATGATATGGTAATTCAATGAACACTATGTTCATGCTACACATTTGTATCTGATGCTAGTATAAAAGCTTCAAAGTGTGAAAGAGATACCAGTATAAAAAGTACATTATAGATATTACTGATAGGTTGTAATTTTGTTTAGAAAATACATTATTGTGAAACATGCTTCAGTTGTTATACTGCTCTGTCTCAACAGTGTTACTTATAATGCAAACATTTACAACACAATTTTCTGTTCAGATTTCAACTAATGCTTCAGACACTGGTATATGACAATAAACAGAAATCAGTTTTTCAAGAACATGTCAAAATGTCAGTTTAATAACAGATATATTTGTATTTATACACAGAAATACCATCAGATTTTCATATACAACAATATGTTCATAAATATAATTCAGTCTAATGCTTTTTACCACAGTGAAACAGATGCAACAACAAATATGTTAAGTTGTCTCCCTTTTACAATGTCATTATAACAAAGTGTCTACAACAGTTACTGTCTACTACAATGTAAGACTTTTTACAAAAAATAGTATCTAACTTTTATAACATATAATCTACAGATGTGTATTTTACACAGGCTATATACAGGACTTTTTACAAAACATATATTGTTAGAAAATTTTTGGAGCATTTTACGTTTTACAGTCATCATTTGAATAATCTCAATTCTGAATAGTATGTTATCTATGCATGGTTGGGAGCTATGTTTAAAAGGTATGTTATGGTTAGGGGTAGGATTGTGGTTAAGTTTGAAGCTAGGTTATATATAGGGTTAAGTTTTGGTTTGAAGTTTAAAGCAAGTTAGGAATATAGGATTTGCTGGTGATAGCATTTGTACTAAGTTAAAAACTGTATTATAGTTATGAAGGGTTAGTTTTCAGATTGAAGTCAATGGATATGGTAAGACTAGGTTTAAGGCTTAAGTTTAAGCCAGGTCAGAACTAAGTTTATGGTAAGACTACATACATTATATATAGATTTAAGGCTTAAATTTATGCCAGGTTAGTGCTAAGTTTATGGTAAGGACTAGGTTGAAGGCTTAAGCTTAACTCAGGTAAGTGTTATGTTTATGGCAAGGACTAGGTTAGTGCTAAGTTTATGGTAAGGACTAGGTTAGTGCTCAGTTTATGGCAAGGACTAGGTTAGTGCTAAGCTTATGGTAAGGACTAGGTTGAAGGCTTAAGTTTAACTCAGGTAAGTGCTATGTTTATGGTAAGGACTAGGTTAGTGCTACATTTATGGTAAGGACTAAGTTAGTGCTAAGTACATGGTAAGCACTAGGTTAGTGCTATGTTTATGGTATGGACTAGGTTAGTGCTATGTTTATGGTAAGGACTAGGTTAGTGCTAAGTTAATGGTAAGGACTAGGTTAGTGCTATGTTTATTGTAAAGACTAGGTTAGTGCTATGTTTATGGTAAGGACTAGGTTGAAGGCTTAAGTTTAAGCCAAGTTAGTGCTAAGTTTATGATTAGACTAGGTTTACGGCTAAAGTTTATGCCAGGTAAGTGCAAAGTTTATGGTTAGGACAAGGTTTAAGGTTGAAACTTAAGCCAAGTTAGTGCTAATAATATGGTTAGGACTAGGTTTAAGGCTTACATGTAAGTTTAAGCCAGGTCAGAACTAAGTTTATGGTAAGACTATATATGTATATTGAATTTATGCCAGGTCAGTGCTAAGTTTATGGTAAGGACTAGGTTGAAGGCTTAAGTTTAACTCGGGTTAGTGCAAAGTTTATGGTTATACTAGGTTTAAGGCTAAAGTTTAAGCCAGGTCAGTGCTAAGTTTATGGTAAGACTAGGTTTAAGGTTATGCCAGGTTAGTGCTAAGTTTATGGTTAGGACAAGGTTTAAGGTTGAAACTTAAGCCAAGTTAGTGCTGATAATATGGTTAGGACTAGGTTTAAGGCTTACATGTATGTTTAAGCAGGGTAAGTGCTAATTTTATGGTTAAACAAGGGTTAATGTTTAAGTTTAAGCCAGGTTAGTACTAAATTTATGGTAAGGACTAGATATAAGGCTGAAGTTTAAGCCAGGTTAGTGCTAATTTTATGTTAGGACTAGATTTAAGGCTGAAGTTTAAGCCAAGTATGTGCTTAGTTTATGGTTATCACTAGGTTTAAGGCTGAAGTTTAAGCCAGATTAGTGCTATGTTTATTATTAGATCTAAAACATAAAACAGGTATAGATTTAGACTTTGGATTTTTGCTTCTGACACTACTAGATTAAAGTAACGAGGCTTGGAATTTCCACTTAGTGGACCTTTTATATTGGGAAAATTTATATGCTAGAAATGAACATTTGCACACCACGATCTTTAGGTTTGCATGTCTTTCATTGACAGTGGAGTTTTACATAACTTTTAATATAGGTTCTTGCTTCATATCAAAGTTATTTTGACATGTATAACTGATATCATAAAAACAGTTCAGCTTTTAAAAAAAGCCTTTGGTTGCTCTAAAGAAAGAAATATACAGTGGATATCTACTTGAGTTTTACAACAATGGTCATACTCTGCTTTGGACTTGGTTGTTTCTTGTTAACTTTTTTCAGATCTTCTGACACTCCATTCAGTTTGGCTGATCGATAAGATTAACAAAAATTATGCAAAAATTGAATTATGCTGAAACATGAATATATCTACATGTACATATAAATCATTTGTGTGTGCAACCTATTTCACAGACAGGTGCATCCTGTTTTCTACAACTTAACATGAATGTCATTCATGCAGTATATTAAAAGAATTAAAGAGATTTTTCCATTTGGAAATTTGAACGATTGTTCTTTAAAAATTGATTCATAGGTTTGAGAACTTGAGTTGTAGCTATTTATTGTAAAATACAAAACAATGTTTCCTTAACCGACTGCCAATTTGGTTGAAAGCAAGGGTCAATGCTAATTATGGATTTAGCATTAATTGTACTACTGCTAGCAACCAATTATAAATTTAAAGTTTTCTAGGAGTGACATTTACTGCACTCGAACCATGTAAGAAACACTGACCTTGTGGTAGACTAGGTATTACTGTCTGGTCAAGGTCATGTTCAAAGATGATTATCACTTACCTATAAAATCCTGATTTTCATTCATGGTTGTCAGCATGGGTATAAACACAGTTTTATCTGATACAGATTCATTCTCTTCTATCTGGTCACCTTCACATGCTGAAATCCAGAAAGAGATATACATGAGCCTGTGTTAGTGCTCACCTCTGTTAAGCAGTCACCTGTCTCAAGCACTAATACATCATTAATGGGTCACCATTGATAGGGCATCTCTTGGCTTACTGCTTAGGACAAATTTCACTGTAAACGCCATTGCCGATAAAAAATCACATCAAAACAAAGATACCCAGCAGAAACAGTGCATTATTCATCTATTATTGAAACACCTGTATATAAAGACCACCTGCCAATAAAACGTACACTAGTACTTTCTTAGGCAAGTTGTGTATGTTCATAGGTTTTGCTGCAGTCTACCTAAACAGCATGATGTTACAGCCTTTACGAGTACAAAAACACCCAGTCAAACTCTATGAAGTTTTTTTAAAGGAAATGCATTTGTCTTCCCGTATAACTACTCGGCTGCCACATGTAAAACTAACTATAGATGTAACAGAGATTGTTCACACGATCAACAACAAAAACAGTTCTCAGTTTCTAAAATTTGGAAAGCACCAGGGGTGCTCAATAAATATCTACGGGCTGAACCAGAACATGGCAGATCATGGTCAGATTGCACGGATGTGCAGACTGACCATGATCTAAACTGGTCGCAAAGGTAAGACCAATTGCTACCAACACGGTATGAATTAAATGTGCACTTTAATTTAGAAGATATTTTAAGTTTCTCTGTTACATATCCAGTGTCTTGTACTAGCTCGTACTTACTGTCTACCCGCAACAATATTAGTGTTTCTCGTTCTTTCAGGTAATCATGCCCGTACTCGTTCAGATTCTGTCGTAAATTCTTCACGCCACCATGTTCATCAGATAATTCTATTATCTCTGAAAAACAAACGTTGTTGCTATAATATGGGCGGAGCCAAAGACATTTTTCAAGCTAGAAGTCACCTTTCGTGAAATGTTTCTAAGGTTGACGGGACTTACACAAACAATGTTAAAGTTTCTGCGATTGTCTACTACATACTAGTAGTAATGTAGGGCCCCCACGAGTAAAAATGTTCATATTTAACCCCATCGTGAACGAGTACATACAAATCGCAAGGGCGTGTAAAATATTGTATGTTATACCATCGTGTTCCATCTTGCATCTTTTCTTGATCTGGTAGAGAAGAACTTCGTTCCGGCAGTTTATATTAAACAATCGGCTCTCGTTATCTGCAAAAAAAAAAATTGATTGATCAAGCGGAAGTATGACCAGGGTCCGTATATTATTGTAATATACGGACCCTGGTAGACACATGTAGAACGAGATAAAACAAGAGGATTTTCCCTAAAACCGACTAACAGCCCAAGGGCTCCGATCGAATGATTCTTGGACCATATCATAATAAGCCAAACATTCAAAATAACAAAGATCTACTGCGCGAAGTCTTAATTTTTGTTTGGTTTGCCCTTGTTTAAAAGCCGTGCTCGCAACCCCCTCCCCCTACTCCCCTCCCATGTCTCTCTCTGGTCAGCTACCATAAAATTTCAGGTCGATAACGGGGCTCGAACCCTCGGCCTTCAATCAGTGAACAATTTACTTCGAGCTTTGAGCGTACTTTAATTACCATTTCCCGATCCTGGACATTCAAGTTCTCGAATTGATTTAACAAAATCTTGTAAAGGCAACCCATTTGAATTTAATTAAGAGAGAACTACGTATAGTAGTAGCTCTTATATTTGTAATAAACATGTATATGACAAGTGTATAGATACACACATGATCAATCAATGATCAATTACCTAAACTTTTTACAAGCAGACCAGTGTGAGAAAAATTGCATCAAACACATTGATTGCTGGTTTTATTGCGATACGAGAAACCTGTAAATAGAATAAATTGATTTTTGCCGCCAATTTGAAAAGCGACATGGTACTATGTTTGATTTAATATTCCTTCCATTATTTTGTCACTTGTTTGGCCAAAAAATAACTTTATTTAGTTTGTAAAAATTCTTTGAATACGTATACAGAAAAGTAAATAGAACATTAGCGTTTTGTGTGATAGCAATGCATCTTAATGCGTTTTAGACAACTTAACTTATATTTATGAAAAAGGGCATTTTTAAATGTGTCCACTGAGTAACTGAACCTGTTCAGTGTCTATTATACTGGGTTTTCGTAGTATGGGAATACACTTTTGGTCCAGAATCGCTCTACTGCGAGCAGCCGGTAAATATACACAACATGTATGACTGCAGTTCTTGCGATTTTAAGTCATCGCTCTGTCATAATTCATTGGACGATAACCCGAAAACATTATGGTGATGTCGATACGCGATTACCTTAAAATTTAAATTTTCTGAATCACCACGCTAACTTTACATATCCTCATCGCTAATATCGCATATTGTCATTACATAAATTCTTTGTGTTCGCCCAGTCAAACTATTAGAGAAAAGGCGATGGACATGTTACATTGTTGGACTGAACTGTGTAATTTCTACTACATTTTGCATGTCATCGACTGAACTGTGTAATCTCCACTACATTTTGTATGACATCGACTGAACTGTGTAATCTCGACTATATTGTGTATGACCTCGACTGAACTGTGTAATATCCACTACATTTTGTATGACCCCGAATGAACTGTGTAATCTCGACTATATTTTGTATGACCTCGACTGAACTGTGTAATCTCGACTATATTTCGTATGTCATCAACTAAACTGTGTAATATCGACTATATTGTTTATGTCATCGACTGAACTGTGTAATCTCGACTCTATTTTGAATGATCTAGACTGAACTGTGTTATCTTGACTATAATGTGTATGACCTCAACTGAACTGTGTAATCTCGACTAGATTTTGTATGACCTCTACTGAACTGTGTAATCTCGACTATATTTTGTATGTCATCGACTGAACGGTGTAATCTCGACTATATTTTGTATGTCATCGACTGAACTGTGTAATCTCGACTATATTTTGTATGTCATCGACTAAACGGTGTAATCTCGACTATATTTTGTATGTCATCGACTAAACGGTGTAATCTCGACTATATTTTGAATGACATCGACTGAACTGTGTAATCTCCACTACATCTTGCATGTCATCGACTGAACTGTGTTATCTCGACTATATTTTGTATGACATCGACTGAACTGTGTAATCTCGACTATATTTTGAATGACATCGACTGAATTGTATAATCTCCACTACATTTTGTATTACCTCGGTTGAACTGTGTAATCTCGACTATATTTTGTATGACATCGACTGAACTGTGTAATCTCGATTAAATTTTGAATGACCTCGACTGAAGAGCATTACCTCAACTTAACTGTAATAGTTCTAGTTAACCTATTTCTTGTAAAAAAACATAGAACTTTTGATTGTTTTCTTCCAGAAAATGAGCGTGCATTCGTTCACCCTGTGTCCTTAGATTAACATGTAGATTCACGAGTTTCTGGCGGCACAGAATTGCCATCATGAAAATAATATTACCATTCAAAGTACATGGATTCAGTGTTTTACTACATATTCATACACTATTTACTAAGGGGATATGCTTTGTAACTTCGACTTAATAGCGTAATACATGTACTATTGTAAGAACGCATAATACAGCTATCTCATTGTCCGTATTTCATATCACAGTCTCTGTAATGTCTGGCACGCGACCATAAAATGTTAAATCTGACAATGCACAAAATCATCTAACCTTTTAAAAGCCATTTATGTAGCTTATCTTGTAACAAATGTTGATAATACTGCTAAAAGATATCATAATTTGGGTGAATAATGGCGTTAAATATGCATCAATTATTCTATTATCTATGACTTGCTCATTTTCAGCTTTTATTTTTATGTTTTACGGAAAGCGGTCGAAGCGTGTTCAGCTTTGGTTTTTGGAGTTTCAACTATTTTTGAACACAACTTTGAAAAGAAAAATGTATAAGTGTATTCTTGTCTGTTGAATTAATTTTCCCCATAATGTATAGCAATATATAAAGTATGAAAATATTTCCGAAGTATCTATGTATACATGCTTCTGTTTATTGTATATTCATATTTTTTCTCAGGTTTGTCACAATTTATTAGCATGCTGGAATGTTGAAATACTTAATAAAATTATAATTAAGTTATCGTTAATTTAGTTCATTTCTTAGAGTTTTATATTGCGAAGTATATGTGTTTTTATTGTCCGATTCATTAACGTGAAATGTTTTGAAAAGTGAGGTGGTTGGGTTTTTTAAAAAGTCCTTACCGCCATATCGCACGGTGACGAACATCTTGACCAATCAGAGAGTACTCCTTTTTGACACTCTTCTTCTACTGGTTTGGTCTAATTCCAACAGTTTGTTTGTACTTCCGCAACTTATCACTTCAACGTAATAAGACTTAACTTTTAAATCTATTTAATCCCTAAATATCATTTAAATCGTTTAGCTGCCGATCATTTTATAAGCCGAGTTCAACGGTCTGATATGCAAATTCCTTATAAGGAGATATTTAAATTCATAGCGTGCAAAACAGTTCACTCTATTCGTTAACGCATGTTTTACAATCTATAAACTGAAGAGAATTTGAACGGTATCAACGACCAGTTTTCAACGTTCCATTAAATATTCATTCCCAATTTGTAAAATTCGTTGAAGTATTGCTCAAATTTGAATCAATGAACCGCGTCCTTTTGTTCTCAAGTTCAATACACGCACGTCTAAAGTTTCAATTTCCATACAAGTCCGTACCCTCCATATCTCTTCAACGATCTTAGTCAAACACTTTTCCTTTTCAAACACATACTTTCAGGTATTTAGGAATAATGCCACTAAAAATCCACGTTACTTTTTTTCTCAAAAAGATACATTCTTAAGAGATTGTGTCAACAAAGTGAAAGTTATTCGTGGATAGATCCCAATTAACTTAAGTATTCCGAACAGGAAACCTTGAACTTTTTATAATATTTCTAGTTTTTTCCTACAGCAAACTGGGTTGGAAAGTCGCATTACGTTGATCAATATCGAAATTAGTTAAAACAATGTTGATAAATGAGCCCTGTTGGTGACAATTAAAACAAATCGTTAATTTTGATAGATTTTAGATTTAGCAAAATGCTTTTAACATGTTTTAATGAATCAATATGTAGTATTTGACCCGCCGTTCGCTCGTATCGGCAGACGGTTTGTAACGTGATCGTATCGAAAACTGAAGATCATTGTTTTGAGATCTTGAACATATGTTTAAAATGTACAAACTTTAAGTCTGGCAAAATTAAGTGCATCAAGAAGCGGCAATGCAATTATTAGTGTGCCAGAATGTTCAAATACGGCCTATTTACAGTCTCAATACATGGTACTGGTCCTTACCGGATCTTGAAGGGGTGCGTCATAGTGATGCACATTTATTCCCCACGATATAATGACGTAGGGGAAGATTCAGTACTTAAGCTTCTGTCTTAAATGTTCAACAGAGAAAGCCTCACACGAAGCACGAGATAACTCGTTGCTATCGCACCATGTTATTTTATGTGAATGTGACCGACCCCAGTTTCTCTCCCTTGATGCTGTGAATGTTTGTTTTATGTCTAAATAGATCTAGGAGAAAAGCCACCCTCCTTTTTTGTTCGAGCGTTTGTAATTATTAGTGCCAAATGAAGAGAGCAGCTGCTGCAAATTCTGCCTAGATAGCTACTCCCTTGTGAAGGGAAATATAACTGACCTCGCAATTGCAGACCTTTTTGGTAAAATTTGATTTTTTTGTTTATTATTGCATATGTTTGTATTTTTGGTTTATATTGTGATTAAAGAAAAAGTGGTGCTGCAAGCCTCTGGTCTATCGCATCAGCCTTGTGCATTGGACTTAAATTGGGTTTGTCAGACGATAAAACGGACGCACAAACAGACTACAGCAGACAGACAAACTATCGCTCAACAATGAGTGTCAGGCTGCGTTTGCACTGACATAGTCAGTATACAACAAACGTATAAACCATGTCTTCTTTAGTGTTTTTGAACAACCACAATGATAAATGTAAGTACCGATGACCTCCTTTACACCTTTCGTGACAAGTGAAATAGAAAGTGGGTTTATAAAAGGTTGCTTTTATTTAAACTTGTCAAAACCTTGTGTCCGTGTTTTCTTCCTGTTACTAATTACGCTTAAAATTGAATATTTTTGTTTCTCTATGCAAACTTCTTTAAACCAATATCCCTTGAATGGAAGTAGCGAAAATAAATAGACATTTTGTTGGTAAGAAGATAACCTGCTTAGTCAAACTGAATTGTTTGTTTGGTAGAGGTGAAATGTGAAATGAAGATTTATTCATTTAATTAAGCTAATGATTATGATTAAGTTAGGTAATTTTTTTATATTAACAAGTACAATGTTTTTTATTTTTTGTCGGTATGGGCAATACAAATAACATTAGCTATTAACGTATGGAATCCCTTTTCTTTGGTTAGAACAAACAGCTTGTCTAGACCGTGTTTATTTTGTAGCAACATGTATATTAACATCACCTGGCACAGGTAGATAAACATTATAGCAAATTATCATGAAAGTTGGTCAGAATGATTCACATGTAGTTCAAAATATGGCCTGGTGTTCCCATTATTTGACCTGGTGGCCTAGATTTTGATTCGACCGTGACCTGCTCTCGAGACATCATCCATGATAGAGCTAATCAATTATCAGAAAGACCAAGCATGTATGTACATGGGATATCAATTTTGGGTGACTGAGAACACCTCAAGAAGACCGAATTGGAATTTATCCAAACAACTCGGGGGAGGGGGTTCGTAACTAAATAGTGTTGTCACAACACTTAGAGAGGACTAGTAAAGGAGGTAATTTCAACAAACAGTAACACTTTGCATGAATTGGAACCTTTTATTTTGTCTTTTAAGTATTAAAGCTGTCTTTCCTTGAAATATTGCACGAAAATAGCAAAATAACAAAATTGATAAACATGCCAGTGTATAACAGTATAACATTAATGGATTATATTTTCATAGCAAGTGTCTATAGAACTCTATGCAAAGTAAGCTGCACATAATGAGGTCGTTTTTAAAAGCAGCGCTAACATCTTTAGCAATGTTTTATTACCTGAAACATATCATCTCCTAGTGCCTTAGTGAATATGGTTTCAATGTCTTTCAAGTACCGATATTACGTACTTCTCTACATAAAGGTGTCTTGTAAATGATAACAACCAACACTTACTCCATATTTCAGGAAAAGTATAGCACAATGCAATTAGCTTCTGCTTAATCATTTTATATTTCTGTAAAAGATTCTTGGCCTTAAAAAATTCTAGAGACTATTTAAGTTATATTAACTACTACCCTGCTAGTGGCAACCGATTCTGCCTCTGCAACCAGTGTAGATCATGATCAACCCGCACAGTCTCATCCTCATCTCCGTTATTTGTTATTGAGTCTGTAAATTTCCATTGACCACCCCTTTGATCAATAAATGGCACTGTCCAAATTGAAAGATGGACAAGTCCATTTTGGAAATTTATCAGGAAAAAGGTTGGATATTGTTTAGAAGGTGAAGCGGAGATGGAATCTATAATCTTTATAGCCCTGATCTCCCTATTGGAAACAGATTTACTGTCTATTTCCTGTTCACTGAATTTGGTATGAAAACAACAACAACATCCTATATGGAAGTTTCCATTAATAATCTTATCGATAGTTTAGTACACATTTAGACACAGTAATAGCTTCAGATATAATTACACAAAACAGATTTTGCTTAAAGACATTAAATGATTATCAGCAAAATACTTAAATCAAGCATAAACAATACTTTTCCAACAATTTTACTTGTATAAATATATCACAATATTCTAATAAAAAAATGATTTTCTAGATTATTGACATAGTTTCAAAATTTACAAGAATGGGAAGTCACACACTGACAAGCAAGACAACAATCAAACATTTACATAAAATATAAACAACACATAGTCACCTATCTTGTGGATTAACAGGAATATCACCAAAAACGTGGCTTACAAAACGATTAACCAAATGTTAACTTCCTATAAAGTAACGAGTGTTACTGTTCATTATTTTATCACACACAAAAACCCAACAACATGGCATGTGCATTATCAAACACTGACTTTAACATGCAAAAAGGGCATTTATTTTTAACAGAAAACATTCTAAATTTCTTTGGAGAATTCTTTCAAGGTACAAATTTAAATATTGAGCAATGAGATCCACAAAGTCAAGATGCAGTCTCACTGGTCTCACTTTAATAAAGTGACTTACGGTATTCATGTCTTGGGGTTTATAGAAATAGGTGGCAACTAATCACAAGTTTGAAAAAAAAGATATTTTCTTCTTCTATGAATGTAAAACACAAATATGATAGTAAAGTACACACTAAAACTGTTTTCATCCAAATAGAACCCACGCTATCATTAAAGTCAATACAGTAATGGCTGTTTCAACTAGATATTTCAAAGTGATAAGCTACAAATTCCCTAACATGTTAGTTTGAAACTACAAGGCACGAACACTGTACTGTTTTTCTTTTTAAATCTTGCTTCTAAAAGATCTGACAGCAAGTCCAGCTCTAAAACAACACATCTAGATTGTACTTTTTAACAAGTTTCTTCTAATGGAAAAAATACAATTATCAGCAAAAGATGAAAGCAGAGTTTTAATAGTTTAGCATTTTCCCCATACAAAAATGACAAATGTATACAAGAAGGCTATGGTAGCCCTATATCACTCACCTGAGTACTAGTGCACTTACCTAAGGAAGTTGCCAATTTTGACCCCAGGGGCATGATTTGTACAAAGTTTTTAGAGACCCACTAGACAATGCTTCATACAAAATATCTTAGCTCTAGGAGTAGAAGATTTTTAAAGCGTTTCCTTTACCAAGTGTCTCCCCCTGGCATGATCAATTTTGACCACGGGGGCTTAATTTGAACGAACTTTGAAGAGGTCCGCTAGACACTGTAACACACTAAATATCTAAGCTCTAGACCTTGTGGTTTAGGAGATTTCTTAATGTTTTCCTATATATGTCAATGTAAAACAAGTGTGCCCCCTGAACTAAATATGTAAGCACTAGGCCTTATGGTTTCAGAGAAGATTTTTAAAGTTTTTCCTATTTGTTGCCATAACAACCAAAGCTTTGCAATTTTGGTAGAACTTCAGCAAGAAACATCTCTGCCAATTTTCATCAACATTGGCCCAGTGGTTTCAGAGATGTCTTTTGAAGCAAAATGTTGACGGACAATCATCCATCCTAAAAGCTCACCCTGGCCAGGTGAGCTAAAAAATAAAGCTAAATATGCATATATTTTATTTACGATATATATATTTGTTTTTAAGTCTCCCAAATAAGCATTCGTATCAGGATTCTTCTGACACGGTTAAAGCATTTCAAGCACATTTGGTTTAAATTTTTTCTCTCAAAAAATTGACGTCTTCAACTTGATTTCTTCCTCCTGTATGAATGCAGCACAAAGCTGAATCTACTTCTTAAATAGTCCTTGGACTACACACTTTGATAATTAGAGTGCTAACCAATCTGTTTCTGGAATGATTTAAAAATCTGAGCCTGTATCAAGTTTCTGTTAGACATGCAAAATGCTTGTGTGATAGAAACAAGTAGCAAATATGGTATAACTTCTCAAACTTTAATTCATGATCTCTTCTGTTGTCATTAAAAAAATTCATGGTATAAAAGTAATCAAGTAAAAAATCTTACCAGCAAATTGGCCATTTTATCAACCAGATTTTTTTTTTACATGTATCTTACTTCAGAAAAAATCCATTCAAATATGAAGCACAATTTGAATATAGCGTTAAATAAGTTTCAGACTCTGTCGTGCAGCTATGCTGTATAAATGAGGTATACAAAAACAAATTGTGAGAATTACAAAATTATAAAAATAAAGCTCTTTCTTTATATATATGACCTTCGACGCGCGAAAATGTACCTTCGGACATTTGTTACATTATTCGACAATAATTGATAAAAAACCCCATAAAATTTACATTTTTGTCCCCTCTTTAAATGCAAAACCAATGTTAAAAACTGATAACCACTATATTTTCCTCAACAGAAACAAATATTGGCTTCAAAATCCTCCAAGACCATTACTATGGCAACAGCTAATTAAAACCCCTGATTCTTTTTGTTTTTTGGCTATACCTTATGAAAAAGGATATCGTGGAAAAAGACAGATATAATTCCCAGATATGATTATTTGAAAGAGTATATAATGTTGCAACCAAAAATAAATGATGCTGTTAGGACATGACTACCAGAATGTTTACTGCCCATGTAAATGAAGTGGTTTTGACGTCAAATGTGGTATGTGATGTCTTTTTAGAGTGAAAAATGACGCCTTAGGTATACTTTTTCAAACTGTTGTGTTTTGTATGTACTGGACTCGGGTACTGAAATTTTCCAATATTGAATTGAATATTGTTTTTCAAAATATCGAAAGCTGTTTCCAAGTATTTTGTCCGGCCCATCCGTGCGCGGTATATTGCAATAAATATGGAGAGAAAAAGGCAACATAATTACAATAGTAAATGCAGTTCTTTACTTGACAATGAGCAAATTGAAACCAGTTCTATCAGTGAAGGGGCCTTTAATCCGAGAACAGCAAACATATCCTTACCCTTCGTGATCATACTACACAAGAAAAACCCTGTGGAGTATCTGAGTGAAATGTACAAAACTCACGGTGATTAAATGACCTTCGATTTCCAAACATGCCATAATTATCAAATGAAAATACTATTCACTACAACTGAGGCCATGTAAACCTCTATTCATCAGAAAGTCTTTTTCCACAATTGCTAGTGTGCTGCATAAAGAGATAGATGATCTACATAGTATTGGATTATTGCTTTACTTTCCTTCTGCTTATTGCATGAAAAGCATGCAAGATTAATTCAGCAACTTTCAAATTCTGTAATAAAATGGGGTTTTATTTATTCACAGATCTGCTAAATTTGCCAAACTTCAAAGAATCATAATGCTCAACAATTTAACCATTTATCCAATACAATGTATGTATATATCTAAATTATTTACAAAAGAAGTGGAATGACAATATATCTTTGGTTCCTTGTATCAGTGTGCACGTTTTTCTACTACAAGTGGCTCCATCTAGTGTTTGACTGGCTCTCTGTTCTTGTACGGACCATGCTCATCTTTGATTATCATGATCTTATCAATCACTGTACCATTCTGAAATGTCACAAAACAACTCACTAAAATTCTGTTGTTTTTTCTTTCATAATAAAATGAGCTTTCTATCCCCAATGAGAAAACCAGCGTTAAGACTATTTGCACACAGTATGGACACAGATCAGCCTGTACATCCGTGCTGTCTGGTCTAAATACTTACAATGTGCTAATCATCATTTTCATCCCCATACCGCAGTAAAAATATAATGTAAACCATATTCAAGATGATAATCTTCATCTTTATCCTCCCCAAATTTAAATCAGTGGGTCTTTTTGAACAATCTTCTTTCGCGAATTAAAAATTTACAATAGTACTCCTTATACAAATATGTTTCGTAATTCTTTCTCTTTCTCATGTAGAATTATTTTTCCTCATGCAATCAAATATTCTCACTACTTTTAATGAAATGTATGGGACAACAATTTTAAAATAATATTTTAGTCAATATACAGTTCTGCAGACCTCAATCAAAATTACTTTTTCGAAGTTTGAAAAACTATGTACCAATTTTAACATAAATCTATAAATGTATACTGAAAGTTTGCATAAACCATTGTATAATAAAATAAACTCACCTTTTCATCAGAGACTTGCTCTAGATACAGATGGGTACCGTTGTATATTTTCATTCTAGTGTAACCGTAGTCGACGCTGCGGAATGCAGACCATGGTGCAGGATTTGGTTTAAATGGATCATGGTCCTCTTGGCAACCCTTAACAAACAGAACAAGAAAATCATCTAATTGTAACTGTTCTGTATTTTCAAATTAAAATATAATGTTACTTGAAATGTATCTGGCTGCATAGAGTACAGGTAAAGGACAATGGTCACACACTATGGTCAGATGGACATTCTTCCTCTTTTTGTCTTACTACCTAAGCTGGTTTATGAATCATGACTGATTCATTTATGTCATACACAACACTTACAGCCACCAACAGAAATACATTCTAACACACTATCATTATATAGCAACTATGACTGGTGATTTTGTTACTGTAAAGTAACATTTATGCAGTTAAAAAATTGAAGGACCTGTAATCATGGCATTTTACAGGTTAATAAAAGTTGTGATTTTGACATTGCAAAATTTTTTTTTACGTTTATGTTTTTTGTGTGGCCGAAAAACAGCTTTAACAGCTCTGGTTAACACCATTGCCCTTAGAGAATTACTTGCAACCATTAAAAACCACAAACACAGTCGGAAACAACAAAATTTCAGAACATTTAACCCCATATAATTGGGATTTATTGACCGCTGCATTTCTAGAGATTATTTTCTTCATCTGTCACTTCTATTATGTTTACACTGACAGAACAATACTATAAATATAGAATTGTTTCAGTTCAAATAATCTGAAGAAAAAACAGCTTCAGATCATTGTAGCGTCATGAAAACTTTGCATGTATTCATACTGGGCAAACACAATACTTCACACATAAACACTTAAAACATCATTTTCTCTCAACCCGTTAGGTCCATTTTGAAATACAATTAACTATATATAGAACAGTGTGCTGCTTGACAATATTAAAATTTCTTACAGCTGATCCTGTGGTTATATGAACAGGTGCGCCTGGATTGGTGTATGGTTGATCTAAACTGCCATTGTACACCTGAAAATATAGTATGGTAGATCATACAATTTACAACAATATAATAATATTATGAATTATTAAGAATATCTTCTGTGTACAATTTGTGGACATGAGTAATCATTTAGTAGTTAACCTTGACCTTGATCCAAGTGTGTTTGAAAAATGGACTCTACACATGACATTAATATTTACCCAAAGTTTCATGAAAATCCTTTGACCCTAAAATGTGACCTTGCAGGTCTCTCCATGTGGCGATCATACTTCAAAAAATATTTTCAGGGACTGATTGGTTATTTCAAAATCAGTGTAAGTATGTAAAAGTTGCCCCCCTCACAAAATATCAAAACATAACATTTAATTACAAGTCTGAGTCCTAACTGTGTAAAGTTATTTCAATGTCAGTCAATGCATGTAGAAGTTACAGCCTTGACATGAATATTTTTATATACAGAAGTATCACAGGTTTTTAGCCCCAAGTGTAGACATAACCTTTTAGGTAGCTCCTCCAGTGTGGTGCATGGCACAACTTTGGTGTATGGACAACAATTGTATGAAGTTATTTCAAATTCAGTCAATGCTTGTACAAGTTACAGAACAGACAGGAAATATCAGTATACAATGTATAGCACTATAATTAGGTTTTGAGCCCCAAGTGTGACATCGATCTTAGCAATAGTCACACTCTATGCTTTTATTGGCAAAGTGTGAAAAACAGCAAAGTGTGAAGTTATTTGAAAAGTGGTCCATGCACATAGCAGTTAAAGCCCTGACATGAAGTAGGGACAGACTTGCCAAAGGACCGATAGAACCAAGCAAACCTAGAGACCCAATGGTCTTTGACTGGTTGGGAAATATTAAAAATTTCAAATCACCTACAAGAGTATTTACATTTTATTGCTGAAAGTGCCTTCAAAATCATCCCCATACATCAAATGGATCTATGATCCAAGATTTGTTCTTCACTAAAACCACAAAAGTTAAGCAAGTGCAATGTGAAATTGTTCAACATAATTATACATGTCATGTTATAGGACCAATCCATCATCTAGAAAAACTGTACTTCACCTTGCAATTTTCATAGTCCTTCAGACTTCAAACAAAGTAAAATAAGCTTACCTTATCTTTATACAAAGGCCAAAGCCTCTCGTAAGAGTGTTCATGAGCCCAGACTGCAAGGTCAACTCCATACTTGTAAAACATGTCCTCCAGTCCAAACTTGTCAACCAACGGTATACCATCCCTTACCTGTAGTAGTCAAAATTTCTCATTTAATATTATGTTTAACTTGAAAATGTTTACAAACAAGAGGGCCATGATGGCCCTTTATAGCTCACTCGAGGATCATTTCACTTTAAAACAAGAGGGCCAATATGGCCCTAAATCCTTCACCTGGCTACCATTGGCTACTGTTGAAATTCACCACTTTTTGCTTCAGGGGCAGTTTGAGAGTTAATTTTGACGTTAAAGTTGAATTGGGCAAATAGTATAATCCAAATTTTAGTGTAACTAGAGCTATCACTAAATGTGATTAATACCCCCAAAAGACTGCTTTATAAACTGAGGAAGTTTGTAGTAACAGAATACCTTGCAAACAAACTAAAGAGATATTGTTTTGGCATAACTCTGTAATAATTTTCAAGATAAGTCTGGTTCTTGTACACTGCACTTTCTCTCAATGTACTTGACCATTGTATGAAGTCATTATTCCAACTAGTAGTTACGAATTATGCTCCGGACAAGTAAAAGTAACAAAGGGCAATAACTCTGTAATGAGTAAAGAAAGAGTTACTGTTCTTTTGCACTGCACTTCCTCTCATTGTGCTTGACCATTGTATGAAGTTGTATTGAATTCCAACCAGTAGTTTTCGAATAATGCTCCGGACAAGGAAAAGGAACAAGGGGCAATAACTCTGTAATTAGTCAAGATGGAGTTATGGTTCTTGTGCCTGCCTTCCTCTCATTGTGCTTGACCATTGTATGAAGTTGTATTGAATTCCAAAGTAGTTTAGTTTAATTATGCTCTGGACAAGGAAAAGTAACAAAGGGCATAACTCTGTAATGAGTAAAGATAGAGTTACTGTTCTTTTGCACTGCACTTCCTCTCATTGTGCTTGACCATTGTAGAAGTTGTATTGAATTCCAACTAGTAGTTTTCGAATAATGCTCTGGACAAGGAAAGGAACAAAGGGCATAACTCTGTAATAGTCGATGGAGTTATGGTTCTTGTGCACTGCACTTCCTCTGAGTGCTTGACCATTGTATGGGTTGTATTGAATTCCAACCAGTAGTTTTTAAGTTATGTCGGACAAGGAAAAGTAACAAAGGGCAATAACTCTGTATTAGTCAAGATGGAGTTATGGTTCTTGTGCCTCACTTCCTCTCAATGTGTTTGACCATTGTATGAAGTAATATTGAATTCCAACTAGTAGTTTTCAAGTTATGCTCCGGACAAGGAAAATGCAACAGACCGCCCGACCGACCGACCGACCGACCAACCACCGGGTGACTCCTATATACCCCCCTAAACTTCGTTTTGGGGGTATAAAAACTGAATTCATAAAGTTTTGGCAAAAACACTTACCAGTTCGGCTGCCACCATCCAAGTTAGCTTAGAACTTTTTTGTGAAGAAACAATGAAGTTTAAGTTCCTATACTTGAACTGATTTCTCATGCATTCATCACATTTATTCAAATACGAAAAATTTCGAAAACCCCTCTCACAAAAGTACACCACATCTCATACCAGCTGCCTTAAGCATCTGCTTACATTGCAGCTTTGTGTAAAAATAGAGTAACTAAAATACCCAAATACTCAAAATTTAGTAATTGTACAGTATACTGTTGCTTATATAGGAAGACGGCTTTATTTTCTAAAAATATCAAGCCAAAGGAGGAGCATTTTCCACATTCTAAAAATACTTCTGGAACTAAATGTATTTCTAGAGATTACACTAAATCTATTCTAAGCCCTACAAAATAATCTTCCATAAGTCCAGAAAAACTCAGTTTGTCTATTTATGACGTGTCTCAGAAAAAATGTATGCCATTAGTAATGTGTTACCCATGAGTGATGTTTTGTGCAGTCATCTTTATCAGTATTGGAACAGTACATTGGGCGATGACCCATTGTGATAATCCATGGTCTTTTAGCACGGTTCTCAGGCTTATTTGCTTCCTAAAATGCAAGACATTCCAAAGTCATTTCATATGGTCAAATGTAAATAATCAGGAATTTGAACAACATTTTTGACAAGTTTCAAAACGAAAATAATCTGGACCAATTTGTTGGAAACTTAAGCAAACAGGCTTTCTATATTACTTGTTCGTAAATACTTTGCAAAATAAATCAAACTGGTGGATACGTTAACAGCTTGTTTTAATTTCAGAACATTACAGCAAATATAGGCATGCAAGATCCAGAAAAAAATACTTACCTTCAAGTCCATCTCCAGCCAGTAGTATTGTCGGAGAGGTTGCAAAAACCCATATTGGAGAAAGAAATAGTATTCCGTTGAAATAGAAATGACATGGGCTGGACCAATGTCAAAGCTGAAAGTAAAACACGTAAATTTTGTTTCTGTAATTCAGTCCTTTAACATAGTATTTACTGATATACTGAAAGCGTTTGCTCATTATTTGGGAAAACAATAGTCTTATCCTGATCCTGTAGCCTTAGGTGCAAAGTCTGCAATGAGACCCCTCAACCATATCATCAAATCAGTTTGTAAACTCAACTGGTAACCATAGTAACATCAGAGCAGTTGTCAGAAATACCACAGTGTAAGCCATCTTACATTAATGTTGTACTATAATATCATATACATAATGTATAGTACCCAGCTCACCTGTAGAACATGTTATCTCCCTCTTCATCACCTGGCATCGTGAAACGTTTCTTGTAGTGGGTGAAATTACTGAAAAAACACAAATTTACACTTCAGTTTTTCTTGTCAACATTAATGTAACTATTAGTCTACATATTGGCAAAGGCTTTGACCAAATATTTTGCTTTGTATACTGTTATTATGCTTAATAAACAAAAGCTGTCCCTCATTAGTGATGATTGCCCTTGAAAGAGGTGTCTCACAGTCTGTGTCCTCTCAATGTGCTCAACAAATGTGCCATGTAATTCTAAAATCCTTCCATGCATGACAGGGTTACCATGCATACAGTATTCCATTACTTTTACACTCTTAAGTGTGACCTTGACCTTTGAGGTAGGGACGTGGGTCTTGCATGTGACACTTCACTTGATATGCTGAACATTTATGCTAAGTTCTTTGAAATACATTCAATCCTGACAAACTTACAGTCCTGGACACTAATGTATGAATATATATATACACGATTCCATTACCTATAAACACCAAGTGTGACCTTGACCTTTGAAGTTGGGATGGGGCCTTGCACATGACATGTCATCTTGATGTGCTAAACATTTATGCCATGTTATTTTAAAATCAATCAAAACATGACAAAGTTACAGTCCTGACATGTGTGCATATACACAGGATTCTATTACTTTCAAACTCTAAGTGTGACCTTGATCTTTGAGCTAGGGATATGGGTATTGTACACAACACATTGTCTTGATGTGCTGAAATTTTGTGCCAAGTTTTTAAAAAATTTTTAAAAAAAAAAAAAAAAAAAACCCCAAAAAAAAAAAAATAAAAAAAAAAAAAAAAAAAAAAAAAAAAAAAAAAAAAAAAAAAAAAACCCTTTTAAAAAAAAAAAAAAATTTTTTTTTTTTTTTTTTTTTTTTTTTTTTTTTTTTATAAAATTATATATAATAATAAATTTAATTTTAAAAAAAAAAAAAAATTTTTTTTTTCTTGAAAAATTATCTTTCAGATTATCTATTAATCTGTTACTTGTACTTTTTGACATTAGTGTTCTCTACAGCTGATAAACTTTCCTACATTTTTTTGTTTATTTAACTATATCTGTTATCAATCTGTTATACATGTACTTTGATTCATATTCTATATTATAGCTGTAACAACAGGAGGGCAAAGGTAGCCTTATATGCATCACCTGGTTACCACTGACTATATCATGAGGTCAACAATTGTATCTTTGTCATTTTTTTAATTTGGGTTCATGGTTTGAAAAATATTCATAGAAGCTCACTACACAATGCTACTTTTCAAGTATCTAAGTTTGGGCCTTTGGTTTTTAGACAAAAAGATTTTTGAAGTTTTCCCTATGTAAGTCTATCAATAATCAAGCCACACCCACTTGGTGGGGTCTATTTGATACTGATGTTGCGGTACTAGATAGTTTTTTATCAACAATCTTGGCTCTAGAGCCATGTGTTTGCAAAAGAACATATTTAAAGTTATTCCTTTATACATTAGGCCATTTTGGCCTGGATGTCATGATTTGAACAATATTCATAAAGGCCATTATTCAATTCTATGTGCAAATTACCTCCATATTCAGAAAGATTTTTAAAGTGTTTCCTATATAAGCCTACGTAAAGTAATGTGACACCCATGGGCTGTGTCAATTTTGATCCAGGGGCCATGATTGAACAATATAAGCATAGGTCCACTAAGCGATGCTACAGGCTAAATATCTATGCTGTTGTCCTTGTGGTTTCAGAGAAGATTTTTTAAGTTTTTCCTATGTTTTGCCATAGCACCCAGAGTTCTCCATAAAATGGGATTCTTTTGAACAGCCCCTGCCAAGTTTCAACAGTGAGTGGTCCTAATAGCTCACCTTGGCACTTTGTGCTAGGTGAGCTAAAAACTGTTCATTAGCTCAGTTTGATATTAAAGTTAATCAGGGGTAAACTGTATCTGATTTAATCTTTATTTTGGGTTTACATTTAGTTTATAATTGCAAATTTAAGATAACACAAATCAAAAGAAATGTCAAAACTGACCAAAATTTGTTAAATCTTGTATTACACTAATACAGGAATGAGTAATAAAAATCTGCTTGTGGTGATTGACCTGTTGTCAGTCACTATGCAACAAAATAATGCTTAAATTTTGCAAATGGGTTTCAAACCCCTGTGACAAGTATTTGACTACTGTACTTACTACTTATTTTCATGATTTCCTGGACAAGTCATGTAAGGTAACTCTGCTGACAGAGGCTGTATCATTCTCAAAAATTCATCACCAACGTAACCATTATCCTGTGAAGAAAAAAATCATCTTTTATCATAGCACTGATTTATGTGTTTGTATTTGTGCTTTTTAGGTCCACCATCCTCATTCGTAGTGTATTATCGATACGACCCGACTGATTTATGTCCTCTGACAGCAATTACTTATACGCAATGAACTATGTTATATCATTAACCCTATTAGAAAATGTTCACTTCCTATCTTTTCTTTTGTTTGCGCTTCTATAGAAACTTTATGTCTTAGCAACCAAATGCAGATCATGATCAACTCACACATTCATGTAATCTGACAATAACCTGCACTGATCACTACACAGACAGTTTAAATAAGTTTCCCTTTTGACTAACGGTACTGCCAAAATTGAATGATGAACAAGTCCATTTAAGAAATGTAGAGGGGTCTGTGTTAAGTGTCAATAATCAAACTACACTTCACAGGCTGATCATGGTCTACATTTGGTTGTAAATGCAACAAGAGCTATGTTGTTGCAATTCGTTCCTCTTGTTAAGAAACTTCAAATGCAGATTTGTTTAATTCCAGCCTGTGGTTGCAGAGAAATAGAACAAACACCAAATATATGAAAAGATAATCAAAGGGCAATATTTTGGACTGGAACATCCTGAGATATTCGCGTCTCCTCTTTATAGTGTAGCAGTCTATGAATTTCATTTTTTTCATTACAATATTCCCTTGCAGAGGGCTAAAGAAATACCTGCCTATTAAAGTATGCAAATAATTTTTTCTCCACATTTATAACTTGTGAAAACCCAGATCCTTGCAGATAAATGATAGTTCTTCTACCCAAGAAGAAAGCATCTGGTCTGCAGTACACATAAAATCGTGAAAAATTATTGATAAGTTCTGAATTTACATATCAGCAACAAGCTAACAGAATGCAACATATTTCACATTGCATTTACAATTAAATTCAGGCAGAATGTTTTATATAACATTACACATGTACTTTTTTTCAACTGACTTACCGAATCCATGTCATAGGCAAAGTCACCTGAAATAAATAACAGAATATATATCAAATTACAATGCATTCATTTTATATATGTGACACCATTTCTTTTATAAAGAGCAACACGCTGGGCGGATGTATTTTTAGTATTTTGAGAAATGGCTTTTATAGTTATGCCACATTATGCTGGACGTAAATAAAATCCTATCGCAACATAATGTACATGTACTGGTAAGCCTTATGCAACTAATGCAACTTGAAGGCACAATTTAGAGCTAGTTACGCTAACTGTTATGCTGCTGGTTATAGATAATCATCACATTTGATAAGCTATGTAACAATACTACCATGTCTTTATATACAAGGTGAGCTGTAGTGCAGTTTTACTTGTCAGTTAAATGAATCAATTGACAATATGTGATTTTCTAGTAGATAAACATATATTTGACAATGCCCTTACCCACATGAAAGATTGCGTCGTACATTCCATTCTTCTTGTCAGTCATAAGTTTCTGAAGGGACTGATGGTTAGAGAAGCCAAAATCTCCATACAAAGCGACATGTGGGGACCAGTCGCTGCCTGCCTTCATTGCTTGAAATATGAATGTATCGCTCCATATATCCTCTATTTTACTGCCAACTCTGTAAACTAAACATGTAAACAATGTGTTAGCTTTCTGTTACTGTTCATTTTTGGGCAGTAAATTGGGCACTTAATTACTGGTATGTTTTAGTTTAATCTTTGTTCACTATTGCTACAAAATTCAATCTAATATTCATGGGTGTACAACTGTTTTTATGTTTCCTACTATTTGTTTTATAAATAGTAAAACTGGTGAGAGTTTAGGACTGTACTAGTTTGGGAGGGCTTAAAGGTGTAACTTTAGCACTTAAGGGGCCCGTTTCAAGGGAAGCGTTCTCCTAGCCTGCAAAGCCTCAGCTTTCTTTCCATAAGTTTAAACTACAGACTACCTTGTATCATAAAAATATTGACATATGATGAGCTGCATATATCTAAATTTATGGACCTTATGTGAATATTTACAAAGGTCTCGGCTTCTAAAAGCAATACTCACTGTACTTGGCACCTGGTTTGAGCCCTTTGAACAGAACTCTGTGTATGTACTGTGTATGATGGAGGGTACCAGGATCCTCAAACTTAATACTACTTCCTGTCACTGCCTGACTCGGAGGCTGCCCTGTTATTGCAGGACCTATCATGCCTATGGAGGATTTTGTATCATTCATCGTGCTCCATGTCACTACCATACGAGTCGGGTCAACTGAAACATAAAATTGCTTCCATTGCTAGCGGCTAAGCCTACATTTACCAGTACAAGTACACCTTCATTTCAATAATAAATTTATATCACAATTCTGTTACAACTTGCCTAACAAACCAATCAACAAGAGGCATAGAAGGGCCAGTATCACTCTACTGGACAGACTGGACTGTTCTATATTTTAAGTTTTGTGAAAATCTTTCAGAAAATGTGGCCCATTTCACATATCAAGTTTTAGAATATTTGGCTGCAGCATAATTGGATTTCCAACAATGTGGCTCAATTTACCAGTAGACTCACCCGAACAAATGCTTGTCCAAAAGAGGCATTGATTTTATAATATTTTCATGAAATAGCATATGATTTGAAGTTTTTCCTACTTGTCTTGTAGCTGGACACTCGTGTGTGTAAAATGACCAAATTTGAAAGAAAACACTTATATCCGGGCATTTTATTACAGGTTTCACACCACTACATGTAGCCTGTAACGCTGTATTATCGGTGCATTTGTGTTTTACTCAACACCAGTTTTCTCACGTCATTAATTTATAAAATTAACAATTTACTCAACATGCAGCAACATCAAAGACATGTGTTACGACCAAAATACATAAGTTTTACAAAGAAGGTCAAACAAAACAAACTACCTAAACACCTGAGTGATTTAGACTTCATCCAAGGGAAAGCACTCTATTATCGGCGTAATCGAACTATGGATCACCTTATCCGCCAAAAATACGGAAGGCAATGATTTGCCTTGTAAAATTATCTGCTATGGTTCAAACGCTCCCAATATCCAAAGAATTAAGAAATATAAAACTCAATTTACAGAATATATTCCAACTTTAAGTGTGCAACAGGTTCAAACTGTTCACAAAATTCTAGTCAAAGTCTTTATAAGTTTATAAAATATCCAAATTAAAACATTAAATCCAACCATAAATCAACTACCAAGAACAGAAATAAACACATTGACAGTCATTTTGTGATTCTGTTTCATAGTTAATGGCTTAATCCCATACTAGGAATTAAAGACATGCATTGAGAAATATTAAAATAATTGATATTCTTTGAAAAAATCATTATTTCTAACTGACTTTAATTAGTATTTCACAAGCAAAAACAGACAGAACCGCCTTTCCATACCTTAAAAAATCGGCCAGAGAGACGTCATAGCAGACGACAAAATGCTCATAAACTTATCCTGTAGTTTTTATTCAATAAATAAATAGTATTTTGGGGGATATGTTGTTGAATAACACCTGGAAAGGTGTAAAAGTAAGTAGCTTTTGCAAATGAAAACAAACTTTAAAGTAAACGTGACATTTCTAGAAAAAGTGAGGTGCTCGATTATTTTTTAAGTGTGAACTTCCGGTCACAAATTCGCATATGATATTCACCAATAGAGGGCGCGATTACTCGGAAATACCCGAAAGTATGATTACGCCGATAATAGGAATGCGCCGATAATATGGAGTTCGAGTATATATAGACAGTGGTAAAATGTGATCAGACTCATGCTCACCCACCTACATTTTTCGCAAACAAAACATCTGTTACAAAATGAAGTACATGATACTGCTAGACCAATATATCAATATCGCAGAATTATAAACATTTCCAATGTTGGGAAAACTTAAGTGGAGTGTAACTTTGGTTAAATATAGTAATCTGATTTCTATTTAAATAACGGCCATAAAATCTATTTTCAAGCTGCATTTTTCATATATCCTTTCAGAATTATTGTAAGATAAAAATACCTAAAATTTATTAATACAATCAGGAAAAGAGAAAAATATCTAGAACTTATATTCTGGACCTGGAACCAGGATTTGAAAAAACAATTTTGACAGTAGGGACCATGGGTTATAAATCCGTTATTTTGCGGACAATAATTAGACTATAAAAGTTTACATAATGGAAGAAATATGATTAACTTCACGCATTAACTCTTCATACTCATGTTCTTTTGAATTCATTTAGTTTCTACATGTTTTTCTTACAAACAAACTTTCACTTCCTGTTTCACTTGCCCTCTTACTTTCGTCTGGGTCTTTACAGGTAAGTTCTTCCTGAAAACATTAAGGCTACCTAGCAACTGCCTTTTCGAAAGAGCTGATTTTCGACTGCCATTTCCGTAATCTGAATATTTTCCGCATCAAAATATACCAGTGTAAAATGACTACAAAAGTATACAATAAAGTCGAATGATCTTGAAACGTCATAATTAAGGGTGAAAAGTCACCAAATGTTATATAATAAAATTCCAGGGAAAAACACATATTAAGTATCTACCTCCATACGATAAATGAATCTGTTGTGGTACATGTGGTTCTATGTCTTTCTCTGACTGAACAAAGGCAAATAAACATATTAAAACGCAAAATATTTCAACTCTTCCCATTTTCGTTTCGCTTGTTTACGTTCTCACGTGATACTAAAAGCACTGATAGAACCTGTCACCAAATTCGTTAAGTATCCGTACATCATGGAACGGTTTAGTACCAGAACGTTCCACATCCAGAACGGACCGGTCAAGAACGCACCAGTCCAGAATGGTCCACTTTTTCAGTAATTATTTAGATATATAAAATATATAAAATAAGTTGTAAAATTTATACATTAAGATTTGGCGTACAGAAAGATGATTTAAAAATAAGTCATTAAAGGGATTTGTCATTGATTTATGTTTTCAAAGTTTTCGATTATTTAGTTTTGATAGGTGTGACAACTTTAATTGACTGTCACATCAGACGAAATAAAACAGAAAAAATATAACTATTTCTTTGAAATACAATTATTTCCGAATTCAATAATTAAATGTGTCGTTATTAATACAATCAGTTTGAACTGCCAATTCACAACACTCCATTATAAAATTTGTAAAATTAGTAAATCACTTTTGTCGGGGGACACAAGTCGCGGTGGATCAAAGAGTTTTTAGACAAACAACAACAGTTTGAACTCTGTGTTTGGACTTTGTTATTAATGCAATAATTAAAAATTGATAGACCGAATTTGTACGGATTGCTATGGAAGACTTAGATAGGGTACGCACCATGAGATACTCCAAACTGGACGATTCTATCATAAAGTGCTGGATAAGTTATACAATTTCTTACTTTTATTTTCACAGACATACCTACCATTTCGTCCATAAAGTTATAACTGTGAATAAAAAGCGAATATCATCTCCTGCAGATGGTCAGGAATATTCTATAACTATAGACCGTTCCTGACATGGTTCAGTTCTTCCTTTGAAATACTTATTCTATCATTATATCGACATAACTTTTATTAATTCAACAAAAAGTTCAATTTAAAAAATGATAACTATCACCAATAACATGAAAACCTAGACCAGCGACAATTTCCTTTAATGATTTTTTAAATCTGTTTTGCTATAATACAATGATACTTAAAAAGTTGGCCGTTCTGGACTGGTCTGTTCTGGTACTGAGCCGTTCTGGAAGTGGTCCGTTCTGGAAGTGGACCGTTCTGGACTAACACCTATGTAACCCATGATTAGACAAGCGTGCGGAGTACATATATTTACATATTTATATAGTACATAGTCCTATATTTTGACACTATATGAACATCAAGAATTATCTTTCACTATTATATAGATATATTAGCATAATGATAATGATTCAAATAAGAAAACTATTGAATCGACCACTTAAAGATGTTGGCGAATTGTGGCCTTACCGTTACCATCTCACGAAATACCAAGGACGGGGGTCGAACCGAGTTACATTGGTGCGAAGCGAGTCCGCTAACCACTGCACAAACCGGACAGCCAAATAATCATCAGTTAATCTAAATGACCATGCAAAACATTTTACATAAGATCCTGACAAGTTAAGTTGCAGGTCCCCTTTAACTCCCATTTAATAAAAGCATGGTGAACTCAAAGACGCACCTCATAAGCAACACCGAACGATCGAGTGGTATAAATTATATGGAGGCTAATTTTGATTTTGTGTTTTAACATCCGTAGACTTAGCGTGGGTCATTTGCCTTTATGATCTACCTTGGGAAACCCACTCTTAAAATTATCTTCCATATAAAATTTGTATCAATCGATTATTTTGTACTACGCGTATTTGATTGCCTATTGTTAAAGATTTAAAGTCTTTTGTCGTAGGCCGTGGGACATGTTGCCTCTTCAGTATTATACATATTTATAAACCATTTTGTGATGAAATTTTAGTAATTTCACTTTTTACATTACATGTATACAACTATTGACTTTTGGTGATGTGCACACTGTACAATTATAGACTAATGTTGAGGTCAATTGAAAATGTGATATTGACCGAAAACGAACTAATACATACACATCATATGGCAGATAATTTTAATTCAAAGTTTAAAATTCATAGACTTAACATAGGTTACTACCTTGTTGCTCTTCCTTTGGACACCTACTCTTCAAATTCTCTTCCATATGAAATGTGTACCACTCAATTATTTTTGGACTGGGAACTGAAACTCTCAAAGGCCTAAATTAGCATATGCTGCATTTCAAACATCATTAATTATTTAAGAAATAATCTATGGCTTGGAGTGCTTTATCGAAATTGAAGCATTCCCCGGAGGTGATGTGCCTGGCGGAATAATTCACGAGGGCGAAGCCCGAGTGAATTATTACGCAGGCACATTACCGACGGGAAATGCTTCAATTTCGATAAAGCACTCCAAGACATAGATTATTTCGATTCTTAGAAGCCGATTTTTTGAACTACTACGGACCTTTTTCAGTTCGGCGGTAATGTGTATAACAGCATAAATAGTAGCTGTTGGAATTCATTCCCCTATTCGGGCAACCATTCAAGATATCAAACATAACTATATTATACAAACTTATTTTAGTTTAATCATCTAATACATTAAATATACAAAGAAATACCTGACTGACATTATGCAGAAGACGTCAGATTCAGAACCTAACAAAGCAGCCAATCAATTTAAACGCGTACCGGTAATTTGAACTGTACAACGTTTTAACGTGGAGTAATGACGTCAGTGATGACGTAAACGTTTTCATTCATAGTTTTGTCTCCCGGAATCAAAACATTGTATGACTGTTAATCCTGAATGTCTTGGCCTTTTTAAGGAAAAACAAGGTGAGGGTATTCTAAGGCTTACTTGACGCAATCAAAAATAATATTTAGGTTCTTAAACAATCTTTTTCATGCGACTGGTGTATTTATACTGATATTATTTCCATTTCTATATTTTATTTTTGCGCGAGAGTAAATTAGAAAAGTCAGAAGGAGCTACTTCCATGTCCGAAACTCCGCCTACTTTTCCGAGTGCTTTAATCATATTAATGCACTCGAATTGACTATAGAAATATACCGTAGGCATATTAGAATTAAATGTAAAACGTGATGATAACAACTGTAAAACTGCGCTATATGGAAAAGTGGTGCAAGAGCTCCTGTTTTAATGTTGCATATGATAAGACCCTATAACAAAAAAGTGCAGACATCTTCAACTGATTGCAGAATAGCTCATAGCTTACAGGCTCCATTTCACAGTTTTTTCACGAACTCTTGTTTTAGATATTACTGCGGTGCTAATGTCATCTTATGGTGATTACGGAAGATAATCATATGCATATCACGGAAAGGTACGTATATATTTGCTGTTTGAAGGCCGCATTGTAAATCACTGTAATGTCTGTACTTTCACTTAATGTGCTTACTTTCATGAAATAAAGAATTTATCATTATACTAATAATGATTATTATAACTGAATTCAATTTGATACAACAACGTTAATAAATGCACTTAACATTCGACATGTCTGTTTTGCATGCGTGAAAGAATGATGATTTCAAAATTAGAGAGAGTGAGAGAGAAAATATCAATAAATTTTTGGTGTTATTATGGAAGACTATATCATAAATCAATGTACATTTAAGAGTGTTTTGGACAATAGTGTTACGGATTGTGTTTTTATTTGCATCGGTTAAAGGATCTAATGAGAAAACTTAAACAAAGAAACAGTTCCCCCAAAACTTGGACAATAACAGAAGGACAGTAATGGCTTTTCAAATTCACGGGACAGCAGGAACACCGAATATGAACAATGTAAATAGTACGTTTTCCTCACAAAATGGACAATATATCGGATATGGGACTCACCAAGTATATCAAAATTATGCTTCACCACAGTCACAGCAGATTTCATATTTACAAACATTAGATCAAGGGTCGCAAAACATCCTACAACATAACCCTATAATGACAAGGGCGGTGACAAGTGATCAGTTTTCCGCACTCATGCAGAAATTATTTAACATAGAAAGAAAACTGTTGATACATTTACCGTTCGTACAGACAATGTAGATCGGAAGATCAGCTCGATAGAGGCACAATTCTCGGAGCTAGAGCGTAGCCAGGAATTCGAGTCGAAATGTATAGAAGACATTTGCCGCAAACACAAGGACACAGACAGCGCGTTCGATTTTTTTCAGTGCTTGCCAATAAAGCAAAATTTTGTCAGTAAAAAAATCCAAGGATATGTATAAAGGGCCACGAGCAGCAAGATATGAAGTCAATAGTTATCAAACTTAATTATTTGATATCGCTGAATTCTACAGCAAACTTCAAGCGGTTAATGATATATGTGCATGACAGTGCCAGTCGCACATATGGAAAAGTTTGTAACAAACAAATTCTTAATCTTGTTATAAGAAACTTATTCCTAAAGAAAATAATTAAATTGAATAGATCGAGATCACTCTACAAAGGCCGAATTTAATTTTTTTTTCTGTCTTTTCTTGTCGTGCATGAGCGACTGAGCGGACTTTCAACGCTTGGATCGTTTCACGCAGTTGCTACTCTCAGAATTTTGTAACGTTCGTCATACAGTCACATATGAAGTTCGGACCCGAAAAGTCATTTTGATAAAACAACCCGGTCCGACCATAAAATATATATAATTCGTATTATATATGCTTGATAGTCGGTCCGGAGCGTTTTATAAGAATGACTTTTCAGGGCCAAAACTTCATGCGACTGCGGTTCGTCCCTATTGTCTTACCCACTGACTTTTTATATTAGAGTCCCAAGGTAACTGGTATAGGCTTATTCTCTCTCTCCATTTGTTGCTGCATCCACCAAGAACACACCAAGCGCCTCCCATTTACAAAAATAATTCAAATCTTAAGTTAATCGTGTTTTTACATGGAGTTTTGTGTGCTCGTTTACTATAATCAATATGTAACGGATCTTTCTCGAGTACTGTGAGTGACGTCACACGGGAACTTTTCCGATATATGGAAGTCGCCGACGATCGTAATATTTGCGTTTCGGTGAAATACCGGCCAATTCGTATTTGTAATTTATGTCTCAATAAACAAGTTTCTTGTCGAAAATTTCCGCCCAACTGGGTTCAGTGCACTTAATTAACAAATGGCTTACAAAAATATTAACAGGTGAAATTTTCAATCAATGGGACCTTTAACTAAGAATTTCTAAGTACAAATAAAGAAACATTTTCACAGGGTTATCGTCTCTTGCTTACAGACAGGTATCATAATCGTACATAAGTACTCAAAATTTCAAAGTAATATCTTAAATGAAAAAGTCAACAAGTTGATAAGAATTAAAATTTAGAAATTTGAATGAAAGGTCGAAAAAGGCCATAATTCAAATGAAATCTTTGACATAGTTACCTTCTCCTGTCTATCTTTGGGGTTCATGATGGAATACAAGTATTCCAACTGTCAAAGTAATATCTCCAACAGTTCAGTCAAAAAGTGGACTGATACGAAAAAACTGAGATTCCAAGTCGATAAAGGGCCTTAATTTCTTTTTTTAATCCTTGAATGGGATATCTTTTCTTGCCTACAGACCGGGGTAATGATGTAAACAAGCATTAAAAGTTTCAAAGCAATATCTCAAAGGGATGAGTCAATAAGTGGATTTTTCCCATATTCAATGTATTTTCTAAGTAAAAAAGGGGCATAATTCTGTTAAAAACATTAATAGAGTTATGTTCTCTTGACTGTTGATGGAGGTAATGATGATAAATAAGTATGGTAAGTTTCAAAGCAATACCTCTAATGGTAATAAAATAAAGTGGGGTGGTACGAAAAACTTAAACAAGCTCAATACACTTTCTAAGTCAAAAAGGCCATAATTTTGACAAAAACCTTAACAGAGTTATGTACTCTTGTCTGTAGATTGAGGTTATGATGGTAAACAAGTATGGTAAGTTTCAAAGCCATACCTCAAATGGTTTTGAAATAAAGGTGTGACACCAACGCCGACGCCGATTTCGACGCCGAGTCGTGTAGGATAGCTCCACTTTTCTTCGAAAAGTCGAGCTAAAAATGCTAGACTTAATAGAAACAAACCTAGAGATAAAGAATGCGAAAGAGACTATTAAACTTAACCGAGCACATATAATTGGGAAGTACAATCCGATGAAAGTGAGACCGATTGTTACAAAGTTTGCTTATGGACGAGACAAAGACATAGTACGTTTCAGCGCAAGCAAACTAAGCAAACTCTACGGTATCAGTCGACAGTTCCCAATGAAGGTAATGGACACCAATAGGCGGTTGATCCCAGTTATGCTGAAGGTGAGAGAAGACTAGAAGGAAGCCTATTTGAGAATCGACAAATTGTACATCGATGGCAAACTGTATAGTGAGACAGGAGACAATGATAACTGAGATAAGAGCGGGTAGTATTTGGTATGGAACATTGAGTGATCAATTTATTGGAAATTACGATTTTATTTGTTTAAGTGACACATGGACAAACAAATCATCTAAGCTTGATCTTATTGGATATAAGTTATTTCATCCTTATATAAAATTTCAACAGAGAAGAGCTAAACCAGACAGCGGAGGTCTTGTAATATAAAGAAAATAAGCAATGGTGTAAGGCTTGTTAGAAACGATGTTGATTGCATAATGTGGCTAAAGTTTGGTCGAACTTTTTTCCAAGATCCAGATGATGTATGTTTTTGTTCAACATGTATTGCCCCTGAAAACTCACCGATACATAATGATGAGTACCATTTTGTTTTGGAATGCAGTATATTTCTAAACCTCCGAAAACAACATATTAAAAGTTATTATTGGCGACACCCAAATTTTGTTAAATTTTTACAACTTCTTAACAGCAACAAAATGACAGAAATTAGAAATCTAGCTATGTATGTGTACAAAGCCTTTGCTTTAAAAAGAAGATCATGAATTGTCTCTCCCACAGCATCATATTAATACTACTAAATGCTGAAATGTAAACTTCAAGTCTTAACTTTGTTCTACTTGTTTAATGTTTGCCATTTTGTCGTACACTATTATTGTACATACTTTGTATATGTATTTATTGTTGCAATGCTCATGAACCTTGTTAGGTTTTTTGCATTAATAAAAAAATTCTATTCTATTCATAATGTATACGATTTCGACACATTTATAAAATAAGAGTCCAATATACAGTTTTTCAAAGAAAAAAGACAGGTATTTTTATTCGGTAATATGTATTTCATAGGTGGAATGATAAGTATAAACACCAGTTTTTGAATGATATATCGAGTGACATAGATACATTGTGTACAGAACGCGATATATGTAAAGAAAGTCAGTCTGATCATAACGACAGGGTTATTATTTTTACAAATTTTTAGCTCAGAGAGGAAACAATTACTTGGAAATACAACGTAAATCTCGAACACGTGCTTATTTCTTGAATAATGTTACGAGTAAGCAGCAGAAATAGTTTACTGCTGAATGTAAGGTAAAAAAAAAGAAATATATCTTGGAGCTCTGCTACAGTTTAATCAACAATGTAAAATACAAATACAGTGGGCAAAACCTATATCATAAGAAATTTGACTACAAGCACTGTTGTAGGGCTGCAAAAAGGAAATACTATAGACAGCTAGCTCAAAAAATGAACGAAACGAGATGTAAGAAACCTAGAGATTTTAGGAAAGTATTTCAAAATAAAAAAAGTTCACAGGAAAGTGAAAAAATTGATATTGATGACATTCACAATCATTTCAAAAAATTATGCTCAGAATTTACAATTGATGAAGATGAGGATGGTAAAGATTAATGAATTTGATAGCTCAGATTTTGATGAAAACTCTTCTGTATTTCAAGAACTAGATGTTCCTTCTTCAGTTGATAAAATTAGGCGTGTAATCTTAATTTTCAAGAAGGAATAGATATACTCGATAGACCGTTATCAATACTTTTAAATAATATACGTGAGAAACAGAGGTGTTCAAACTCATGGTTCAAAGGGGTAATTATACCTGCATATCAAAAGGGTGACAATTACGACTCGAATAATTACAGAGGTACTACTTTGATTAGTTGCTTTGCTAAACTATTCACTGTGGTTGTAAATGAAAGGCTCAAGAGATGGTCAATTGAAAGCGATGTTACAAGTGATGCCCAGTTTGGGTTAAAAGCTAGTATAATTACAGTACAGTTGATGCTATATTTGTATTGAACGCACTCATAGAAAAACAGCTAAAAGTAAAATCTAAAGTCTATTGTTGCTTCATCGCTCTTATGAAGTGTTCTGATTCTATATATAGAAATGACCTGTGGGTCAAGTTTATTAAATGCGGTATAAATGGAAAACTTTTTTTAAATTATCCGTTCATTGTATGAAGAAGCTATTAAATTGTGTGTTAAATAGCCTAACAGATTTTTTCAATTGCGATATAGGATTATTGCAAGGGGAGATAATTTCTCCGTCACTTTTTTCACTGTTTATGAATGATGTAGAGATATATTTACAACAATACTTTCATGCAGGTTTTAATCTAGATCAACTTTCAATTTATTTGTTATTGTTTGCGGATGGTGCTGTTATTTTTTTTCTGATACGACAGAGGGACTGAAACAATGAATAAACAGCTTTGAAAGTAATTGCAAAAAATAGAAACTGAAAGTTAATATTTTTAAGACAAAGGTGATGATTTTTATAAAAAGGTGGTAGACAAAATGTCAATGAAATATTTGTATACAGAGATGAAGCTATTGAAAAAGTAAACCGTTTTAATTATCTATGTTTAGTTTTATCCAGTGGAGGTTCATTTATGAAAGCAACACAGACTTTATCAGGAAAGGGTCTAAAAGTTATGGGTGCAATTTTTTAATTACAAGGGCATTTAAGGTACCCGTGAAAATCATGTTGTATTTATTTGATACATATGTGGCATATCCATACTAAATTTCTCATGTATATGGGGAATAATGTATACACATTGTATATAGGCAGGCAAGTTAGAATTGTAAAGTATTTTTAAAACTTTTTTCAACAAAAAGAAATAATCTGTTACAAAATGCTGGATTTCATGATGTATGGTTGTTTCCAGCATCCATCAATGTCAATCTTTTAATACTCATAATTAAAACTCGTTCTATTGATATATACATGAAGTAATGGAAACAAAACATTTGTACAAAGACTTCAATGACACTTTTTTTGTCGCCCTTTCGGAGAATTGTCCGTCAGTCCGTCACAAAAACTTAACGTCGGCTATAACTTTGCCATTTCTTAAGATTTCTTCATGAAACTTTGAAATTGTATTGCTCATGACAAAAGGGTTTTGCAAGTCAATGTCATATTTGACAGAGTTATGCCCCTTTTTAACTTAGTTTTGGTCATAAAAACTTTATTTCTTAAGATTTCTTCATCAATCTTTCAAATTGCAGTGCTTATGACAAAATGATGCCGCCAAATTGTGTAGGTTTAGGTCATCTTTGACAGAGTTATGCACCTTTTGTACTTAGATTAAGTCACGGGAATATGAGTTATTCTGACAAAAAGTAAAAGGGTGACACAAGTGTTCTACTGAACACCCATCTTAACTAAATTTTGAGATATCTACTTTTATCGAAAAGATGCATTGTATGAAATATAGAAACACGATTGCTAAATTACGAATGTCATCTCATCAACTGAATATGAATTGAAACAGGAAGACGCAGAAGTATAAACAGAAATATGTGAAAATGTGAGTTATGTAACAAAATTGACATTGAAGATGAGTTTCATGTTGTTTTAATATGTCCAGAATAAACTCTTGTAAGAAAACAATTTATACCACGATACTACTGTATTATAATCATCCAAGTATGTTAAAATTTACCCAATTGTTGACTTCTTCGAATGTAAATTTATTGAACAAACTATAAGCTATATTGGTATTAAAGCATTTAAACAGAGGCAAACGAGATCAACGAAGTTTTCATATTAAAAACAATGACAAACTGACTATGCAGTTGTAAAAAAAGAAACAAAAACAAAACAGAAAAATTTTGTGTTGCATTTAAATTATATTGTGTTTTATATTGTGTTATGTTAGTGTTAAGAATTTGTATACACTCTCGAATTTGTAAAATGTGTATTTGTGGAACAAACATTCTTTACATGCATGTTATTGTATAATTTCGTAATGACGATGTACTGCTATGTTCAAGTCAAATTGTAAATAAAATTATGTTCTGTTATGATATTCGCGCATCGCGGTGTTGTCTTGGTTGTAGTGTATTTATAAACAAACAATATTTACTGGATTCTGCGTATCAAAGACCACATATATATCTTGGTCTTTGATCGTCTGCTATTTTTATTCACCATAGAACATAAAGAAAGCAGGTGGTTTTATTCTTCTTTTAAGTGCTATGTTGTATTTATTATGTAGATGGCAGTTTTGTGTACATAGTGCATTAACATTCCTTTCTAAGCCCTGATCCCTCTCTACACTTTTCTTTCGGTAGGGTGAGTAAAACCTAACACTCTCAGGACCCACTGGTCTTACGTACAACTCTGACAGTACCTAGCTGCCATCTATAGTCTGGTTGTTTCGTTATGTGTTTGTACATTTTTTCATTCCAATACTATAGTTTTTCGGCGAAGCCGTATTAAGCTCGCTTTTGACCGGAAGTTCGGAACTTTTCATCCGCCAATGAAATGACAAGTAGAATGTATAACATTTTAATTGAAAAATATACGGTGTAAGGCACCTTTTAATTAGGTAATGCCGAATGAGACAGGTCAATAATGGCGACAATAATATGTTGTTGCCGCCAAATTTGAGTATTATTTTTCTCGGCTAGTGATAGAGTCATATTCGAG
Source organism: Saxidomus purpurata (assembly GCA_022818135.1). NCBI lineage: Eukaryota > Metazoa > Mollusca > Bivalvia > Venerida > Veneridae > Saxidomus > Saxidomus purpurata. The sequence goes on along the minus strand of JAFMSR010000001.1, from coordinate 20,511,506 downwards.
TAACTCTTATAAGAAAAAAAGGTATTTGTTAATTACGGTACATATTTAATTACAGTTATGGAGTAAATAGGCAAGTGACCACTTAGCTCAGTTGGTAGGGCATTTGATCTAACATTTGTATATGCGAAAGGCTAAAACCTAGCTACCAATTGCGTTTATATACTCAGAATTGCGCCGACCATCTTTTTAAATGATAGTTCTTGTTTAAAGCAATTTTAAGTTTTAATTGCTACCTTTATTGTGTGCTTCATCCTGTTTTATGCTATACATGTGTTTGTGGTGTTTTATTTCATGTATGTATATAACACTCATATTTATATGTTTCAGTCACGTTTTGATTATTCAAATTTTTATATTACAACAATGCTCTATCTGCATGTTTTACTGTAATCTTGGTGTATATTAAATAGCATATGTTTTATGCTCTTATTGCTTATATGCTTTATATCATTAATACACAAACACGTTTTACACCTAATATGTTTCGTTTTATTACAGCTGTTTTAATCTTATATAATAAAAAACAAAACAAATTTAATAAACGCCCATATAATAAAATTATAATAAAAAAAAAATTTTTTTTTAAAAAAAAAAATATTTTATAAATATATTTTTTTTTTTTTTTTAGAATTTTACCAAAAAATGACAGTTTACCTTAACGGTGGACCGCGTGAGACGATGACTACGATTTATAACTTTTGGCACGAGGATCACGTGTATCGTAAATTTAGCGCTACCTATTATTTCAATGCAATAAACGTAGAATGTCTAACTCGAAAAACAAAAAAAGATTGCAAGAATGACCACTGAATAGCGGGCTAGAGCCGTCGGCATTATTGGTGCTGGTACCTCGCTTCGGCATGTATGACTGATTTTGTAAATTAAATTATCAATTTCGACAGAATGTGAGAAATAATATTAAATATAATTATGTATTAAATATTCTATTCTCATATTTAAATCAAACACCAAGTGGACGTTTAGAAATTCTGTTCAGTGTATTATTTCTCACATTCTGTCGAAAATTGATAGATTAATTTACAAAATCAGTAAATCGAGGTAATGCCTACTGCTCTAGCCCGCTATTCAGTGGTCATTCTTTCCATCTTTTTGTTTTTCGAGTTGGACATTCTTCGTTAATTGCATTGACATAATATTTAGCGCTAAATTTACGATACACGTGATCCTCGTGCCAAAAATCGTAAATCGTAGTCATCGTCTCGCACGGTCAACCTTGAAAGTAAAACATCATCTTTTGGGTAAAATTCGATAGAGCACTATGTATAACTCTGGGAGTTCTTAGACTAAATTTTAAGTAGTTACACAAAACACTTTTCTTATAACTGAATTTTATAAAAAATGGACGTTTAGAAATTCGGTTCAGTGTAGTATATTATACATAATATGTTTTGTCGGTAAATGTTTTCTGTTATAACTAAACCGACGTAAAATAAAGTTGCTTGTATCTTGTATCTTTTGTAATATAATATTATAATATGTTAATTCAAATCTAGGGCCCTCTCTGTTTATAGTGCCGGTCGACCCTAGGATTTCTCTTGAGGTAAAACTATGAAGACCCCCTGATAGGCGAATGTTGGAGATACAGATACAAGGGAACTAAAGGTACCAGACTTGCAGACCCTAGCTCTTTTCCGAACAGACCCCTGGTTCTTTTACGTGCTTGCGAGACTCAATCTGGGTTTCTTACCAGTTCATCTCTTGATGTGTGGGCAACACTAAAAAGTGTTTCTGAAATTTCCAGTGTCCCGGCCATGATTCGAACCGGGTCCCTCCGTATTGGTAGTCCAGAGTGTTAACCACTCGACTACCAAGCTCACTGCCGTGTAGCTGATACAGTGTAGTCATTCCAAGATGGCGGACACGCAAATATGCCGCAGTTAGGTGTCTTTTACTACAGCTGATTTCTATTATTTTGCCAACTCAAATTGTGTCCACATCGACTCATAAACAAATACTGAATTTATATATATCATGAATTCACAAAGCCAGCATTTGTACAAAAAGTCCGTTAGAAAATCAAATCGAGTGGTGACCATAATTTTTTTATTATTTTTTTAGACGCTGATCCTAAGAATGGCCGTAGAAGTGTTCTGTTACTATCTGTAAGGCCAATATGACACCCGGCCACATGTGTATCGTTTTAGTACAAACTGAATACTGGCATTGTGAATGCCTATCATACATATTTGTGCAGAGAATTATTAGAAATCAGCTGTTGTAAAGGACTACTACAGTATGTAGTTGTGGCATAGGTTTTATTTGTGTGTCAATCCCTCGTCTTGGAATGATTACACCAATAAAAAAAAAGAAGTAAATAATATCATATCCAAATATGGTCGTCTTTATCGGCTATAGTTATTTTACTGTACTACCTTATTTGTTTGTTTGTAATTGTGCTTATTAGGTCCACCAACCTCGTTCGAGGTATAATCGGTACGACCCGACTACCTTATTTGGAGATGTCCTACATAGATTAAAGCGCGCGTACCCAGGTATGACTACGGGCTTTAAAGTGATATTACCGTTTAAAGTGACCATCAAAATTTCAAATGAAACATTAATCAGTGATTTATACTACTAGAATAATAAGCAATGCCATATATAGTTATAACCCAGAAATAACCAGCTGTGTAACAGTGTAACTGTGTTACATTGAATATAGAATAAATCTGTAAAAAAATAACTATCCTATCCTAGTAAACAAAAAATCCACTTTTACGGTTTTGTATCTTTCTTAATTTGTATTTGTCAATAACAGATAGATAGATAGATTGATAATATATTTCGTATATGTATTTAAAGCATCCACTGTCATTTGAGCATCATTCTGAACAGGATACGGAAGTATAAACTACACTAACGTTACTGTATGCACGGACCTATCATGTATATAGGTCCGTGTCTGCTCTAAACTATAAGTCAATGTGACTTTTTGAAGGGTATATTATAACTTTAAGAGTCGTAATAATACCGTGACCTTACCTGCTTTTTTCTTGGAGGAACCTGGAAGATGTCGTTCCAACGCCAAATATCTATAACATCGATACGATTCATTGTATGCACATAGCCTAATGAGTTCCGTCATGTCAACGAAACCATTAAATTTCGTCTGTAAACCGCTACATTTCGTACTTATTTTATATTGTTTGGATGTCTGATTAAAAACAGGCATAACCCTCTAAATGGATAGATTCGTCGTCATTCAAAGATATTCCATTTTAGACTGATAAGTATAGATCTAGATATATTCCAAAGCACACATTGTGCTAGCTAAAGCTGCTCAGTTTAGGCCCATTTTATTGATGTCTAGACTATATCTACCCATAACAACGAGATTCTACGAGACTACAGTACAGTAGATACAGAGTCCATTAGTGTTGGAATTAAAATCTTCTTCATAAGTGACACCCGTACCCCCCTCCCCCCCCTCCCCCTCCCCCCAAAAAAATATCGCAGGAGGTCTAATTCCTTTTGTGACGCCTTATCAGATAAGAGATTGTCTGAATAGGTGTCTTAAAACTGGACATTTAGTCCAATAAACTGACCATTAATGTTACTGACCAGTAGAGAGATAATTGGTTTAGATCTAATATTACTTATTTCCTGTTGTTTGTTTTTTAAGAAATTAGATTATTACCCAACGGTGAAAATGTTTTGTTTTTTTTAAACAAAAGAGCATTTACTTCAATATTTTACATGTGTTTCCATAGGCATAATTAGCAATGTTTGATACCTTGAACACATTTGATACTATGATATGCAGAAAACTTATTCTCACTTTAGAAAATGATGTGAAAGTTGTAAAGTTTTATCTAAATTTTAAAACGTTTTGTTTAGGAAAGATATAAAAGAAAATGCAATTTTCTCAGACTTTAACGTAGGCCTACAATTTGAAAGAGAAAACGGATACCTTTATGGCATTACATTGACAATGTACTAACCATCATAGGCCTATATATGTTAAATATGTGCGTGGATGCTATTTGAAAAGCATAAATAAACTTCATAATTTTCTTAATTTTTATCATTGTTTTTCAAATATGAAGTTAAGAAGATGTTAACCTTTTTTTAATATGTAGAGCTCTACACCATCATTTACAAACTTTTACCTATCTATATATTTTACCTACTGTATAAATTTAGCTATGTAGTAGACGTAGCTGATTATGAAAAACAGAAGCTAGTGTATCATTGGCTAAGACCCCCTACTGTGAATACATATGTCTGACTGGACCCCTGTGGCCACAAATCTCACATTCCTGTCCAGTAGTGTCTTTAAGTGTCTTAATGCTATTTCAACACTGGGTTTCTTTTTCGCGCCTGATGACATATTTTGTCATGTGACTTATCAAATGGGCGTCTATTGCCATATAAGGCAAACTCGTGTACTATGCACTCGGGCATTACTCACATAATGCGCCTTTAATACAAAATACCAAATTAGTTTACTGTTTGGAAATTCATATAATATATTTCGAATCATTTTGGTCATTGCTATTTTAGTGTTTTTTTCGTTAAATATAAAAAGGAGTGACGTTTATTTTATCCAATCATTTACAGTTAACGTCGGTCTCTTCCATTCGCTGCGGAATTACTATCCACAAGAAAGAGGGAGTTCTTGCTGAATCCACTTTTGACACGAGAACCTTAATCTAAAACCAAGACGTAAAAATGGTGAGTAAAATATGCTTACTAGAAAGTTTTCACATAATATTTCACAGTAAATACAGTTTCTACCCAGCACTAGTCCCAATTTTCCTTGTAAAAGCACATGTCCCCAACACAATTTCCTGATTGAACACGGAAGTGGACTGATGTCTTTAATTTTTTGTCTTCGGATAGTATATAATAAGACATGGATGAATGTGTCTATAATTTTTTACACATACCAAAAGAACAATTAACATTTGGAGAAATGTTTTCGAAAATTAAATGACTAATGTAATTATTTCTTTTGTTACCTCCCCTTACTGGTCTTAGTCCATACAAAGCCAATGGATATTTGGAATGTTACCAAATTCAATTTGAACAGTTATAGCAAATTTAACCATGAAAAGAAATTTTTGAGATATAATGGGAATTCAATGTAGAATAGTCTAGGTTTTAATTAGTAAAACTGCATTTACATGTGCTCTTGGATCAGATTCGGACAAAGTCTCGGTTATCCTCCCACTCCTCTAATATTGACTTTGCTGTTTGTTAAAGAACTGTTAAAAGTTTCTTTATGAAGCGTTCCCAAGTTATTAGCCAAAAGTCCGGATATTTTGGTGAAAATCCACAAGAATAGGCTTATAATATGACCTTGCATTACTTTTTTCACTTTTTACGTTCACATTCTATGCTACTGTACATTTTAGATTAATTGCTTAATGCAAGGTCTTATCGTTCTGCTTCAGTTTCCTATGGTAATTTCCACCATGTCATGATTTTATGACTGATTTTGAAAGCAGCTTGTACAAGCAATTATCAAAATATTTTTTATGAACATTTCCAAAATTAATTCTTACTTACCTTCTAAGTCATTTTATTATCCATTTATGTTTTGACTACAAATGTCAAAGATCTATTTTTTTATTGAAACATGGAACAAAATTATGTCTTTTACATTTTAATATGTAAAGTACTGCCATTTTGAAATTAAAAATTCACCTTGGGTAATAGTATCAGATTAATCATACAGTACCATCTTTTTTATAGGTTAGGGGGCCCATCATATTGAATTGTGAAATAATACACATTTTACTCTACAGGTAAATTTCAGATGCGTTTTGGAAATTTTGCCTTGAGCATGGTATTTTGGTCCCTCATTTCATCTTAAGGCAGACTTGTGAAAAATGTGTTTGTAATATAATACATTGCGTTGATTTTGTGACATCAAGGTCAGCTAAGACTAAGATTTTAGGTAAGGGGGTAGATAAAATCTTCAAACTGAATGCAAACTTCGGGCATTTCTTGATTGGTCAAAATCATACGCAGAGTCAGTTAGGTTTGCAATTGCATGCACTCTCATTTATGGTGTTTTCTTGATTCTTTCAATGATTTTCAAGGTTAGCAAATGTTTAACAATGCAGCTCCAGACACCATACATGTGGCAGGCTTTTTCACATAAAAGCAGAAGCTATTGATAAGAAACATATTTTTATTGCCAGTTGAACTTGTCTCCTCTTGATCACATCTTATTGGATGTCTGCTCATCCACATGTTTAAGTTTTATGTAAATTTTTTCAGAAAAATTGTAGTTTTTTACGTTGCAATTTTCTTCTATAGTGTCTGAGCCTCCTCACCTTTTCCCTGATTCTGCGAACTTCTTTCCTTTTCACCTAGAGGAAGTAGTCAGGGACTATTCCAAGAACCTTACATTGTACCTGGTAGTGAAATGTGTTACCAATGAATATACATTGTATTCTGTATGATACATTGAATTTTTCAAATGTGCTTTCTTTATGTCTGTAACCAGGTTGGTATAGTTTTGTTACAGATAATCATAGATTTCACTTTCAGTAATATAAACGCATTTTTTGAACTCGTGTTGCAAGACGGATTTTCAGCTTAATTTACTTGACGGATTTTCTGAAGACAAGAATTTTGAAGATAGAAGATAATGGCGAAGAAACATTGCTCATCTAGAAAGTCTACTGTGCTGGAGATTAGGAGCAGCAGCTAATAGGGTACACATTCACTAGATGTACTGAAATAGTAATTAAATAATGCACATCAGTCAAGCAATGTAGTAGATAATTCTTGATTGTATATTTAATGCTTCTCTCTTATAATTTGAATTTGATCAAATGAAGTGGTGACAAGAATTTTATTCAGTTTCATATAGACTTTGTAGAACATGGTTGGGTGGCCAATTTGTGTGTGATGCACGAACAACAGACCACATAATTTTATCCGCAAACATCATTATTTTTAAGTGAACTTGGCTACAAAAACCTGACTGATTTTTAATCTTGCTATAAAGTGAAGGAAACCCTTCGATTGAATGAAGTCAATCAACATCATGACCTAATGAACTTCTTAGTCCTCTACAGGCTCGACTCTTGGTTACAGGGCTCCAATAATGGTTTGTAAGATAGATTTTTGAATTAACCGATTTATGATTATCAGATGAGATCAGTATACACCATGGTTTGAAACAGGCTAAAAATGAGAACCAATTAAGACTCGATGTAATTGCGAAATTTTTAACCAATCAACTAATCCGAGAGAGTTGATATGTTTCACATTAAAATATTAATTTTGCCTGACTAATACAAATGAGTGCCAACCTACTCTCCAAGGCGTAGGTGTTACTGTCTCTTTGGAGGTTGGTGGACCCAACATACAGAGCTAATTGTACACCGTAACAGCTTTTCGAACTTACAATACGCCTATTTTTAACATCATGTCTTTATCTCATGACTTTGGCTGAATGTTAGTCCTTCTCCATTAGACAATCCCCTTATAAATTGTGGGTAACTTTTTTGTTAGCCACGCAAAATAAAATATTTGGTGTTATCAGTATGGCATGGCAAAAATTTAATGAAGGTTGGTAGGTAGGGAATTATTTATTAAAACGTAGCAAGGTGTAAAATCCACTTGCAACTTTTTGGTTGGTGTGTTTCAGTATGTATTGTTAGTTTGCAAGTGTTTTGCGCATATAATTTGGCTATTATCAGCCTTCACTTTTATTTGTACATTATTGTACTCATTTGACTATATTATAATAAAATAAATAATACATGAAATATACAAGATTAATCTGTGTTTTAAAATTATCTTCTGGCAGTTATATAGATTATGAATTTCATGTAAAGTAGGCAACATTTTCATATTAAATCTTTCATTTTAAAGTTTGCTGTTTATATTTCCTATGCTCATTACAATCTTTTTTTACACTACTTAAAATATTAAAATTCACAGAGACTTAGGAATATGTTGCTTAAAATCAAGAACGGATTTGGCTGAAATAATCTCAATTGAAGACTGACAAAGACAATACTTGACAGAGACATTTGTTTAATATTTTAGTTTTGAAGAATTTTACAATAAAAGATGTGTGAGTAAGAAATGTTTCCTGTTATAAAATTGAACATGGTCATTGATTCTTAAGTCTTAAATGTTAAAGTTCAAAAACAAACTTTAAAGAGAGTAAGTGACATTTGGGGTCCAGCTATGGGACTTAGTTTTCTAATGCCCCATATGAGAAGTTAAGTATCACAGTATTTTTTTTTTGCACCTTGAACCATTTAGTAAAATACCCATTTCTAATACTTAAATTAGTAGCTGCTAATCCCAAGACCTATCATTGGCAAAAAAGACCAAATGTATTCAAATGGATTTCCCGGTGTCATATCATTTCGACAACGCCGCAGACTTTGGCTATTATTTTCTTCAAAATTTTGGCTATTATTTATAAACTGCCAGTTTTAGCACAATGAACTTTGTTCTGTAGAGTATGTTTCAGGGGGCTTCAATTTGTGTGTGTTGAAAAGCACCAACTTAGGAAAGATCAATGTTTCATTCTGAACTCTTGTCGTTAATCCTCACTGATGGTAACTTTATCGAGTGAAGGGTAATGCCCCTTCATTGATTTGAAGTCAATGAAAATCACGTCCAGAACAATATGCTAAGTTGAACTTTATACACGCACAGTCTGTTTTTAGGTACTTGACACAAACAATGCTTTGTAACATAGATTTTTGAAATAACGATTTTTTATAGAAGTATAAGGTTTGAAACAAGCTAATATATGATAATGAATTATGGAGATCGGGTAATACTTAATTTTTTTTAACTGGGTCTTCGTGGCGTTTTTAGCTGATTTCCGAAATTGAGACTAACCTACTACCAGAGGCGTGGTGTTACTTGTCACATTTGGTCAACCTTTCACTACTATTCAGAGTTTACATACACCTAACAGCTTTTCGACTTGAGGCTGTTATTTTCCGTTCATGTCTTTATTACTTATCACATTTGATAATGAATTATAGTCCTTTCTGTTTAGACAGTACTCTTATTATGGCTAAGCCTTTTTCGTTTAGTTAGCCTAAAAAAAAATAGTTGTGTTTCTGGTGGCATGGCCAAAAAAAGCGAGACTGGTAGGTACGCCGTCCACCTTTTTTTTTTTTTTTTGTTGCCTGGGGTATGTTTTGATTAGTTCGGCAAAATTGGTGTTTGCTGCATATAATTGTTAACACCCCTTCACTTTATTTGTACATCAAACTTGTTACTCATTTGACTATATTATAATAAAATAAATAATACATGAAATATACAAGATTAATCTGTGTTTTAAATTTATCTTCGGTCATATATAGATTATGAATTTATGTAAACCGACAACATTTTCATATTAAATCTTTATTTTCAAGTTTGTGTTTATATTTGACTATCATACATATTTTTTTTTAGGCCTTACTTAATATATTATTTAAATCAGTTTAGCAAATGTTTAAACAAGTACTTGATTCTTTGCCCCAAATAATCGCAATAGAACACTGACAAAGAATCTTGACAGCAAACTTTTGTTTGAGATTTGTTGTGTAAAAATTGTAATTTCAGGCATGGAAAAAAGGCTTTTTAAAATTGAAGGGTAATTGCTATCCCCACATTCAGTCTTAAATGTTAAAGTTCAAAATCAAAATTTTAAAGAGTAATGTTAAATTTCTAGCATTTAGCATTGCACAATAGTTTCTTATACTCTAGGGTTGATATTATTTTTCTTTTTGTCTTGCTGCTTGACAACTTATATTTTCTATTACTTAAATGTAGGTAGCTGCTAATCCCCATCCTAAGGCTGGCCATAAGCTCAAAGGTGAAAGAATTATTTTTAATTTTCCATTTGTCAAATATTTTGGAGCCCTGCATGAGGTAACTTCCTTCAAATTTCCGCGCATTTTTACCGCTTTTAATACAATGAAATTTGTTCTGTTCAGAGTAGTTTCAGGGGCTTTAATTAGGTTGTTTGAAACAATTTACCCCCGGAGATCATGGTATTATTTTATCCGTCTTTTGCATCGAGGGTGGAGAGTCGCAATAATGCCCCCATGTATGGTTGTCATAAAAATCAGGTTTGAACAATATTCAAGTTAAACTTTAAACACTAAAGTCAGTCTTTAAATATTGACAAAAAACAATCAATTATCTTAACTTTGTGAAAATCAAGGCTATGCCGAGTTCAAAACGGTTTTAATGACACATGATTATCGCAGAACGGGTAATAATTAACATGTTACCGGTCTTTTCATACTCCAGTTGTCTGTCGACAATTGGAATCAATGTGTCATTTTAAATGACACTTAAAGCGACTCAAAACCTTGTCACTGCCCACCATGACTTTTAAAATGTGTTACTATACCACTAGTTTTGCAAAAAGTCGGTACAGGTCTGTTAAAATTTTCAGTTACACTGATCATGTTGGTACTAATTATCCCATTTGAAACATGAAGATATGGACTGGTATTAAAACGTAGTGTCTTATTAGCTCCGCCTACTGTTTAAATGAATTAGACAGTCATGAAACAAAGCATATATTTACATGGCCTGGACAGGTCCGACCTACTAAAAAGATAATGCAATGACGGTCAGTTTTTGGTTCATTTACAAAAATAACTGGACACATGACAAGTCAGTAACATGAAAATGCTCCCGGGTCAAATTGACAAACTGGACATTTTCGTCGGGTCAAATACCTGGGATTTTACGATTTTCAGGCACTGAATAGCAAGCAATGGTCGGGCAAAATTACGGTTTGCACAGATGCAAAATAACAATCTACTTTTTTTAGGCCTTAGTTCATGTATTGTTTAAATCATTTTACAAATATATTGCTTCAGTACTTGCATCCATTCTTTCCCCCACCACAGGATAGCAGTAGATCACTTTTAAGGATTTTGACTAAATCAGGGCCCTTTGGAACTGAAAAAACAGGTTTCAGCATGGAAAAAAGCTTTGTAGCATTTAAGCATTGTAATGCTACCCCCAATCTATGACTGAATTCGTACATATCTGTATAAAACTATTTTAGACAGTGCTGTTACACCAGCATTCAGCATTGCAAAATAGTTTCTGAACCTTGGATTTATGAAAAGTGCTGAAACAACTTTTAACTTTGAATTAAATCGTGTCGGTATGCAATGATTCTGTTGAAGTGGTGGCTGGGGTATAGGGTGGTGAAAGAATTCTTTTTTAATTTTGCATTTCCAAATTATTGGAGCCCTGCTGAGGTAACTTCATAACTTCCGGCAATATAGTTTTAAATGTTAACACTAACTTTTCTTACAGACACTTGGAGTATGAAAAGTGACCCCCTGGTTGGCATAATTTTACCACCAGGTGCATCTAGGGTTATTCAGCAATCATAAAAATGTATGGTTGTCATCTAAACAGGTTTTAAAATTTCAAATTTTTCACTAAACAGCCTTATAATATACAAGATATAAATCTTTACATTGTACTCAAGACTTGATACTGACGTAATCAACTGGATGATTGCATTTAATCGATAAGTAATAAACACATGTTACCGGCATCTATTATAGTCCAAAGGTGTCTGTGAATCAATGTAGTCATTTTAAATGACACTTAAAGCAATCAAAACCCAGCATGCCCACAGCATTTATTAAAATGATGGTACCAATACCAATTAGTATTTAGAAAATGTTTTTACAGGCTTAAAAATCTGGGTACACTAGTCAAGTGCTGAGATAATTTCCCAAAACATGAAGATATGGACGGTATTAAATTACAAATGTAATAGGTAATGTTTATATGAACTGACATGTCATGAAAGTTTAACGTATTTATTTAATGGCCTGACTGTTCCGATCTGCTAAAAAAAAGAATACTGATATGGTAAAGTTAATCAAAATAACTGAGTCTTATAAAGTCAGTGACAACAGCAACCTTTCAATATTGATCAATTACAATAAAATCGCTCGGGGAAAACCCGGCGATTGATATGCGTTAGGCTTAGCAAGCAATGGAACATAGTTTGCACAGATGCAAAATAATCAATCTATTTTAGCCTGGAAATAGGATCTTGCTGATTTAGATCTATCAGAAGCTTTTAGGTTAATTTGTCTTACCATTTAATGAACAGCTTCAGAACACAATACTGAAAAATATGACAGATAGCTTACAAGGGCCTGGATTTCCAATTGAAAAAGGGTTTCCCGATTTTAGGTTTCCGACCACCATTTATGAGCTGAAATCTTCACCTTGCCACTACAAAGATTTGACCTTGACGCCATTGAAAATTTAGGCTGAAGAGTCAATGACCCTGGAGTTTCAAAGCCTACCGGACGCATCCTGAAAACCTATAGATTTGTGGGCTTGAAACCAGGGACAGCGTGGTCTGAGGGCCATGCACATGTATAAACGTGACCTTGACATTTGTTAGTGAGCAGTAACTTTTGTATATGATAAGTTGACTGTTCTGTCAGAAATCTTGATATGAAAGCCTACATATTATAGGTTTTTGTCCTTTCTTACTCTCAATTAAATTTAGTCAATGATTTATTATGATTCACCTTTGTATGTATATTGTGCACATCCACATGAAGAGGTTCTGTGTAACACAAGACTTCTTTATCACAGGGCTCATTTGATGAGCTTCGGTAATCGTTTCTATATACACGTATATATTTTGTAGCAATAATTTTATCCTTATATGCTTTTAAAAATGGCACTATACAATGTATAATCGGGAAAAGATGACTGCTCGGCATTGCTTTATATGGCAAAAAACAGAATGATTCGTTAAATCACAGTTTGATCAGAACTTACTGCATAGCATTTCCAATGATTTTAATTTATCATAATTATGTACTAGTTTTAGTCTTTGATCTATAAAGAAAGCGTCGTTAATTTTGTTGGAAGATGACACCACAGAATAATGTTTCATTACATGGTAAGTTAAGGAATGTTAATGCTTTAGTTATTGTTGAAGTTGTTTTTTAGTGAAAAGCATGCCAGTTTACAATTGCAAGAGCATGTTTGTCTTTTCCCCCCTAAAAACCAAAACTTAATGTTACATTACTAATTTTCATTGTTCTACAGTAGTATGATGTTATGCTGTTATGGAGTTGTTCAAGATTTTGTTGTTTGTTTTGTTAGAGAAACATTTGTATACTGTATGTTTTTCTTCTCATTTATTATTGAAACCTTTGAACACTGTATGGTTTTTCATAAGAATTTTAATTTTACTTAATTGAAGTTTTCTTCACAGAGAGTGCTGTAAATGCCAGTCTGGTACATGTACCTGCTGTGTATGTGCACATTTACAATTGCTGTTAACTAACATTTCTTAAACTCTTCCCAAATGGGGCTTTCCAAATCACTTATGATAATTCAGATGTGAAAGTTGTTATGGGTTATAGAAAATCATTATAGTATGCATTGGAGTCGAAATGACGACTACTTTTGGAATGTTTTTTTTTTTCATTGCTGGTTTGTTTTTGCTGCGATACTTACCATAATTCCCATGTTGTTAACCTTTCTAAAACAGTATGTCTTCTTTCTGTCATGTATTTTTGCAATTACAGGTTTGTTTTAGTTCACCTGACTACAGTGTAGTACATATTACTCATTGTGAGCTAGGAAGTTGGCTGCCAGAGGTCATGGCTGATTTCTTTGCAAGATTTCTATGCCACCCATTGGTCGATTTTGAAATTCTTGAACAAGAATGTTCTTTTGTCAAGATTGTCCAGGTCACGTTAATTGATAAAAAAGACTTGTCTGCCAGTATTTGTAACAAATTTCTCTAATAGTCCATGCAAGAATTCTCAGAACTTTTTGGTCAGATTTCGAAATTGTTTCTTAGGAATGGTCAGTAACTAAAGTACCATCAAAGGAAGCATTTTAGAGAGATTAATTCATTATCATTCCCCTCCCCCAGTGACTCTACACAATCTATTAGAACGAAATTTGTCAAAATGTGACAACCATTATAGTTTGAAGTGCATGGGAGCTGCATATGAAATCGGCCGAGTCGTTCTGGCAATCACCCATACTGTCTCTTTTACTCTGCTGTTTAAACTGGTATTAAATATGTTCGAAATTAGAATTTTTAGAAATAGACTAGTTACTTCACTTAACATAATACTACAAAACTTTCATGTTGTTGCCTAGTGAATATTTGCAGCACTAGCTGAATTTCAAACAGAGTAGACCAAAGTAAGACCGCATAGGTTGAAAGACTCGTGCCATTTGCAAAGGCGAAGTTTTCATTAGGGTTAAACATTTTTGTCACAAAAAAATTGATAAGGGTTATTTAACACAGTTGGTGACATTGAGGGAACCATGATTGTTCTTTTACTCATGCTAGTATTTCGTGTAAAACTTAGAATAGGTTTGAAGGTTTTTGATAAATGTGTGACAGAAGAAAATAAAGCACTTTGTGAGTATATAGAATAGATATTTGCCATGTTTTGCTGTTAATTATATCAATGCAGTCTGTTATACTGTTTTTTTTATTACCTCACTTGGCACAAAGTGCCAGAGTGAGCTATTAGGATCGCATTCCATACGGCGTTTGTGGTCCGTCCGTCTGTCCACCATTTCCTTCAAATGACATCTTCTCTCAAACCACTGGGCCAATGTTGATGAAACTTTGCAGGGATGTACCTTGCATGAAGCTCTATCAAAGTTGTTCACAGAATTCCATTCCATGCAGAACTCTAGTTGCTATGGCAACAAATAGGAAAAACTTTAAAAATCTTCTTCTCGAAACCACAAGGCAGAGCTTAGATATTTGGCATGTAGCATTGTCTAGTGGACCTCTACCAAGATTGTTCAAATTATGACCTTCAGGTGAAAATTGACCCTGACGGGGGTCACTTAGTTTTGCATAGGCTTATATAGGAAAAACTTTAAGTCTTCTTCTCTGAAACCACAAGGCCTAGAGCTTAGATATTTGGCATGTAGCATTATCTAGTGGACCTTTACCAAGATTGTTCAAATTATGACCCCCGGTCAAAATTGACCCTGAAGGGGGGGTGGGGGGGTGGTCACTTAGTTTTAAAACTTCAAAAATCTTCTTGAAACCACAAGGCAAAGAGCTTAGATATTTGGCATGTAGCATTGTCTAGTGGACCTCTACCAAGATTGTTCAAATTATGACCCCTCGGTCAAAATTGACCCTGACAGGGGGTCACTTTGTTTTACAAAGGCTAATATAGAAAAAACTTTAAAAATCTTCTCTGAAACCACGAAGCCTAGAGCTTAGATATTTGGCACGTAGCATTGCCGAATAGACCTCCTCAAAGTTTGTTCAAATTATAACACTGGGGTCAAAATTGGCCTTTCCCTGGGGGGGGGGGGGGGTCATTTGTTTTACAAAGATGTCTATAGGAAAACCTTTTTGGTATATAACATAAGTGATCTTCCACCGGGCAAGTGGACTTGTACCAAGGTGAGCGATACAGGGCTATCTTGGCCCTCCTGTTTGGTTTGCTACAACCATTCATCTCATGGTTGTTCGTTATTGTAACTGCTTTAATGTATAATATTATTTTATATATTAAGCAACAGAACCTTTTTATTCAACACTAACTGTTGTATTTCAGATACGGCCTCCTAAACCTTGTTGATCTGTTGACAGTTTTTTTTAATGTTTTTCTTGTTCTGCTGTTATTTTATGTTTGGTTTTATGTATTCGAACAATAGTGAAAATATTGAAAATTTATATTCACTTGCAGCATTGCAACATGACTATAATACTCTTTAGTCTTACAATCATGTGCTTAAAATTAAGTCATGACTCGAGATTACATTGTACTCCTAGTGAATTTTTTGTATGCAGAGTGAAATTACGAGTTTTGTTTTTGTCATGCAGAGGGTCACTTTCTCTTAAGTTGCATAAGTAATTATATGCTTAATTTATTCACAATTCCTGTGAATGTTGACATGTAGAATTTTTTTGCTGCCATTCTCTTCATTTATTTTTGCACTAGGTCAGTCTTTGGCATATAGTAGCTTTTTTTAAGCAGTTTGTCTGTATCCTGAACTTGATGCTTTTCATCTATATATTAAATGTGAAAAAAGATATGAATGAACTTCAATGATTTCTAGCAACCATTACTTAGCACACAGAGTTACCTTGAATGGACAGTGTCCTTTTAATTTTTATTTTGTTTGAGAAAGTAGTAGATCCTATTTATTTCAAATGGACTGGGTCTTTCTGTAATATTTGTTCTTTCAGTATGCATTGATTGTTATAATTTACTAATAGCATACACTATTTACAGCATGGCTAAGAAAGTAAAATTTCAGAATTATGTTTTTAAAAAAAAACGTTTTTAGCTCGACTATTCGAAGAATAAGGAGACTATTGCACTCGCCCCAGCGTCGGCGTCGGCGTCTGCGTTGGTTAAAGTTTTTCATAAAGTCAAATATCTTGAATACTATCAAAGGTATTGACTTGAAACTCAAACTATATGTTTACCATCAACATCTTCACCTAAGGAAACAATCCCCATAACTCTGTTTTGATTTTTGACAGATTTATGCCCCTTTTTAACTTAGAAATTTTGGTTAAAGTTTTTTATAAATTCAAATATCTTGAATACTATCAAAGGTATTGACTTGAAACTCAAAGTATGTGTCTACCATCAACATCTTCACCTGAGGAAACAATCCCCATAACTCTGTTTTGATTTTTGACAGATTTATGCCCCTTTTTAACTTAGAATTTTTGGTTAAAGTTTTTATAAATTCAAATATCTTGAATACTATCAAAGGTATTGACTTGAAACTCAAAGTATGTGTCTACCATCAACATCTACACCTGAGGAAACAATCCCCATAACTCTGTTTTGATTTTTGACAGATTGATGCCCCTTTTTAACTTAGAATTTTTGGTTAAAGTTTTTTTTTAAATTCAAATATCTTGAATACTATCAAAGGTATTGACTTGAAACTCAAAGTATGTGTCTACCATCAACATATACACCTGAGGAAACAATTCCCATAACTCTGTTTTGATTTTTGACAGATTTATGCCCCTTTTTAACTTAGAAGTTTTGGTATTTTTTTTTTGTAAATTCAAATATCTTGAATACTATATAAGGTATTGACTTGAAACTCAAAGTATGTGTCTACCATCAACATTATACACCTGAGGAAACAATTCCCATAACTCTGTTTTGATTTGACAGATTTATGCCCCTTTTTAACTTAGAAGTTTTGGTATTTTTTTTTGTAAATTCAAATATCTTGAATACTATATAAGGTATTGACTTGAAACTCAAAATATATGTTTACCATCAACATTTGTGTCCCTTTTTAATTTTGAATGTTTTGTTAAAGATAGAATACTATCGAACGTATTTACTGTCAACATCTTCACCAATGTTTTTGATTTTTGACATATTTATGCCCTTTTTAACTTAGAATTTTGTCACAGTTTTTCCAGACTAAAATGGAAATACTCAAAATGGCTTTCTTTTGAAATGTCATAGAATAATTATGCAGCATGAAGCGGTCATGCTTTTTTAATTCTATACATATCAATTTTGAAAAGTTACAAAATTATTCATGATCAAATATACAAGGTCATGTATTTCTTTGAAATTATCCCCCCCATCCTCCCTCCAGTTGGCTTGCAGAATCCAGAGTAAGGCCTTGAATGCAATGTACATTTACAAAGGTCTTTGAACAAGTTTCATATCTTTGACCTTAATTCTTATAGACAATTACACAGTACTCCTGTTCTTAGACAAAAACCCCATTTTACCAACAAGCTTTCGAATAGTCGAGCGTGCTGTCATGTGACAGCTCTTGTTAGTAAAAGCATGTAGGAAGGACTACAGCACGCCATTCAGTGCTGTAAAAGATTGTTTGAACTTTGCAAAACCTTTCTGTGGGAACATGTCAATGCAAAAATTTAGTTTATCGTAATCTTTCAGTAAGTAATTGCCTCTGTATAGCTGATGAAACAAGGAAGTATGCCTCCTAAAAGTGACAAAGATGTTTAAAAAGAATCTTTATAAAAGGATTTTCAGATTTAACTTAACAATGAGGTTGTTTGGGAAGACTGGTACTGATGTTATCTTAAGAAGTAAAGTAACCAGACTTAAAGCATTCTTTCATGATTTATGTTTGAAGATATGGTGAAGAAAAGCATATACATTTTGTTCAATCTAAATACTGTAAGAGGGTGCTAGAAAGGTTTTGCATCTATTTTATCTCCAGCTTCTTTAAAATCTAATGTTGACCTAGAAGTTTAATAATTGTAAGTAATATAGAATTAGAGATAGTGGTCATACTCCGAGATAAGCCTTCTTCAACTTTATCAACTTGTACCCATTTTTTTTCTGTACATATAAAAGTGAAAGTACACAATGTATTGATAGGAATGCTAGATTTGTCTGCCATCATTACATGTGATATATCAATGTCTCTGTCAGTGGTCAATAGCAGCTACTTTATAACAAGTTGGTCTTAGAACTGCTTGTGAAAGCGTAAATTAAATTGAAGAAAAACCTTGGTAACACTCAAGAGGTCACACTTATTAACCAATCATCATGAAAATTTGTCAGAATGTTTGTCTCTGTGATTTCTAGGCCAAGTCACCTGGGTTAGAAAAACTAAGCCACATGTTCAAATTAAAGAAAATCTGTGTTAACACACTATTGGGGCCATATTTATTAAATAATTGTCATACAAAATGGTCAGAATGTTTGTCTTAATGATTTCTAGGTCAAGTTTGAATCTGGGTCAAAAGGGGCCAAACACTAGGGTCACACATCAAATCAAAGAAAAACATTGTAAACACTACAGGCCACATTCACTAACGTATCATCATGAAAATTGGACAGAATCTTTAACTTTGTGATTTCTAGGTCAAACTTGAATTTGGGTCACCTGGGTTCAAAAACTAGGTCACACAGTCAAGTAAAAGAGAACCTTGTTAACACAAATTGGTCAGAAAGTTTGTCTTAATGATTTTTTGTTCAAGTTTGAATTTGGGTCATCTGGGGCCAAAAACTAGGCCAGTAAGGCCACATATCAAATCAAAGAAAAACATTGTCAACACTCCTGATTGTACCATCAGGAAAATTGGACAGAATCTTCGACTCTGATTTTTAGGTTAAGTTTGAATTTGGGTCAAAAACTAGTTCACACATTCAAGTCAAAGAAAACCTTGCTAACACAGAAGCCACATTTTTACCCAATCACCATGAAAATTGGTCAAAATGTTTGCCTCAGTGCTGTTCAGGCAGATAGAATCTGAGTCACCTGGGGTTAAAAAGTAGGTCACTCATCAAATCAGAGAAAAACCTTGTCTAGGGGCACATTCACTTTAGTACCGTCATGGAAAATGGACAGAATCTTGAGCTCAGTAATTTCTAGGATCAACGCAACTTGAAGTATATAATTTGATCCAATTACCCTTTAGAAGCTGTTTGGTCAGAAAGTGACAACTGATTTTCTAGCCGTGACAACTCATTTTCTAGCCGTGACAACTCATTTTCTAGCCGTGACAACTCATTTTCTAGCCTTGCTACCAGGTTTGATGATAATAACATATTTCATTAAAATTGCAAGCAGTCATTTCCTTCTAACAGAGCTTGATCATCTACATTTTTGATGGCAAAATGAGGGAATTTTGTCAGAAATAAGTCGGCATATAAACAAAATGAAAGACTGATCAAAAGAAATGTAAGGACTGAATGCTAGTCAAGTCATTTTCTTACATACCAGGATTATAAATGGACCTATGTTTCTTGGTCCATTTTTTTTGCCATAAAACTTGTGATGCAGGGTCTGTAGGTTAAAGGTCAAATTTCTACATAAGGTGCATAGCACTTAAGTTCAACCTCTTTTACATTTTGGACTTGACGGTGTTGTGATGGACAAATCAAAATTTCTGG
The DNA here is from genome assembly GCA_022818135.1 of Saxidomus purpurata. Lineage (NCBI taxonomy): Eukaryota > Metazoa > Mollusca > Bivalvia > Venerida > Veneridae > Saxidomus > Saxidomus purpurata. The sequence continues at coordinate 20,491,626 of JAFMSR010000001.1, read as the reverse complement.
ATTTTATCTTGGGGATTTCGTTCAGATAATTCTACAAATATGTCTTCAAAATGATGTTGGTTGTAGTTTTGTGTTTGAATTTAGAAGTAGAGATTCTCAGTCCAAACTCATACTTCTTATTCTTTAGTAGGTTGTCTTTGGAAACCTTTCAACTAGTTAAACAATTTTGTTTAATGTTTGTTTAAGTGGGTACATGAAGATATTAAGTTGAGGATGACTTGTCTCATTTTTGTATTGTACTTCATATGTTTTTTTTTGAAAACATTTCAGTCTTCTGGAGTCCAACTTGCTTCTAATGTAAAAGAAGAATACCAGAAGGTGAAGACAGGAAAGAAAAACCCTTATGTTATCTTCAAAATAGCAGATAACTTAAAATCCATTGAAGTTGAAACTGTTGGAGAAACAGGTAAAATGTCAACTTTTAAATAGTTGTACCCCCACAAAGTTTTGGGGTAAGGATATACATGTATAATATATATAGGACTATAAGGAGTCTGTTTGTGTGTCGGTCAGATGGTAAAAAGGTTTGAAATTAGACATGCAAATGAATGAGTGACAGATTTTTCATTAGGGCATATTGTTGCTAAAAGATTAAGAAAAGTTGTGCAAGTTATGTATTCAGGACTTTTAATCAGTTTGACTTTCTAACAAAAATTTGAATTAATGACAAAATTTGGCGTTTTATTAGCTTTCTGGAAAAATGATGTAAAACATGTGTAAATGTCTTTCATTTTAAGAAAGTCAGGTATACTTGTATCAGAAGTTGTCTTTTAAGCCCACCTGATAAAATCTCTTGATAACGGAATAAATGCAATAATTTGAATGAATTCCACCGATTTAACCTTTTAAGCTCACCTGAACACAAAGTGCTCAGGGTGAGTTATTGTTAACGCCTTTTAAAAGGTAAGGAGGGTTCTGCAGGATTGTGCGTATCATCACAAAATCAAAGAGACAATCTGGCACTACTTTGTGTAAAGTGTTCCCGCTAAAAATCTGCCGCTAGGTGTCTCTGGTGATCAGATTTCCACCAAATGCTCTTGACTTTGGTGAGGTGTTAGCCAGCAGGCGATCGACTTAAAAATAGAAAAACTTTCAAATGACCACCACTTGGCCAATTTCAACCAAAGTTCACAGGATTGTTGCTTGGGTGGTTGTCTACCAAAACTGGTAGAATTATTCCTCTCAACATCAAAAAATTGCCACCAGGGCTAAAAATAAAAACAACCAAACCTCACACGATTGTTCTTTGAATGGTCCTCAACCAAAATTTCTCACAGACCTCTTCTCCTATGTTAGTAATATTTTTACACCCCCTGAACAAAGTGTTACAGGGGTTATACTGGATGCAGCATGCCTGTCCGTCTGTAGACAGAATCTTGTTGACACTAAATCGCCAAAACCCCTTGTCAGAATTTAATGATACTTCACAGAAGTGATAAGTACCATGCTTAGTTGCGATGGTCCATGTTTCTGGTCACTAGGTCAAAGGTGAAGGTCACATGGGTTCGAGATAGTAAATTCTTGTGCGCTCTTAATCTCCAAAACCCATGTCAGAATTCTTGGAGAGTGTTTAAGTGTTTGTAAACTTATAATGTATACATTTACCGTAATTATCCGTGTATTAGACACACTTTTTTTGTCAAAATCGTGTTCAAAAGCTTGATGCGTCTTATACATTAATATAGAACTCAATCCCATTTTTTCGAAGATTCAAACGTACAAATTCTGTTCAAATTAGCTTTATTGTTTACTGAAGAGTAATGCAACAAAGGGAAGTAAATCTTTCGTAATGGGTGTCTTAGTCCCGTACGGTTCCGTACTTTTCCGGATTTCGTTGAGAAAAGACACCTACGGGAGTTTTGAAATAATTCAAAGATGAAAAATGTTATTTAATCAACGATGAAAATAAATACAATATCATGCATAATTTATGAATAAATATCAAGAAAACAATTTTTATTGAAAGGCAATTAATGACTGTTTCACAATAAACACCTTCCGAAAGTTTTGCAAACAACCAATTATCGAGTTGGATGTTTGCCGCACGTATCGGTAATTTGAGAACCTTTAGAATGAGAAGTTTGAGAAGTTTGAGTAGGTGTTGACATGTTGAGAAAGTTAAGTCACTTTAAGTACTAGAGTTTTTCGAGTTTTACACGTGTCAAACACACTCATTACAAGTCAAATTTAATTCATTTTTTTACGGTACTCAATGTTTATTGGCGATTTAATGGTCTTATACCCAAAGTGATTATCACGATTTCGTAATGAAAACGAGTCACGGAAGTAAACAAATGTCCGATTTTTTCCTCTTTCAGAAGTTTTAATTGATTTCAGGTGCGTTTTATACATTGAAATATTTTTTCCCCTGAAATTTCTCTGATTTTTGGTGCGTCTTATACATTGGTGCGACTAATACATGGACCATTACGGTACATAAATTATCAACTCAACCTGAAGTATCAAGAGAATTGCCAAAGTTTATATATATATATGTAAGAAAAGAAAAGTAACTGTTAAAAATGCTCACTCAGCTTAGTTTACACACTCGGTGTTCCCATTGAAGTAAATATTTATGTGAATCACGCAAATAATTGAGCCAAAACGTACAGTTATTTGCCCTTGTACATGCCTGCATGTAACAAACATCCAAACAAAAAGTTGTCAATCTCGAAATTCCATTTTAATACCGAGTATTTTTAGCAGTGTTGTAGTTTATTCATAAATGTTCTAAATTTAGAGCCATTAACAGATTCTTTTATGCTGACTGACTTTACTTCTGATATTATCATTGGAAATTTTAGGACAAATAAAAACATGTCAACCAGTACGCGTCGTGACATCGTACAGTAAATACAAAATGTCATGCTGGAATAATTGCGCAGTCTTAGATCGTAACCATGCCAACAAATTAAAATCACCCATAATAAAGACATCAATAATAACAGTAACAGGCTGGAAAATTTCCAAAATAATTTGTTAACTGCATTTGGACTCTGATAAAAAGGTCATGCACTGCTAAATTGGGAATTCTAAAACTCTTTAGTTGACACATGATACATGTTATACGTTCCTTACATAGTAAAGAACTTTGTAATATTCAGGTAGACTTTGTACCCCCAGTTTGCTCACCCAGGGGGTACAAAAACTTGGTGGGAACACTGCACACTAACTTTCTCCATTTTTGAGAAGGGTCCTCTCTTGTCATTGATTTGATCCTTTATGGCGCTTAACTGTGATTAGTATAGATTGGTTGTCTTACTGTCCATGTTTCTCTGATAATATATATATGGCTTTTAGCTCTTCTAGACAAAGTCCAACCGAGTTTATGCCATCATGGTTTGTCTGTCATCAGTCACTTTATAATAACAAAGTAACAGTGGCCTCTGATAGCGTTTATTTGATAACACTCTGTTGCTCTCAATTTTCATCCAACTTAAACCAAACTTGCTCAGAAGGTTGCCTGCAATACATAGATGATCCCTGTTGGTCAATGATCAAAGGTCGAGGTCAAAGTGACCCGAATTTTGAAAATCTTCTCCACTCAATATCTTGAGATTTTCATCACTTGTAGATGATCCGTATAGTTTTAGGGATCAGTGGGTCAAAGGTCAAGGTCACAGTGATGTGAAAATCATTTCAGCTCAACATTTTATTTCAAGTTATCAGCAGCAGTCATGAAACTCCATAGTACGGTTGGTCTTAGGTAGTAGATGATCACTATTATTTTTGGGGTCAGTGGGTCAAGGTGACAGTGACCTTTGTTAGCTTTTCATTGATAGCATTGCATAAAAATTTCACAAAACTTACTCAGAACAGTCCAGTACAGTGATGCTGGCCCTTTTAGGCCTCTTGTTAATCTTCTAGTGCAAAATATCTACACTTTTCACCTAAATGAATCGTTTTTTTCCCTTTTTTATAGGTGAGTCGTTTTCCGACTTTAGGAGCAAAATGATAGAGGCAGCAAAAGCAGGTCATGGAAGGTATGCTGTATATGATATAACAGAAGACCAAGATGAAGGCGCAAAGAATAAAACAGGAACTCTAGTATTTATTGTATGGTATGTATGTTTGCAATTGCAACGTTGTCTTTAGTCTTAACCACAGGCTTGTAGCCATTTACACAATTCTTTGTATTAATCCAAATAGTTCATTTGGTTTATCATACAATGTCATACCTGTACCTGTGGGGGCTACATAGGAATCACTGCTCTAACACCAATGTCATACCTGTACCTGTGGGGGCTACATAGGAATCACTGTTGTCACACCAACATCCTTCTCCTTGCTTCCAGACCTGGACATGATTACTTTGAATGTAATTGATTAAATTACAATTACAGTGCCTTAAAAAATGTGATTGATTACTTATGATTACTTCATGTGTTTTCTCATTTGTAAACATGGTAAGACAGTGTTTGCACTTTGTGGAATCTTTTCCTGCAGTGTTGTTTGGTACATCAAAATGCTTCAATGGAAGACGCTCAAAATCCCCTTGGTCCAAAAATGGCATAGTAGTCATAATTCCCTCAATGGATTTAACATTGTAATTTCAATATTTTTTTCCAATCATTCGTGATAAGTAAAACTAGAGACAAAGATAACATTTAGTAAAGTTTGTTCATTTAATGTAAAATCTATTAAGGGGATTATGACTTCTATGCCATTTTTGTCGAGCTCCCTTGTAAAAGCTCAATATAGTTGTCCAAATGGCGGTTCAGTGTATGACTCCTTGCATGCATGGGTGCTTCAGTCAGAGTTAAGTTTGTCCAGGCTGTAACTTGACCATTGATCAAGGGATTCTTAAATAACTTGGCACAAATGTTCACAATCATGAGACAGAGTGTAAAGCGCAAGAACTAGGTCTAAGGTCAAGGTCACACTTGGAGGTTAAAGGTCAAATTCAAGAATGACTGTGCGGAGCATATATACGCATGGAGGGATTTTGATGTAACTTGGTACAAATGTTCACCATCATGAGAAAGAGTGCCATGCGCAAGAACCAGGTCCCTAGTTCCTAGTCAAGGTCACACTTTTAGGCCAAAGGTCAGATGCAAGAATAATTCAAGAATGACTTTGTCCAGAGCATTTCTTCTTCATGCATGGAGGGGTTTAGATGTTACTTGGCATAAATGTTCACCACCATGAGATGGAGTGTCATGCGCAAGAACCAGGTCCCTAGGTCTAAGTTCAAGGTCACACTAGTAAAGGTCAAATTCAAGAATATTTTAGTCCGGAGCATTTCTTCATGCATGGAGGGATTTTGATGTAACTGGGCACAAATGATCACCATGAGCTACCCTTGGTTTAAGAATTACTTCCCTTTGTTGTTACTATAAATAGCTTATATTGTAACTTTTTTTATTAGTGGCCATAGAGAACAATCAAGACCACTTCTCAGTAGTACAACATGCATGTTACATCCAATATTTAGGTGTATTTTGACCTATCTGTACCTTGTGAGTTAGTCCTTTTGACAGCTGGCTGGCTCGACATGTTGCACGTAGGGATCTTGTCATTTAGAGCAAAGAAATTGTTAAACTATGATTGGCCTATACAAATACATTGTATATGCATATTTTGCCGTGTTCCCTGTTGTTTTTGGGGTCAGTGGTCAAAGATCAAGGTGACAGTGACCCGAAATTTGAAAATATTTATCGCTTGTTATCTTGCGATCTGTATGACACACAGTCTTATGACTTCATAGGATGATGTCTTTGAGTAATCAATCCCTTTTGTTATTGGGGTTAGTGGGTCAATGGCCAAGGTCATAGTGACCTCATTTAAATTTTCCTTGATAGCACTCTGCAGGTCACAGTTTTCATTTACAATTGATCAAACTTACTCAGAATGTTGCCTGCGACCTGTAGATGATCCCTAATGTTTTAAGGGCCAGTTGGTCAAACGTCAAGGGCACATTCATTGTACCCCAAAACGAAGTTTGGGGGGTGTGTAGGAGTCACCAAGTGGTTGGTTGGTTGGTTGGTTGGGCGGTCGGTCGGTCGGTCGGTCGGTCGGTCAGTCAGGTGGTCTGTTGCATTTTCCTTGTCCGGAGCATAACTTGCAAACTAGTGGTTGGAATTCAATACAACTTCATACAATGGTCAAACACATTGAGAGGAAGTGCAGTGCACATGAACCATAACTCTATTTTGAGTTTTTACAGAGTTATTGTCCTTTGTTACTTTTCCTTGTCCGGAGCATAACTTGAAAACTACTGGTGGGAATTCAATACAACTTCATACAATGGTCTAGCACATTGGTCTAGCACATTGAGAGGAAGTGCAGTGCGCAAGAACCATAACTCCATCTTGAGTAATTACAGAGTTATTGTCCTTTGTCACTTTTCCTTGTCTGGAGAATTATTTTAAAGCTACTGGTTTGAATTCAATACAACTTCATACAATGGTCAGGCACAATGAGAGAAAGTTGAGTTCAAATATTGGTAAAAAAACAACTAGGTAATAGGGTCAAATCACAGAAAAACCTTTTGTATGCTATGGAGGCTGCATTGATTATTAGATCTTCATGGAACTTGGTCAGAATAACTGCCTTGATAGACTCTGGGTTGAGTTCAAATATGAGTTATCTTAGGTAAAGAAATTAGGTCACGGTCAAATCATTAAAAAGGAAACTGGCTTCTCTTCTCTCATACCCTCACAGCAATGGATACCATCAGGAATGAGGTGTTGAGAGTGATTAAAAGAAGTTGTATAACTTGTTTCACAATCAACCTAAAATAGAGTAGTATAAACTAAATCATAGAAAATGCTTTGGTATGCTATAGGTTGCATTTTTCATTGGATCTTTATGAAACTTGGTCAATTTAATTGCCTTGATGAAGTCTATGTCTAGTTGGAATATTGGTCATCTGGGGTCAAAAACTTGGTTACAGGGTCAAATTAAAGAACAACCTTTTGTAGTTAATATAGGTTGCATTATTCATTGATTCTTCATGAAACTTGGTCAGTATGATTTTCTTGATGAAATTAAGGTCAATTTAAATATGGGTAATCTGAGGTCAAAAATTAGGTCATCTGGTCAAAAAACCTTGTGTATGCCATACAAGTGACATTTACAGCCCAATCATGTAAATTGGTCAAATACTTCATCCCTATTGTTTTGGGGTCCATGGGTTAAAGGTCAATCGATAGATTTTCCTTGATAACACTCTACAGGTCACAGTTTTTAGCTCACCTGGTACTAAGTGCCAGAGTGAGCTATTAGGATCGCATTCCGTCCGTCATACGTCCGTCTGTCCGTCCGTCCACCATTTCCTTCAAACGACATCTCCTCTGAAACCACTGGGCCAATGTTAATGAGACTTTGCAGGGATGTTCCTTGCATGAAGCTCTATCAAAGTTGTTCAAAGAATTCCATTCCATGCAGAACTCTGGTTGCTATGGCAACAAATAGGAAAAACTTCTCTGAAACCACAAGGCCTAGAGCTAAGATACTTGGCATGTAGCATTGTCTAGTGGACCTCTACCAAGATTGTTCAAATTATGACCCCCGGGTCAAAATTGACCCCGCACCGGGGGTCACTTAGTTTTGCATAGGAATATATAGGAAAAACTTTAAAAATCTTCTTCTCTGAAACCAAAAGGCCTAGAGCTAAGATATTTGGCATGTAGCATTGGCTAGTGGACCTCTACCAAGATTGTTCAAATTATGAGCCCCGGATTAAAATCAACCCCGCACAGGGGGTCACTTAGTTTTACATAGGCTTATGTAGGAAAAACTTTAAAAATCTTCTTCTCTGAAACCACAAGGCCTAGAGCTTAGATATTTGGCATGTAGCATTGGCTAGTGAACCTCTTCGAAGACCTTGCCCAGGGGGGGGATCATTTGTTTTACAAAGGCGTATATAGGAAAACTTATTTGGTATATAACATTATCTAGTGATCTTCCACCAGGCAAGTGGACTTGTACCAAGGTGAGCGATATAGGGCCATCTTGGCCCTCTTGTTATTCAAATTTCATCAAACTTGCAAAAAATAAATTTCACACAATATGTAGACGATCCCTATTATTTTGGGGTCAGTAGGTCAAAGTCACAGTGACCGACGTTTGATCTTCCATGGTAACGTTCTACAGGTCAGTTTTCATTCAACTTTCAACAAACTTGCTCAGAAGGTTCCCTGCAACATGTAGATGATCCCTATTGTTTTTGTGGTCAGTGGGTCAAAGGTCAAGGTTACAGTCACCTCTGTTAGTTTTTCCTTGATAACTCTCTACTGGTAACAGTTTTCATTCAACTTTCATCAAACTTGCTCAGAAGGTTCCCTGCAACATGTAGATGATCTCTATTGTTTTTGTGGTCAGTGGGTCAAAGGTCAAGGTTACAGTGACCTCTGTTAGTTTTTCCTTGGTATCTCTACTGGTGACAGTTTTCATTCAACTTTCATCAAACTTGCTCAGAAGGTTCCCTGTACCATGTAGATGATCTTCTAACAATTTGACCAACAGTCTCCAAACTTCATAGAATAATTGTTCTTAATGAGTAGATGATCCCTTTCATTTTTGGTGTCATTGGGTCTAAGGTCAAGGTCACAGTGACCAGAACTTTGAAACTCTTTTCCACTCAATATCTTGAGATCTACATCACCCAGTCTTCATTCACTATTGGATGAATGGTCTTAATAAGTAGATGATCCCTACTGTTTTTTGGGGTCAGTGGGTCAAGGTCACAGTGGTCTCTTGTTAGCTTTTCCTTGATAACATTGCAAAAGATTTTCACAAAACTTACTCAGAACAGTCCAGTCTGACCAATAGAGCTATACTAGCCCTTTTGGGTCGCTTGTGTGTTGAAAATTGGTCTCTCACCAGTAAAGAGTCGAAAGTGATCAAGCATACAATTTACAGCTTGCATATTTCTATCTTAAAGTGCAATTATACTCATTTGAGTGGTATAGGACCGCATTGCCTTCTTGTTAAGCATATGATTTAACCAGCATACCTTGTCTTAATGGTTAATGTTACTCTAAAACATGGTTGCCATTACACTAGGCAGGTTTACCTTGAAAAGCTGTTTTGGAAACATTTTAATTCTGTAGTTTGAAAGTGGTTCACATGGAATCGCAGGGATCCATTATGAACAACACATAAATTTTGTTTCTCATGATGCAATCAAAATTTTTGTAACATTGTATATTTGCAGCATGTTTCGATTGTTGTAAACGTCCTGCAGCTTAAGGAAAAAAGATAAAAAGATTAATTTTTGGCTTTATCTAGAAGCCAAATAAATTTTAAAAAGAACAGAAAAAACAACATGAGGAAGAAGCGTTTTCCTGTCAAAGATTGTAATAGTAGAAATGTGTACATGTCAAGACTGTTATTGATAGTTCCTGGAAGCTCCTGATTGAGCATTTATATATTTCATATTCTTATATTTATAGGATAAGTGATGACGACTGTAAAATCAAAGAGAAAATGTTATACACAAGCTCAAAAAGTGTTATCAAACAAGCTTGTGAAGGCTGCTACAAAGAAGTGCAAATAAACGACGAGGCTGACCTCACTCTGCCAAGAATCAAAGAACAAATAGGAAAGTAAACAGAAGTGCTGGCAACAAGGAAAGATCTATGAATACAGTTGCTTCCATTGATGACATTTCTTTTTGCATATAATAATAGTCTGATTTTGATGAACTCTTCTGATTGACAGAAACCAATTTGTAGTATTTTGTATCACAGAAACTAGGGAAGCAAGTTTAAAGTGTTTGTAATAGTTTTGTGTCATGGAGATTTGTCACGAGTTCTGTACTATTTCATGCTTGCATTTTGGGTCGTATAATAAGAGAACCAGTTGCTTGACTGTTTTTAATATTTTTTGAATAGTAGCCTTGGAACAATAGAGAAATACAGAAATTGTTTTGTGGCAAAGTGCTTACCGGACCATTCATTTGTTGTACCTTATATTCTTCATGTTATTATACCCCCAAAACGAAGTTTAGGGGGGTATATAGGACACCCGGTGGTTGCTCAGACCTGTACGTTTGTTCTGTTGCATTTTCCTTGTGGAGCATAACTTGACCAAACTACTTGTTGGAATTCAATACAACTTCATACAATGATCAAGCACAGTTGAGTGGAAGTGCAGTGCACAAGAACTATAACTCCATCTTGACTAATTACAGAGTTATTGCCCTTTGTTAGTTTTCCTTGTCCAGAGCATACCTGGAAAACTACTGGTTGGAATTCAATACAACTTCATACAATGGTCAAGCACATTGAGAGCAAGTGCAGTGCACAATAACTGTAACTCCATCTTGACTACATTACAGAGTTATTGCCCTTTGTGGTAGTTTTCCTTGTCCGGGAGCATAACTTGATAAACTACTGGTTGGAATTCAATACAACTTCATACAATGTTCAAGCACTTTGAAGAAGTACAGTGCAGAAGAACCATAACTCCATCTTGACTAATTACAGAGTTATTGCCCTTTGTTGCTTTTCCTTGTCCCGGAGCATAACTTGAAAACTACTGGTTGGAATTCAATACAATTTCATACAATGATGAAGCACAATGAGAGGAAGTGCAGTGTACAAGAACCATAACTCTATCTAGAGTATTTTCAGAGTTATTGCCCTTTGTTATTTTTTCTTCTCCAGAGCATTACTTGAAAACTACTGGTTGGAATTCAATATTACCTCATACAATGGTCAAATACATTGAGAGGAAGTGCAGTGCACAAGAACCATAACTCCATCTTGACTCATTACAGAGTTATTGCCCTTTGTTACTTTTCCTTGTCCGGAGCGTAATTCGAAAAGTACTAGTTGGAATTCAAAACAACTTCATACAATGGTCAAGCACAATGAGAGGAAGTGCAGTGCACAGGAACCATAACTCAATCTTGACTCATTACAGAGTTATTGCCCTTTGTTACTTTTCCTTGCCGGAGCATTATTGAAAACTTCTGGTTGGAATTCAATACAACTTCATAAAATTGTCAAGCACAATGACAGGAAGTGCAGTGCGAAAGAACAATAACTCTATCTTGACTCATTTCAGAGTTATTGCCCTCTGTTACTTTTACTTGTCCGGAGCATTATTCAAAAACTATTGGTTGGAATTCAATACAACTTCATACAATGGTCAAGCACAATGAGAGGAAGTGCAGTGTACAAGAACCATAACTCTATCTTGACAAATTACAGAGTTATTGCCAAGAACAATATCTCTTTTTAGTTTGTTTGCAAGGTATTCTGTTACTACGAACTTTCTCAGTTTATAAAGCAGTCTTTTGGGGGTATTAATCACATTTAGTGATAGCTCTAGTTTGCTTTTATATAAGACACCTGTTTCACTTACAGTTTCTTACCCTTACTTTTGTTCTAATACATGTATACTTGAAATAACTTGGGACCAAACGAGATTCATGACACATAAGGTGTAATTATAAGAAAGTTTTGAATCTTCAGTGAATACTTTGCAGTTTCGAAAGTTAACAATTCTTTGGAAAAAAAGTTACTTCATTCTATTCTACTGTAGTGCATCCAGGAAGACAACTTGCTGAAGTAAAATTGAAAACACGTTCTTTATTCAATTGTATTGAAACAAGTTCTTGTTCATGTACATCTCTATGATACAATATTTATACCATTAAAATACAGTGTTTGTGGTATCTTTCATACTCCTCCCACGAGTTCAAAGCCTGATTGAACAATATTTTGGTCATTTTACCCGACCATCTTCGTTTCTTCTTCCTTTTGATTGTTTATAGTCCCGACTGACCCTAGGATTTATCCCTAGATGAACTTGCCAATATATATCAGTATGACTGCCATACATATTTGTACCTAACAAAATTTGAAGTTTGTGTACAGTATTTTATATCTGACTGCAATAAACCCAATCAGTTTTGTACAAATAGTACTGTAACCCAATGAATATACACGGCCTCTGACTGCAATCAACCCAATCAGTTTTGTACAAATAGTACTGTAACCCAATAAATATATACGGCCGGTAAGTATTCGCAGATGGCAGTGAAGTGGAAACCATCGAAGCTGTCGCGTTAAAACTTGGGAAACGTGTTCATCTAATGCCCTTCACATCGTATGTGTGGCCTTTTTTGGGGGAGTAAAAATATGAATTTTGATGGATTTTTAGAATTGGACATAGCTTTTTAGCTCACCTGGCACTTGCATTCCACCTGGCATATGTCCGTCTGTCCACCATTTCCTTCAAACGACATCTCAGAAACCACTGGGCCAATGTTGATGAAACTTTGCAGGGATGTTCCTTGCATGAAGCTCTATCAAAGTTGTTCAAAGAATTCCATTCCATGCAGAACTCTGGTTGCTATGGCAACAAATAGAAAAAACTTAAAAAATCTGCTTTGAAACCCCAAGGCCTTGAGCTTAGATATTTGGCATGAAGCATTGCCTAGTGGACCTCTCAAGATTGTTCAAATTATGGCACCTTGGTCAAAATTGACTAACCCAGGCATGTCACTATTTTACAAAGGCATAATGGGAAATTTTTTTTAAATCTTCTATTCTGAAACTGCAAGGCCAAAAGCTTAGGTATTTGGCATGCTGCATTGCCAAGTGAACTTTTATCAAAATTCTTCATATCATGGGCCCTTCTTTCTTTAATTTTCAACCCAACAAATATTTGCCCTCTTACTAGTTCACCTGGCATTAAGTGCGAGGGTGAATGAAGCTCTATCAAAGGTGATTGTATAATTACATTCCATGCAGAACAATGGTTGCCATGGCAATGAAAATGAAAAACTTAAAAAATCTTTTTCCCTGAAACCACAAGGTACAGTGCTTAGTTATTTTTCATGTGGCATTGTCTAGTGGACCTCTACTAAGATTGAGCAAACTGTGATCCCAGGGTCAAAATTGACCTGCGAAGGGAGTCATTTTATTAGCTCACCTGGCACAAAGTGCCAGAGCAAGCTATTGGGATCACTCTCCGTCCTGGGTTCGTCTGTCTGTCCCTCCATCCACCATTTCCTTCAAACAACATCTCATCTGAAACCACTGGGCCAATATTGATGAAACTTTGCAGGGATGTTCCTTGGAAACTCTATCAAAGTTGTTCAAAGAATTCCAAGTAATGCAGAACTCTGGTTGCTATGGCAATAAAAAGGAAAAGCTTTAAAAATCTTCTCTGAAACCACAAGGCCTAAAGCTTAGATATTTAGCATGTGGCATTGTCTGTGGACCTCTACCAAGATTGTTCAATTTATGAGCCCCGGGTCAAAATTGACCCTGCCCGGGGTCACTTGGTTCTACACAGACTTGTACAGAAAAAACTTAAAAATCTTCTCTGAAACCACAAGGCCTAGAGTTAAGATATTAAGCATGTGGCATTGTCTAGTGGACCTCCACCAAGTTTGTTCAAATTATGAGCCCCAGGTCAAAATTGACTCGCCTAGGGGGTTACTGGGTATTACATAGGCTTTTATAGGAAAAAGTTTAAAATCTTCTTCTCTGAAACCACAAGGCCTAGAGCTTAGACATTTAGCATGTGGCATTGTGTAGCGAAGCTCTACCAAGTTTGTTCAAATTAATATGAGCCCTGGGTGAAAATTGACCCTGCCTGGGGGGTTGCTTGGTGTTACATTGGCTTATATAGGAAAAACTAAATAATCTTGTTCTCGGAAACCATAAGGCCTAGAGCTCAACTGTTTAGCATTTAGCATTTTCTAGTTGACCTCTACCAAGATTGTTCAAATCATGACCCTCTGGTCAAAATAACCCCTTCCCGGAAGGAGGGGGGGGGGGATACTTGATAATTGTTAAAATCATGACCCCCAAGTTCAAAGTTTACCCTTTCTGCAAGTTTTGACTTTTGTAGCCAGACGAGTGATATAGGGTCATCTTGGCCTTCTTGTTTTTTCATGATTTTGAAATTATTTTGTGACATTCTTTGCTGGTATTTTAAAACACAGCTTAGTTGTTTCCAAGTTGTAAGTAAATGCTATTCACTAAATTTTAGGCATTTTACATTTATTTGGAAAATACTTTTAGCAGGAGTGGTAACAAACATTTTCATATAAACCATGACATGCCAGATTGAATGTGCCTTTACTTTTAACAGTATCATATTTAGTTCTACTTCTTTTTCTTGAAGGGATATTTACTAATTCAAAGGGCCTAATTGTCCCAAACCAGAAGGAAAACCCGTGGCAGGTAACTGGGCATTTAAATTATATAAAATTTTCTTCAAAACTATGCAAAATTCCACTACATGAGGGCCTGGGCCCGATCTTAGTAGAGCTATTGGTGTGATAGCCATAAAAGGACTTCATACTGTATGCAATACATCATGCAATTGTTTGGACATACAGACTTGAGTATTTGTCCCTACATCATTCACACTAGTCTCTTGCATGAAGTTGTCCACAGCAGACAAAATCTTTAAACAGGTAAGTAAACTGTGGTCAGCAGATGAATCTGTCCAATAACTGTTCTGTAGGTCAAATGATAAAGCCATTACCACTATTTGTTCTGTTTTCAGTCGTCGGGCATGAATATATCAAAAGACTGCACTGAGAGGTTTGACGAACTAAAACTTGGACACAAATACAGCTACATAATCTACAAACTTGACAAAGATTTGAAAAACATCGTCGTTGATTGCTGTGGGGAAAAAGGTAAGCTGAAATCTGTAGTATCCCATTTCTTGTTACTGTTCTGTGTTTAGTTTTTGCATATAATCAGTCGAAAAGAATCTAATATTGCAAGGAAATCAGAACTTACGATTTAATATTCAGAGTGTTGTAGCACAGAAATTTTGGCCAAATTTAGCGAAACATGTATAAAAGTAGCACTTGAGGGACTATTGAAGTTTTTATGATGGGTGAAATTTTATTGTGCAGATTTGTACTTCATACAATGGTCGAACACAATAGGAGGAAGTGCAGTGCAGTGCACAAGAACCATAACTCTTATCTTTACGAATTACAGAGTTATTGCCCCTTGTTATTTTTAGCTCACCTAGCTCAAGGATGTTTCTTGCATGAAGCTCTGTTAAAGTTGTTCAAAGAATTTCATTCAATGCAGAACTCGGGTTGCTGTGGCAACAAATAGGAAATACTTTAAAAATCTTCTCTGAAACCACAAGGCCTAGAGTTAAGATATTAAGCATGTGGCTTTGTCTAGTGGACCTCCACCAAGATTGTTCAAATTATGAGCCCTGGGTCAAAATTGACTCGCCTAGGGGGTCACTGGGTTTTACATAGACTTATACAGGAAAGAGTTTAAAAATCTCTGAAACCACAAGGCCTAGATCTTAGATATTTAGTATGTGGCATCTTCACTTGAGGAAACAATCCCCATAACTCTGTTTTGATTTTTGTTAGATTTATGCCCCTTTTTAACTTAGAATTTTTAGTTAAAGATTTTTATAAAGTAAAATATCTTGAATACTATCGAACGTATTGACTTGAAACTTAAAATGTATGTTTACTATCAACATCTTCACCAATGTTTTTGATTTTTGACATATTTATGCCCCTTTTTAACTTAGAATTTTGTCACAGTTTTTACCAGACTATTATTAGAAATACTCGAAATGGCTTACTTTTGAAATGTCATAGAATAATTATGCAGCATGCAGCGGTCATGCTTTTTTAATTTTATACATATCAATTTTGAAACGTTACAAAGTTATTCATGATCAAATATACAAGGTGATGTATTTCTTTGAAATTATCCCCCCTTCCTCCCCCCAGTTGGCTTACATAATCCAGAGTAAAGCTTTGCAAGTAATGTGCATTTACAAAGGTCTTTGAACAAGTTTCATATCTTATAGACAATTACACAATACACCTGTTCTTAGACAAAAAAACCCATTTTACCGACAAGCTTTCGAATAGTCGAGCGTGCTGTCATGAGACGGCTCTTGTTTAAGTTAACTTTGACCATATGTGTATTTAGGTCCGTGCAGTTAATTATTACGCCTGTATATTAACACTATTAATCGTTGCAGAGATTATCAAATTTTTTAAATCATATCTCCATTTAAACAAAAGGGGAGACATTAAAAAGGTTTAAGTAAAATGTATTTTGAACTGTTACCGTACCATTTTATGAATGAAAATAACCGTCGAGTAGATGTGTCCATTGTTTACTTTTTTTCATTCATCATTCTAAATAATAACTTTAAATATATTTTAATGATTAAAAGAATAATATATTATTAAACATCAGTAAATGGCATCAGTAAATTCATTAATGTCGCGCATGCGCAGAGGTCTATGAAAAAACTCGTATTACTAAATTGTTATACGGAAAAAAAAAAATTCTAGGTCAAGGTCACTTCTAAAAATGGATTTTTTAGTTTTAATTTTTTTTCAGCCAAAAAAAGATTTTAGGGGTCAAGGTCACAGTTACTAAAAGTACTTTTGTTTTCAATTTCTTGTTTTTTTATAGTTTTTAATTGTTTTTTTTAGGAAAAAACAATTTTTTTGGAGGTCAAGGTCACTTCGTAAAAATGTTGTTTTTTTTTAATGTTTTATTTTTTTTATTCTACAATTTCTACAGATGCCGTTTTCACGAATTTCACACTGACTTACTTTAAGCGTTTCTTGACAGTATCATTCTTTTTGATAGTTTACATTTTCTGATATATTACTTCTTAACGCACGCATGCATTGCTCTTTACATGTATGTAACATGTATGTTATGACAATGAGTAATGTGCTCAAGTCAAACTAAACAATATGTTCTGTTCTGTTCTGTTTTGTTCTAAAATATCGAACAAACAAAGCACATACTGCTTGAGGGCAAGATCCATCTCATCTTTCACATTATCAATATACTAGATAATCCTGTAAGCGATTAGAAAACAAAAGGGATAAGCGGGCCATTTGTCACAGTATTGTATGATTGACAATTACGTTATTATGTTTTTAGCTCACCTGGTTTTGCCAGGGTGAGCTTTTCTGATCGATGATTGACCGTCGTCCGTCAACATTTTGATTCAAATGACATCTCCTCTGAAACCTCTAGGCCAATGTTGATAAAACTATGCAGGAATGTTCCTTGCATGAAGCTCTACCAAAATTGTTCAAAGAATTCCATTCCATGCAGAACTCTGGTTGCTATGGCAACAAATAGGAAAAACTCTTTAAAAATCTTCTTCTCTGAAACCACAAGGCCTAGAGGTTAGATATTTGGCATGTAGTATTGTCTAGTGGACCTCTACCAAGATTGTTCAAATTATGACCCCGGGTCAAAAATTTTGACATGCACTGGGTGGGCACCAAGTTTTTGCATAGGCTTTTAGTCTATAAAAAAACTTTAAAAATCTTCTTCTCTGACACCACAAGGCCTAGAGCTAACATATTTGGCATGTAGCATTGTCTATAGGACCTGTTTTTTACCAAGATTGTTCAAATTATGATGGCCCCTGGTCAAAATTGACGCCACTCGCCACCGTTTACGGGGTCACTTAGTTTTGCATAGGAATATATAGGAAAAACTTTAAAAATCTTTTTCTCTGAAACCACAAGGCCTAGAGCTTAGATATTTGGCATGTAGCATTGGCTAGTAGACCTCTACCAAAATTGTTCAAATTATGACCCTCGGATCAAAATTGACCCCGCACCGGGGGTCACTTAGTTTTGCATAGGAATATATAGGGAAAACTTTAAAAATCTTTTTCTCTGAAACCACAAGGCCTAGAGCTTAGATATTTGGCATGTAGCATTGCCTAGTAGACCTCTTCAAAGTTTGTTCAAATTATGCCCCTGGGGTCAAAATTGACCTTGCCCGGGGGGGGGATCATTTGTTTTACAAAGGCGTATATAGGAAAACTTATTTGGTATATAACATTATCTAGTGATCTTCCACCAGGCAAGTGGACTTGTACCAAGGTGAGCGATATAGGGCCATCTTGGCCCTTTTGTTAAAATTGTTTGAGAATGGATAATTATATTCTAATGTCAAGGTGATCATCACAAAAATGAAATTCTCGTAATGTGTAGTATCATATTGTATTTACATATTGTATGCCTTCCGACTTTCCGGAATTGGTTACCGCGAATGTAATACAAATGTATTATAAACCTTTGCGAATATATAAATCCATGAAAAATCCATGAAATGATTCAGGACCATGATTTTCGCGAAATATAGATTACGCGATTATAAAATTATTTACAGTACCTATGTTAATATTGAAATGGGCTGTTACATATACATACAATACTATTTGTTCAGGTATTATAACTTTCTACCACATACCTACTGAATAATTTTGTGTATTATTTGTTCTGTAAATATGTATGGAATGGAGGCCTATAGTATTAAACTACTTTAAAAACTTTAGCATCAAGGGGGGCATACGTGTTTAACAAACAGCTCTTGTTTGTGTCAAAATTTACCACACCAAACGGGGTTGGGGAGACATCCCTTGCTTGTATTATACAGTTATAGAAAAACCTCGCTTCCAGTTACTATGGCTTACTATTCTTTTTCTGCTAGCAACCAGTGACTTCCCCTTGGAACAAGTGACTTCCTTAGCAACCAGTGACTTCATAATAGCAAAAAGTAATTTCCTTAGCAACCAGTTACTACTTTAGCAACAATTCAGTTCCCTAGCAACCAGTTACTTCGTTAGCAGCAAGTGACTTCCCCCACCAACAAGAGACTTCCTTAGCAACAAATGACTTCCTTGAAAACTATTTAGTCCTCTAGCAACCAATGACTTCCCTTAGCAATAAGTGATTTTCTAAGCAACCATCTTGCCACCAGTGACTTCCTTAGAAACAATTGATATCCTTAGCAACTAGCACCAGTTACTCACTTTGCAGTACAGACCAGTAATTCCCTAAGCAACCAGTGACCTTCCCTAGCAACCAGTGATTTCCTTATGTTAGTCACTGGTATGCATGTGAGCAATTATGATGGTCTTGATGAAATTTAGGTTGAGCTTGAATATGTGTCGTCTGAGGTCAAAACAAGGTCACCAGGTGAAAAAACTTGTGTATACCATACATGTGACATTTTTTCAATCTAATCATGTGAATTGATCAGCAGGTTTGTCTTGTCAATGTCAAACAGAATGTTTGTGCTGAGGGTTGAAGTTAGGTCTCAGATGAGTGATATAGGACACTCTTGTTTCTTTTGCAAGCTTTTTTGTTAGCTCACCTGAGCTGGCTCAGGGTGAGCTATTAGGATCGATGATTGTCCGTCGGACATCGTACGTCGTCAGTCCACATTTAGTTCGTTAACGCTCTAGTGGTCACATTTTTGCCTCAATTGTCACGAAACTTGGTCAGGATGTTTGTCCCAGTAATTACTCGGACGAGTTCGAATATAGGTCATCTCGGATGAAAAACTAGGTCACATGACCTAAAAATAGAAAAATCTTGTTAAC
The DNA here is from genome assembly GCA_022818135.1 of Saxidomus purpurata. Taxonomy (NCBI): domain Eukaryota; kingdom Metazoa; phylum Mollusca; class Bivalvia; order Venerida; family Veneridae; genus Saxidomus; species Saxidomus purpurata. The sequence goes on along the minus strand of JAFMSR010000001.1, from coordinate 20,472,279 downwards.
ACTCTAGAGGCTACTGTTTCAGTCCAAATATCCTGGCAATTTGTCAGAAAGGTTGTTTGGTTGATTTCTAGCTCAAGTTTTAATATGGGTCACCTGGGGTCAAAAACTAGGTCACACAGCCCAAATATGGAAAAACCTTGTTAACACTCTAGAGGTAACATTTTCAGCCCAAATATCCTGGAAATTTGTCAGAAAGGTTGTTTCTATGATTTCTAGCTCAGGTTCGAATATGGGTCATCTGGGGTCAAAAACTAGGTCACAGAGCCCAAATATGGAAAAACCTTGTTAACACTCTAGATGTTACATTTTCAGCCCAGATATCCTTGATATTTGTCAGAAAGGTTGTTTCGATGATTTCTAGCTCAAGTTCGAATATGGGTCATCTGGGGTCAAAAACTAGGTCACAGAGCCCAAATGTGGAAAAACCTTGTTAACACTCTAGAGGTACCATTTTCAGCCCAAATATTCTGGAAATTTGTCAGAAAGGTTGTTTCGATGATTTCTAGCTCAAGTTCGAATATGGGTAATCTGGGGTCAAAAACTAGGTCACAGAGCCCAAATGTGGAAAAACCTTGTTAACACTCTAGAGGTACCATTTTCAGCCCAAATATCCTGGAAATTTGTCAGAAAGGTTGTTTCGATGATTTCTAGCTCAAGTTTCAATATGGGTCATCTGGGGTCAAAAACTAGGTCACAGAGCCCAAATATGGAAAAGCCTTGTTAATACTCTAGAGGTAGCATTTTCAGCCCAAATATCCTGGAAATCGTTAGAAAGGTTGTTTCGATGATTTCTAGCTCAAGTTCGAATATGGGTCATCTGGGGTCAAAAACTAGGTCACAGAGCCCAAATATGGAAAAACCTTGTTAACACTCTAGATGTTACATTTTCAGCCCAGATATCCTTGATATTTGTCAGAAAGGTTGTTTTGATGATTTCTAGCAACTTTGTTAAAAGCAGTTGTACTCGGGTGAGCGATAAAGGGCCATCATGTCCCTCTTGTTTTTAAAAGGAAAATAATATTAGAAGCACAAAGAAATGAAGCAAAAATGGATTTAACTCTTGTAAATGTCACTTAATCACAAGTCAAGTTCACAACTTCACAGTGATCTCAAATACAATGAATTGAAATTATGCCAAATTGCCAGTCTAAGGCTACAAGTTATTGTGCTAATCTTCTGAATGTTTAAAAGGGATGTTGATTATGACCAGGTGACACAAGTGTTTGATGATTTAACGTAATGTCACATGTTCCAGTAAACTGCAGTTAATGAATGTTTTCTGTATTTCAGGCGATTCATATGACAGTTTCCATGACAAATTGGTTGATGCAGGAAACAACAAAGAGGGAAGATACGCTGTGTTGGACTGTGAATATGAAAAAGACAAAAATAAAATTGTCTTCATGATGTGGTAATACAGCAATTTACTTACAATTTTCTTAAACCTAACAAACATTTCTAAAGGGTTTGGTATTACGACAGTTTATTTACACTTTTCACTTGGCATCTACACAATAGGAAAACCTTCTCAGAAATCATAAGGTCTACAGCCTAGATATTTAGCGTGTAACAGTGTGTAGTGGACCTCTTTCAAGCTTGTTCAAATCATGCCCCTGAGGTTAAATTGACCCTGCCCAGGAGGTCACTTGGTATAGGAAAAATTTTTAAAAAATCTTCTTTTCTGAAACCACAAGGTAAAGTGCTTAGATATTTGGTATGTGATATTGTTTAGTGAGATTGTTCAAACCATGCACTCAGGGTCCTCATCCCCCAGGGGGTCCTTATAGAATTCTAGGAGAAGCCTAGCTTATGAGATCTTTGAACACCACTCACCAAGCAACCACTGACTTCCTTAGCAACTGGTGACTGACTAAGTGACCACTGACTTCCCATTAGAAGTAGTGACTTCCTTTGCAACCAGTGACTTCCCCATGCAACCATTAACTTCCTAAGCAATTACTGACTCCCTTTAGCAACAATTGACTTCCTTAGGTAAGTGCACTGGTACTCGGTTGAGGGATATAGGGCCATCATGGCCCTCTTGTTTATAGTTAGATCTTTGAACCATTCAGACATGGAAAAGTATGATAAACTGGTGTGTCAGATTTAGTACATTAAGCTTAGGCCAAAAAAAAAAAAGAAATCCATAACTCTTTCTTGACTCATTACAGAGTTATTGCCCTTTGTTACTTTTCCTTGTCGCAGAGCATAACTTGAAAACTACTGGTTGGAATGCAATACAACTTCATACAATGGTCCAGCACAATGAGAGGAAGTGCAGTGTACAGAACCATAACTCTATCTTGACTAATTACAGAGTTATTGCCAAGAACAATATGTCTATTTTAGTTTTTTTTGCAAGGTATTCTGTTACTACAAACTTCCTCAGTTTATAAAGCAGTCTTTCGGGGGTATTAATCACATTTAGTGATAGCTCTAGTTTTTTTTTAATCCAAAAAAAATTCTATAGGTCAGAAAAAAACAATCCGTGTTTAGGGCAAAGGTCCCAAGAATGCTAGGTAGGGTAGGGACACATTAAAAAAAAATCTCTTTTTTTTCAAATCTTTTTTTTTTTTTTTTTAAAAACACTCTAGGGTCGGGAGGTTTCACTAGGGAGGGTCCGGTTGCCCAAAACACAGATTTTTTTTTGATTTTTTTTTGGCCTTACATGTACATATTTTTTTCTTGCAGGAATCCAGAGAGTGTCACAACCAAACAAAAAATGGTCTACTCATCCAGCAAGGGCGCTCTGAAACAAAAGCTTGTGGGTGTAGCCAAGGAGTTGCAATGTAATGATTTGGATGATATTTCCTGGGAAAGTGTATCTGAGGCATGCAAAAGCAAATATGACAAATAAAATCTTGACTGAGAAACATCTTGTTGAAGTTTATGGTGTATTTAAGTTTATAAGCAGCTCATTAAACATGTAACATATTCCATTATTTGCTCATTTACAACTGGCTGGTATATGAGTCTTGAGTATTATTCCATACTGAATTTTGAATGTGAGCATGCCAAGTTATTTCTGTGTTCAGTCACAAACTTCATTCAAAGAACATGACTGTGTACCTACCCCTGAAAATGTTTTTAACAAAAGAAAGACAAAGTCATTCTAACAGCAAATTACTTGTAACATAAGTCCTGATACAACCATAATCAAACCATGGACAACAGTGCAAAGTAAAGCAATTGAGTTCTATTTTCAAGAACATAGAAACAAACTCTTATGACCCAATTCATGGACATAATATGAAACATTTATTTCAGTTGCTCATAGCTTTCCTTTAGCACACCTGACACTTTGTGCCAGGGTGAGCTTTTAGGATGGATGATTGTCCATCGTCCATCAACATTTTACTTAAGAAGATCTCTCCTGAAACTAGGCCAATGTTGATAAAACTTGGCAGGGATGTTCCTTGCATGAAGCTCTACCAAAATTGTTCAAAGAATTCCATTCCATGCAGAACTCTGGTTGCTATGGCAACAAAAAGGAAACACTAAAATATTCTCTGAAACTACAAGGCCTAGAGCTTAGATATTTGGCATGTATAATTTCCTAGTGGATCTTTGTCAAGATCTTTCAAATCATGACCCATGGGGGTCATTTGATTGCACATAGGTATCTATAGCAAAAACTCAAAAAAGCTTCATCTCAAAAATCACCAGGCCTAGAGCTTAGATATTTAGTATACAGCATTTTATAGAGGACCTCTACCAAGTTTATTCAAATCATGCCCCTGGGGTCAATATTGGGGAAGTGAACTGGAACTCAAGTGAGCAATATAGGGTCACCATGGCCCTTGTTTTTCTACTTTGAAGTTAACTGCTTAGCTGCTATCCCTCTGTATCAAAGTATATATCAGTCAGTCTATTTTCATTTCTTTTATATGTTATTTTCTAGTGCTGCCACTTAGTTTCTTGACCTCTTCTCAGATTGTATTTGAACCAGCATATTTTAATGATAACTATAGGTTAAAAATATTGAGATCTTATTTATGCTTCTTATGCCGAAAGTGGTGCATGCAAATACATGAAGTCATACCACAAGAAAATGGAGCAACTTTTTCAGCCAGTGATAATAGCAGTGGTCATTGTCTGCTAATATGTGGGAACAATTTATATACGAGAGAAGATGTGTTTCCATTTTTGTTTTGAACTGTGCATTTTCATTGGTTCTTTCAAGGGTCATTTGAGGTCATAAGCACCTGCAGTAAATGTTCTAAAACTACGCTCATTTTATAGTGAGGGGTGTTGAAAAAATATTGAGGCATTGCAGTGCGCATTTTGTTTTTGATTATTTTATATATAAATGAATGACTGTCACAGATATAACTGCATTTCTTTAATTTGTCATCATATAGTTTCACACTGTCCTTGGAGTTATAAGATGCTTTATAAACACACTGTGAACAAAAATACAGAGCAATATCACATAATAAGAAATAAAAGATTAGTAAAAGTGTGTTTCTGTTATTTCCTCACCTGTAGTAGTCCCTCATGTGTTTAAAGCACTTCTAAGTGTAGACAGAAAAAGTCGGCATGTCTCCTCACATCAATTACAGAAGAATGACTCTCCCATTCATTGTAAAATTATTGATAGACCCTCATTTTGTAATTCTTACAGTCTTAGAGATTTAACAGTGCACCTTAATAGTGACATCATAGAAATGACCTCTTGAAAGTTAAAGTGGAGAAACACTAAAAATTGCTATATGCATATGAATTTCGTGGTAAATTGTGTAAATATGACTTTTCGCTCGACTATTTGAAAAATATGTAGAGCTATTACTTTGATTGAAGTTTTGCATGCAAGGTACTATCATGGACATATCTCAGTAACCACTTATGATATTGATTTGAAACTTCATTAATGTCTTCAGGGGTATCAGACAGTTAAGTTAGATAAATCTTGTATGAATTTGATACAAATTATGGCCCTTGTTTGACTTAGAAAATTCGGTTAAAGTTTTGCATGCAATGTACCATCATGCACATATCTCAGTAACCACTCATTGGATTGATTTAAAACTTCATTATTGTCTTCAAAGGTATCAGACAAGGTAAACGGGAAATTTTTTAAATTATAGCCCCTGTTGTATTTTGCAAGTTTTTTGTTGTTTGTTTATTTACTGATAAAAGTCTTGTATGAAATTTGATACAAAGTGTTTATGGCCCTTGTTTGACTTATGCCCCAGAGACATCCCCCGAAAGTCGGTTAAAGTTTTGCATGCAATGTACCATCATGCACATATCTCAGTAACCAATCATTGGATTTATTTAAAACTTCAGTATAGTCTTTAAAGGTATCACATAATCAGGTAAGATAACTAAGACCCACTCTGGCTGAATTTATCTTATTGAGCAGAGATCCTATGGCCCTTGTTCAACTTAGGCAAGTTTTCAGTACAGAAATTAAAATTGTTTTGCTATTTTGGGGTCAGTAGGTCAAAGGTCAAGGTCACATGCACTGATAAAAGTTTTGTTTTATTGGCAACGTAAACTTCATAGGATGAGTATTAGTCAAGCATGCTGTCTTAATGGACAGGCAAGGCAGGCCCCCCGGTTCTCTTGTTTCTTAACTAGTTTATTTAGACTACGGGCAATGCATAGGATGATTGGTCTTATTGGCAGATGCCTCTTGTTTATGGGGTGTGGTCAAGGTTGGTCGCAGTGACCATTAGAGTGGAGAGACATGCGCTTTTTAAAAGCATCTCTAGTTTATTACTGTAGGCTGTATATGTGCATTTTTAAGAAAATTCTCAGTTCTTAATTACTACCTTTGAAAGAGCTAACATGAAATACCGAAAGTATTCTTTTTATGAAAGATAAGGAAATTGTGCATGCACGACTTTTAGACTACACATGACTTTAGAACAACAAACCATACATCTTGCAGAAGCTAGTATTTGAATCTGATGCGTTTTTCGATAAAGCTAAAAAGCATGCCTGAGTATTCTAAAATTTGAATATGTCTAGAATGACAGAAGCATTAACACAGTGGCATTACATTTGTATTTGATTAATTTATGGTAGGAGAGCCTAAGTGTTGTAAGCAACAGAGTAAGAGGTAGATTGGCGTTTTTCATATATCAACTGGTGTTAGTAGCTATCTGAAAACCATGTTTGTATGAGCCAAATTTGCTAAATTTTGCATGAATTTGTATTTGTTTTTATTAGCTAACCTGGCCCAAAGTGCCAGAGTGAGCTATTGGGATCACTCGCCATTCAGCATACATAGTATGTCATACAACGTCTGTTCACATTTTCCTTAAAAAACATTGCCTCTGAAACCAAGGAATGTTGCTTGCATGAAGGCTCTACCAAAATTGTTCAAAGAATTCCATTCCATGCAGAATTCTGGTTGCTATGGCTGCAGATAGAACAATTTTAGAAGTGTTCCCTTCTTCCCCTCGTATGAGTGATGGAGTCAAGAAAATCACATTTCTTGAAGGGTGAGGAAAGGGGAGACTTCTAAACTTCTTCTCTTTCTCCTTTTTTTTAATTCTCCAAGTTTAACATAGTACTTCTACAACATACTGTGACTTCCCCTAGCAACCAGTGACCTTCCCAGGAACTAGCGACTTCTTAAGCTAGCATTGAATTCCCCTAGCAACCAGTGACTTCCTCAGCAACCAGTGACTTCCCCTAGCAACCAGTGATTTCCTAAGCAACAGCTGACACCCTTTAGGAACAAATAACTCGCCAAGCTACCACTGACTTCCTTAGCATTAGAAGTAGTGACTTCCTTAACAACCAATGACTTCCCCATGCAGCCAGTGACTTCCTTTGTAACTACTGACTACCTTTCGCAATAATTGACTTCCTTGGGTAAGTGTGCTGGAACTTAGTTGAGGGATATAGAGCTATAATGGCCCTTTTGTTAATAAAAACAGCAAATGCAGACATTATAGTATTCTGAAACTATTTCAGTCTGGAGTTCAGTTTGTACCCCAGGTGAATAAGACTATATTCGGTCATTAAAGATTGGTTTTCTCTAACAAATTATGTGTAGAATATGGTTTGTGGGGCCAGAATGCATGAACTGTCTTAAATTTTTATTGAATTTTTTTTGCCATCTTTTTCATTCTCCTACATTGTTTAGAATAACAAAAGTCATCTGATACCTATAAGTGTTTTTTTCTGCACTGATAATATTTCTGCGGTCAAACAGAATGCTGTAGAAATAACATCCACAGAATATTTGCCATAATTTTTATATAGGCTTTATATATCACAGAGAAAGGCTAGTATATATGAAAATGTTGGTTAAGGAGTTTTTAAAAAGCAAAGATACTATGCTATACGCAGTAGGATAATGTATATCACATGTACATCCAGCCGTGTACAATAAAAGTGTTCTATTTCCCTTTGCTGGTCTAAATTGATTGTTAACAGATTAACTGTGAATCAAACCATAATCTGTTGTGTACAAATTTTAACTGTATTTACTAATTTATATGACAAACAACATGTGTCATACTGTTAATGTGTTAATCTTTCATTCACTAATAGGTACATTTTCTGATTTGCGTGTGATTTCCTACTGACAAAGATAGTTTGCGGGGAACATAACTAGATGCAGTATACATGTTCTTACTGTTCGCATTCTGAAAATACATCTTAAATACATGTATTATAAATCATTTATGGCTCGCTTTGACTGTAAAGGCATTGTGGGAATTTCTCTATATTCCAAGGCCACAAAATTAAAATCAGTATATACACAAATTTGATGCCGCAGAAATAAAGTCGTCTTTTTTGCAAAAACAGCAGAAATTGGAACCTGCAGAAATAACCACTTATATGGTACAAGCTTTAATTGTACTACAGTATATATATTGTACATGTATAATGGATACCATAAACTGTAATCATTTAAAATAAAGTCGTCTAGAAACTTCTGTTCAGTTTTGTTGTTTGGGATACTTGTATAAATATGATTGTAAATAGGAATAAACCTTCGTGTCATTATATATGGTAAATTATTGCCTTTTATGTTTTCTTATAACTTTCTTATTCCTCAAAGGATTTACATGTATAAATTTATTATTCCAAAAGTGTTTCACAAAAAGACAATGCTGTGTTTGGTAGGTACTGAATACACTTCGGCTCATTTGTTGGAAACTGAACTGACCTTACTTGATAGCTGCAGTTTTTGACTCATCTGAGCACAAATCTTTGACATGCTTATTTCAATTAACACTACGCCAGGTTTGAAATTTGGTCTCCTGGGTTCAAATACATCACAAAATCAAATGATAGTAACACATTATGTACACACTAGAGGCCACAAATTTTGCATAGAATATTTGTTACAATAAAAGTATAGCTCTAGTTTGAAATTAGGTCACATAGGATCTAAAATTATGTCACAAGGTCAATCCTTGTGTATTCTTTATGGGTCACAGACTTAACCTCATCTGCATAAACTTGTTCAGAATGAGACATTAAAATCTGGGTCAAATTAAAAACTATGAAGGACAGTTATTATGCCATCTTGTAACTATGTCATCTTGTGTCAAAAGCTTGGTCACTAGGTCATATCTTAGAAAAATGTCTATATACCCGAGGCCACATGTTTTCCATATTGCTCAGAATGTTTTTATATGCCCGTCTTGATTTTTCATACTATGGGATCACCTGCAATGTGTGTGCAACATGAACAAAGTTGTCTGCTGTCTTAACTTCCACAAATCTTTGAAACTTTGCAAAAAGTTCCATAAGACCAAATCACACCATTCTTTGAGTTACTATAACAAATTGGGACCTAGATCTGGGAGATCTGCTGAGGCAGTGATCCCCACAATGGTTGAAAATGTTGAGGTTTTTGTGATGCATGATCACCGAGTAACACTGCCGGTAGTTGATAGGTTTAGCATTGACAAAGCATCGTCTTTTGATTTTGAGGTCAGTAGGTCACAGGTCAAGGTCACAGTGACCTGAAATAGTACAACGATTCCAGACGATAACTCAAGAACTCTTGCGCGTAGCATCTTTAAAGTTGATGTGGAGGTCATGACCAGCAGATGACCCCTATTGATTTTCTGGTCAAAGGTCAAGGTCACAGAGACCCAGAATAGTAGAACTGTTTCTAAATGATAACTTGTGAACGCTTGGGCCTAGCATCTTGAAACTTGATGTGGAGGTTGGTCATGACCAGCAGATGACCCCTATTGATTTTTAGGTCAGAGGTCAAGGTCATGACCTCAAATAGTAAAATGGTTTCCGGATGATAACTTGAGAACATGTGGTTCTAACTGGGTAACCAGGTAACACTATCATATCATATAACATTCATTCTATATTTTTGTACCCAATGTCATGAAAGTTTGTTAGATTGTTTTCTTGAGAATCTCTATGCGAAGTTTGGAATTGAGTCATCTGAGTCAAATTCTAGGCTTCCAAATCGAATTGTTGTAAGACTTTGTGCACACAATAGAAGCCACATTTTTATGCACCCTGAAGTACTATAAATTGTACTTGTTTTTATCCTTTCAGATGTGCAGCAATGAATACGAAGCATAATATAATGTGTATGTAACACAATACATCTGTTTTGTTTTTAAAGGGAACAGCTAATAAACGAGTGGTTATTTCAGCTAAACTTCGGAAGAAGACAAAGACCATTTCACATTGAGTACGATTTAATGTTCCAGCAGTGTATGATCCCTGTTACTGATACACAACCGCTATTCAATTAAATGTGTGAAAATATAAACTGTTCCATTTGCACAGTATTATGTTTAGTCCTCTACCTTTTACAGGCTGGTTTGGGGACTATAGATCAGTTCATCCACAGTTTTGTGTCCGGTCTGTAAATTTTATGTGTGGATCACTTCTTAGCTCATCTGGCTTTGCCAGGGTAAGCTTTTCTAATGGATGATTGTCCGTCATTCTTCAATATTTTGATTCAAACAATATTCCCTCTAAAACCACTGAGCCAATATTGATGAAACTTGGTAGGGATTTCCTGGCATGAAGCTCTTCCAAAATTGTTCAAAGAAGTACTATTCATGCAGAACTCTGGTTGCTATGGCAAAAAATAGGAAAAACTTCTAAAATCTTCTTTGAAACCACAAGGCTTAGAGCTTAGATATTTGACATGATTGTAGCATTGTCTAGCGGACCTCTACCAAGATTGTTCAAATTATGACCCTCAGTTTAAAATCAACCCTTTCCGGGAGGGGTCACTTGATGTCACATAGGCTTATATGGGGAAAACTTTAAAAAAACCACAAGGCCCACAGGCAGAGCTTAGATATTGAATGTTACTAAGCATTGTCTAGTGGACTTCTACAAATAATGTTAAAATCATGACCCCTTGTATTAATAGCAATTAATATACAGGTGAGCAATATAGGGCCATCTTGGCCCTCTTGTTCAAATAACCATACAGTTGCTGTACATGCATGTAACACATGGATGTGTAATACACACTTCAGTTTATTTAAATAACTATACAATCATAAAGCTACTGCCTTTAATAGAAGAGTGTGTCCTGCATCACATTCAGGTGTCTACCTCCAAGATCAAAGTCACACAGGGTTCAAAACCTGTTACTTGGAACTACATAATATAGTGATATTTTATGTCAAGGCTAAAATGTCTGCATGTATGGACCATTTTGTCGTATATCTTCATGCATTTGTTGTCCATAACACATGCACCATTTATTTTCAATATGTAAGCCAATTTTTAGCTCATCTGGCTACGCCAGGAAGAGCTTTTCTGATCGATGAATGTCCGTCGTCCATCAACATTTTGATTCAAATGGCATCTCCTCTGAAACCTCTAGGCCAATGTTGATAAAACAATGCAGGAATGTTCCTTGCATGAAGCTTTACCAAAATTGTTCAAAGAATTCCATTCCATGCAGAAACTCTGGTTGCTATGGCAACAAATAGGAAAAACTTTAAAAATCTTCTTCTCTGAAACCACAAGGCCTAGAGCTTAGATATTTGGCATGTAGCATTATCTAGTGGACCTCTACCCAGATTGTTCAAATTATGACCCCGGGTCAAAATTGACCCCCGAGGTGGTCCTTAGTTTTGCATAGGAATAAATAGGAAAAACTTTTAAAAATCTTCTTCTCTGAAACCACAAGGCCTAGAGCTTGATTTTGGCATGTAGCTTGGCTAGTGGACCTCTACCAAGACTGTTCAAATTATGACCCCGGGTCAAAATTGACCCCGCACCGGGGTCCTTAGTTTTACATAGGCTTATATAGTAAAAACTTTAAAAATCTTCTTGTTTGAAACCACAAGGCCTAGAGCTTAGATATTTGGCATGTAGCATTATCTAGTGGACCTCTACCTAGATTGTTCAAATTATGACCCCCGGGTCAAAATTGACCCCGCGCGGATGGTCACTTAGTTTTGCTTTGGAATATATAGGAAAAACTTTAAAAATCTTCTTCTCTGAAACCACAAGGCCTAGAGCTTAGATATTTGGCATGTAGCATTGGCTAGTGGACCTCTACCAAGATGTTCAAATTATGAGCCCTGGATCAAAATTGACCCCTGCAGGGGGGTCACTTAGTTTTACATAGGCTTATGTAGGAAAAACTTTTAAAAATCTTCTTCTCTGAAACTACAAGGCCTAGAGCTTAGATATTTGGCATGTGCATTGGCTAGTGGACCTGTACCAAGATTGTTCAAATTATGACCCCTGGGTCAAAATTGACCCCGCTACGAGGGTCACTTAGTTTTACATAGGCTTATATAGTAAAAACTTTTAAAAATCTTCTTGTTTGAAACCACAAGGCCTAGAGCTTAGATATTTGGCTGTAACATTGGCTAGTGGACCTCTACCAAGATTGTTCAAATTATGACCCCGGGTCAAAATTGACCCCCCCCCACCGGGGTCACTTAGTTTTACATAGGCTTATATAGGGAAAACTTTTAAAAATCTTTTTTCTCTGAAACCACAAGGCCTAGAGCTTAGATTTTTAGCATGTAGCATTGCCTAGTAGACCTCTTTCAAAGTTTGTTCAAATTATGCCCCTGGGGTCAAAATTGACCATGCCCGGGGGGGGCGTGGGGGGAATCATTTGTTCTACAAAGGCGTATATAGGAAAACTTATTTGGTATATAACATTATCTAGTGATCTTCCACCAGGCAAGTGGACTTGTACCAAGGTGAGCGATATAGGGCCATCTTGGCCCTCTTGTTTAAAAAGACTGTTTATACAGTATTGCTGTAATACCCAAAATATGTACACTGTACAATGTACTACCATCAGGAAGTGGACTTCGTAGTGCATGGCAAGTTAGATGAGTTGTGAAGGAAGGTAAAGTCCTACATTTTGTTACAGTAAGATAAGTGTTAAATTTTGCATGAGTCTGAAGTCAGTTCGTTTGCATACTCAATGTTGACTTAAATTCCAATATGCTAGAAGTTTTCAACAATTTATTGAAAAGAACCATGCTGAGATGGAATCATGGAGACAAGAAACTGAGTTGCCATGCTTACAGATTACCGTTTTAGCTCACCTGAGCACAAAGTGCTCATCTTAAGTTATTGTGATCACTCTTGTGTCTGGTGTGAGTCTTCAACATTTAGGTTGTGCAAACAGTAAACACCACAGTTATCATCATAAAACTGGGTCAGAATTTTTGTCTTGATGAACTTTGAAAGTTGGGACTGAAACTGGGTTACTTGGGTAAAAAAACTAAGTCACCAGTTCAGATCATACAAAAATTGAGACAGCATTTTGTGTGCAATCATCTGGAGTATCAGAATGTTAGTGTTGATGAATTCTAGGTTAAAGTTGGAAGTGGATTACGTTGGATCAAAAACAAGGTCACAAGCCTTGTTTAAGTAATAGAGGATGCATTTTGTACCAAGTTGTCATGAATTTTGATCAAAATGTTCGTCTAAATGACTTCTAGATTGACTCTGAAACTGGGTCATGTGGGTTCAAAAACCAGGTCACAAGGTCAGGTCATAAATCTTGTGCATTCAAAAGAGACTGCATTTTATACCCAATCATCATGAAACTTGGCCAGAATGTTTGTCTTTATGAACTCTAGATTGGGATTGAATCTCTCAAAACTCTGTCACCAAGTCGGATCATAGTAAAACCTAGCGTGTGGAATAGCAGCTGCATTTTGTACCAAATCATCATGAATGTTAGTCAGAATGTTTGTCTTGATTAATTCTTGGTGGAGTTGAAACTGGATCACACGGAGTCAAAAGCTAGGTCACCAGGCCAGATCATGAAAAAAAACTTGTTTTGGAAGCTAAGTAATAAAATTTGGTCTGTGTTTACATTTTTCAAGCAGATTTCAAAATTGACCTTTGCTGACCTGGGTCATGACCCTTGACATACTTACATGTCTTTTGGAGCAATGATACTTAGGTGAGTGATATACGACTATCATGGCCATCTTGTTAACAATGAGATTGAGTTAAAATCAATTATTAAAATGAGTCTGTAAGGAAAATGCAGTGATTTATGAGTGGTAAATGTATTAACTATTGTACATGTAATAAGAAAGATGTACTATACTTGCCAGTACAGTGTGTAGGATTGTTTTAATTCTTTTGTATGATTTTGCTTTCAGTGCTCTAAACTTATTATGAGTGTTTGCATGATGTAATAAAGATTGTTCAAATTTGCGCATGCTCGGTGAGATTTTAGAATGTATGTTTTTCAACAACATGAACAACATAACTGTGTCTTCAGAACAGCTGATTGTCTCTCATCACTACTAGCAACTAAGTTAATTAGAAGAATTGTGCATAATTGGCCAAAACTAGTATGGCTTGTTCATGCAACTGTATAACTTTCCACAATTCAAGCAATAATGTCTTTGGGGTCGCTTGTCTGTAAATAATATAGATCTATGAAAAAATTAAAAATCTTCTTGTGACCTTTGTATGAAGGGCAATGGTACTCCATTGAGCGATATAGGGCCATCATTGCCCTCTTGTTACATCTGGGTTACCTAACAACATTGTAAGTCAATGACAATTTTGTTATAAATGTATACCGGTAGATAAACAAATGGTTAACAAAACAGGAAGGACTCAAAACTTGTCAAAATAAGTTACGCAATATCCAAAACCATAGCTTGAAGGTCAAGGTTGTACTTTCAGGGTTTTACAAAAAAGCCTTTCCTGATTATGGTGTTGACTGATAAAGGACTTCATACTATATTGCAACACATCATGCATCTGATTGGAGATTACAGACTTGAGTATTTGTCCCTACATCATTCACACTAGTCTCTTGCATGAAGTTGTAGGAAAATGAAGTAAACACTAGAGAAAATATTTAGATAGGTAAGTATATAAGCTGTGGTCAGCAGATGATGTGGTCAGCAGATGACTCTGTACAATGATTGTTCAGTAGGTCAAAGGACAATGCCATATCACCCATATTGATTGAAGCATTTATTACCACTATCTGTTCTGCTTTCAGTCATCAGGCATTAAGGTGAAGGATGAATGCAAGGATAAATTTGAAGAACTAAAGATTGGACACAAACACAGCTACATAATCTACAAAATTGACAAAGATTTGAAAAATATCGAGGTGGATTGCTGTGGGGAGCTAGGTAAGCTGAAATCTGTAGTGTCCCATAACTTTGTCAGCTGACTTGTTACTGTTCTTTGTTACATGTATGCATGTTTTGTTATTGTATATGATCATACAACAAAACATCTAAAATTGCATTTAAGTCAAAATTACGTTTCAGTATTCGAACAGTGTTTTTAGCTCACCTGGCTTTGCCAGGGTGAGCTTTTCTAATGGATGATTGTCCGTCAGCATTTTGGTTCAAACAACATCTTCTGTTTAACCACTGAAGGGGGTCGGACATAAACGATGTATCTTGGGGCTTTAAGCGAGAATTTGATGTAGTTCTGGTCAAAATGGCAGAAATTTAATGTTTATTTTACCGATTTCGATGTATTCGATTTATCCCTTCAATAACTTTTTTATTTTTAGGTCCACTATCCAAAACGGGTGTGGCGATTTCATATATTACATGTGGCTATACAAAGGGCATGATAACAGTTCGATCAAATAAAAAATAAACATTTCCTTACCAATTTTCTTATCCGTCTCCCAAAATAAACATTAAATTTCCGCCATTTTGACCAGAACTACATCAAATTCTCGCTTAAAGCCCCGAGATACATCGTTTACGTCCGACCCCCTGCACTGGGCCAATGTTGATGAAACTATGCAGGGTTGTTCCTTGCAAGAACCTCTATCAAAATTGTTTGAAGAATTCTATTCCATGCAGAACTCTGGATGCTATGGCAAAATATAAAAAAGCTTAAAAATCTTTTTCTGAAACCACAGTAGAGCTGAGATATTTGGCATGTAGCATTGTCTAGTGGACCTCTACCAAGATTGTAAAAATTATGAGCCCCGGGTAAAAATTGACCGTGCCTGGAGGGTCACTTGGTTTTACATAGGCTTATATGGAAAAACTATGTAAAAATTTAATCGAAAAATTTTAAAATCTTCTCCAAAACCACAAGGCCTAGAGCCAAGATATATAGTATATAGCATTGTCTAGTAGACCTCTACCAAGTTTGTTCAAATCATGCCCCAAGGGTCAATATTGGCCCAGCCTAGGGGGTCACTTGTTTTACATAGACATAAATATAGGAAAACCTTTAAAACTCTTCTCCTTCGAAACCACAAGGTTTATAGCCTAGATATTTATTGTGTAACCTCTTCAAAGTGTGTTCAAATTATGCTCCCTAAGCATCAAAATTTGCCCTGCTCCGGGGTCATTTGGTATAGGGAAAACTTTAAAAATCTTCTTTTCTAAAACCACAAGGCCTATAGAGCTTAGATATTTGGTATGTAACATTGTCTAGTGGTCTACCTACCCTGTTCAAATCATGCCTCTTGGGTCAAAATTAATCACGCCCACTAGGCAAGTGCACTTTTACTCAGGTAAGCAATATAAGGCCATCATGGCCCTCTTGTTCATATACCATTGTGTGTGTGCTATTCTCAGTGACCATAGGCTGAAATTCAACACATCTTAAAATGGAAAACTTCACTAGCCAAATGAGATTTGCATATTACCAGTATGTCCCTGTTCAATGATTTGCATTTAATTAAGGCCATTTCATATGGCCACCTTTTATCATAAAAACTTTGCCCCAGCAATGTCCATGCTAATATGGCTCTTATTTAGATGCATGAAAAGGTTCTGAACAATAATAGCACACAGGGACCACATGTTGATAAAAGCAGAAAAGATCTTGAAGCAGCCTCCTGTCATGACCCAATTGTTGGATTGTCACAAGACATGTATTTACGTGACTTCTTTTATAAAGTAGAAAAATGTAAAGTGGTCCACTTCACACATGGACCACTGTTACTAAAAATAGAAAAATATTTTAGCAGCTTGGACCATGATTTTCAAGCTTAGAGGTTAGTCATGTCGAATAGATTGTCCCTACGGATGTTGAGGTCACTAAATCATAAGTCAAGTTCACAATGGCCTTAACACGCCTCCAAATTCTTAGTAAATTTTAATTTTTGTTAAAATCTATATATTCAATTTGCAGCACAGATTTTCTTTGTGATAAGAGCAAAAATAAGGTGAAAATACCCAAGCCCACCCCAAACCCCCCCCCCCCCCCCCCAAAAAAAAACACCCCCCCCCCATTTTTAACTCGTTTTTTTCCCCCAAAAAAAATATAAACCCCCACCCCCCCCTACATGCGAGTCCTGATTTGATGCGAGTTAAAAGATATCGGCCCCCCCGGGGTGATATATCTAAGATAAAGTAGCAAAACAACACATTTTATTGTTTCTTTTGTTAGAAAATTGTCACATCATAATACAATGCCCCTTTTACTAATGAATTGTTTTCTTAGAAATTTTCTTTTTTTGAAATTGCCTTAAATATTGAAATGGTGCCAATCAGTGACCTAATTTTCTGAAAGTTTAAAAAGGGATGTTGAAAATGACCAAAAGGCGACTCAAGTGTTTGGTAGCATACGTCACTTGTTACAGTAAACTGCAGTTAATGAATGTTTTCTTTATTTCAGGTGAGTCATATGACCGTTTCTGTGAGAAATTGATTGAGGCAGGAAACAACAAAGAGGGAAGATATGCTGTCATGGACTGTCAATATGACAAACAAAAAGCTAGTAAACTTGTCTTCATGATGTGGTAATACAGCATTTTACTTACATTTTTCTTAACACTAACAAACGGGTCTTTACAGTGTGGTATACAGTTTACCGACACTTTTCATAATGTTAACAAACTTGTCTTCATGATCATGCAATACAGTATTTTACTTATACTTTTCAAGTTTTCATAATACTAGCAAACTTTTCTTTATGGTGATGATCCTTGAATCATTCAGACGTGGAAAAGAAGGGTAAACTGGTGTTGCACATCTAACACATAAAGCTTAACGGGGAGCAGTGGTGTAGAGGTTAAGGTGTCTGCTACTCGTCCTGGAGGTAACAGGTTCGAGCCCCACTGGGGTCACTACAGTACCTCCTCATATGACACCAGTACTGGTTTTTCCAGGAAGCAGACTTGAGAGTGACTCAATAAGCTGCAAGCTAATAAGCTGCAAGCTTTCTTCACAATCGAGCTAAAATAAATAAGTATGAACAAACTAGACACATTTAGCTTACCTATACATAACTTTTCCTTGCAGGCTTCCAGACAATTCGTTGGGAATCAAACAAAAAATGATCTACTCATCCAGCAAGAAAGCTCTGAGAGACAAACTTCAGGGTATAGGCAAGGAAATGCAATGTAACGATATAGATGATCTTGCCTGGTCAGCTCTAGTTGAAAAATGCCAAAGCAAATATGACTGAGAAACATCTTGCTGTAGTTTATGGTTTATTTAGGTTTATATGCAACTCATAAAACATGTAACATATTCCATTATTTGCTCATTTACAACTGGCTGGTATATGAGTCTTGAGTAGTATTACATGCTGAATTTTGAATGTGAGCATGCCAAGTTATTTCTGTGTTCAGTCACAAATTTCATTCGGATAGAATGACTGACTACGTACTCCCAACAAAAGAAATACAAAGTCATTCTAACAGCAAATTGTTTATAAACGAAAGGCCCGGAACAATGCTGATCAAAATTGTGTATAATGTTTTTTTACTTCTGGACAACAGGGTCAAGTAAACCAATAGAGGAGTACTGTTTTCAATAACATAGAAACAAACTGGTATGATCCAATTCATGGACATGTTACGAAACATTTATTTGAGTTGCTCATAGCTTGTTTTTCTCTACTTTGAAGTAAACTGCTTAGCTGCTACTCCCTCTGTGTCAAAGTGTATATCAGTTAGTCTATTTTCATTGTTTTCACATGTTATTTCGTACTGCTGCTACTTGGTTTCTTGACCTCTTCTCAGATTGTATCTGAACTGGAATATTTTAATGACAAAATTTATGAAAGGTTTAAAATATTGAGATCTTCTTGCTTAGTAATTGAATCTGATGTCTTATTAGATCAACATACAAAGCATGCCTGAGTATTCAAAAAGTTTAATATATCTTGAATGACAAGTGTAAAAAAAACATTAAGAAGGTGGTATTTATTTTATGTAACTTAAATATGAGAGCTAAAGTTTTGTAACCTACTGAGTTAGATTGATATTTTTCACATATCAGCTGGTGTTAGTTGCTATGTATAAAAACTATGTTTGTATATGCCAAATTCGCTAAATGTTGCATATATTGTGCATAAATTTGTATGTGTTTTTATTCTATATAAATGTGCAGATTTGTATTTAATGTAGAAGATGGTTAAAGCCTGCCATGTTGTAGCTGAACTTGTATTTGAGAATACAGCAACCCAGATATTTGTCTATTTGTTACTTGACCTTTTTCTGGCGGAAAACCTCTTAATGAAATTCAAAGTCTTATTTCCACAATTATTGTAAAATCTGAATAAACTTTTTCCCAGTTATGAATTCGTCATTTCCAAATTATTGTAAAATCTGAATAACTTTTTCCCAGTTATGAAATTCAGTCTATTTCCACAATTATTGTAAAATTTGAATACACTTTATCCCAGTAATGAAATTCACAGTCTATTTCCACAATTATTGTAAAATCTGAATACACTTTTTCACAGTTTCAGTCAGTAGTCTATGGGTGGTTCCTAGATCTATTTTTTTGTCAACAGCAAAAGGAGAATGTTTTGCTTTGTCACTTCCTTTACATAAACTCTGTAACTTTATGAACTACACATATACTCTAGATTCTATCAGTATTTCCCAAACTGTAATTTCATGATTAGAACAAGTGAATAAAAACAATATCATTTTTATATGCTTCATTAATAATTATAATGTAACACCACTTAATATCCATGTCAAAAAAAGTGTAAATTGTAAGCCCACCTGAGCACAAAGTGCTCAAGGTTAGTTATTGTCCTGGCCTGGAGTCCGTCATCTGTCTGTCCACACTTAACCTTGTGTATGCAATACAGACTGCTTTTTGCACTGGATCTTCATGAAACTTGGACAGAATGACTGTCTTGATGAAATCTAGGTCGAGTTTGAATATGGGTCATCTAGGGGTCAAAAACTAGGCCATGGGGCAAATCCTAGAAAACACTTGTGTATGCAATAGAGGTTGCATTTTTTATTGGATCTTCATGAAACTTAAGTCAGATGATTGCCTTAATGAAATCTTGAGTCGAAGATGAATATGGGTCATCTGGGGTCAAAAACTAGTTCACCGGGTCAAATCATAGAAAAACCTTGTGCAATAGAGGCTACATTTTGAAACTTGGTCAGAATGAGTTAGAATATGCATCATATGGGGTCAAAAACCAGGTTTCAAGGTCAAATCATTGAAAACCTTGTTTATGCATTAAAAGTTGCATTTTTTCATTGCATTCTGCATGAAACTTGGTCAGTATGATTGCCTTGATTTACGATGATATCAGGGTCATGTTCTAATATGGGTCATCTGGGGTCAAAAATTAAGTCACCTTGTCAAATCATAGAAAAACCTTGTGTATGCAATTGAGGTTGCATTTTTCATTGGATCTTCATGAAAAATGGTCAGAATAACAGCCTTGATAAAATCTTGATTGCTTTGAATATGTGTCATCTGGGGTCAAAATCTAGGTCACAGAGTCATATAGTAAAACCTTGTGTATGCAATATAGGTTGCATTTTTCATTGAATCTCTATAAAACATTGTCAGATGATTATCTTGATGCAATGTAGATCTAGGTTGAATATGGATCATCTGAGTCAAAAACTAGGTCACAGGGTCAAATCATAGTAAAACCTTGTGTATGCAATATAGGTTGCATTTTTCATCGGATCTGCATGAAACTTTGTCAGTATGATTGTCTTGATAAAATTTAGGTTGAGTTTTGAATATGGGTCATCTAAGATAAAAAACTAGGTCACCCAGTTAAAAAACGTTTTGTATGCCATGCAGGTGACATTTATAACCTAATCATCATGTAAATTTGCAAGAAAGATTGTCTTGTCATGGTCAAACAGAATGTTTGTGTTATTGATATATAGTTTAAGGTTGAAGTTTGGACACATAGTCATAAGTAGGTGAGCAATATGGGGCCATCTTGGCCCTCTTTTTTATATTTGAAAGTGATATATATTTCTGAATATGAGACTTTCGGCTGGAAAAGATTACTGTTAGAACATATTGCTACAGTACATTATATAATAAATAATTTCATTTTTGGTTGCTTACCATGAAAATGGCGATAATTGAAGCAATAAATACGACACGCCTCCTTTTTTCGTAACTATTTTTCGAGTGTTGTAGTACAAACATTTTACTTCTGAGCTCTAGTCTATCAAGCAAGGCAACATTTTAATGTCTTGTCATACAGGACAGTTCATATTGCATACAAAACAATATAATGAAATAATGGAAAAGTCATTTCCCTTTTTAGCTCACCTGAGCACGATTTGCTCTGAGTGTGCTATTGTGGTCAGCGGTCGTCCGACATCAAACTAACGTCAATATGTCTTTAAATGACATCTCCGAAGCCACTAGACCAGTTTTGATCAAACTTCACAGGAATGGTCCTTGGATGGTCCTCTACCAAAAAGGTTCAAAGA
This sequence comes from Saxidomus purpurata, assembly GCA_022818135.1. NCBI lineage: Eukaryota > Metazoa > Mollusca > Bivalvia > Venerida > Veneridae > Saxidomus > Saxidomus purpurata. The sequence continues at coordinate 20,451,200 of JAFMSR010000001.1, read as the reverse complement.
AATGTATTCCATGTAGAAATGTGACAATGGAAAGAAACACTTTAAAAATCTTTTTTTCTAAAAGACCTATAAATGGGAGGGTCATAGCGTAGATATTTCAGCATGTAGCATTGCCTAATGTACCTCTACCAAGATTGTTTAAATCATGCCCTAAGGGTCAAAATCGTTACAGGAAAAACTTTAAAAAGCATCTTGGTGTGAATGGCAATGGTACTCAGGTGTGCGTTATAGGACCATTATGGTTCTCTTGTTAAGCAACATCATATCGGATCAAATGAAGGCTTAAATATTTGGTAATTAGGCGATTGTAAAAGTGTACATGTATAACAAATTCAGATATGGGTCCTGAGTTCAGAAGTTATCTTGTTTTCATTATGTAACTATTTTAAAATGTTATATTCCTCCCATTCAGGTATGTCCATGGGTATTTGACGTGTGGCAGCGGAAGTTGAAGTTTCTGACTTGACCACATGCCAAATACCTGTAGGTATGGCTGGATAGGGACATATTGCTGCTATTAACAGGGAAATTATGCTTAAAATGAACTGGTTCAAAATGACTTCAGTTTTTAAGAGCTGTTAAAATGTTTGTATGTGTAGCGTAAATAATTGAGACTCGCTGGTAATCTACATTCCTGTAACATGCTCTCCCACAAACTAGGTTCTTATGAGCTCTTACTCGGCTTGCAGCAACCAATGTATATGATGATCAGCTTACACAGCCATGCTCACTTACAATCTAAATATCTGCTGATCACCCCTTTGAACAAGTAATGGTTCTATCCAAATTGAAAGATTGGCCAGTCTATTTTAGAAATTTAGGGGAGTAAGGGTTAAGATAGAAATACATTTAGCTGTAATGTTTATACACAACCTGGTGATTATTTCTTGATGCAGGAATCCAGAATATTTTCAGTGCATGAATACATACATCATACAAACATTGATTTTAACTGAGGAATGGAAAAATTGCATGTTCAATTAAAATGACAAATAAATTCAGAGTTGTTGCTTTTCACTGGAAAGAGGAGAATTTTGTTTTTAGTACTACTTGACGAAGTCTAGCAGAGCTGATGGGATGGTGGTTTGTCTGTCATCCGTCTGTGCCCAAAATGGCTATGGCAACAATAGTTCACACTAAATTTGCTTTAATATCATTTATTCCGTTTTGGTTAAGTGGCTGTTATATGGCTAAGGTGGCTATAAAGAATAATAGAGAGAACAGAAAGAATAGCAACACATCTGCCAATTTTTAGCTCACCTGAGCACAAAGTGTTAAGGTGAATTATTGTGATCATCTGGTGTCCGTCGTCTGTACACACATAAACTTGTATATGCAATAGAGACTGCATTTTTCACTGGGTCTTCATGAAACTTGGTCAAAAACTAGGTCATCGGGTCAAATCATAGAACTGTGTATGCAATAAAATCATAGAAAAACTGTGTATGCAATAGAGATTAAATTTTTAGCTCACATGAGCTATTAGGATCGCATTCCGTCCGGCGTCCAGCCGTCCGTCCGTCCGTCCACCATTTCCTTCAAATGACATCTCTGAAACCACTGAGCAAATGTTGATGAAACTTTGCAGGTATGTTCCTTGCATGAAGCTCTATCAAAGTTGTCAAAGAATTCCATTCCATGCAGAACTCTGGTTGCTATGGCAACAAATAGGAAGAACATAAAAAATCTCTTAAACTGCAAGGCCGAGAGCTTAGATATTTAGCATGTGGCATTGTCTAGTGGACATCTACAAAAAATGTTCAAATTATGAGCCCCGGGTCAAAATTGACCCCGCCCGGGGGTCACTTGGTTTTACATAGGCTTATATAGGAAAAACTTATAAAATAATATCTTGATATAAAAAGCCCCAATATAAACACACAAATCTCTAAATCCAAACCCCATTAAACGAATTTTCTTCTCTGAAACCACAAGACCTAGAGATAAGATATTTGGCATGTAGAAATGCCTAGTGGACCTCTACTAAGATTGTTCAAATAATGAACCCCAGGTCAAAATTAACCTTCGCGGGGGTCACTTGATTTTACATAAGCTGTATACAGGAGACACTTTACAAAGACGTATATAGGACAACCTATTTGGTATGTAACATTGTCTTGTGTTCTTCCATCTACTTTGTTCAAAACATGCCTCTTGGGTCAGAATTGACCACACCCATTAAGCAAGTGGACTTGTATTCAGGTGAGGGATATAGGGCCATCATGGCCCTCTTGTTTGTAAGTATGATTGCCTTTATGCAATCTAGTTTTTACATTGTAGTTTGGCAGAAATTTGCTTGGTTGACCATCCATATTGTATGCTGCAGTTTTTAAAAAAAAATATAGATGTGGGCGGGGACTTTGATGAGCTATTGTGGTCATACAATGTCCATCTGTCTGATCACACTTACCTTGTGAACACTCTAAAGGCCACATTTATCGTCCAATCTTCATGAAACTTAATCTGAATGTATGTCAGCATGAAATTTTGTACGAGTTTTTGAAACTTGGTCATGTGGGGTCAAAAACTAAGTCAACATGTCAAATAATAGAAAAACCTTATATCACAACAGGCCACATTTGACCCCCAATCATTCTGAAAGTTGGTCAGAATGTGTGTCTTGACAAGCTTTAGGTCAAGTTTGAAACTGGGTTACATTGGGTTAAAAATAAGGTCACCCTGTCAAATCATAGAAAAAGCTTACAAATTTTGTACCTAATTGATTAATTCTAGGTCAAGTTTGTAACTGGGTCACATGGGGATAAAAACTAGGTAACTAGGTCAGCTCATCGAAAAAGTTAGTGAACGAAGGAGAGCCGTCTTGCTCTCTTGTTCATTGGATCTTCATGAAACATAAAAATAAGTGTCTTGATGAAATCTAGGACGAGTTTGAATATGGGAAATCTCCCGGGTCAAACTAGGTCACCAGGTCAAATCATAAGGAAACCTTGTATATAATAGAGGCTGCATTTTTCATTGGAGCTTCGTGAAACTTTCTCAGTATGTTGAATAATTATAGGTCGAGTACGAATATGAGTCATGTCTGATCAAAAACAATGTCACCATATCAAAATGCAAGAAAAACCTTGTGTATTCAATATAGGCTGCATTTATCAGATCTTCATGAAACATTGTAAGAATGAGTGTCTAGCTTATATCGGGTCAAAAACTAGGTCACCAGGTGAAATTCTAGAAGAAACCCTATATTAGTAGAGGCTAGATTTCTGAGCTATTGTGATCGCTTGATATCTGCCGTAGTGTCCGTGTGTTGTTTGTCCGCATCTTCATCAAACTGAATGAGTGTTCTAGGTCAAGGTCAGAATTTAGATCACCAGGTCAAATCAAAAGAAAGCCTTGTGTATTCAATAGAGGTTTCATTTTTCATAGGATGTCAGAAAGAGTGTGTTGATTAATTCTAGGTCGAGTTCGAGTATGGGTCACCGTCAGTTTGGGTCATAAACTAGGTTGCCTGGTAAAATCATAGGAAAATCTTGTGTATGCAATAGAGGTTGCATTTTACATTTGATCTTCATGAAACTTTGTCAGAATACGTGTATTCGTGAAATCTTGGTCGAGATCGAACATGGGCCATATCGGATTGAAAACTAGGTCACCATGCCAAATAATAGAAAATCCTTGTGTTTGCAATAGAGACTGCATTTTTCATTTGATCTTTGTGAAGCTTTATCAGAATGAGTGTCATGGTGAAACCGAGGTTAAATTCGAAAATGACCTCATTTGACCCCCAATCACCAAGAAATTTGACGGAAATCTTGGTCAGGTCAAATCTTGTGAATATCTTGTTCTGACCTTTTGACCTACTTTCTGTCCTTTGGAGCAATGGTAATACGGGTGAGCGATACTGGGCCACCGTGGCCAGTCCAGTTGCTATAATGTAATTTACTGTTGCACTTGTAAATGGTGTAATAACCCTATACCAAAATTGCTAAAGATCAGAAAGGTGGCCTCTTGTACGATGTGGGATCCCAGATCAGCGAACTTTGCTTGACCATGCAGTCACAATATAGTCGGGCGTGACTTGGTCACAAGTACAATACAGTGTTTTTCTTCAAATCCGCAAAAAGTGCAGTAAGAGTAGGTGTGTCAGCTAGGGGTTTCCAAGTTTTCAATATTCTCTCAGTCATACAATTCAGGACGTACGACATTGATTTGTCTTTTCACATTCTTATAATCGAGAACCCTGTATAACTCTCTATCGTAAATGCTAGCAATGGCTTTTTGCCGGGCAGAAGTCAGCGAGTTTGGGCTTGTTGTAACAATTTATGGTGATATTAAGAGTTATATACCCATTTGTTGGCTATCGGTTATCTGTATAAATCCTGTGTTCAAGAGCACTTGACCGAACTACTGGTGTTAGCTGATCAGCGAAAAGTTGACCTCTACAACGAAATTTGTGATGAAAGAGCTATACGTGTATCAAGCAGTCTTTTTTCCTCATTTATTAAGTACTATATTGATCTCTGAGAAATTTTAATCATGTGACATGTATTTTGTATTTGAAATAAAGAAGAAAGCATGTAATTATACTGTATGATCATTTATTGACCTGCTACAGCAATGTTGATGTGTGATAGTTCAATATAAAATCTTGCCGTACAGAGATCAGGTGAAATGTAACTATTACAATTTCTAACGGCAGTCTACTATAAAACATGTATGAGATATGACAGATATCTATATCTAGTTGTATGTATTGATCAGGTAAAATCTAAAATATTTTAAACAAAACATTTACATGACAATTAACCGTTGTTATCAGTAACGATCGGCAACCATTATATGTTCCATAAATAAGCAATTGTCGTATTTAAGTTTAACCAGGGGCATTTTATCAAAACTTCAAAACTATCTTGTCATTTTACTCGACCTTAGTTTATTATTGTGAAAGAGCTGGTGACATTTCTTGTCACTTTCTGTTACAGCTCATTAATTACGTAAAGATAAAAAGTTCAAATTGTCTTTAAGTATTTCAATACATGTACATATATTCATGTATCGTGCATTTGTACTTTTACTGCATGCTGGAGAAAGAAATGAAATATATAAGTTTTTTCCCGGGAATTTCGTACATCATAACAACCGACTGGTGGAAGGAACATACCTTTGACTTTAACAAGTCTTCCCAGTCTCTAAAAGCAACCATTTTGTCTGCTAGATAAAAAGGAGAGAAGACCGCTTGTATTGGCATACTCCTATATCCTGCTGGCGACTGACATTATGAATCTGATTTTGCGATCAGTGTAGATCATGATCAAATTATGACCTGAAATGTTCCAGTATTCAGTCGGTAATTTTTCGGTGAACACCCCTTTGATCAATTAATATCACCGTCCGCAAGTCCATTTAAGAAATGTAGTAATGCCCAAGTATACCCTCATGGCTTCAACTACATGCCTGTATCCGTGTAGATCGTAGCTGCCGACCACACTCCGGTGTGTATCGTAATCCAAATCCTTCCAACTTAGATCTGTGACTTTCTCCGTGGTAAGTAACTACACTTTCATTTTTTTTACATTAGTCCTGTTGAGTTTTAATACATTGTAATATATATAGTATGACCAAACTGTTGAAGGTCGGGTCTGTACTCTTACGGTTACAGTCGTGTGTTAAGGCTTAGTTTTTACCAACAAAATATGATCTATTTTTCAAAGACCTCAACTTTTAGTATTTTATCACCAAACTGACCGCTTCTTTTTTGCGGTATATACGGTGGTGAAATAAATTACATATATATGGGTTGAAAAGTAACCCAGATCGAGTCACTATTCAACGCTCGGGTAGCCTCAATATTTCGACTGCAAAACTGACCCATTTTACAAACTGACATTACATATATATTATGCATATAGTAAAAAGCCGTTGCGCACAATTATATAGTTGGGCTTACGCATTCGTGTACGCGTTTGATACATTTTACCCGGCTTATCGTTTTAAGACGCTGAATATAAGACTACATGTATATTAACCATTTGAAAATGGATAAATGAGGGTGGTTTCTTATTACCATATTTTGAAAAGAGAGGGATAAACTATATATATACATAGTCTAGCTGAAACCTCTACGCCGCACAAGACCCATTCAAATTTAAGACTACCAATTTAAACGAGCTAAACTGTTTAGAGTTAAGTCCATTTTCCAATTTGAATTCTTTTCACAAGTTTTAAGGTTTATTTAGAGCACGGATAACATTTCTCAATGGACGTTAAGATAGTATAAAGTCAACATTCCGATCGAATTTACTACTACTATTTACTACAGTAGAGCAAACACAAGAGTACGAGCAATTATTGTTTGCAACTGTTTCAGATTACTGTGGCGTATAAGAAAGGTGGATTTTAACGCTGATTAGTCATCTAAATAGGTAATCTTTCACTTGCTTTTGAAGATTTCGCTAACGTTATGAATAACTCTGATTATTATATATCATACTTCAGTCACATTTATAATTAATCATTAGTTCATTACCCTTCAAAATGGCCATATTGACTTATGGTCAAGACAGAAGCTGAAAACACAGCAGATGTTTCGAAAACATGTTACAAGAAATGTGTAATAATGAATTATTGCTCTCATATTGACAAGGCATAGATAAAAACATACATAGCTACGTCAGAAAGTTTAGATTGTCAATTTTTAACTTTGATAGAATTATACAGATTTCCTTTATATTCATAGGGAATGAAACTGTTCTACAGATTCTGGTTATAACTATGACAATGTTTCCAGAAGTATAGTTTAAGTCATTGATTAATGTCGATGGTCATTTCGGACTGTGATATAAGTTTATGCTACATTAATTTCATTACCTGTCATAGTCTGCATCAAGATGACAGGTTATGAAATTAAGACAAAGTCCTGAACAGGCGGAATGCGTAGTGGAGGTGGGTACGTGAGGTGTTGTTTACTGATGATAGTAGAACTTGGGATCCCAACCTTTGACAACGATCCTTTTAATTTGCAAAAAGACGAAAAATATGTACAGGACTACTCGCCTCCACGCAAGGATATGCTAGGCCTATGTGTAAAAAAACCTTTGAGTTTCTTAAGTAAAAAGGAAGCAGAACGTAACATAAAATTTGGTCAGTTGTAATAGTAATTTAAAGTCGATCTATATATAAAGTCTGCAATTTAACTACTGTAGTAGATACATGGACTTCTGACATGCGGTATGTATATAAATTCCTCACAGGCTGAGCATGTCGGAAGAGTAATGTGAACGGTGTCGAACATCACAGCCAATTAATTACAGCATCCGTAGCATAAGTGTGCTCCACCATGGTTCAAACTACACGTGTTACGGATAGTTTAACCTACTTTGTTGGAATGTATCAACCTCATCTGCCTAAAATGTGATCGGTGTATATTCCGTGCAACCTGTTCATGGTTGGCTAGTGTTAGCTTCAATATTTCGACTGCAAGACCCATTCACGAACTGACATTATATCTTTGACTGCCTTTACGTCGCAAAGGGCGGTCATCGTAAATAGCAATAAGGTCTTGCGCACAATTAGTTGGGCGGCAATCGTATATAACAAAAAGCCCTTGCGCACAACTAGTTGGGCTAGGCTAGTGTATACTAACTATATCCCTGTTATTGTGTTTAATCAAGATCTTTGAAAGTTTAGCTTTTATGTTAGGTTCTTATACACAAATGAAATTCAACTAGATTTGAGTTGCAATAATTATAATCTGTTATAAACAATTTCTAGGTGAAGATTTTATTAATACTAATGTATTTAACACGTTTTCTCAAGAAAACACTCCAGAGGGAGACAGAGACAGAGAAAGGGGCAATGTTGAAATTATCCGTGCCTTGCCTAAGGACACTACCACTGGCTCCACACTACCACTGCATTAAGGCGCATGTAACAAAACAAAGTGTAAAAGAGTACATGTAGTAATTTTTCTGTACCTTTGCTCTAGCATTGGAACTTCTAGACATTTCTACAGTATATTATATGTATGTATTTGATTGCTTTGTACTTCCGAGTAAGCACCCGCCATCAAAAATTTTCAAGGCCTTCCACGTAATCCTGTGTTTCATCATATCCGACAAAGTGGGGAAAGGCCTCGTACATACACACATGCTTCAATTCTGTGAATAATAACTAATCCAACCTGAGTTTGGGGCCCAACCCAATTGGCAGAAATAACTTATCCCCCGCCCCCGCCCCTTTTTAGACTAAAATTTCCAAGTGATTTACTGCTTTGCAATAGCTATAATTTCAAACCATTGCTGTACTAGCTGACAGTGCGTGAGTACTAGTCAATTAGCTGACAGAATTTACATTTAATCTGATGAAATCATGTAAAAATATCGGAGATTACAAAATAAAAGTAATACCATACAGTCAAACCTGTGAACAAATAACACTGCGACCGGAAGAAGACTGTTTGGTGGTCATTGTGGACAGGTGGTCTTTATTCAAATGCATTTATGTAATAGCTGAATAGTACAAGGTGTTCTCCCTGGTGGTCTTTATTCGCTGGGAAGTCTTTCTTTGGAGATGGTCTTTAACACGGGTTTGGCTGGTAAAACTCATTTTTTTCCCAATTTTGACACTTTACCGTCATTTTCCAAACTGAAACTTTTCCGGGACCCAGCCCTAGAAAGGTGAAAATATCCCTTCATATGTTATCGAAATCAAAGTCTTTACTGAATTGTATTCTAAGATCACACTCTTGAATCTCATTCTCCTAGCAAGCAAATTTTAGTGTACTTCAATACTTATTTCTTCCATAACGAACAGTAAACTATTTTTTCATAACTTTAATTTCAACTACCACATGCCCCTATCATGCCTATGATATACAAGAATACCATTGATGCAAAGCATCAAAGGGCGCCGAAAATAGTTTTGTAACATGTGTGGCGTTAAATAGCTAAAAGTAGCTTTTTGATAAGCAATCATTATTAGTTTGATTTGAATGAAAAATTTTATGAATATTTGCAGAAAACATTTAAAATCATGGTGGTTATAAAGCTGAAAAAAAAACGGAAGAAAATTTATTTTAAAAAAGTGGGTTTGACCGGGATTTGAACTCCACTCGTTAAATTAGGCGGTCATCAGCTTACCCACTACACTGACTTTAAAGCACGTGGTAAAAAATAAGCTGATATTATAATTTTGCAAAACCGATAAGGGAGAAGTTGTTTTACGTTTTCGTTTTTTTCTAAAAGATATGAAAAGGAACATTACAATTAAACAATTACGTTTTAATGAAGGAAATGTGTATAATCAATATTTTAATGTCTATTTCGTATTATTTTAGCATACAGTTAAAACCATTTTTCTTCGCATTCTAATCACCGCTCCTAGCATGTACTTCCGGAAAAAACTATTCCCTAATAAGCCGCCGCCGTCATCGGCGCCAATAATAATATATTCTAACGCAGTACCGATGTAACGTCGTTTCTGATTGGTGACGTCGTTTAAATTTGCGACTATTGAATATAGGAATAACTGTTTTGTAATTTTGATATTTGCGACTGTATATACGGTGTTTAATGGTCGCAAATATTTTTAACGGCGACTGCGTTAGCCGGAGGTGTTAAAACTGTTTGCGACCATTAAAATCGTATATACGGTCGCAAATATCAAAATCACAAAATAGTTATCCCTTTTCTAACGCACAATGTGTCTAAATGCGATAATTAAAACGCCGTTTGAAGTTTGCGACTATATATACGTTATTTAATAGTCGCAAATTTAAACGACGTCACCAATCAGAAACGACGTCACATCGGTACTGCGTTAGAATAACGTATATATAGTCGCAAAATTCAAACGGCGTTTTAATTATCGCATTTAGACACATTGTGCGTTAGAAAAGGGATAACTATTTAGTGATTTTGATATTTGCGACCGTATATGCGGTTTTAATGGTCGCCGTCGCCGTTAAAAATATTTGCGACCATTAAAATACGTATATGCAGTCGCAAATATCAAAATTACAAAACAGTTATATAAGCCAAGGTCTTTCAAATAGTATGGTCCGGAAACGAGCGTAATACGATAAATAACCTGCCTCGGATCACGTGACAAACATCCGGGTACCCGCGATTTTGGAAAAAGAAAGAAATTATTGATACTTTATATCTACGTATATCTCGATATTTTACCAATCAATTTGACCAACAAAGTGATCCTTAATACAATATATGTATTCTCTTATCATTACATAATATTATATTTTACCGATGTTTCGTTTTAGGTGGATTTACGCATTGGAAAGTTGACCTCATACGAACGGGTTTTTTCACAAATGACCAAAAGCCGAAAACCGACCTAATTTTAGCGCTTCTTTCCTACTTGCATGGTGTTCATGGGATTGATGTAACATCTTTTTCTCATAGATTTAAGTCTAATGTACGTCTGTTATGTCTTAGATTTTCGTATTTCACCCGTATTTCAATTTTCTGGGACGGTTAGATCCGTTCAAAATCTAAAAATGGCGTCAATGGTGATTTTTTTTCGCGATACGGTGATATTTTGTGCACAGGTTTTCATTATATATTTAGGGTCAAATGATGGAAAATTGCTAATTAAAATGTAAATTAAGAGTTATTTTTGATCGGATATGAATTAGATTTTCGTTTTTTTATTTTATAGCATAATAACGTACAGTTTTGTAAGACCAGTATCGCGAGTCAAATTACCATCCATCGCTAAAACGCGCAAGACGGAATAGCATGGACCGTGTTTAACTCGCTTTAAAGATAATAGTTAATTATATATAGAGATTTTAATTTCACAGTTTTACAGAAAATTTCATCAGCTTTCCAGTTATACCATTTTTTTTTATTAAATGTGGTATTTAAATGACACAATGACGGGCAGTTTTGCATACAACTATCGGACAAATACCAGTTTACTCGCTCGGCGTGATAAATGTACGGCGTGATAAACGCTTCCAGGTAAAAATCGATAACCGAGACAAGATTATCAGTACGATAAGACATTTATAGAGGGCGTTTCCGGACCATACTATTTGAAAGACCTTGTATAAGCCTAAACTTTAAAATTTGATCATTAGCAAACAGCCTGATTTGATGCCTTTCTTCGGTGACACGGGTTCTCAGGAGAATCAATGTCTCCGTGTTTGTACTCTATTAATTGTGTATGCGAATCCAAAATATTATGATGAATCTTTTAACTTTTCAAACCCCCCACGCAACGAAAGTACACGCTGATATACATGTGATCGCTTTTTAACTTCTTGAACACCTGGTGCAACTTCCTTTATTGGTCTATTATGAAATAATTTTATGTCTCGTTTATTATATTTTGTTTTTAAATACATAAATTGCAATTTTAGCCTTGCATTCGACCAAAAACTGACATCCTGATATTAAAGAGTGCCCACGAGTTTTTGGATGTTTGCACTTTGAAAATTTACTTTCGTTATATTTAAAAAGATTATAAACTTGGATAACAGAACAGTAACAGAATTAGACACATTAGGAATATTTTAGTGCAAATTGAGCCTATTTCTCGAAGACTGAACATTACATATTTAATTCAAACTTTAAACTTCACAAAGGGACTTATAAAAATACAGTAACTGGGTTCTAATAACCACAGACAATAATAAGATGCAAGTTATCTAAAAACAACATTTTTTCTCAGTTTTATTGAATTTCTTTCTTATATGCAGCTACAAACATATAGCCTACTGTAAGTCCGTGACAGCCCATGGATTTAAGAAAGACTCGCCAAATTTAGGCATATATTCTAAAAACTTGGGAAGTCTGGGACTGTAAACTGTTTCAAAATAGCCGAACCTTAAACCCTGTTTACTATGATGAGTCACTCCGTGGGAGCCCCCGCAGTTTAATTAAATCATCCAATGAAAAATAAGACTGGAGAACAGCGACTAGTTCTCAACCAATGAAAATCAAGCCCGCCAAGTGTGTCAAGCGTCGTTCATTGTGTACGGAGTAATTTTGTAGTAAGGGGATTTTTAGGTAGGAACGTCGGTTTTCGTATGTATTTTGCAATTATGTCTTTCCGCAAATCAACATTTGTGCAAACATGTTATCCCTTTAAATGCTTTCAATAAGTAAAACTGTATGTAAGCTTATAATCTTTATCACGTTATTTTGAAGAAATGGCCGCGAAATACGGTCATGAAATAATATACACCGGTCTCCTCGATATTTTGAAACTGTAACGCATTGCATGAAGAAAGTAATCAATATAAACAAGAAGATAGGAACTAGTTATGTTAAGCATAAAAGAAAAATAGCCTATGTTTGAATTTCCATCTATGAAAACACCTTTTCACGTATTGGGGTCCTCGAAGGGGACGTGCATCATGACATTCGTGGTCAGAAATCTCGTACTATGATTTTTCGCAGCATTTAAAAAAAATGTTCGTTACAAAAATGCTACGTTGATTCTTTCAGTTGCTATTGTTTGTTGCAGGAGGGAAAGATCCCAGTCCATTAGATAAACATGCCTACCAAAAGGACGCAGGTAAATAATTTTTGGTTTAAAGTATTTGATTGTGCACTTTGCCCTTTAGTTTGACTGGCTTACACAACAGTGTTTAAATAGAACAGTCTGTAAATTCGATTTGAGCAGCTCTTGTGAATATTTTAGGGTATGTTGAGTTAAGCTATTTTTTTTATTTGCCTTCACACACAGGAAATTAGCTAGAAAATTGTATATTTGTCAAAATTGATTTTGCTGATAAGTGGTTACAAACTTCATTGATTGCAGATTTGTAATGACAATTGTCAATGTCTAGCTTTAAAGTATGCTTGTGTAATTAAGCAGGCTTGAGGTAGTGGGTTGTCTGTCAAAAGCTGTTCACCTATGCGGCCCTTGGTTTGAATGCCATCATAAAGTAGTATGAAATGTTGTAAGTAGTGGCATATTCTCGGCTTTGCACATCTGGGTACTGAAAAAATATTTACATTCGGGATAGGTGATTCCTCGGCTGTCATCGCTGGTCTGTATGCATCTTTAACTTTGCATAATATAATAACCAAGATTAGAAATGAAAGTAGACGACAATCTTCCATTACCTTGAAACTATCAGATTGTTTTGATAATAATTCTATATTGTCAAAAGGTTTTTGTTTCGTTTAAAATTAATTTAAACTTGCATACGAGTCAACGGTAAAGACCGAGTTTTCACCTTTTACCGAATGAAGAAACGAAAACGACCTAATAATCCGATTGGTTAACTGGTCAGTATGACATCACGGCGAAGCCGAGAAGTACCAACTACAAGTTCTCTTTTGCATCCAAATCTACTAGACTACTACTCTACATCACCTTTTGTAAGGTCTGTTTGAAACATTAAAATAGAAGAGTTTATGTACATAAACATCAATTTACAGTGTTTTAAATGGACACAAAAGATTTATTTTACAAACCTTATAGTTTAGTTATAAGTAAGCACTCCATGGCACTGAGTCTGGTATTCACAGAATTGAGTTTTATGATACTGCTGACAGTCAAGGACTAGTTGAAGAAGTTCTAACGATCAGTATCAGAAAGATTCTTCAATTATGGTAAACCATGGTAATGATAAGATTTGGGTTTGTTGTGTGTAGTATGTGGCTATTGAATAATTCTGCTTACCTGCAACATACATTTGATGCTTTAATATTGACAAAACTTGAATACAACTATAGTAATGTAAACCTGATTTATTCAAGCAGAGGTCTAGGTCATCATCCAGATCGAGGAGTTCAAAGACCAGATCCAGTAGAAGTCGTAGTCGAAGTCGTAGTAGAAGTCGCTCAAGAGGGAGAAGTCCAGGAAGACCAAAGTCAACAAATGCAGACACACCAAACAGGACAACAAGAGCCAAGTCAGCAACACCCACAAGAATGTCAGCAAGGATAGCAGCAAAGGCAGTTGAGGTCTGTTTTTTGTGTCATGAGCATACATCTTTAATAAGCCTTAAAAATATGTCTGTTGCCTGTTACATGCTGGGTAAAAATGGGTCGATAGAATCATCGATAGGGATATTTTTAAAGTGAAATTATACTTTGATGGGAACCAGTGAATAATCTAGGTTTTGATTTATATGAGTCCCTGGGACGCACATTTTTCAAAACAATGAGTCCCTTTCCGAAAAAGTCAGAAAATAGAATCGGACATCCCCACTCCCAACCCCCAGCCCGGCCGATTTCAGGGTAGCCCCTTGTAGGGATAGCTTGGTCGACTTTTAAAATTTACGTTTACCCCCCCACCCACCAACCCCGGCTTTATCAGCGAAGCGTGTTTATCGAAATCGTCCCTACTGATACAATGCGTTCTGTAAAGACATTTTTCTTCATTTTGATATGTTTTCACAAATTTGCAAAAATTCGATTCCAATAAATACAAATTATAAAAATACAAGTTGAAAACGCCGATGAAACTTTTTTTATGCAAAATGACATGTTTTTTTTATACCTTTTCCATTTTTTCAAAGTAAAGGGTTAATTCATTTTAATTATTATTTTATTTTAAAGGGCGTATCTCTTTTATTTCTTTTCTTCTTCCCCTTCCCCCCCCCTTTTTTACCCCCTCCTGTCCAAGCTTCTCCAAGGGAAAACGTTCCTTGTTTTTTTTAATTTGTTTTTTTTTTTAATTTCTTTCCTATTTTGATCTAGGGTCTTGAGAAAAACATGTTGTTTTCTGACCTCTAAAACTAATTGCCTAAAACAAACCCGTTATATATATGTTTGGCTATTTGTGTAACACTAGTTTTAAGGATCAAAGGGTAACGCTTTTTAAATCCTTCCAAACTGTGGATTCCAAGGAGCATAAGTCTCTGGTTTTTTCTTTCATTTCTGTCACGGACTTGCAAGTTTGAATGGCATATAAAGAGCGACTTTTTTACGGGTGAGGACTTAGATTTGATTTGTTGCTTGGGGATTAACCATGTGAAAGTGAACCTTCAGACAGTGTGATGACTTTCAGTCACAAAAGAAAAAAATCAGAGAATATTCGCCTCTGAAAAAGGAAAAAGGTGTTTTCTTGTGATAAATGTGTTAAAGGCTATGCCTCAATTTCTGGAATACGGGGAAAGAGGGCTATCTTTGTCTTTGTGTATGGTGCTTAAAATCGAGTCTAACAATTTTCCTCTGTTAACAAACCTTAAATTTTATCTAACTTGCTTGGGCTTCTCCCTTCAATTTTGACAATTATTCATATTCAAAGGGTGCTCCATAAGACTCTATCACAAATACCTGCAGACGATCATGATCTGCACGGTTTCAAAGGCTGAATGCCAGTGTGCAACAAGGAAACTGTGTTTCTTTTACAACCAATATGTAAAATGAAAATTAGCGTAGTAGGTTTAAGATATTTTTATCTTTTCATGAACTTTTATTCTCATTAAAATCAAATACACGTGTATACACTAATACTTGTAATAGAGACAACAATGTACAAGAATTTTGTTTCCTATCAATCATGTTCTTGCTTTAGACTTATTGTCAAGTCTTTATTCAAAACAAATCACAAGATCGTCTCGAGTACTTGTGAGGTTTGTCCAAGATCACAAAAATTCATTTGCCATGCACCATCACTGTCCATCAATTCTTCCATCTGTTCATAAGCATCTTCGCTTTGTCAATGAATACACTCATGAAATCATCAAACCAGGATCTGGAAAAAAGTAATTGATTTTAGAAAGAGAGTTGGATATGTATAGATATGAAATGTTCACAAATACGTTTTTATAATGTACATGTATGTAACATGGAAGAAAACTGTTAAATGTGGGACTGACAAAATTGCTTATAGTACTTTTTAGGAAAGGAAAGTAAAAACAAAAATGCAAGTTTAACCGCTGATCTCCAGTATTTTGCAAATCATACAAATGGTTATGATACTCAAAATTTTGCTTATTTCCTTTTCAAAGCAGTTGTTTTATTTAAAAGATGAGCGTTCTTCGTGAATATGTGCAAACAAAAGGTATCATCGTCACCTAAATATACGCCATTTTGAAAAATTTGTCATTGCTATTTTATGCTTTTTAAAACTTGATATTAAAATAACTATGCAGTCCACGCTGAATGTAAGTTTGCACTCAAGTCACTTCTATACTTTTGAAAGCAATCAACTTTTGAATATATCGATACATCAATAAATGTGTGCAAACAAATTTCACGTGTAAAAGATCATCGTCACTAAAAAGCCTCATTTTGGACATTTTGTAAACTACCCATTTCAATCGCTCATAAAGGTTTTCTCCAAAAATAACCCATTATTTTTTACACACAAATCAAACTTTAACTATCCAAAACATCTGATAAATTAGGAAAGTACTCAAAACCGCAACAAGTTTATTTACAGAACTACCCATCTTCAATGATTTTCACTTACCCCTTCAAATTTCCACAAAATGCTCCATTTTTACAGCTTATTATACCATTCTCACAAAAAAACAATAAATAAAGATGAAAATTTTAAACACACACCTCAATTTCATCACATGATGAAAAACTCTACAAAATCATTTAAAGATTTTGTTCCTACATCACTTAGATTTTTCAAACAGAAGCAGTGCGCCAAGGTCAGGCCGGGACATCTTATTCCGGCCGTTCAACCCGACCCTGGAAACGCCGACGTGAAGTGTTTTTTTTTTTTTTCCAAATATATTTTTTTTTAAAAGTATTGAGTTACTGAAAATATTAATTACCTTTTACGTAGATGTAAAATATTTATTTCCGTTATAAATCTGCTGTAATTAGTCGAGGTTTATTCTCCAGTTAGCATTTGTCACTTGTGAATGTAGCGGTAGGTGTGAAAAATACGAGCATTCATACAGGATGACAAACTAACTACGTCAACTTTGAAATCTCGAGCTATGTGACATCACTGATTGAGTAACGTTTGATAATTTGTGAATTCCAACAATTCTTTAATTAAAATAAACGTTATGTTTATAACAAAATCACAGCGCTTCAAGCCGATTCTTTCTGTGTAAATTTTTTCTTCTTCAATGTATTTACTTTAAAGAATTTCCTTTGCCGAATAAAATAATTTCTACAGCGACTTCTTTTACTCATAAAGCCGCAGATGTTACGAGATCAAAGCACGTACGCCGACGCCGAGTTTTTAAAAATACCGAATATTTTGACAGGTAGTGACAAGTCTATTTTGGAATTATAAAAACTAGTTTGGAATAGACAATGTATTATATGAGTAAGTTTTTTTTTTGGGTTATGCACTATCAAGCTATACAAATGTACGTCGGTCGGCAAATATTTTCGAATTTAATGAATGTACAAAAGTAAAAAATATGTGTATTCAAATTGTCATGGAAAATAATTCTAATTTAATGTCCTGTTAGCTGTCTGAAACACCACTCTAAGTACCGCGATTTTACACCCGCGAAGTGCCGCGATTTTTTAACGATTTCATGTGAAAATTCTTCTAAACACTCGCAGGAAACGCAAGTTCATGGACGATATTCTTTTATACAAACTGCCGCGAGCATATACCCAAGTCTCGCTTTTCACGTGCTTGCGCAGGACGCACATATTTCAAATCTTTGCGTCCTTTGCATTTTTCATGTGTCTATGACGCAGGGCTAGATTATTCACTGGGAACCCATAACTGTTCTCAGCTATAATGAGCTATTACTAGATCTTTGATGTAAAAGTTATGGAAGAAATCAATAAAAACTTTTTTTACCACAGACAACACCAAATTCCATGAAAATATAAATTTTCTTCATACTATTTTCAGGGTCGTAAAAAACATGGGCTGTGGGGTAAAATAAGAAGGGTCTGTAAGGTTATAGTAAACAGCTATTAGGATCGCATTCTGTGTGTAGTCTGTTAACATTTTCCTTCAAACAACATCCCCTCTGAAACCAGTAGGCCAATGATGATATAACTTGGCAGGGATATTCCTTGCATGAAGCCCTTTCGTTGGTGTTCAAAGAATTCCGTTCCATGCAGAACTTTGGTTGCTATGGCAACAGAAAGGAAAACCGTTAAAAATCTTCTCAAGAACAGGAAGGCCTAGAGCTTTCATATTTGGCATGTGGCATTACCTAGTGGACCTCTACCAAGATTGTTCAAATTATGACCCCTTGACCAAAATTGACCCCACTCGGGGGGGGGTCTCTTGTACATAGGAAATCGCTTTAAAAATAAAATCTTTTTCTCTGAAACCACAAGGCCTAGATCTTAGAAATTTGGCGTGTAGCATTGCCTAGTAGACCTCTTCAAAGTTTGTTCAATTATACCCCTAGGGTCAAAATTGACCTTGCCTGGGGGCTCACTTGTTTTATAAAGATGTGTATAGGAAAACCTATTTGGTATATAACATTGTCTAGTGATCTTCCACCAGGCAAGTGGACTTGTACTAAGGTGAGTGATATAGGGCCAAGAACACTCCAAAATTTCCAGTTTTTAAAAGTAAATCCAACACAAAGAAACATTGTACAAATCCTAGTGATGTAAGTGCTGGCTGGTATGCTCCTTTTGGGGAATAGAACATTGCATTAAATACTGTTGTGCTTCAATAGATGATTTAACAATCTGTCTAAAACACATAATCACCGTTCATGCTTTGAACAAGTCAAGAAAATTTAGAAAGGAGGGTGTCTAAACTTAACTAATAACTAAAAAAGCAGAAGTAAGGGTTCAGCAAACTAATGATGTGAATTTATACTTAGGCCGAGGTAAAACCACGAGCATCAGAGAGCCCAGTGAGGAATGAAAGTGAGAAGAAGGAAATGGCAAAGAGTTCACACAAAGAGTTTGGTGGTGCTTTCGGAACATTCCTCATGATGTTTTTCCTGCCTGGAGTATTGTATTATGTGAACATGGCATGTACAAAGGTAATTTAGCAAAGAGTTCATTGCTACAAGAACTAGAAAACTTTAACATTTTGTAATGTGGTTTCAAGTCATGGTAGGGTAGCACTATATACATATATATATAATTAATTATGGCTTAATTATTTGAAGCCTATAAATTTTGAATCTATAGGAATTCCATGTAACATTTTAAGCAGATCTCTTGAGTACTACAAGGTATGGTTTGAATGATAGTCACAGTCAAAACTCCCACAGTAGCATGTCCCAAGTTAGTTATGAAAAGAGGATGTGTGCAAACAAACGT
The DNA here is from genome assembly GCA_022818135.1 of Saxidomus purpurata. NCBI lineage: Eukaryota > Metazoa > Mollusca > Bivalvia > Venerida > Veneridae > Saxidomus > Saxidomus purpurata. The sequence goes on along the minus strand of JAFMSR010000001.1, from coordinate 20,432,088 downwards.
ATTATGTAAGGGTGCCCTATTAATTGAAATAAATTATGGTAAATTGATGAAAACACATTAGAATACATACCATAAACTGTATGCAAGTAGGTATGTCTACACATTCTGTTTGGACTAAGTAAGTTTATTTCCTTGGGCAGTTAGGATAAAAATTCTACTTCTGCATGTTTGAGTGAATGGCAGTTGACAAACATTTAATGGGAAAGACATACTGTCTTTACATTTAGAAATGTAGTAATCATAAATTCAGGGCATCTGTTTGAGGTGTACATGTGTAAATTATACCCCAAAATTTACTCCAGCAAAAATTTAAAACCCGAGATATTTAGTGAATATATCAAAAATAGATATGAGAGAACTTTATAATGCTAATTTATGACTGTTGTTGTTGTTATTAATGTGTATGGTGATGATGGTTGTATGTGTAACTCCGTGGTTTTCAGTCCAATTCTTCTTTCAAAAATACGGTTTCCCTAAATGAAAACTTTACGAAACATTTGACTATTGATTCATTTAAACTGCTACTTTTCTGAGCTGCACTGATATTCTTATCTCTTTATTTTGCAGAAAAAATGCAGTATAACAAACATTCATAATTGTCCTGGTAAATGGTCTTCATTTTTTGATGCACAAGCAGCTCTTATAGTTGTTGGCTGGTTTTTCTTCCAAGCCATTCTCTACATGATTCCAGTTGGAAAGATAGTGCAGGGTCCACCAATTATCATCAGTAACCATCAGAGACTTTCTTACAGGTGTAATGGTAAGAAAAACTTGTCTTATAAGTGATATTTTATATGGTAGGATAAATTTCCCTCATAGATTGGGAAGTCCTTGCAGTAAGCATTTATAGAGAAAAAATAATGTTGAAGCTATTAAAATTTCAATAACATTGCTGTGCAACAGTCAACAGATCATTTGGTCATGGGTTCCCTCACAAGTAAAGTGACCAGTTGATTCTCTAAGAGTTCCTAAGCCCATTTTCTGTAACTGGACAACAGGTCCATTTTGCAGTTCAGATTATCATTAAGCTAGTATACAGTAATGTAATAACAGCATGAGAGAATATATAATGTTGTTTATGTAAGGAATGTTAAACTGCCTTTGTACATTCCGTTATCTCTTTGAACTGTTTAAATTTGGGTGATTACTCCCCCGAGGCAGTGGCATTACCAGTGCTCCTTCCATGTTCAGTTGTTGCATCACAGAATTGTTTGTTGGCATTAGACAATGAATAGAGTCAGGTATGGTTAATTAAGGTCTAGAACTTACTCTAAGGCCAGATGTCTTTGTGTGATTTTTGTCTACTGCATGTTTTTTTCAATATTGAAAAGTTTAGGGTATGCTTGTAGAACATATAAAATGAACCAGTACTTGAGGTGCATAATTCTGTTGAGAATCAATTAAAATTATGTCATGTTATGTTATCCTTTTGATTTAGACCTGTTGTACACAGAGGGAAAACAACATCTAAATGTTCTTTTATTTTTCTTTCCAGGCTTCTTTGCTTATGTGGTCAGTTTGATTTCATTTGCGGTTGCTGTTTACTATAAAGTACCTGTAACAATTGTGTATGACAAGTTCCTTCAGTTGTTGACATCAGCAGTTCTATTCTCAGCTGCTTTAGCAGTATTTGTTTACCTCAAGGCTAAGTTGGGACCTAAGAGAAACCTTGCACCAGCTGGAAATACTGGTAAGTATAGTTTCTCTACGAAACTTGTTTGTTGGGAGTTCTGAGCAAATTTTGCCTATAATAACTGGTTAAACTAGAGCCAGAAGTTGATTCAGAGGTCAACCAATGCTTTTAGCTTGATTATTTTTCATTCCCAAGATTTTCAAATTGAAATAATCAGCTGTTTCAGAACAACACAATTAGACGGTGGCTTCGTTTTATAATATGCTAGTTGTAGCTCATATGATTTTTAATAAGACTTCACTGATTATATTAACTGTACTGTGTAATGTGTCATGTGTTTGGTTATATTTAAACAGGAAACTTTTTTTATGACTTCTTCATGGGTCATGAGCTTAACCCAAGAATTGGACAGTTTGACATCAAGTTTTTCTGTGAGATGCGGCCAGGTTTGATTGGCTGGGTGATGATTAACCTTGTTTTCCTTGTGAAGATGATCATGAAGATGGAGTGCTGAACTATCCTTTGGCTGCTGTGGTTTTCTTTCAGGCTCTCTATGTTGCTGATGCACTCTGGTTTGAGGTAAATGATCTCTTTAAAAATGTTTTGTCTTTAACTCTTAGAATGTTGGGATCTTATCTCTCAATGCATACTTTTTTCAAAAAGACATGAAAGCCTTTTATTTTGAGAACGGCTGTTTCATGAAATAATTTTCTTTTACTTCATAAGTTAAATTTGAGATTTTACTGTTACTAGTTTAACTTCTCTTATACTAACCAGCTACACGTTTTGTATTTATGTTATATGTGTTTGCTTTTGTTGTAACAAAAGGCTAGCTTAACTGTAAAGATTTGCATACACTTGGAAACTTACAGAAATGTTAATGTTATACATTTTTAGCTTACGTGAGCATGAGTGGCCTGTCTGACCATTCACTAACCTTGTGTATCAGACAAGCTTTCCCCCCCCGGAAACTTACAGAAATCTTGTCCGCTCGGTTTTTCCTTGTCGCCCAATAACTTAAGATTCCTTTGACCACAGCTTATATTTGGCATGGAGGTTGTATGACTAGGATGCCCCAAGTGATTTTGAGGTCACCGGTCAGGTCAAGGTCACGGGCCTTGACTTCAAAAGCCTGTCTGTCCAAACTTAATTCCTTACCCACACTTCATATTTGGCTGGAGGTTAGTCATGACTAGTAGATGACCCCCCCCCCCCCCCCCTATTGATTTTGGGGTCACCGGGTCAAGGTCATAGGGGCCTTGACTCAAAGCGTAACCTGGGGTATTAGGCCATGACTGGCTTCATTTTACACTGGAGCATCATAAAATTTGGTCAGAATGACTGCTTTGATGAAATCTATGTCAAGTTCAAATATGGGTCATTTGGAGTTTAAAACTAGGTCACCTTGTCAGATCACAGAAAAAACCTTGTGTATGCAATAGAGGCTCCATTTTTCAATGGATCTTCATGAAACTTTATTTGAATGATTGTCTTGATGAAATATAGGTCGGGTTTGAATATGGGTCAACTAAGGTAAAATTAGGTCAACTAGTCAAAAGTAGATTTTGTTAACATGCTAAAGGCTGCATTTAATATCCTATCTTCATGAAATTGGTCCAAATGTTTTCTAGGTCAAGTTTGAAACTGGTGAAGTTGGGATCAAAACTAGGTCAATCAGTTAATCTGAAGGCCACAGTCTTGAAATTTGGTCCAAATGTTTGTCTTGATTATTCTAGGTTAAAGTAGGTTACCAGGTCGATTTCAAGGAGAACCTTGCTGATACTCGATAAGTCACATTTTATAGCTAATATTCTCATAAATTGGTTAACATGTTTTTGTTTATGATATTTAGTTTTAAGCCCCGCCCCTTACAATTTTGGTCCGGACTGTAACTCTGTCATGCATTGAAGGATTTTTGGCACAATGTAGAGCACATACAAGACGACGTAGGGCCAATGACCCACATCCCTCTTCAAGGTCAACACACTTGGAAGATAGGTTATGAGGGTCCTCTATATTGAACACATTCTATCCAACTGATAATCTTTTGTCATGCATTGAAGTATTTTAAAATAATTTTGCACAGATGTCTAGCACTTCTGTACTGTGGATTTTGTATAGACCCACGCCCTAGCCAAAGGTCAAGGTCAAACTTGGTTTGAAGGTAATGGATTCCTCTATATATGATATATGCACACATTCGTGTCCGGATGTAACTTTGTCATGTTGAGGATTTTAAAATAACTTGGCACAAATTGGACATCAAGACGATGTTCCATAAGTCCCACTCCCTAGCTAAAATAGGTCAAGGACACATTAATTTAATATTTAAAGGAATATATGCAATGCACAAATTGTCGTGTCCGGGACTGTAACTTTGTCATGCATTGGATTTTAAAATATTTAGCTGAAATGTCTAGCACATCAACATGGTCGGCGCAAGACCTGCACATCCCTACACAGGTCAAGGTCACACTTAGATTTATAGATAATGGAATCCTGTATATATGCAATACATTTGTTTCCGATTTATAACTTTATCATGCTTTGAAGGATTTTAAATCTTGCCTGTTATATATGTCATAGCACATCAAGCGGATGTTACAAACTGTTAAGGCCTAAGTCCCTACCTCAAGGTCAAGGTCACATTTAGTGTTTAAAGTAATGGAAAACTGTATGCATGGTTATCTGTCATGCATGGAAGGATTTTAAAATTACATGAGCACATGGAGGAATTCAGACAGTGTCACCTCTTTCGGGGATCTGCCTTTTGAGGGACAGCTCTTGTTGTTTATGATATGTAGTTTTAAGGTTAAATTTTAGGTGACTCAGTCATCATTGGTCAAAAATGCTCGGATGAGATAAACAGTAGGGCCATATTTGTCTTCTTGTCAACAGGTTGGAAAATAGGTTAAGAGGTCTTACTTGAATATCCAAATTATAATCTTTTGTAAATTTTATTTTAACATTTTTAAAGAGATGTTGTGTACATTTTGGTATTGTCGATTTTTTTTGAGAACATGTTTGTATTGTTATCATGTATGTAACAGAGTCTTTTCTTTTTAGGATGCTATCTTGACAACAATGGACATAATCTATGAAGGATTTGGTTTCATGCTGAGTTTTGGAGATCTTGCCTGGGTTCCCTTCCTTTACTGTTTACAAGGTCGCTACTTGCTGGAACATCCTACACCAATGCCCTGGTATTGTCTGTCTGCCATCATCTTCCTCAACTGTAAGTTTATATTTTTCGTTGATCAGAATTTAGACAAAAAAGAGATATAATTTAATACCATACAGTTAGTTACCAGATGAGGGATAGAAAATGATTAGGTATGGCAGCTGGTGGCTATTACATGCAGGTTTATTGATTTGATTAGAGACTGTTTTGGATTCTAGTAATACTGGCTGCTTTGAGAAAGTGGTTGCTTGATTTGTCCCCAACTTACCAAAAACCATTGAGGACTTCTGCATGGATTGACCGATTTTGACATGACTTCACATAGTTATCCATATCGCAAGAGTGTGCCATTCACAACATCAAGTGGGCTACCTTTAAGGTTAAGATCTTAGACTTGAATAATGGTTGTGTTCTGATTTTTTGTGACTGGGCTTCAACTTATATTTCAATTTTTGGTCAAGTGTTCAACTCGTACTGGCAGGGTCAAGGTTACTATTGGGGTAAAAGGTCATGTGACTATATCTATCAGACTCATTAAAGGATTTTCATAAAACTGGTCAAATGTTTATTCGAGGTAGGCCAAAATGTTCATTGGAGATCACTGTTGTTAAAGTGCGAAAGGCCATATCCTTTAACCTGTTTGATGAAACTTGATGGTCATGTGTTTATCCTACTGGTTCATAATATGGCATGGCACTACATTTACTTATTTTAACAAGGACTACACATGTTAACTATATATATGTATACATTATAAGAGAAGAGGAGTTGTGAATGAAATATGTATGGATATATCAATTCACAATACTCTTGCATTTCATGCTATATCTTACAGTAATGCATCTATAATTAATATGAAATTGGCAGATTTGTTAGAATGTGTATGAACAAAGAATTAAATTTAGTACTGGCAAAATGAAAACAACTGTGCTATATTTTTAGTACTGTGGCAAAATGAAAACAACTGTGCTATATTTTTAGTACTGGCAAAATGAAAACAACTGTGTTATATTTTTAGTACTGGCAAAATGAAAACAACTGTGCTATATTTCTGTTACAGCTATTGGTTATTACATATTCCGTGGAAGCAACTCGCAGAAAAATGAATTCAGAAACAATCCACTGAACCCAGCTCTTGCTCGTAAGTTACTTTTGTATGCCGTCTTGTGAAAAAGTCATTTTACTGTTACTTCCAGTAGAAGTCTTAATTTCTGTGCTAAATTTCTTAAAGACTTCCCATGATCAGAGCTTTTTGATATCTATGATTAAACGCACTGGAACTTTGCAACAGCAAATAAGTAAAAATAATTTTTGTAGAATGGAATTAAATACATAGTATATTTTAGTTTGAGATGTGTTTCCATTTTTTGCAGATCTTGAAACTATCCGCACTGGAACCCGCAAAAAGTTGCTTGTATCTGGTTGGTGGGGACTATGCCGCAAGCCGAACTACCTTGGTGACATCATCATGTCTATAGCCTGGTCCCTTCCATGTGGTAAATAAAAGTTTATTCTTTTAATCGAGATTGATTTAAAACTTGAAGTTGGTCTTTAGAGGTATCAGACAATCCGGTTAGGTAACTTCTGATAGAATTTATTTCAAATTATGGCCCTTGTTGAACTTAAGTCTGGGTAAAGTTTTACAAAAGCATACATATCTAAGATACCATTGCGGAAGTTGATCTGAAACTTTGTTGACTGTACACATATTTCTGTAACCACTTACTGGATTGATTTGAAACTTCATTAAAGTTATCAGGATGGCTGACATTCCAGTTAGATAACTCTTACTTGTATGAATTATGGCTCACGTTTGACTTTGAAAATGTGGTTGAAAGTTTGTATACAAGGTGTTATCATGCACTTATCTCAGTAAACTGCTGTATTTCAATACAGTCATCAGGAATATCAATCAGGTTAGATACTTGTAACTCCTGACTGAATTTAATACAGATTATGTTCCTTGTTGAAGTTTGAAACTTTGGTTAAGGTTTTGCATGCAAGGTACTACATGTATCATGCAGACACTTCAGAAATCACTTTATGGTTACTTGAAACATAGCAATAGTGTTCAGGGGTATCAGACAGTTAATTTACCATATATAAAGTTTGACTAATTATAGGATGAATACACTTTTCTAGTCTAAACGTAAGAGTTTTGCTATTTACTGACAAAAGTTAAGTTTTATTGGCAATTACTGGGAATAGGCTAGCATGCTTGTTGAAATTGAATAATTTAATATTGTTTTCATGTTTCTATCATAAAACTTAAGAATTAGATCAACTGTCAAGACATTTATTGTTGTAAACTATGACAAAGTTAGCATTATTAGCATAGTTTTCCATATGAATTCTTATTTTACAGGGTTCTCCTCTATAATGCCTTACTTCTATCCCATCTACTTCTTCATCCTGTTGGTACACCGTGAACGAAGAGATGACGCCCTCTGTAGGAAGAAGTACGGAGCCAGCTGGGATCGCTACTGTGAGAAAGTGAAATACAGGATCATACCTCACGTGTACTGAAAAGACAACTTACTATAGACACTGCCATTCCAGCTAGAGATAAAAAATTAATGAAGTGTGTTTCACGTTTGCATTAAATACAAAATGACAAGTGATGAATGAATCAAAATTATGATCTCAGCGATATGTTATCATTTATTCATCTTTCAGTAGATAGATAGGTTTGTGTCAAATGTTCATGGGAAGCTGTTGTATAGTATTAATGACTGCGATAATGGATTTGAATTTCAGAATCTTCTTTTCTTTTATTCCTTGTATTACACATCACTCAGGATTGAAAAAAAGCATTAAAGTATTATTCCAAACTTAACTTAGGATTTTTAGCTTTTCTTCATGAAAAAAATATTTTCTTGATGAATTTAGTGTTAGATTAACATAGTTCATATATAATATTTAAGAATGAAAGGAGTTAGATAACTTGTGAAATAGGTAAGTGCTTAAAGACAACTGGAAACAGTTAAGGTCATCATCAACTTAATATTGAAGAGGCATCGAGCAAAGGAATCGTACAAAATATTTGTCTTAGATAAATTGAATTTAAGACTAGAATTTTTAGCTGTGCCCAATTCTTGAGGACATTTTAATTCAGTATCATTAGTGCTTATAAGGTTCAGTATGTTTATATCGGAATAAGAAGTGTTGGAAATTAGGCAGTTAATCGACTGTTCACAGAATTACCTATAGTTACAGCCAGTGATTTTGAAATGTTAACGTTTGCATTGTTTTAATGTTGATGATTGAAACCAGTTCAGATTTAATGTCAGTAAGTCAGTTTTAAACAGACACTTTTTAGTTTTTTTTATCCTATTGCTTCTACTTTGTTTGGAGACTTTTAGAGAAATACTAGACCTTGGAAAAGGAAGGAAAAAAAAACAAAATTACATCTTGGTTGACTTGGATAACATTTTAATTTTTACAACTAGGAGACGAGGATCATGTATTAATTGTGTATTTTAAAGTATTTATTTTTAGAGACATTAGGTTTACTTTTAAATTTTTAGCTGTAAATGAGGTCTGTTTTAAATGTACATACATTGTAGAAACTGTATTATATGTGTAAAAACTGTTGTATATACGTTGTAAACTTTTCAGTTTATTTTCTCTTTTATATTGTGCATGGTTTTACAGTTTTACCTCTTTGCAAGTTCACATTGTCCAAAAAAATAATTGCATATTTCAGCATATTCCAATTTAAAGTGAGTGAGCCTTTGCTGCTAGTGCAGATATGATCAATTTCACAGAAATTTAGCGCAGTACGGGTTGAAAAATAATACTGATGTAAGGACAGGAAGATGGGTTGATATACAAAAACATGAATGTATAGGCTCAAGTCATTAAAAGTAAAATATATATTCATGATTTTTTGAAATTTTGACATCATCTTCCATGTTTCTGTTGGTGAGATTGCAAATAAGTTGGAACAATTATACCAAAGACTTTGTAAATAAAGTATTTTCTTACACACTGAAGATGTTAATTATATGTACCTGTCCATGACAATAAATTGCCATTTGTCTTTTTGTGCATGAAGTAAATGTATTGTAGAACATGAATGTATACTGGTTGGGGACCACCAAACCCGGACGACCATCAAACCGGACACTTGTTTAACGCGTGAATATTTTCTTAATATTTACAATCATATGGTGTTGATCAAACAGACACTTGATTTCCATTCACAAAGTGCAACAACAATAGTTTAATGTAACTATTTAACCAGAAATCTCATTATTTATTTTGTCAGTCACTGAAAGCATGTTTACATTGTTGGGGAAAAGGTGGAAAGTGACAGGCTGTGCAAGTACAATATTTCTGAGGCCCAGCAAAACAAATTTCACAAGTTAAACCTTTAATCTTGATACTTCATTAATGTGTCAAATGATTGACACAGTTCACATAACTTAAAAGCTAACATCACAATTAAACAATTCTATTTAAACTATCTGTCCGGAAACATGGCACAGTTGATCAATAAAACATAGCAATTTGGTAACACCACAGCCGGGCCTCAAAAATGTGATTGATTTAATCTGATGGGTTAACAAGTTAGCTTTTCGTTTCGGAGAAGAACCTAACTTTCTACTGGTAAAACTTTGATTGCTAGATACAAAAATTATCAGTTATCGAAAAATATGTTTGAAAAGTGTCCGGTTTTAGGACTCTAGCCAGTATAGATAAAGGACCCACTTACAATAGGGTCAAAATAGCAAATATGTTTGGAAGGTTTGGTAAAATTTTGTCCTTGGTTTATTTCCAAAGGTCCCATTTCATAAAAACTGACACCTGGTCATAAAACCATCCCTTATTACTTTGATAAAAAATAAATACTTTAGAATTAAAAAAGTTTTACAAAAATCTGAAAATACAGATACTGTCTGGTAGTGTTTTGTTGACATACTAAAGAATGAAACTTACAGTTTGGAATGCAATCAGTTGTCGGCTAATTCATTCCAAGTTTGTCCAGGTTGGACTGCATTTAAATAAATTCCTTATACATTTATACAATATTGTATAAACATTCAGTTTAAAGTCAACATGTATACATCCATATGGTTCACACAAGAAGATCAACAGAACTAGTACTTCGACAAATGCACCTTGATCATAAAAGTCTCGTTTATATTGGTAATTAGACAAAATTGCAACTTGGTTGCAGTATTTGTGTTTTAATTTGAAGAGATTTGTAATGCATTATATACAGCATCTATTGTCCCAACTAGAAACAAGACCCTTCAAAAGTTTGGACAATTCTGCAAGATTACCCATTTGTATTACTACCCTACTATGGATCATGAATAAATAGTTTGACTTTAAAAGCACTCTTCGATAGAATTCTTGAATTTATACCTTCTCGAAATCGAAACCAAGCATAAGAATAGACCACAAGGTAATGACTTGCGCTATGACAATTCTCACGAGCTAAAAGAAACTCGTAAATAAACATTGGCTGCACTTACTACTCAAAAGTAGTGATAATTATTCAGCATTCACATTCATTTGAAACATTACAACGTAAATGCAACAAACTTCTTGGTCCCCTACCGGTTTTGCCAGAGGGTACTATAGAGTTGCCATCTATCTGTCTGAAAAATTGATCCTTTTTGTGTATGATGGGCAATAAAGAGATTATGCACATGGTTTTGTTTTTCTGTCGGCAAAATTTGTGGTTGCTTTTACAATAGAAATAGTTGAAATACAACCTGGATCCTGTGATATCTAAAAAAAGATTAGATTTCTTATGGTTACGCTGATCATATTATAATATTATACATTGTCCAGCAGAGCTTATGCCAGGGTGGTTTGTGGTTTGTCTGTCTGCCTTTAAGCTTGTCCTTGATAACACTACAGGTCACGTTCATGAAACATGCTCATAAGGTTAACATGTACTTGATCCCTATTGTGTTTTGGGTCAAAAGGAAAAGGTAACAGTGACCTCCATTATTAACTCCTTGATAATGGTCACAATTTTACAGCTTCCATTCGACTTGCTTTGTAGACAATCCCCTATTTTTGGGTGGAGAGGGGGTGGGGGTCTCGGTGTTCTCCATTGGCATTTCATTGGTGACACTACAGGTCACAATTTTTATTCAACTTTCATCAAACTTCAGACGGCTGCCTGCAACATGAAGATGATCTCCTTTATTTTTAGGTCACAGTGACCTGTTGGCTTTTTCTTTATCACACTTGTCATTCAACTACAGAAGGTTGCTGCAACATGTAGATGATCCCTATCATTTTGTTGATCAGTGGGTCAAAGGTCAAGGTCACAGTGCCCTCTGTTAGCTTTTCCTTGATAACATGACATGTCATAATTTTCATTCAACTTTCGTCAAACTTAGTCTGAAAGTTGCCTGCAACCTGCAGATGATCTGCTTTGTTTTAAGGTCAATTTTAGATATTGGAATGACAGAATGCTTCTTTCAATTGTAATGTAGGGTTAACGCACATTTTTTCGTGTTATAACATCTGCAGAATCCCGAGGGATGGTTGTTGCCCGAGCCAGTTAGGGCGAGGGCACCAACATATCCCGAGGGTTTCTGCAGGTGTTATAATACGAAAAAACGTTTGTTAGCGCTATTCTAGCATAAATAGCAAAAAAAAATCATAAAAATAACAATGAAACGCTCTTACTGGTACGACGTTCAATAATGCGCGGGACAACATCCGTGTTGTTTACATCATATTTATGTCGTCACCAGCGGTTTTTAAGCCCGGCATTGTTGACGCCGTACATGATGTAAGACTTGGGAGACATGTCAATTGTTTACAATGGCCCTGTACTGTGCATAAATGGAAACGGGTTATAACGGAGCGTGAATCTCCCCGTTAACACACGTTTTTTCTCCTGTTAAAACACCGGCAAAATGGGCAAAAACAGCACATTTTATGCTAGTGTATCAGAAAAAGTACCACTGTATATTATTTATGATGAATACTGCAGAAGTAATATGATCATCACAATACCTTAAATTCTTGGTCAGAGTCTAAACCAGTATATTTCAATATTATCATGCATGTTAATGATATTCTTATCATCTACTGAGGTTTATTGTCCCCTGCGCCTGGGAGGGGGGGGGGGATATAGTTATGGGCTCCGTCTGTCCGAAGCGTAACTCCAAAAGTATTGAAGGGAATTACTTGAAACTTAAAGCAGAGGACAGCGAGAGGTAGTGCAGTGCCCAAGAACCATAACTCTACCTTGCCTAATTGTTTAATTGTTCCCATTTGTTACACTATCTTGATTTTTCTTGTCCAGAGAATATCTCTAAAAGTACTGAAGGGAATTACTTGAAACTTAATACAGTGATAAAGTACAATGAGAGGAAGTACAGTGCCTAAGAACCATAACTCTATCTTGCCTAATTTTTAAATTACTCCCCTTTGTTACATTTCTTGATTTTTTTTGTAGGGAGCATAATTCCTAAAGTACTGAAGGGAATTACTTGAAACTTAATACAGTGATAGAGCATAATGATGGGAAGTGCAGTGCCCAAGAACCATAACACTACCTTGTCTAAAAATACCCTGCCAAATACATATATTTTATTATGGCCCCTCTCTGCATCCGACCTTACATTTTTTCGTGTCCGGGCTGTAACTTTGTCATGCATTGAAAGCTTTTGAAATAACTTGGCACAATGTTCAGCACATCAAGGTGTGTTGCGGGCAAGACCCATGTCCCTACCCCAAAGGTCAAGGTAACACTTAGAGTTTGAAGGTAATGGAATCCTCTATATATGCACACTTGTCCGGACTGTAACTTTGTTATGCATCAAAGGATTTTAAAATAAATTGGAACACGTGTTTAGCACATCAAGATGATGCGTCGCGTGCAAGACCCACGTCCCTACGTCAAAGGTCAAGGTCATACTTGGAGTTTATAGGTAATGGAATCCTGTATATATATGCACACATTCATGTCTGGACTGTAACTTTGTCATGCATGGAAGGATTTAGAAATAACTTGGCACAAATGTTCAGCACATGCAGAGGACACAGACTGTGAGACACCTTTTTCGGGGGCATTTGTCACTTGTGAGGGACAGCTCTTGTTAAATTAGAAACTATACCATATCCATTCCCTCTCGCCTCAAATTTCTTGGTCATAGAAAGAGTACTTGGCAGAGGGTAAAGGTTCATCCATTTTTTGTGTCCACTCCGTATCTCCTTAACCCCTTGAACAATTTAATGAAAATTGGGACAAATGTTCATTAATGAAGACAATGTGCTGAATCCATGTTACAATCTTCGATCTGCAATCACCATAACTCTGGAGTGATGGACTTGAGCCCTGCTCACAACCAGGCTATATGAAAGAGAGAGTTCATTGTAATTTCTGCTATCGAGGACAATTAAAAACAAACTCTGTGTAAAGTAAAACATCAAAATCATTTTATCATTTCAATATGTATCACGGCTTGAAGCTTAAGTATGTAACTTGTCATAGGACAAAATACAAATCTCTCCCACACCTGCATTTCATTTTTGGTTCTGGACCTAAACTACATGTATTTGTAAATATATATTTTTTCAGTCTGCTGCATGAATTATGTGTACAAGAAGGTTTTGTTTTATGGCATGAACCAGGCAGCTTTAGAATTGAGCCCAACTAACTAAGGCTTCCAGACCATTTGTATCTAGATAAGCTTGCACATCCTACATACTGATCTGAATCAACACTGTTCTGTTATCTGCGGCAGACAACCTGGGTAATATTATAGTACTTGTAACTGCAGCAGTATGATATTTCTTTTTACAATGACTGTTGATTTTTGCCAAAGCAGGTCTCATCCAAAGATTCATACTGTTGTACATATATGTATTAACTTTTGTACATTTCATTATAAAGCTTTTGTTTCAGATAGTCTTCAAACACATGGTTATATTTGTCAACAAAAGCATCATACAGTGCCTCGTACTGGTTCAGCCTCTTCAAAACTGCTGTGTTAGTCTCTAGGACCCTCAGTAAGTCAAATGGAGGAAACATGCTGAAACAGTAAAGAGCAAAGGTTAGGTTATACAGTAGTGCTTCCACAAAAGCACTGATATTTTGCAAGTTAAGATAGACTAATGGATGAGTTCTCAAGTAATGAGTAAAGTTTTCTCAAATATTCAAATGGGAATAGTATATTTTGGTTGTAACCTTGGCAATGCTATTTTTTCAAGCAGTATAGCAAACGATTAAATGGTGATCAAAGTCTTGCTTAAAATGACAACGGTCACTTTGAAGGGATATAAGTTCCCAACACAAAATGATTTTCCTTGATTTTCAAAACTGTTGAAAAAAGAGCAGCACTTAAACTGATCAGATTATTCTATGAAAGGTATCAAAACATAATACATATTTGTATCATGGATTTTGGATGAATCTACATAGGAGCAGACTAATCTATTTATAATACCTAGCTTTGTGCAAGGGGGTGGAGCTTACAACTGTACTCTATCTCAAATAGAGTATAGTTTCAATAGAGTAGTATAGGAAACTGGCCATTATACAAATCCGATTGAAAACTGTTTGCTCAAACAATTAATTTATGTTTTTACTTGGAGGGTATGCCTCCTCAAAATAATGTAATTATTCTCGCTAGCAGTACTATAATGCATATATAAAATGTACTAATAAAACTATTAAAGCACCCTTTCCTGGGGATCACACCTGGGACCGCATTTGGGGTCGATTCATAGTCAATTAAATATGGACAGCCAGCTGTGGTTTTTGTTTTGGTAATTTTTATTTTGAATGTTTTAAAATATTAAAAACAAACATTAAACAGGCTATTTCCCTACAGATATTTTCTTGGAAATTTAAGAACTATAGCATGATCAACTTCCCATCTAAAGGTTTTAAAAGTTTTTAAGCTAACTATATAATTGCTTATCTAAAACTTTGATGCACCATGTTCACTTTTGACTAATGCTGTGTCTTGCCTAAGGACACAACTGTCATGGCACTGATAGGATAGAGGGTCCTGGTTCAGTCCCCACCTGTGCCACGATGGTTGTGTCCTTAGGCAAGACAAAGAAATTTCCATATTGCCTCTCTCTCTTCGAGATTGATTTCATCTGGAATGAGTCTCGAGAGCACTTGATCTAAGTTGTAAGAACTTGTTTCGCAATCGAGAAATAATAAATGAGTATATATAGACTTATGCTGTGGCATGGGGATTGAAAGTGGTTATTATTTGAAACCTTCAGGTTTTTTCCTGGCGAAAACACCCACAACCCTTAATAGTCCTATGTTTTAGACAGATTTTTTTCCAAAAATTGCGCTTTATATATTTATTTGTTAGTTTCTTTAAAAATAAGTGCAATTATTGTAAATGTGCAACATACGCAAGTGATGTTTGATACATGTGGAAAGTAAAACACAGCCTTACTCTTCCTTGTCAGCAGCCTTCCTGATGAAGTCATTCAGTTCAAGGCGGCATTCTGGTGTGTTGTTGAACATCACTATATGTAATATCTCTAGCACATCATGTTTGTTCACCTTCAGATGGGTGCACATGTTCACTAACACAAATATCATCAATTCTGCTAACTTTAGACTGGTTGATATCACAGCTGGAATACATTATGTTTATACTTCAGTGCTAGCACAATCATAAATATTTTGTTTCACACACCTTCTACGTGCACACAATCATCTGCAAACAGCTGTGAAGAAAAACACAAATATTTATATAAATCTTTTTAAAAATGGCGGTATTAGAATATGCTATGCTTCGGATGAAAATCTTGGTAATGCACAAAACTGAAAGTACCATTAGTGTTGCTTTATGGTGACTCATAATATATAATTTTTCACTAAAAATTGCAACTATTCTTACCCCACAGAATGTTAATGAATCTAACATGCATACATTCAACTTACATTTCTGTCTCCTCAAAGGACATGTTGTTGAAACAATGTCTTTATTTTCAAGTGCAGAGTTAACATTTATAGAGAAGTCCCAGTCTTCATTGTCATTGCTTTGGTCCCATGTGTATTCTGGATGTATAACATTAGTTGTATTGAACAACTGTCGCAGTTTTCTGGATGTAATAGAGCTTGCGAAACTGTACAGAAACATAGTCTGTGGAATATCTGCTTTCACTTCATCTGCTATTGCAGGCACCTGTGATGGCAACACGCACAGAAACACAATATGTGATGTTGTCACAAGTTTAGTATTGTCATGGAAACAGTCAACTCCTTTATTTAGTAAATACTCTGAAAGTAAAAATGAAAAATAATTCATTATTGCATGATTCACTTTATCTGATTCAGATTGGAAAATTATGTTGTTTGATAACCCTATTTTCAAATTAAATGTCATTTCTAAACACAAATAGTTAGGAAATATGTCCTTTTTGCCTTTTCCTAAACACCTTTCAAATTAAATCAAGTCTGCAAAAACATCACTAAAACAAGAGGGCCATAATGGCCCTATATCGCTCACCTGAATACGAGTCCACTTGCCTGATGGGTGTGGTCAATTAAGACCCAAGAGGCATGATTTAAACAAAGCGATGGGCCACTGGAAAAAGTGCTCCAAATAGGTTTTCCACATTGTCTTTGTCAAAAATGACCCCTGGGCAGGGCCAAAGAGCCCAGGGGTATGATTTGAACAAACAGAAGAAGTCTACAGGCAATGCTACATGCTTAATATCTAAGCTCTAGGCCCTGTGGTTTCCGAAAAGAAGATTTTTTAAAGTTTTTCCTGTATAAGCCTATGTAAAATCAAGTGACCCCCTGGAGGTGTCAATATTGACCCGGGGTCATAATTTGAACAATCTTGGTAGAGGTCCGCTAGACAATGCCACATGCTAAATATCTCAGCTCTAGGCCTTGTGGTTTCAGAGAAGATTTTTTAAGTTTTTCCTATTTGTTGTCATAGTATCCAGAGTTCTGCATGGAATGGAATGCTTTGAACAACTTGGAACTCCTGCAAGTTCTCCTGGCCTAGTGGTTACAGAGGAGATGCCATTGGAAATGGTGATGCCCAAAAAGTGTCATAATTGTCCCATGTAACTAAATGTGATTACAATACATTGTACCTTGCCAAGAGACATTTGACCTGGGACAAATTGGAATTATGTTTATCAATCTGACACAAGCACCATTATAGAGCTGTCATGATCTTAGTGATGGCCAAAATTCAACAGACAGACTTCTATTGAGCCCCGCTATGCAAACTCCACAATATAAATGTTTATTTAAGTAAAAAAAAAAAGAAATTTGTTGAATTCAACTGTAATTACTATTCATACAACTGTGATACTGTTACTCAGATTGTTTTTTCTACGGCTGATTTGAATCTATACTGGTTGCAAAGGATTAATTGTTGTTTTTTTGCACAGTGGACTCAAAACATTAAATTTCCATTTGTGACAGGCAGTCTGGAAATTCAGAGTTAAAAATGCAGAAAAATTAAAGTTTTCAAACCAACTGAACGGATGTTGGTCTTTTTGTGCTGAGTATCAAATATGTAAGTGTGATTTAATTTACCCTACTTGGACAGCTTTGCCCTCTACATTTTGAGAATACTGTAATTTATCTATCAAATTCAGCTGAAAAACATGCACAAAAAACAGTGTTTTACCCAATGTTTCTGGACGACGTGTGGATATTTTGATGTCTTTTGGATTAATGTTCCCATATGTGATGAAAGAATGAGCTAACTGACTGCCAAGTCTTCCACATCCAAGAATGCCTATTTTCAAGGGGTCTCTTGAACTTTGATCTTGTAGAATTCTTGCTGACCTTTTCAGTGGATTCTTTAAACAGCTTTTCAGCTGCCTGAAAATGAAAATAACTGTCATAGGAAATTATTTCTCTGGACCTGGGATTTACTACGTTTCAGCCAATTTTCCCCTTCATCCAAATTCATTCTAAGTATGAGAATGTTAGAAATAAAAATAAATAAAGTTGGGGAATCAATTTTACTTCTTTATACCAGATATTTTTTTATACCCAAACTCATTATAAGTGAGCACCACTGTATATTCCAATCACCATTATTTTAAGACTAGTGTCATTAAAAGATACTACAATCTTGTAGCAATCTCCCTGCCCAGTTACCTAGAAGTCCCAAACAGGTTAACAAGACATATGCACCCCCCAGCCCCCCCCCCCCGCCAACCCATCAAATTCGGACTTCTTTTAAGTACTCTTTTTCCCCACCACGTCCTGTGGAATAGATTACCCGCACAATTGCGATCCTGCCTGATCTTGATCATTCAAGCAGGCAGGGCCCAAATCTTTTAGTCTCCAGTTGTTTTTACCCTTTTCTCTTTTACTTTTTACAGTTTTAACCGTCTTGTTTCTCTTGACTGTAGGGCTATCTTGCGTAGTTTTATCTTTATTACACCGGCGTGCACCCTGCCCATCCTGAGGGTGGAGGCGAACAGAGATAGATAGAAACGGAACACTTCAAAGTTTAGCAGACCCCAGAAGTATATTGTCATGATGTAACCTGGGTGATGCCGCCCCCAATGCTATATTAGTTGATGGCAACTGCCCTTATAACTCTTGCTGGGCTTGTTACAAAATATTGTTAAGTGACCTGTCTGTAAACCATTGGCATTGACAAAGTCAGTGGGCAATTTGGTCAACGAAAATTACCCAAAGCTAGCCACTCTTATATAAGTTCTGGTAAACTGCACAAACTTGTCGACAAATTCTCTTTTCTCTTAGAGAGGATCGTAGTTCATGGTGTCTGTTTATTAAATAATGCTTCTTTATCTTAAATTTAGATTTAAAAACCACTTTTTAGCAAGCACCTTGCTTCATGCAGGACTGACACAAAAAATGTGGCTTGAGCGCTGGATGTCACTGTCAGTGCATGTGCTCGTTTCCTAAGATATTGAAGTTCTTTTTCATCCTGATCTAATGCACTTTCAAACTGAAGAGATGAAAGATTTAATGTTATGTCCATAGGAGTTGTATCCTCACTCGGTTGCTGAAGACGCGTCGCGAGCGCCATTTTTGTTTCTACGGGAAGTAAACTTTTCGGAACTGCTCTTCGGTCGTCGCGGTGTGATATAAATTTCCAACATTTGCCATTTTTGAAGTTACTGATATTTATACGATTTTTTGATAATTCATAAAGGTACACACATTTAGGAAAAAGTATATTTTTCTATCGTTTCCCCAAGAATTGCCACACATACGGTTGCAAATCTGTAAGATTCGGCCATGACTGACATGCATGTAATTCGGATAGGTATCAGTTTCGTATTTTGTGTTTCATTTAATTTCATTTTAAACTCTTCAGTATAGGCCTACTATATTTCAGAAGAAAAAAGTTTGGGTTCCATTTAAACCATTCAACCCATGTTTTATTACTGGCATGACAGGAATAAAGTACATAAAACGACCCTTGCTAAATGGAACTTAAAACAACACCAAAATCCTAGTCAAACTTTAGTCAGTAAATATAGCTATTCAACCCCCCCCCCCTAGCCCCTCTGACAAGTATATTTGTAATTTGGAAAAAAATGGTCAATTTTTTTACACAATTCTGTATGATTTATTGTCTTTTTTCTCCCTGTCTGGCCAGGTTTCGAGTGCCTGAGAGCGTCCATAAAGTTGTCCGCTCTGTACTTAAACTTAAACAATTCCTAACCATCTTCACTAAAAATGTTGCTGTGAGGGAATTCAATTTAAAGAGAACCGGAACCACAAAAATTAAATTGAAAACTAGGAAAACACAACAAATGGGCCAAAGAAATCTCCATATCAGGCCGTGGCAACTATATGAACTATATAAACTTGCTGTGAATATTCATTGGCATAATATCTCAGCCCTATTTACTCTAGAGTCTTTGCCCTTTAATTGCCAAAATGAGAAATTTTTTTAGTTGTCTACTAACGGGCTTAATTTGCGACAGTTTGGCACTCTTGTTTGCTACATGTACTTACATTATCTACGTAAACAGGAAGTGGAGTAAGGAGATATTACAAATATTTGTAAAAATAGTCCAGTATTTCCTTAAGATTGCATCAAGTATTTGATTTCCAGTACTTGACTAAACAGTTATTTTTTTATTCAAGAATGATGATAGAATTCTTGTTTTTTTCCATCAACATTAAGGTTTAGACACCACAATAATTCAGAGACATGGCTCACTACAAGGGAGCGGCATCAGAAGGTGGGCGTGCCCAAATCTTGATGAAGAAGAGACAGAAAGAACAGGAAGAAATGGAAAAGAAGAAGAAGAAAATAGAGGAAGATCTTAGTGTTGGAAGTATACAGAACAAGTTTGCAAGTCATTATGATGCTGTGGAACAACAGCTCAAGTCTAACACTGTAGGTAAGACTGGTGTCAGAAGTTTGTGTGAGTTAACTCCCTTGAAATGATTCTTCATGTGTATCGATTAGAACACACACATATTTCTATATTTACATATTGACAAGCTCTTAGTTTGGCTACTTAAAAGATAGTTACATCCATAATTTGTTCCACAGATGCATATTAAAGTTTGTTTTAGCAATATCCGTAGATTTTTTGCTGGTAAGAAAAAATAGTAAAGTTTTGTTAGTGTAAGTTAGACACACTGATAGTCATTCATTCGATAGAGAAATGTAAGGACTTGACCAGTATCAGGAGCTGTATGCAGCTGACTTAGAGAAGGTCGTTAACTCAACTAGGGGAGTTTCTTATGAAAAATAACATTTTACAATACATTGACACAAAAGAATGGTCAGATGTACAAGATTTGCTTTATATTATAAAGCAGAAAAGTCGTAAAACAGAATGAATGTTCTATTTGCATTGGAGAACAGTATATTTCAGCGTCTGAAGTTTACATTTTCATTTGGTAAAAATTAGCGAGGTAAGGTGTGCAGTTTATTTACCTATTAAACACAAACTCCGACAAAAATATGGCATTCTCTAATTCTGCTTAATCACGTTTCTATTTGTAACAAACAAGATATTGGAAAAAGGAACAGATGTAAATGAATATGTAAGTCTTGTATTTCTTTACATATATATTGAATTAATGAGTTGTAACAGTTCAACTGTTAGAATTTTTAATGTCAGAAAGTGCGTAAAGATAGACATCAAATGTTTAATTTCTAAAAAATATTTGAAATTTTAGGTTTGTTGACACTGACCGAGATGAAGGCAAAACAAGAGGTCCTCGTAAAGCAGAGAGAGAATCAGCTCGCCAAGAAAGATGCAGAAGCACGTCTCATTGAAAGACGTAAACTTGAGAAGAAACAAAAAGAGAAAATGAAGGTGAACATCTCTTAGAAGGCTGCAATAAATGGTCTTTAATATTCCCATATTGTCAAACTAATGGCTAGGTGTTTTTGTCAGAAGCATTACCCTGATGCCACATTAAGATAACCTCAAAAACTTACAACTTAAAATTAATGTAATTAAAAGTATGAAACTTAAAGACATGTCAATTTGTCGGAGTAAGTATCAAGACTGGCTAGTACTACTCTAGATCATGTAATGCCATAGTCTAAGGTAGTCATATTACAGTCTTTTCATGTCCAGTTCAAAAATTTCCATTCCAACTTATTTTTTCTTGAGTTTGACGGCCAGTTTCAACAATATTTTGTAATTCAGTTATATACAGACAGGTAGTTTATAGATTGCCATTGTTATTAGGAAGGAGCAGTACTAGTTTCCTTCACCCATCAGAGATAGTCACTTTCTTGCAGAAATAGTCACTTTCTTGCAGAAATAGTCACTTTCTTGCAGAGATAGTCACTTTCTTGCAGAAATAGTCACTTTCTTGCATGAAGAGTCTGTTTGGTTGAGGGTATCGAACCCATGACCCTCAATCACTGAATCATTTAATGATCAGTTGATCACTAGTCAGGAGGGTCCTGAAACATTTACAATCAATCATCATGTGTTTCACTTTGTTGATAATTATTCCGCATCACTAAGTAACAAAAAGTACTAAATGGTGACACAGACACAAGGTTTTTATGTTCTCTCAAGACTGGAGTCTTTGTTTAAATTAGATTGCAGCATTGTCATTTGACCCAGATGAAGATGAAGATGAGGAGGAGGAGGAAGAAGATGAAGAAGTTACTGTGAAGAAAGAACCTGAAGAGTCTGTGGTGACCATCAACAAAAAGAAACGACTTGGTAGTACATGTATATTGTGTTTAAAACTTTTGAAGAGTAGGATGAAATAACTGAAAGCATTAGTTAAACTAGATTTTAATATGATGAAAAGTTTTATATGCTTAAGTTTTTTTGATAGGTATATGTGATAATGAGGTAGCAGATGGGAGATTTAAAATTTTGATATATGAAACTGCTATATTGAGTGCTGTAAGAGGAAATCTCTTACCAGTTGTCTTAGGTTATATATTGTTGTCATATCTTTATCCATACGCAAAGCTTCTTTGTCTTATCTTTTTCCTAATGTAAATGTTCTTTGTCTTTTCTTTTCCCAACTTAAAAGAAAATTATTTCGACTTAAAATGACCCAAAATAGAAAATGAGAAAGCAATGCCATGAGATATCCTTTATTTCCTTTTTTATTATAGAAGTGTCGATCCTTTTTAGAATCTGATGTCATTATATATTGTCAGATAGACTCTTATTAATATAGTTAAGTATGCCATGATCTAATAAGTGAACCATTTATACAGGTATGAATCCTAACGTGGACACGAGTTTCCTGCCAGACAGAGATAGAGAGGAGGCAGAGAACAAACTTAGGTAATTAACAGCAGAGTTCTTTACACAGTATGAAATTTGCATACTTTTCTATAGTTTATAAACGTTTATAGTAACTGATTTTAAACCCTTTCCCTTTTAATTGTTTACATTGGACTATGCTTTCAGTCTGCACTCTATAAATGACTATTCACAGGGCTGCTTGCTAAAAAATTGAAATGTTGTAGTCGCAAACAGTGCAGATCAGTGATCAGACAACACAGATAAGCAAGCTGATACTGGTCTACACTGGTAATCTGGATCTTGGGGAGCAAGTTTATCAAATGATAGGTATCAGTCTTGAGACCACCATTGGTTGGACAAATCTCAGAGACCGAGCCAGAATCTTTCATTACTTGTACCAGTTTACAGCTAGATGAATGGAGTTACATCAGGTGTCTAACCAAGGTCATACCTCCTTTGGCATCACTGAGGATGTATCCTAGGTCCTGTGTAATGTAATTTTTGTTGAGTCCATTATCTGGCATTTGACTGTATACTTTTTAAGTTCACTTTAAAATCAGAGATTAGACACTGTTAGATCACAAAATCGATGATTCTGTGAAGTTTTAGAAATTTAACCAACAAACAGCTTCAAACTTACTTAGTTTGATTTATTTTTCTGTGGACAGGATACCTAAAAGTTAATTGCACACCCAAGGGTTGTACTATATGTATTTTTAATTGGTAAATGATACTCCTTTAGACTTGAAGAAAGATCACTTGTTATGCTTTCGAAGGTGGGAGCATACAGTCGCCACTTTGTCCATCCGTCCCGGACTATTTATCAGCAACTACTAGCGGGAATTCAATGAAACTTCATGTTGATGGAGATGTGCATATTATCTGCATTTTCCACTTAGATTATTTTTCACAGAGTTGTGGCCCTTTAATTACTGCTTGAATGAAATATATAGAGTACTATTCGTTTCCATGCTATTACTCTTGACAGTTTGGCCAAAGCATGACAGGAGGTTTTCGAAACTCAGGGTATATACTGATGATCTATGTGTCTGTACTTAAATATATATGTGCAATAGCTTGATTGAAAATTTTTAAAAAACACACTAGTCTAATCACTTTCAATAATTTGCTTACAAAAGTAACGTTCTAAATGTTATATTGTAGAGAGCAGATAGCACAAGAATGGATGCAAAAACAGGAGCATGTGAAGAATGAGGAGATAGATATAACCTACAGCTACTGGGATGGGTCTGGACATCGGCGACAAGTACGCATGAAGAAGGGAAACAGTATGCAGCAGTTTTTACAGAAATGTCTCGAAACTTTGCGAAAGGAATTCAACGACTTAAAAGCAGTGACTGTCGATCAACTGATGTATGTGAAAGAAGACTTGATTATACCTCACCATTACACATTTTACGATTTCATTGTGACAAAAGCGCGTGGTAAAAGCGGACCTCTGTTTAATTTTAATGTGAAGGATGATATTCGGTTAATTAATGATGCATCAGTAGAGAAGGAAGAGTCTCATGCGGGTAAAGTGTGTATTCGGAGCTGGTATGAGAGGAGCAAGCATATATTTCCGGCAAGTCGGTGGGAGCCTTACGATCCCGAGAAGAAATGGGACTCGTACTCGGTGTCCGATAAAAATGCTGCAAAAATTACTGTAAAGTAAATGGTGTACGCTGTTGAGAAATATATTATCATACTTCAGAAATTAAAAACATTTTGCATTTTCCATCATAACAAAATTCATTGACAAGTGACGTATCAGTTTGCTGTCATTCGTTATTTAATGTTGATACCAGTAAATGTTTGAATTATGAATTTTTTTATTGTATGTTTTATGGCGGCAGACTGGCCATCACATGATCAGTTGATTCCTTTCTTTATGTAGTTTTTAACTGACCTAAGTTCTTAATGTATTCAATGTATCAAAAATATGAGTGACCGGGAAGTTAGTATTTGTTTGTAAATGCCTTTTTTTGCCACTGTGTTCAACTGTCTGTCGTCTGTGCATTGTCTATTTTTTACGTTTTTTGAACTCTCTTGATGCCACAATTTATACCCAGTTATGAAAATTGGTCAGAGTGTTTTTGATGAATTTTTTGTTGTGCCATCTGGTTTAATATCTAGGTCACCAGGTCAAATTATAGAAAAATTAGTAAGTACTTAGAGGTAACATTTTGTACCTAATCATCTGTGTTTTTCTTGTTATACTCTAGGCTGAATTAAAAACTGGGTCATGCAAGTATATAAAATTAGAACTTTCACTGAATGTTATTAATACACCCCAGTGATATAGTATATAAAATTTATGAAACATTTGATGCTTTAATTATTGGACCTGCACAACTTAAGGCATGGTACTTATCACTTCTGTGATGTACCATTGAATTCTAACCAGGGGTTTTGGAGATTAAAAGCACACAAGATTTTACCATCTCGAGCCCCTGTGGCCTTGACCTAGTGACAGAAACATGGACCATGTACAACTATGTATGGTATTACCAGGTTTTTCGAGATTTAGGGTCCACAACATTTTACTATCTCGAGCCCCTGTGACCTTGACAAACAAGCTAAATCCAGTGTACCCTCCCTTACACAGGGTGGGGGGGTATAAAAACTAGGTCACTATACCAAATTAAAGGAAAACCTTGCGACCATCTTGAAGTCCGCATTTTTCACTTAATCATCTAGAAATTTGTGAGAATGTTTTTCAGGAAAAGTTGGAACCGACTTGTTCATATTCCCAATTTGTTTTTACCTGTTTCAAACCAGTCCTACACAGGAAAAACACTAAAGTTTTTAAACATTAAACTACATGTATGTACCTTGTAAATATCTGTATTTAAAAAGTTTTGCCTGATTCTGTTAAGCTTTTTATTTGAATCTGAAGTTTGAATTACTACAAATCAATACAATGGGGGTATGGAACTCCATTTGAAAACCAGTAAATGCCGATAATAATTTTTCATTCATGAAAGAGTAATCATTTTTAGCTCGACTTTTCGAAAAAAAAGAAAAGGGGGCCCCCCCCCCCCCCCCCGTCCTCATCCCGCCGCCCGCCCCCCCCCCCCCCCCCCCCCATTGGTGTCACACTTTGGTTAAGTTTTTTAAGCTTTAAAACTTACAATACTCGTTTACCATCATAACCTCCATCTACAGACAAGAGTACATAACTCTGTCAAGGTTTTTGACAGAATTATGACCCTTTTTTGACTAAGAAAGTGTATTGAGCTTGGTTAAGTTTTCGTACCACCTCACTTTTTATTTCAAAACTATTAGAGGTTTTGCTTTGAAACTAACCATTCTTGTTTACCATCATGACCTACATAAGACAGGAGTGCATAACTCTGTAAGGTTTTGTCGAATTATGCCCCTTTTCCCCTAAACTTTGGCGTCACACCTTGGCTTCAACCTTTGTTAAGTTTTTCGTACCACCCCACTTTATTTCAAGAAGTATTAGAGGTATGGCTTTGAAACTTACCATACTTGTTTACCATCATAACCTCCATCTACAGACAAGAGTACATAACTCTGTCAAGGTTTTTGACAGAATTATGGCCCTTTTTGACTTAGAAAGTGTATTGAGCTTGGTTAAGTTTTTCGTACCACCTCACTTTATTTCAAAACCATTGGAGGTATTGCTTTGAAACTAACCATACTTGATTACCATCACGACCTTCATCAACAGACAAGAGGACATAACTCTGTCAAGGTTTTTGACAGAATTATGCCCCTTTTTTTACTTAGAAAATACATTGAATATGGGTAAAATCCACTTATTGCCTTAACCCTTTGAGATATTGCTTTGAAACCTTTAATGCTTTTCACATCATTACCCCCATCTGTACGCAAGAGAAGGTAACTCTGTCAGGGATTTGTTTTAAAAATTAAGGCCTTTTATCGACTTAGAATCTTGGTTAAGTTTTTCGTACCAGTCCACTTTTTGACTGAACTGTTTGAGATATTAATTTGAAAGTTGGAATACTTGTTTACCATCATGATTCCCAAACATGGGCAGGAGAAGGTAATTCTGTCAAGGATTTTATTTTGAATTATGGCCCTTTTTGACTTAGAAACTAGTTAAAATTTTCATTCTTGTCCACTTGTTAACTTAACCATTTGAGATATTACTTTGAAAGTTGGAGTACTTATGTACCATCGTAAGACCTATCTGTAAGCAAAAGAAGATAACTCTGTGAAAAGTTTTCTTGATTTGTACTTAGAAATTCCTAGTTAAAGTCTTGTGTGCCCTTAATTAACTGTCAAAAGTTTTGTTTTATATGCAAGCACTAAAAAAGTCGAGCACGCT
The DNA here is from genome assembly GCA_022818135.1 of Saxidomus purpurata. NCBI lineage: Eukaryota > Metazoa > Mollusca > Bivalvia > Venerida > Veneridae > Saxidomus > Saxidomus purpurata. The sequence continues at coordinate 20,405,292 of JAFMSR010000001.1, read as the reverse complement.
GTCCTACTGACAGCTCTTGTTTACTTAGAAAATACATTGAATATGGGTAAAATCCACTTATTGCCTTAACCCTTTGAGATATTGCTTTGAAACTTTGAATGCTTGTTTACATCACTACCCCCATTGTAGGCAAGAGAAGGTAACTCTGTCAGGGATTTGTTTTAAAAATTAAGGCCCTTTATCGACTTAGAATCTTGGTTAAGTTTTTTGTACCAGTCCACTTTTTGACTAAACTGTTTGAGATATTAATTTGAAAGTTGGAATACTTGTTTACCATCATGATCACCAAATATGGACAGGAGAAGGTAATTCTGTCAAGGATTTAGTTTGGATTATGGCCCTTTTTGACTTAGAAACTCAGTTAAAATTTTCATTCTTGTCCACTTGTTGACTTAACCATTTGAGATATTACTTTGAAAGTTGGGAGTACTTATGTACCATCATGAGACCTATCTGTAAGCAAGAGAAGATAACTCTGTGAAAAGTTTTCTTGATTTGTACCGAAAAATTCTTAGTTAAAGTCTTGTGTGCCCTTAACTGTCAAAGTTTTGTTTTATATGCAAGCACTAAAAAAGTCGAGCGTGCTGTCCTACTGACAGCTCTTGTTATAATTATTGTAATGTTGATCTTTAGCAAAAAAGCCCCCAATGTAAAATAATGGTCACACCTATGGATATGGTTTTACATTTGTAGCCACTGTCCCATTGTGTTATTATGTATATATGTATAAAATGTTTTTGTACAGTAAAGTTTGTGAACAAACTCATTTAAATGTGTTCCTTATACTAGCTCAGTTATATATATAAGAACCTTTCTACATATAAAATAAAGACGAATAAGCCAGGCTGAGAAAATTGTTCTTTATATCCGATGGCTAATATCAGGATAGTTATATAAGTTTACTGTATCAACTGGAGGCCTGAATCATAAAAAACGATTTTGAAGTTTGAACGATATCCCGTCAGTTCCAAAAGATGAACATTTCTACAGAAAATAAATAGAAAATGTTAAGGCTAATATCAGTGTTATATCTATATATATGTACATGTACATAAGTTTTGAAAATAAATAGGAATATATTTTGAAAACTTAAAATGTATTTTGGTGTATTATATTGTGAGCTTTGATATGTTAGTGTAGCTTGATATTCCCACACAGTCATGTTAGAAAGAAACTGAGTGAAGGAGAATTTTATCACATATACAATATTTTTTAATTTTTATCAAGAAGTGCTTTTTCCACAGTTAAATTGGTATGAAACGGGTTATACAGTGACCATTGAAACATTTCTAGTCAAACACCTACCGGTGTACCGTTAATATTCCAATGAAGAAGATAAGTTTTATTCAAGAAGATTTTGATTCAAATTAGAAGGTATATTATCTATTAAATTGATTTGCTTTTGTCTATGAAGAGAATGAGTAAATACTACTATGATATATTGAGAATGTATACATAAATCAGTAATACAATTATTTCTTTAAACATCACCTGATGATCACATCACTAGTACTGAATCCAATACAGCTAGGACCAACATCATTATCTACATTATAAAGTGTGAGTCTTACCAGTCTTACAACTGGAGTACTACTGATCATGTTTGTTGATTGTGAAAAGAGTTGAAGAGACAAAAGTTCTTGTTAATGGTTTACACAGACATCTGTCTGAAGAAGCCAGTCTATGGACCAATTAAAGTTGGTGGCTGATACATACAGGTGAATTGAATTGAGCCAACTAGTGAAACATGTTCAACAGGAAATTGCAATGTCCAGAGCCACAATGAATATTGCACCACTCTCACAAGTACATGGACAAATATTTCAAAATGTAGAAGTTAGGTAATATATCCCCATATATCACGTCAAAAAACAATTTTATTACCCTTCCCTTTCTTGAATATTGAAAGATTCCGTTTATGTTTTATTTTTTAACGGCTAAACGTAAGCAGACCTTCAAATCCCCTTATGATACCTCAATGTCACTTTGTGAAGTCACTAATCAGCACGGACTTATACATTGACGTACTGTATGTGGCGAATAAGCTCACGTTCAGCATGGGGTACAGTAACCGGATATGTTAAGTGTATATTACCAGCTTGCCCGTAAATATCAATATAAGGGGAGTGGTGGTGTAGAGGTAAAGGTGTCTGCCGCACATCCCGGAGGTTGTGGGTTCGAGCCTAAATGGGGTCACGACCGTACCTCCTCATATGACACCAGTACTGGTTTTTCCAGGAAGCGGACTCGAGAGTGACTCGATAAGCTACAAGCTTTCTTCACAATCGAGCTAAAATAAATAAGTATAAACTAAACTAATATCAATATCTATTTACGGATTGTTGACCAATCAGAAGACCAAAAAATTCATTGAAGGGTAATAAAACAGGCTTGTGCAAAACAGGAATCTAGCAATGTTATAACATAACAATTCAAACTGGATGAGTTACTTATTAAAATATTGAGAAAGACGTGTGAATACATATGATCCTTTTTGTGTCGCCCTTTCGGAGAAAAGGGGATACATAGGGATCGCTTTGTCTGTCAGTCCATCACAAAAACTTAACGTTGGCTATCACTTTGCCATTTCTTAAGATTTCTTCATCAAACTTTCAAATTGTATTGCTTATGACAAAATGATCATGATGTTGGCAAATTTTCTAGGTCAAGGTCATATTTGACAGAGTTATGCCCCTTTTTTATCCCCCGCCGAAGGCGAAGGGGATATTAGAAATGGTCTTCGTCCGTCCGTGCGTCCGTCCCAATTTTGTCCGGAGCATAACTCCAAAAGTACTTGAGGGATTTTCTTCAAACTTCATACACTGACAGAGCACATTGGGAGGAAGTGCAGTGTGTAAGAACAATAACTCTACCTTGCCTACTTTTAGAGTTATTCCCCTTTTATCAGATTTACTTGAAAAACTTTGTCCGGAGCATAACTCCAAAAGTACCTGAGGGATTTTCTTCAAACTTAATACACTGACATAGCACATTGGTAGGAAGTGCAGTGTGCAAGAACAATAACTCTACCTTGCCTACTTTTAGAGTTATTCCCCTTTATCAGATTTACTCTAAAAGTTTTGTCCAGAGCATAACTCCAAAAGTACTTGAGGGATTTACTTCGAACTTAATACACTGACATAGCACATTGGTAGGAAGGGCAGTGTGTAAGAACAATAACTCTACCTTGCCTACTTTTAGAGTTATTCCCCTTTATCAGATTTACTTGTCCGAAGCATAACTCCAAAAGTACTTGAGGGATTTTCTTCAAACTTAATACACTGACATAGCACATTGGTAGAAAGTGCAGTGTGCAAGAACAATAACTCTACCTTGCCTACTTTTAGAGTTATTCCCCTTTATCAGATTTACTTTAAAAGTTTTGTCCAGAGCATAACTCCAAAAGTACTTGAGGGATTTACTTTAAACTTAATACACTGACATAGCACATTGGTAGGAAGTGCAGTGTGCAAGAACAATAACTCTACCTTGCCTACTTTTAGAGTTATTCCCCTTTATCAGATTTACTTGTCCGAAGCATAACTCCAAAAGTACTTGAGGGATTTTCTTCAAACTTAATACACTGACATAGCAGATTGGTAGGAAGTGCAGAGTGCAAGAACAATAACTCTACCTTGCCTACTTTTAGAGTTATTCCCCTTTATCAGATTTACTTTAAAAGTTTTGTCCAGAGCATAACTCCAAAAGTACTTGAGGGATTTACTTCAGACTTAATACACTGACATAGCACATTGGTAGGAAGTGCGGTGTGCAAGAACAAAAACTCTACCTTGCCTACTTTTAGAGTTATTCCCCTTTATCAGATTTACTTGTTCGAAGCACAACTCCAAAAGTACTTGAGGGATTTTCTTCAAACTTAATACACTGACATAGCACATTGGTAGGAAGTGCAGTGTGCAAGAATAATAACTCTACCTTGCCTACTTTTAGAGTTATTCCCCTTTATCAGATTTACTTTAAAAGTTTTGTCCAGAGCATAACTCAAAAAGTTCTTGAGGGATTTTCTTCAAACTTAATACACTGACATAGCAAATTGGTAGGAAGTGCAGTGTGTAAGAACAGTAACTCTACCTTGCCTACTTTTAGAGTTATTCCCCTTTATCAGATTTACTTGAAAAGTTTTGTCCGGAGCATAACTCCAAAAGTACGTGAGGGATATTCTTCAAGCTTAATACACTGACATAGCACATTGGTAGGAAGTGCAGTGTGCAAGAACAATAACTCTACCTTGTCTACTTTTAGTCAAATAGAAAAATATCATACCTATACTGATAATGAACATTAATATAATTTTGCAAACCTTCTCTTCATTGCCTTATTCTTTTTCCACTTACTTGAAAACTGTACTCAGCATGACCATAACTATACGGCTTTTTAAGGATTTCCTCTCACCAAGTAAAATGTACGGAAAGTACAACCTTCAGGTAACTTCTTCCTGGCGGGGGGATTAACCATGTGTAACATGGCTCTTGTTGCACTTATTTTTTGTCATGAAAACATAACGTTGGCTATAATTTGCCATTTCTTAAGATTTCTTCATCAAACTTTCAAATTGTATTGCTTTTGACAAAATGGTCGTGATGTTGCCAACTTTTGTAGGTCAAAGTCATATTTTACAGAGTTATTCCCCTTTTTTATCCCCCCGCCGAAGGCGAAGGGGATATTAGAAATGGTCTTCGTCCGTCCGTCCGTCCGTGCGTCCGTCCCAATTTTGTCCGGAGCATAACTCCAAAAGTACTTGAGGGATTTTCTTCAAACTTCATACACTGACAGAGCACATTGGGAGGAAGTGCAGTGTGTAAGAACAATAACACTATCTTGCCTACTTTTAGAGTTATTCCCCTTTTATCAGATTTACTTGAAAAACTTTGTCCGGAGCATAACTCCAAAAGTACGTGAGGGATTTTCTTCAAACTTAATACACTGACATAGCACGTTGGTAGGAAGTGCAATGTGCAAGAACAATAACTCTACCTTGCCTACTTTTAGAGTTATTCCCCTTTATCAGATTTACTTTAAAAGTTTTGTCCAGAGCATAACTCCAAAAGTACTTGAGGGATTTACTTCAAACTTAATACACTGACATAGCACATTGGTAGGAAGTGCAGTGTGCAAGAACAATAACTCTACCTTGCCTACTTTTAGAGTTATTCCCCTTTATCAGATTTACTTGTCCGGAGCATAACTCCAAAAGTACTTGAGGGATTTACTTCAAACTTAATACACTGACAAAGCACATTGGTAGGAAGTGCAGTGTGCAAGAACAATAACTCTTCCTTGCCTACTTTTAGAGTTATTCCCCTTTATCAGATTTACTTTAAAAGTTTTGTCCAGAGCATAACTCCAGAAGTACTTGAGGGATTTACTTCAAACTTAATACACTGACATAGCACATTGGTAGGAAGTGCAGTGTGCAAGAACAATAACTCTGCCTTGCCTACTTTTAGAGTTATTCCCCTTTATCAGATTTACTTGTCCGAAGCATAACTCCAAAAGTACTTGAGGGATTTTCTTCAAACTTAATACACTGACATAGCACATTGGTAGGAAGTGCAGTGTGCAAGAACAATAACTCTACCTTGCCTACTTTTAGAGTTATTCCCCTTTATCAGATTTACTTTTAAAAGTTTTGTCCAGAGCATAACTCCAAAAGTACTTGAGGGATTTTCTTCAAACTTAATACACTGACATAGCACATTGGTAGGAAGTGCAGTGTGTAAGAACAATAACTCTTCCTTGCCTACTTTTAGAGTTATTCCCCTTTATCAGATTTACTTGAAAAAAAAATTCCGGAGCATAACTCCAAAAGTACTTGAGGGATTTTCTTCAAACTTAATACACTGACATAGCACATTGGTAGGAAATGCATTGGGCAAGAACAATAACTCTACCTTGCCTACTTTTAGTCAAATAGAAAAATATCATACCTATACTGATAATGAACATTAATATAATTTTGCAAACCTTCTCTTCATTGCCTTATTCTTTTTCCACTTACTTGAAAACTGTACTCAGCATGACCATAACTATACGGCTTTTTAAGGATTTCCTTTCACCAAGTAAAATGTAAGAAAGTACAACCTTCAGGTAACTTCTTCCTGGCGGGGGGATTAACCATGTGTAACATGGCTCTTGTTGTACTTAGTTTTTCTCATGAAAACATAACGTTGGCTATAACTTTGCCATTTCTTAAGATTTCAAATTGCAATGCTTATGATAAAAGGATTGTGATGCGGCCAAATTTTATAATTCCAGGTCATTTTTGGCAGAGTTATGCCTCTTTTTGTACTTAGTTTTTGTCATGAAAACTTAACGTTGGCTATAACTTTGTCATTCTTCAGGTTTCTTCATCAAACTTTATTGGTTATTCTGACAAAGTGTAAGAGGGCGACACAAGTGTTATACTGAACACCCATCTAGTTCAAGGAAATTATGTCATGACACCAAACATGCTAATTCTGCTGTACATCTTGATCTATATTAAAAATCTGTGTCTTTAGTTAAACCAAGCCCAAGAGTCAAAAGAAAGACCATTAACGTCATTATTGTCATCATCAGTATCATCATTGTCATCACCAGTGTTACCAGAATCTGTTTCATCAAAGTCTTTACTGATGTAAGGAGTGTGTATTGTATCGTGGTCATCTTCATTGTTATTGCAATCATAGTTGTCATTGTCATAGGAAGATTGTTGGGTGAGTGTTGATGAGCTCCTGAAGTAATTACAATGATACAGTTTATTCTACGTATAATTTAGTATTTACTACTATTTAGATACCATCATTTTTCTTTTATTCCTAAATTTAATGCATTTTATTGGTTATTATGTAACTAAGAACTTAAGTGTCTTTGGCACTTTTTAGATGTACATGTACATATGTGTGTGCAGTTCTTAAATTCTACAATTTTTATCTCTCATAAATTTTTTCTGTATTTGTATTATGTGTGATGTAAGAATACTGACAAAATGAAAAAACTGATTTTATCACTTGGGTTTTATGGAAACAAACTGTGTGGAAATATGTTGGAAATACAAAGTGGATACGTCTAGTATAAAATAATAAAATCATAAAAATAAGAACTGATCTTGTTTACTCCCATTACAGCAATAGTCTGACATCAAACAGATCAATTATATCTATGCTTTTATAATTTAGTAGTTACACACCTTACCCAGTTGCATAGCAGACAAAGTTCATCTTTTCACTGCAGTGCACAGGTGACCATTGATAGCCATGCTCATCCGACATGTAAACACAGTTCTGAGCGACGGTTTCGTTCTCCATAGATTTCACTTCTGTACTCCAGTTTTCATAAACCAATGACTTTATGTCGCTCATTCGTTTCCAATCCTTTGGATTAAGAAGATCAGTGAAATCTAGCCAGAATTTGCCAGGGTAGACTACTCCTGTGTGATAAATGAATGTATTTGTTAGCTAAAATTTAGAACCAATGTTGTGCTAAAAGAAAGAAAATGAAGAATCACTGCCCACCACTTGCAGGAATGTGGAGAAAAAAACTGTTTATTCTGAGGGTGACTTTCACCTTAAGTCAGCTAAATTGAAATATGAATCTGCAAATTATCTTTAGGACATGAACATTTGACAAAAGTTTCAGGAAAAATCCTTCAACGGGTATAGGAAGGGACCCTAAACAAGAGGGTCCTTTATCGCTCAGAGTGATATTTGTAGCCTCTTTTTTCAAACTTAACATTGGGATCAATTTTTAAAAAATTATACATAAAAGCACAAATGCTTTCTGTTTATATCAGACAGAGGCTTCCCGTTACCGGTCATAATTGTAAACAGGTTTTTGACGGAAATGTAACAAGTCTGAATATGTACACACTGCCCTTTAAATGATGTACACATATTTTGAGCACTGTTATATTATTCATAGGCTCTGGGAAACCATGAAATCATATAAAAGAGTGTACTTCAAAATCCCCTTGGTCATAATCCCCTTGGTCCAAAAATGGCATAGTAGTCATAATCCCCTTGATGGATTTTACATTTTAATTTCAATAATTTTAATTTTTTTCAATCATTCGCTATAGTAAAGTTAAACTAGAGACAAATAAAACATTCAGTATTTTTTCATATTCAATATTATGCTTTCCACTTGTAAAATTCATTTAGGGGATTATGGCTACTATGCCATTTTTGGACCAAGGGGATTATGACCAAGGGGATTTTGAGTGTCTCCCATATAAAATATAATAAAAAATGATTTTTTTAACATGTCTACAAACGATAGCCTCACGACGGACGATTTGTTTGCTGCAAGAAATATCATGAAAATGAAAGTAGCTATAAATTCAGTGGTCTTTGCAAGGTTCCCTGCGCACCTAAAATTGTCAAATTTCCTACTGTACACTAAGTTATTTCCAATTTTGCGAGGTGGTGGCGTCTTTAGTTTATACTAACTTATTTTAGCTCGATTGTGAAGAAAGCTTGTAGCTTTTCAAATCCCTCTCGAGTCCGCTTCTTGGAAAAACCAGTACTGGTGTCATATGAGGAAGTACGGTGTTGACCCCAGTGGGGCTCGAACCCGCAACCTCCGGGATAAGCGGCCGACACTTTAACCTCTTTGACAAGGCTGTCCGTTACCAGTATCCAAACTTGCTCAGTAACATGAAAATTATCATGGTTGTCCGTTCTTGATTGCGTTTTCCGGCCAATGTTGACAGGTCGCTTTGGTTTAGTTTAAAGGTCGATAGGGCCAAGTATCACGAATTCCCGCCAATTAACTGAAGAGCGATATCACATATCATCCTTAATATTTGTAGGGATGCTATTCATGACTCGTCTAGATGAATAACTCTACTGATTGGTGGTCAATGATTAAATTCTCGACAACTTTGAAAAGAGCTGTTGGGACTTAATGCCACAAGTACTTGGGTAAAAAAGGTACATGTTTTACAAACGATTTCTGACAAAGTTGTTGACACAATGTGTTCTTCAAACAGCTCTTAAAACCAATAAAATCGCATAGATGCTACAGTTGTACGAATAGTAGAGACCTTTTGATCGCATAAGTACGCCTTCTGCAGCTGTCTGTGTTCTTTGTGATCCCACAGACAACAAGATTCCACCAAGCACGTCACAATAACTCTGAAACGACAAAACGTTATATTCACAGTTCTGGAAAACCGAAAATTCTTGGAATAGATTTGGCCTCATGCTTGTAAAACATTTTCATGCTCAGCTGAGTTTGAGCACAAAACGATTTAGCTCCTAGAACAATAAATGATAAGAAATAAAGGAGCTATTGTTTAAAAGTCATATTTATAGAAAACTTGTTTGAAACACTTTTATTAGGAATTTGTATTATGTTACAATATTCTAGTGATTTAAAGTCAGAGCATGAAACTCAGTTGAGCACATGGCACAGTATAACATTATTTAGCATTTACATTTGTATTCCAAGTTTTTCTTGAACAATACATAACCGCCTCAGTAAGCTGCTGGAATGCTTTATGAGTTCTTCTCTTATGTAAGTAGTATAATTATATTCTTAAAAGAGGAAAGGGATGCTGGTTAAATAAACTGAAAAAAATATATCTAGCTAAAGGGTTCTAAAAAGGCGGCCTTGAACCCAACTGAAAGAGATCTTTCTTTCTTTTTTCTTTTATCTATAGTTTGCACAGTGTAAGTTGTAAAACACATAATTATCATTATTTCTGACTGTGAGAATTTCATTATTAAGATCGCTAATATTGGCGTTATTTGTTCTCAAAGCATAAACGAATGGTGTATTTTCAACAGACTTAAAGTATTTTGCAATATCTCATACGTGTTTCTGCAGTATCTAATCCGTAAAATGAAAGCAACCGGTTTTTTTACCCAACAGGTTTACCTCAATTTTAAAGATTTTTCGGGGGATAGTGCAAGATATGGAACGCGTCCTGTTCCTTTTTTGTTTGTAATTGTGCTTATTGGGTCCACCATCCTCTAAAGAGGCTATAATCGGTACGACTTGTGGGTCCTGTTCCGGAGATACCCCCTGGTAATATAACATGTCCGGTGTACAGCAACGATACACTACCGGACCTTGGTTTTAGGACTTATCCGAAAGACCATTAGTTATGTTAGTGGAGGAGCGGGGGGTCGAACCTGCGATCCCTGGATTGCAAGTCTAGCGAGGTAACCACTAGACCATTAATCCGCTCATGTTAACCCAAATGACACATCTTTCATTATTATATTAAACTTACCCTCGCATCAATCCACGTTACATTGAGACCAACGACAAGGTAACAACCGCCAGAGGCCGACAGAACCGTCGGGACAGATCCAGCATTGTAGGCCTAAAAGCTGCACAAGTAGAAAATAAGTTCAATTTAGCCCAAAATTAAAAAGAACCCATAGAATGCTATTCTTTGACAAAGGGAGCGGGAAACAACTCTTGTATCTGTGGGTAATCTATGTATACTTAAAGCTAGTGTTTTGTCAGAACTATTTCTATATTATGAGCTAAGCGACGTGATTTTCGTTTAATTTTCCGTACCATGTAACTTCATCTTGTTGCTAAAACTAATTTATTTAGGGTCATCTGCTTTTTTTTCTGAAAAATCCAATTCATTGGTGAAAAGTATAATTAGTTTAGGTTTCGAAAGGACATAAAAGACGTCAAAATTTGCCTCCTGTTTCGGACCGCCAAGGCGCAGATTCCGCCCATGTAACACAATCACCGTCTTGCCCCAATTTTTAACGTGTATCTTGATTCACATATCTTGAGTTTGCCACACTACCTCTTAAATTTATCTTAAATTTTCAACTTACTATCTCGAATTATCAGCTTATTGTTTTGAATTTTCAACATAACATCTTGAATTTTCAACAAAGTATCTTGAATTTTCAACATAGTATCTTAAATTTTCAATATAGTGTCTTGAATTTTCAAAATTACTATCTTGAATTTTCAACATTTTTTTTAATTTTTAAAATAGTACATAATTATGTATCTTGAATTTCAACCTACTATTTTGCATTTTCAAATATCTTGAATTTTCAAAACATAGTATATAGAATTTTCAACATAGTACCTTGAATTTTCAAGCTGAAACTGCTTACAAAAATAGAAGGCACTCAGAGAAAGTGTACTGGGAGTTGAATTATGTTTTATTAACTTCCTACTTAGTTTAACTGCAAAAGTGAACTTTGGGTAGATTTGTGATATCAAATAACTTTAACTGTTCTTTGCCAATTTGTAAATTATCTTTCATTATGTAAAATAATCTTACCTTGTACAAAGCAATTACTTAAAGGAATTTTATTCAAACTTCAAATATGATAGTACATTTTTAAATATCTCCGTATCTTAACTGGACATTTAGAGGAAGTGTAATTAACTGGTGGGGGACCATGTATTACACTGCAATTATGCTATTGCTATTACTATATGATATCTTATTGTATACACCCTGGGCAACAAGTATTTCATGGTATAGGCTTGTTTCAGTTATTTAATAGTTATATTGATAGCCGATACAATATTAGCATGTACCTATTGAAAACAGAGATTCAGTACGTAAAATGGCAATGCTTATATTTAGCGATGATTATATTTGGCGACGTTTAGAATTGGCGCATTTGATGTTGACCGCCAATATAGCCAAAATTAAACCACCACCAATAAATCAACGTATACAGTAATTTGTTTTATACGATTGCATTCACATTTCTGAAGCAATCGTATTCAAACTTGGGTGTAGTACAGGATCAGCATTGCCCTCTTGCTACAATTTCAGATCGGTATAATATACACACCTCCAGTGCGTCCAACACTTTGATTATTTGAAGTATTGCAAAGTTTAGCATAAATTCAGATATTTTGTGTTCGACATTATCATCATACCGAATTCGAATGCATTTTTTCTTCGTGTAAAAATCACTTGATCTGCTATAGTTTTATATGTAGTACTATATATATACATTGTTATACACTAAAATTGTTCCTGACGAATTGTATGAATTCAAGTTATTAAATCTTTATCTTTAGGCCGTATATAGGTTTAAATACTTAAAATATATGGTTGGAATTTTCTCTCTTTAATACCGTTTTGTAGTCGTATAAAAGTAATATATTTTTACACATTTATTTTAAATAAACCCGACATGCCATGCCAAAATTGTTCAATCCATATGTTGTTGTATGGTTTCTTCCCATCTATTGGCAGAAATAAACTGTAAAGGCCTGGAGGCGCAAATATAAATACATATATGAGATGCATCGTTCAAATTGGCTACGTTTACTAATTTTAAATTAAGTGAAGGACATTTCCTGACTTAGAACATTACGTCTAAGACTAAAGGTCGAAATCAAAAGCGTCACAACGTTATCGTTTTAGTACTGATACGTGTACATGACAGAAGTAACCACTTTTTAACAGTAAACTTAAAAATTTTTGTTTTGAGCTTACTTGGTGTGCATAAATGGCTCCATGAATTATGTAGCCATTGTTTCTGTTAAAATGTTTTCATCAATGCTTACTTGGAAATGCCATATCATATCTGTCATTAGTATTTTATGCTTTTGTATGCGGTAAATCTCAATTCTGCCTTTACTTTGGTAGCTATAAGAACATTTGGCAGTGCTATCCTGCTATTCTGATTTAGCAATAAAAATTGACTTTTGGTTAAGAAAAGATAGCTACTTTACAAATCGGCAGTCGTGGTGCTTATAATAACGTTTGTCAGTTACTGCAGTATATTATAAAGATGAAGTTAAAGTCTTAAGAACAAGGGAAAATATGCATTTATTTAATTTTGTTTATTTAAACATAATTTATTGCATACAACAGATAATGCACAAATCACATTATAGATATCATAAAACAAAATTAAATTTATTTGTGCTAGGCAAGATTATACTATATTATGCAAATCCGTTGCAAAACATTATCGAACAATAATTTCTTAAACAATATACAGTAATGAACTTACAAAACGTTATGATACATCCCAAAACAAACAGATTGGACACGAACGACATGATGCTTGGTACAAACATCTACTCAGATAGTTTACTGCGGGAACAGTGCGCTGAATTCTCTGTCTTCAGAAAAAAAAATGGTTGCACTTGTCTTTGTTCAACGGCCAAAAGTACCAGCCTGGCATTTGCTGATGTATAAGCCAGACACGAAAGGCACTTATTGTCTTCTCAAAAAGTGAACACGATCAAATAAACTCTAATTGTATAAGATCATTCAATTTACATCCAATTTACAATTTTTTGTTATTCTGAACTTTTAATCGTACTTTAAACAGTGCAAAACAAATTTTTTCTCTCAAAAAAGAGAATTCAGCGCACTGTTCCCGCAGTAAACTTACTGAGTAGATGTTTGTACCAAGCATCATGTCGTTCGTGTCCAATCTGTTTGTTTTGGGATGTATCATAACGTTTTGTAAGTTCATTACTGTATATTGTTTAAGAAATTATTGTTCGATAAAGTTTTGCAACGGATTTGCATAATATAGTATAATCTTGCTTATCACAAATAAATTTAATTTTGTTTTATGATATCTATAATGTGATTTGTGAATATCTATTGTATGCAATAAATTATGTTTAAATAAGCAAAAATAAATAAATGCATATGTTCCCTGGTTCTTAAGACTTTAACTTCATCTTTATAATATACTGCAGTAACTGACCAACGTTATTATAAGCACCACGACAACCGACTTGTTAAGAAGCAATTTTCTTTTAACCAAAAGTCAATTTTTATTGCTAAATCAGAATAGCAGGATAGCACTGCCAAATGTTCTTATAGCTACCAAAGTAAAGGCAGAATTGAGATTTACCGCATATAAAAGCATACAATACTAATGATAGATATGATATGGCATTTCCAAGTAAGCATTGATGAAAGCATTTTAACAGAAACAATGGCTACGTAATTCACGGAGTTCAGAAAAAGTCGCAGTAAATTTTAAAGCCATGATGCACACCCAGTAAGTGCTCAAAACAAAGAATTTTAAATTTATTGTTAAAAGTGGTTACTTCTGTCATGCACACGCATCAGTACTAAAACGATGTATGGCATGGCGTGGCATGTCGGGTTTATTTAATATCAAGCTGTAAAAATATATTACTTTTATACGACTAGAAAACGGTATTAAAGAGAAAAAATTGGACGGCAAAAAGTCCAACCATATATTTTAAGGATTTAAACCTAACTACAATGAATTAAATGAATTTGACTTTATATGGCTTAAAAATAAAGATTTCATTACTTAGATTAACTGTGCTACGTGTTTCATACAATTCATCAGGCACAATTTTAGTATATCATACATACGTATATAGCACTACATATAAAATTATAATAGATCAAGTTATTTTTACACGAAGAAAAAATTCAATCGAATTCCATATGATGATAATGTTGAACACAAAATATCTGCATTTATGCTTAACTTTGCAGTGCTTCAAATAATCAAAGTGCTGAAGGCACTGGAGGTGTATATGTATACCGATCTGAAATGGTAGCAAAAGGGCAATGATGATCCTATACTACACCCAAGTTTGAATACGATTGCTTCAGAAATGTGAATGCAATCGTATAAAACAAATTACTGTATACGTTGATTTATTGGTGGTGGTTTAATTTTGGCTATATTGGCGGTCAACATCAAATGCGCCAATTCTAAACGTCGCCAAATATAATCGTCGCTAAATATGAGCATCGCCATTTTACGTACTGAATCTCTGTTTTCAATAGGTAAAGGCTAATATTGTATCGGCTATGCATGTCTTCATCAATATAACTATTAAATAACTGAAATAAGCATATACAATGAAATATGTGTATACTATACAATTATAGACTAATGTTGAGGTCTATATATAGTTTTGAGGACCTGTTAAAAGTGATATTGACCGAGGACGAAGTCCGAGGTCAATATCATTTTTCACAGGTCCGAAAAACTATATATTGAGCGAAACATTGGTCTACAATTATTATATCGTATACCTCATAAAAAGTAGTCAAAATTATGCGAAAATATAACAGAAATGACGTCTTGAAATCCGTGCAGGTCTACACATCTTTTTCCAGGTCTACCCATATTTTTGCGGACGCGGCACGTGAGCGCTATCGGCAAATCAGGATTAAGTATTTATGACTGGTATACGATATAATGAAATATTATATAGTAAGAGCAATAGCATAATTGCAGTGTAATACATGGTCCCCTACCAGTTAATTACACTTCCTTTAAATTTCCAGTTAAGATACGGAGATATTTAAAAATGTATTATTATATTTAAAGTTTGAATAAAATTCCTTTATGTAAATTTCTTTGTACAAGGTAAGATTATTTTGTATAATAGAAGATAATTTAAAATTTGCAAAGAACAGTTATAGTTCTTTGATATCACAAATCTACTTTTGCAGTTAAACTAAGTGTGAAATTACAAAAATATAATTCAAAACCCAGTACACTTTCTCTGAATGCCTTCTATTTTTGTAAGCAGATTCAATTGGAAAATTCAAGGTACTATATTGAAAATTCTGTCTACTATATGTTGAAAATTCAAGATAGTAAGTTGAAAATTCAAGATACTATTTTAGAAATTCAAAAAATGTTGAAAATTCAAGATAGTTATTTGAAAGTTAAAGACACTTCATTGTATATTGAAAATTTAAGATACTATGTTGAAAATTCAAGATACTTTGTTGATAATGCAAGATATTATGTTGAAAATTCAAAACAATAAGCTGATAATTCAAGATAGTAAGTTGAAAATTTAAGATACTATGTTGAAAATTCAAGATAGTTAGTTGATAATTCAAGATATCAAGTTGAAAATTAAAGATACTATGTTGAAAATTAAAGATACTTTGTTGAAAATTCGAGATACTGCGTTAAAAATTCAAGTTACTATGTTGAAAATTCAAAATATTAAACATGGCAAATTTTAACGTCTTAAATGTCCGTTCGGACACCTAAAAGTAATTCATACATTTCACCACTGTATTGGATTTTTCAGAAAAAAGCAGATTACCCTAAATAATTTAGTTTTAGCAACAAGGTTGAGTTACATGGTCCGGAAAATTAAACGAAAATATCACGTCGCTTAGCTCATAATATAAAAATAGTTTCTGACAAAACACTAGCTTTCAGTATACATAGATTACCCACAGATACAAGACGATGGCAAAGATAAAATGTTTGAAAGTTGTTTCCCGCTCCCTTTGTCAAAGAATAGCAGTCTATGGGTTATTTTTAGTTTTTAAAAAAAAATCTGAATTCAACTTATTTTCTACTTGTGCAGCTATTATTAGGCCTACAGGTGCTGGATCTTGTCCTGACGGATTCTGTCGGCACTCTGGCGGTTGTTACCTTGTCGTTGGTCTCAATGTTACGTGGATTGATGCGAGGGTAAGTTTAATATATTAATGAAAGATGTGTCATTTGGGTTAACATGAGCGGATTTGTGGTCTAGGGTTAACTCGCCGCTGGACTTGTAATCCAGGGATCGCAGGTTCGATCCCCCACTCCTCCATTTACATAACTAATGGTATTTCGGATTAGACCTTAAACCGAGGTCCGATGTATTGGTGCTGTACACCGGACATGTTACAGGGGGTATCTCTGGTACGGGACGCGTTCCATATCTTGCACTATCCCCCGAAGCTTAACATAACTAAGGTGTTGGTCATATTGATTATCCAGTACCGACAAATTGAGGTAAACCCATTTCTTATCATTTATTGTTCTTACTGTTCTAGGAGCTTAAATCGTTTTGTGCTTAAAGTCAGCTGAGCATGAAAATGTTTTACAAGCATGAGGCCAAATCTATTCAAAGAAATTTTGGTTTTCCAGAACTGTGAATGTAACGTTTTGTCGTTTCAGAGTTATTGTGACGTTCTTGGTGGAATCTTGTTGTCTGTGGGATCACAAATAACACAGACAGCTGCAGAAGGCGTACTTATGCGCTTAAAAGGTATCTACTATTCGTACAACTGCAATATCTATGCGATTTTATTGGTTTTAAGAACAGAACAGAACAGAACAGAACATAATTTTATTTACATTACATTTAAGAGCTGTTTGAAGAACACATTGTGTCCATAACTTTGTCAGAAATCGTTATAAACAAGGTGTTTGTAAAACATGTACCTTTAATTTAACCAAATGCTTGTGGCATTAAGTCCCAACATCTCTTTTCAAAGTTGTCGAGAATTTAATCATTGACCACCAATCAATAGAGTTATTCTTCTAGTCATGAAAAGCATCCCTACAAATCTTAAGGATGCTGTGTGTTACCGCTCTTAGGTTGATTGGCGGGAAGTCGTGATACTTGGTCCTATCGACCTTTAAACGATTAAGAAACTAAACCAAAGCATTAGGTCAACACTGGCCGCAAAACGTAATCAAGAACGGACAGCACGGATAATTTCCACGTTCCTGAGCAAGTTTGGATACTGGTAACGGGCAGCCATGTCAAAGAGGTTATTAAGGTGTCGGCCGCTCATCCCGGAGGTTGCGGGTTCGAGCCCCACTGGGGTCACGACCGTACTTCCTCACATGACACCAGTACTGGTTTTCCCAAGAAGCGGATTCGAGAGTGATTCGATAAGCTACAAGCTTTCTTCACAAGCGAGCTAAATTAAATAAGTATAAACTAAAGACGCCACCACCTTGCAAAATGGGAAATAACTTAGTGTACAGTTGTAAATTTGACAATGTTAAAAAATCAATTTTTATTATGTTTTATATGATTTCATGAAGGTTTCTCATAGCCTATGAATAATATAACAGTGCTCAAAATATGTGTACATCATTTAGATGGCAGTGTGTACATATTCAGACTTGCTAAATGTCCGTCAAAACCCTGTTTACAATTATAACAGGTAACGGGAAGCCTCTGTCTGATATAAACAGAAAACATTAAATTTTGTGCTTTTATGTATAATGTTTTTTAAAATGATCCACATGTTAAGTTTGAAAAAAAAGCTACAAATATCAATCTGAGCGATAAAGGGTCCCTTCCTATACCCCTTAAAGGATTTTTCCTGAAACCATGTCCTAAAGATAATTTGCAAAATTCATGTTGACTTAAGGTGGAGGTCACCCAATAAAAGTTTTTTTTCTCCACATTCCTGCAAGTGGTGGGAGGGGGTTCATTTTCTTTCTTTTAGCATAACAATAGTAGGTAATAAATACATTTATTTATCACACAGGAGTAGTCTACCCTGGAAAATTCTGGCTAGATTTCACTGATCTTCTTAATCCAAAGGAATGGAAAAGAATGAGCGACATAAAGTCATTGGTTTATGAAAACTGGAGTACAGAAGTGAGCTCTATGGAGAACGAAACCGTCGCTCAGAACTGTGTTTACATGTCAGAAGAGCATGGCTTTCAATGGTCACCTGTGCACTGCAGTGAAAAGATGAACTTTGTCTGCTATGCACCTGGGTAAGGTGTGTAACTACTAAATTATAAAAGCAAATATATAATTGATCTGTTTGATGTCAGACTATTGCTGCAATGGGAGTAAACAAGATCAGTTCTAATTTTCATGATTTTATTATTTTATACTATTCACTTTGTATTTCCAGCATATTTCCACATGTTTCCATAAAACCCAAGTGATAAAATCACTACATTTTTTTTGCATTTTGTCAGTATTCCTACATCACCCACAATAAAAATACAGAAAATGCATTGCATCTGATTTCAACTTTATGAGAGATAAAATTGTAGAATTTAAGAACTACACACACATATTATGTACATCTTAATTGTAAATACTAAATTATACATAGAATAAACTGTATGATTGTAATTACTTCAGGAGCGCGTCAACACTCGCCCAACAATCTTCCTATGACAATGACAACTATGATTATGATAACAATGAAGATGACCACGATACAATACATACTCCTTATATCAGTAAAGACTTTGATGAAACAGATTCTGGAAACACTGATGATGACAATGATGACACTGATGATGACAATGATGACACTGATGATGATCTTTTTTTTGACACGTGGGGTTGGTTTAATTAAAAGCAATTAAAATTGAAATTTAAAATTACCAAAGCACAATACCAAAACTAATGTGAATAAATAATAACAGTAACTAACGTCTTTATTTAACGAGGCTACACGTTTGATATTCCAATTATTCCATGAGAGCTTCAAAAGTGATACATGATGCATTACAATATTTACAAGGAAACTGCATTACAAACAATTAAACATTTAACAAACTGATGAACAATTAAGATATTCAACTAAGACGATAAATTAAATTATTAAATTGGAGACATGATTTTACAAAATTTATGTATTTTATAGCAATGAAAGAATTTAAATTTTCTGCTGTCCGCAATTGAATTTAGAATCTCGTTGAACGTCCTTATTTTTGGCCCTTAGCCGGTCAGCTATTAAATGATCGTCACTCTTTTCTACATAAATATCTAAATGAACAACAATTATCAAATAAATAGAATTGAGGAATAGTTCGGTTCCTTATGCTGCAACGGCCGTTTATCTTTTAAAGAATACTTCTTGTTTTAATTTTGTGACTCAAATAACTTGCTTCGATTATTAAGGGTGTGTTGTAGAAGTGTAAAGAAATTGAAAATAAAACTTCACGCACGTTCTCCTTATTGTTTTCATCTTCATATATTTATGTATAAGCTCGTTTATCATCTTTGAAGATAACATTTCTTGCATTTTTTATTTCTTTTGCTCACTAAATACCGTTTAAATAACATTGCACATTTCTTACAATTTGTCTTTTTTTAGCTATCTATGAAATTAAGTTCAAGTGCAGTTTATTGAAAATGTATTTTACTGTACTTTTGTTTCCAATTTAATAAAAAATAACCGAGAGTCTGCACAAAGTCTATACGCCCGAGTATTTGGACAGACGGAACAGCTTTGAAATATCCTGTTATATGTCATATCTATATGATAAATTCCAAGATTAGTATAAACTTTCCATAGACCTCTATATGAGGGGCGTAGCTAGACAAATTCGATATGTACGCACATATTTTGCTGGGGCCACGGGGCTGTAGGACCCCCGTTGGGTCCAGGGTAAAGCGACCGAGGCCCCCTGAAGCTCTATGGTTTTAGCAATTTCTGAACAATTCAGATGCGTTTCCAAGAACCTATGTATCTATTGCAGACAAAACAAAAGTTGATATGAAATGAAATTACAAAACTGTCAAACTTTAAAAATTTCTCTCTCCCAGTCTGTGTGATGTGAAAACTGTTTAAATTTGGAAAAAACCATGGCCCTTATACAAATTCTCTAGAAGCCTGCTCCCAGTAACTGTTAGTGGGACCATTCTTCGTTTTATGAATTTTTATTATCATAAGGGATATTAACATGTAGAAAAAGTTAAAAGCTATCACGGCGTTTATTAAAATAATTTTAAATCATATTCTAAGTATACATGGTCTTGCATGTCCTGAAAACGTAAGACCAAACGTTAGACTCTTTCTTTTCTTGAATATGTCCACAATCATCTCTGCATTAACTCAATGTCCATATGAATGTTCACAAGTCGCCCTGTAGTCAGGCAGGCTCTGTTACGTCTTCAACCGTCTCGTGCTATAATAACTGACGTTGTCCGCAGAGTTCTAGTACAACATAGTATTTTTTATAATTATGATTTCTTTTTAAGTTAAAATACAGCCCATGCATATAGTAGTTCGTCCGCAGACGAGTTTGGTTTTGAACTAATATTATGAAAAGGCAATGTCACAAAACTTTACAATATAATTCATTATGTTTCCGCAATATTGTCCAGGCGTAAAAGTGTGAATTAAAAGCTGACGGTAATGTTATATTCTCTTTTTTCAAGGCATATGTTGTAATATATATGTCTATATAGTATGTTTTAGTTCAAATAGATCTCATTAAATATTCTGACATGTTTTTGTTCAATATTTTATCAATCTCGTTATTTGGACTAATTTGGAGCTGTTGATCTAGTAGAGAAGGCCCCGTTCGTAACAAAACCGTTTAAACCGATTACTCCAAGCATTTTAAGCGTTTACAGAGCTTTGGTCTAAGGGAAATAACTACGTTA
The DNA here is from genome assembly GCA_022818135.1 of Saxidomus purpurata. NCBI lineage: Eukaryota > Metazoa > Mollusca > Bivalvia > Venerida > Veneridae > Saxidomus > Saxidomus purpurata. The sequence goes on along the minus strand of JAFMSR010000001.1, from coordinate 20,384,202 downwards.
CAAGAAAAAGAAATATTGTACATACTTGCTCTCCTTGTCACAATATGTTTGAAACTAGCGTAAAATAATACTTGGACAAAGTTGACGACTTTCAGCATTTAATTTCAGTCAATAACGTGTGTGTAATACTAAATTTTAGTATAGTATATTTCATATTCTATAATTTTTCCAAAAATTATAAAGACATTTTTTCATGATATAGCAGATTAAAGCATCAAAATACCTGCAGCCAGTACCTCATGTGCTCTTTATATTTTGCGGACAACGTAACACCATTAGACTGGGTATAATTAAGTCAATGGCGAGACCAAATATGAGGTTCGAAAGGAAAACCACAGCCATCTTGGGTCTCTGGTAGATTTCTTCTTTAACAAGACCAACTTGTATCGCTGTCTGTTAAACTAAACATTTTAGATAATCATTGAAGAGTTTTCCATTCAGACCCTAAGATTTTATCCTAGCATAACAAAAGCATTCAATTGCCACCTTTCTTTCACATTCGTTGTACTTTTGAATTGGCTCGATGTTACAGGTATATTGTTATGTGTATTCAATGTATAGTGTTGTTTGCTAGCTAAAACGTACACGATACGTACACGCACAACGAAAACGCTATGACTGTATCAAAACACATTCTTCTTTTACATTTTAAAAATTTGAATGGTGCAGTTCCATTTGAAAATAGAAATATAAGTTAATGCTAACTTCAATCTGTTGATATTTTGAAATTTGTTTACTGTTTAAAATGTTACAAAATTCTGCTATATATACTGTAGTAAAAGTTTTGAAGTAACATATGTAAAAGTTAACTTATTAACCAGTTTGCAAATCCCCATCGGGGAGGCTTGACAGGTTACTAAAGTTAGCAATTGTTTCCCGGTTTCGTTGGAAATCGGGAGTTTCCTTTGCGATGCGTGTATGTGGTCGCACGGTCGTAAAACTGTCCCAATTTTTAAACTCTTTCTATTAATATAAAATGATTTTAATTCATTTAGATTTAATGAAGTATCCTCCCCCTTTCACAACGCCATCTTTAGTTTTATGAGTTTTGCTTGGAGAGCATTGTTCAGTGAGTACAGTGAGTGTTGATCAGTGAGCACTTCTCGCGCTGAGCGTTGTTCAGTGAACACTTCATACACTGAACGTTGTTCAGTGAACACTGCTCACAGTGAGCATTGTTCAGTGTGCACTTTTCACAGTAAGCACTTCTCACAATGAGCTTTGTTCAGTGAGCACATCTCACAGTGAGCGTTGTTCAGTGAGCACTTCTCACAGTGTGTGTTGTTCAGCGAGCAGTTCTCACAGTGAGCATTGTTCAGGGAGCACTTCTCACAGTAGGCACTTCTCACAATGAGCGTTGTTCAGCGAGCACTTCTCACAGTGAGCGTTGTTCAGTGAGCACTTCTCACAGTGTGTGTTGTTCAGCGAGCATTTCTCACAGTAGGCATTGTTCAATGAACACTTCTCACAGTGAGTGTTGTTCAGTATCCACTTCTCATAGTGAGCGTTGTTCAGTGAGCATTTCTCACAGTGAGTGTTGTTCAGCGAGGATTTTTCACAGTAAGCATTGTTCAATGAGCACTTAGCACTTCTCACAGTGAGTGTTGTTCAGTGAGCACTTCTCACAGTGAGTGTTGTTCAGTGAGCACTTCTTAGAGTGAGCGTTGTTCAGTGAGCACTTCTCACAGTGAGCGTTGTTCAGTGAGCACTTCTCACAGTGAGTGTTGTTCAGTGAGCACTTCTTAGAGTGAGCGTTGTTCAGTGAGCACTTCTCACAGTCAGCGTTGTTCAGTGAGCACTTCTCACAGTGAGCGTTGTTCAGTGAGCACTTCTCACAGTGAGTGTTGTTCAGTGAGCACTTCTTAGAGTGAGCGTTGTTCAGTGAGCACTTCTCACAGTGAGCGTTGTTCAGTGAGCACTTCTCACAGTGAGTAATATTCAGCTAGCACTTCTCACAGTGAACGTTGTTCAGTGAGCACTTCTCACAATGAGCCTTGTTCAGTGAGCATTTCCCACAGTGAGCATTGTCTAGTGAGCACTTCTCACAGTGAGTAATATTCAGCGAGCACTTCTCACAGTGAACGTTGTTCAGTGAGCACTTCTCACAATGAGCCTTGTTCAGCGAGCATTTCTCACAGTAAGCACTTGTCAAAGTGAGCGTTGTTCAGTGAGCATTTTTCACAGTGAGCGTTGATCAGTGAGCACTCCTCACAGTGAGTATTGTTCAGTGAGCACTTCTCACAGTGAGCATTATTCAGTGAGCACTTCTCACAGTAAGCACTTCTCACAATGAGCGTTGTTCAGTGAGCATATTTCACAGCCTATGTTGTTCAGCGAGTATTTATCACAGTGAGTGTTATTCATTGAGCACTTCTCACAGTGTGTGTTGTTCAGCGAGCATTTCTCACAGTAAGCCTTGTGCAATGAGTACTTCTCACAGTGAGCGTTGTTCAGTAAGAGTGTTGTTCATTGAGCACTGTCACAGTGTGTGTTGTTCAGCGAGCACTTCTTACAGTGAACGTTGTTCAGTGATCACTTCTCAGAGTGAGCTTTGTTCGGAGCACTTCTCACAGTCAGCATTGTTTAGTGATTACTACTCACAATGAACCTTGTTCAGTGAGCAGTACTCACAATGAGAACTGTTCAGTGAGCATTTCTAATTGTGATCATTGGTCAGTGAGCATTGTTCAGTGAGCACTTCTCACAGTGAGCGTTGTTCAAAGAACACTACTGACAATAAGTACTGTTCAGTGGGCACTTCTCATAGTGAACACTGATCAGTGAGCATTGTTCATTGAGCAATACTCACAGTGAGCGTTGTTCAGTGAGCACTTTTCACAGTGAGAATTTTTAAGTGAGCACTACTCACGTTGATACTGTTCAGTGAGCACTTCTGATGGTGAGTACTACTCGTGTTGATAACTGTTACGTGAGCACTTCTCAAAATAAGTCATATTCAGTGAGCGCTGCTAACAGTGAGTTTTTTTCAGTTAGCACTTCTCATCGTGAGTACTTTCAAGTGAGCATTACTTATGGTGAACATTGTTCAGTCAGCACTACTGATGGTATTCATTGTAAAGTGAGCACATCTCATCGTGAGTACTTTCAAGTGAGCATTACTTATGGTGAACATTGTTCAGTCAGCACTACTGATGGTATTCATTGTACAGTGAGCACTACTCATCGTGAGTACTGTCCAGTGAGCACTTCTGACGATATTCATTGTACAGTGAGCACATCTCATCGTGAGTACTGTCCAGTGAGCACTACTGATGATATTCATTGTACAGTGAGCACATCTCATCGTGAGTACTGTCCAGTGAGCATTACTGATTGTGAGCATTGTACAGTGAGCACATCCCATCGTGAGTACTGTCCAGTCAGCACTACTGATGGTATTCATTGTACAGTGAGCACTTCTCATCGTAAGTACTGTCCAGTAAGCAATGCTGATGGTATTAATTGAACAGTGAGCACATCTGATCGTGAGCATTGTTCAGGCAGCACTACTGATGGTATTCATTGTACAGTGAGCACTTCTTATCGTGAGTACTGTCCAGTCAGCACTACTGATGGTATTCATTGAACAGTGAGCACATCTGATCGTGAGCATTGTTCAATCAGCACTACTGATGGTATTCATTGTACAGTGAGCACATCTCATCGTGAGTACTGTCCAGTGAGCACTACTGATGGTATTCATTGTACAGTGAGCACATCTCATCGTGAGCATTGTTCAGTCAGCACTACTGATGGTATTCATTGTACAGTGAGCACTTCTCATCGTAAGTTCTGTTCAATCAGCACTACTGATGGTATTCAATGTACAGTGAGCACATCTCATCGTGAGCAATATTCAGTCAGCACTACTAATGGTATTCATTGTACAGTGAGCACATCTCATCGTGAGCATTGTCCAGTGAGCACTACTGATGGTATTCATTGTACAGTGAGCACTTCTCATCGTAAGTTCTGTTCAATCAGCACTACTGATGGTATTCAATGTACAGTGAGCACATCTCATCGTGAGCAATATTCAGTCAGCACTACTAATGGTATTCATTGTACAGTGAGCACATCTCATCGTGAGCATTGTCCAGTGAGCACTACTGATGGTATTCAATGTACAGTGAGCACATCTCATCATGAGCATTGTTCAATCAGCACTACTGATGGTATTCATTGTACAGTGAGCACTTCTCATCGTAAGTTCTGTTCAATCAGCACTACTGATGGTATTCATTGTACAGTGAGCACTTCTCATCGTGAGTACTGTTCAGTCAGCACTACTGATGGTATTCATTGTACAGTGAGCACATCTCATCGTGAGCATTGTTCAATCAGCACTTCTGATGGTATTCATTGTACAGTGAGCACATCTCGTCGTGAGTACTGTCCAGTGAGCACTACTGATGGTATACTTTGAACAGTGAGCACATCTCATCGTGAGTACTGTCCAGTGAGCACTACTGATGGTATACATTGTACAGTGAGCACATCTCGTCGTGAGTACTGTCCAGTCAGCACTACTGAACGTGAGCATTGTTCAGTCAGCACTTCTCACAGTGAGTACTGTTCAGTAAACACTACTGATTGTGAGCACTGTTTACTGAGCACTTCTCATGGTGATTGCTGTCCAGTGACCACTACAGTACTGTTCAGTTTTGAAATTGCTAAGTTCGCACTACTCGCAGGAAACATCATTCAGTTATCACTTTGGAATTATATCTTAGTTTTGCATGACAAATTTGAGATATTTTGGAACTCTGAATTATATAACTTTTGCATGACGAAAACTTCGCGATTTGTGAGCAGACAAATTTATTCGCTAATATTAAATCACGAAAGAAGATTTCTCTTATAGTACATCTATTTGAAATGTATTCCGCAAGATTTTCTAATTAATCTTGAAATTTAATACATGTTCACACAACAGCGTGGCAAAATGCCTTTTCAACTCAGATATAAATGTGCAGGATAAATGATACCCAGTATGTCTAAAGAAAGTGTTAAAAACTGTCATTGTTTGATAACATTTATTAATTTTACTTATATTTCGACTTATTTCCTTAAGACCTGCACTTTCTTTTCAATAATTATTAGACAAAATGTGTGTTTCCGGTCTTCTGACCGACCTTAACTTTTTACTGCCGACCTCAAGCTTTTTTATATGTGAAAATGATAAAAAAAGAACATTTTTAGTGTTTCAGAGCAAAAAAGGCAAAACAACAACAACAAAAACAAACCTTCTACTGACCGACCTAAACTATTTTGACAAAGAGAACGAAACCACACATAGTTTTCTGTTTGTCCTTAGCAATAAGATAGAACACAAATCACTTTGAATAACTTGAGGCAACGGGTCCGGCTTTTGGTACTTGAATTGCATACACTTGTCAAATATTCGCCTATTGGGTTCGTGGGTATGGTTTATTGCCATGATAAATCATGATCAAAAGCTATACAATAATGCAGGGTGAACAAAATTCAAGATATACACGAAAGGCGGTCGGAAATTGGGGCTTTGGTACTATTCGGAAAGTCTCAACGTTTTTTCAAAAGATCTTCCTCCTTCTCCATCTGCATCTATGCACTTTTTTCATCTCTGTCGGAGCTTTTGTATTCGAAACTTACTCATGTCTAAGATACTGTATACTAGCTGGCACTTGGTTTCATCAAGCATTTTATTTTCAGTTAGAGAACAAATAAAAGTCACTGACATGGTCACCCTATAAGTCTATTGGTCAACTTTCAACTGTCTTGTCCCCCATCTCGCACTGACATTGCTCATACCAATTTGTTCATGTGGCATTTCGTATGTTGCTGCCTTGCCAATGTTTAACATATCAGCTACCTCCTAGAGTTTTACACGGCGATCTTGCATCACGAAAGCCTCAACGTCATCAGCTATTGGGGGCGGGGCGGATTAGTGCCTCAGCGCCCCCCTCCCCCCCGACCTGGAGTTGTCACAAAGGTTGGTTTTAATGCCGCGAAACTGAAAAACCTACATGTAGTTGTAAAATGCAGAACGTGATATGCAGACATCTTAAAATCCTTTCTGCAGTCTTTGGAAAATATGACAAGAATTTTCATCCTCTGCAAGCAGGAAGTTATAACAGAATATTGTTCGTCTAGCTTGGAGTCTATGTTATTCGAAACACCTCTCAAGTATAAATAGCACATAAACTGTTCACACAAACTTTTCATTGAAAATAATCTGACCGAATTGTTCACGAGAAGATATAGATGTCCCTCGTTTAGAACAGCCTAAAGACCTTAATCTCGATTTATTATTTTACTAAATTTATTGAAAGAACGAGGAAGTGTACATTAAGTAATCAGACAAGTGTTTGAGTAGACCCAAAGTTTCTGTAAACATTCCAGATGATATGAATTTAATAAATATACGAATCGGTAAAATATATGTTGCGTAATATCAGTTTAGATCAAAGAAAGTTTCGAGTACATTCTAGATCTAGTCTTTAATGTTTTAAACATTTGAGAATTGTTGTGCAAAAATAAAGATTTTGAATTTTACAGCTTTGAAAATACCAGTGAAAAGGGCATAACATCCTTATATTTCATCATACGAAATTGAAGCCCTTTTCAGAATCTACTTTTGTATTACAATAAGTTTAAGATTAAAAGAAGTAAAAAAGTCTTCATCGCATACCTTTTAGATGTTTATCTACATTTTCATTTTTGGCGTGAGCTGAATAAGCTGGCCTCTGACCTACTTTTTGGACCATTCAAATGTTACGAGTGAAAGCGCGGTGAATGAAGTAAATCATTTTCATTGGAGGGTTTCTCTTCGGGTGAGTACTCGATTTGTTCTTTGGAAGACGTGTCGTCTACTGAATATATACAGGAACAGTTTGGATAGCGAATATGATCTAATAATTTCTTTTGTATTCTGCTATGCAATCTTTCAATAGTTCAAACCACACATGTGTTTATCGGCCGTATACCTTCATTACACACTGATGTGAGCGTATACCCTTTCGTTTTTCTTCAAATATTTTGTAATTTGTTAGATATGTAACGTGATAATGAGAATACATTTTTGTATTAAAAATTTCTAGTTGCACAGTTCATACATAAACTACCGTCTTGATCACTTGATCGTTTCATTGATAAAGTATTGTACCTGCCGATCTAAAAAAGACTGCATAGTCAACCGCCTCCATTGATAACTGAATTTCCTAGGATCAATGTTAAGCCGCCTCCATTGACAACTTTCATAGGAAATGAAGTTTACGTATACACTTAACCGACTGTAAAATGACTTAAATACGATTGACAAGACAAACCTTGCACGAAGTGGCAGATTTTTCTGGTTGAACACATTCCAGGGATCTGGCAACCCCGTACTTGGCGTCAGAACAAACCGCTTTATGAATGTATGTGTACAATATTATTTTTAGAATACTTAATTAAGCAATGACTGGCTGTAATTGCGGATCTCGGGTAAATGTTTTTGGTGGTATCTCGGCTCAACGCCGTTTAACTCTTTTAAAGATATTTCTTGTATCAAATGAAGAATGGAATCAACAGTTTATATAATACCGCTACCAAAAGGCTCGCTTTCCGATTGGTTAATCGATCCGTGTACATATTTGATCGATACGGCTCCATTTTAAGATTATTGAAAATACATATTCTTGTGAAATAGCGCAATAATTTTAAATTGCGGTATTATATAATCGTTATACAGGTTTTTGCCGTGGACATCTGGACATGTACCCTGTTTGTATTGTATGTCACCCTCGCCTTACGGCTCGGGCGACATACAATACAAAAAGGGTACATGTCCAGATGTACACGGCAAAAACCCGTATAACTAATAACGTACATGATAAATGATAACATAACATAACGTAACGTAACGTAACGCAACGCAACGCAACGTAACGCAAAACAACATAACACACATAATATTGGTATGCCTTTCTTCTTGACTAACTTTAAAAGAAAGCATATGAGAAAGGTATAAAGAAAACAGAGTACTACAACGGTTGGTTGATATGTCAGGTCATATCTTTTTAGTTGTCTGGGTGTAATGCTGAATCACTCTCCGTGCTTCATCTTCGGGTTTATCCGGCAATACACAACTAGCTTACAAAAACCGACCCTCTACATGTAGATATCAACTGACTATTATATCATTTCGTTTATAATTAAATATCACCGATCTAATTTCATCCAAGTTCTTTGCACCCTGATCCATATCTGTGCCGATCGCAAAACCTAAACGCTGGTTTTCACTAACTCGGGCTCATTTTTCTAAGGAGTGCTTTGGGTATAAATGTGCAGCGCTCGTTGACTGGTGTGACTCGAGGCATAAACCTTTTTACAACAAGTAAGTGATGTTATTTTCAGAACAGACGTGCTTTCGTTTGTAAGATCTGTATGTAGACGCTGTAAACTAATGATATTTATTTTTACTTTTTCTTCAAGATGTTGGTTCATTTGTAAGTGACAGATACACTAAGTGTAATTTTGGTTTCTATATTATTTGTTGTTATATTTTAGTATCATGTAATTTTTGTTTGAAGTTTTTTTTCAATAAGAAATTCGGCAATGGATATTAATAACAATATTAATAACGAAAACTGCGAATATATATCTATTTAGGTATAAGGTAATTTCTAGGCATGTGTCCATGTAACACTATTACTTGAACGACTTCTACTTGGAATAACAAAACATTTTATAGTAAAATATTGTTAATAATTAAACTGTTTGCTGACTATGCTAGGTATACAGATGCAAAGTAGCTGAGAGCAAAGATCATGCCTAGAAATGATTTGTCCCGCTTCTGAAACTCCTTCAAAAGGATATCTATTTAGTTGATGTCATTGACCACGCTGTTAATTCACAAACCGTTTTACTTTACTCAGACAAGAATGAAAGCATTCCCGATGAAAGCCTTGTTCCTGTTGGTGCTATACACAGTTAACCAGTATGCCATAGGGGCGGAGGAAACGCTGTCAGACTACCTTTGGACAGAGACAAACCAGCTACATAAAGACGCCCTCAATTCCTTTTTTGTTCAAGGAATTAAGAATGCTTCTTTGGACCCGACTGCTTTCGGTAGGAACATAAAACGTTTAATAACTTTTTTGTTAATACTAATTCGTATAAAGCGCTCACAAATATGCCCACGAACAGCTCTGTAAGAAAGTTGTAATTTAAGTGTTCTGTGAATGCGGATGATTTTGGAATAAACAAGTAATTGAATGACACCATGGCGACAGAAATACATCACCGTCCCACTAGTCTTCAACTTTCATAAGGATTTATAAATTAATATATAAATGACCATAATAGGTTGAATTAACATAAAGTAAATTGCACAATACTGTGGATAAAGCACTTTATATTTAACTATGAGTCAAAATCCCGCTTGTGTTTTGTTTATTTGACAGGTGGTTACATGATTCAGGATGCAGTCTATATGTACTTGTCGGCAAAAAGCATCGCTACTGCTGCGAACAGAGCCATTGATCCAGATCTTAAACAATTCTTACAGCAAAGAGTTAAAAGTTACGAAAGGTTTGTATATAAAACGTACGAGTATCTTTACACATTTGTTACATTACAATAAAATTTATGACGATTATGATAATTATGAACGTTATGAATATACAATCACCTAGAAGCATCCTTTAGTCCGGGCCCTGCATGTTTCGTGAAGGTGATGATATATATTTCGTTTTGATAGAGATATCTCTTTCAAGATGAGAGATATCTTTGTATCACAGAATGATATATCATGATTTTTAGTAAATGTCTTTTCTACTTACAGATATATATGTTTAACATCATTTGAGACTTACCTTTTTATTTGTGAGAGATATCTCTTTCAGTTCCAGAGATATCTCTTTCAGTTCCAGAGATACCTCTCAAAGTTACAAAGATATCTCTGTATGTAGAAGAAATATCTCTTTTCGAAAGACATCTTGTTATGAAATGGATATATTTCCGGAACTTAAAGATATATATCTTAAAAGATAAGAGATATCTTTCAAAAATTATTTGTGAGAGTTAATATATACTGACAACAGTGAATAAACTTATTTCACCAGAAAGTACATAACGAAAGTAACATGAAGTTTGGAACTCCCATCCCCATGATACGCCCCTGCAAATGTACTTGATCTACCACAACGTAAACTCATGTAAATAATGATAATAAAAAAATACTTTATTTAAAGTCGACAAGATACAAATAACAACAAACATAAGCAAACGCGAGCTTTTCTGTAGGAGGAAACCGGGGTATCCGAAAAGTGAAAAATTCAAAAACATGTGCCGGAAAAAAGTTAAATATATTAAAAGATAAAAACACAGTCCATGATATAATTAAATTATTATTTATAAGGTAAATAATTTATAGGCAAATAATAATTTAATATATATATGTCTTTAGAATCGGGATATCTTTCAAAATATAGGTCCCCTATCACTATTAAAAGAAAGATATCTCCTACTTTACAAAGATATCTCTCCTATTTTATGTAAAGACAAGACATTCAACAAACACATCATAAGACAAAGTAAGGGTGAAACCTAGGTCATCGCCTTGGAACGCCGAGGTTTTCCTAAATGATTAAGCATCTATTATTTGCAAACTAATGCACCACTTGCTTATATTCGTTACATTATTACTATCATCTACAGCAGTAGTAGTACATGTTGTACAAATAAATGATTATTAGGAATTGGCGGTCTAATTGTCTTACTAATATTTTTTCTACTACAAGTTTATATATAGGCATGTTCAAAGAGTGGCATATTGAAGATACAAGTGGAATCCAATTAGGAGATGCCTGTGCAAATTATGTGAAGCACCTAGATGATGTAGCAAACAATTTGGAGCCTGTTTACATGGTAGCTGCCATTATACCATGTGTTAGACTTTGGCCGTGGCTTGGTGAGCAGATTGGTGTTGATAGTTCGGTAAGTTTAGTAAATCCATTCTGTTTCAAATGAATAACTGGAGGATAAAATTCAAGAAAATAATCAGTCAAATACTATAACAAAATAAACATTTTGCACATTTCTGTTGTCATTAATGAAACTCATCACACTTGTTCTGAATGGTTGCAACTTTTCATATTTATATATGACCCGAAAATAGAAGACCTTATTTACGTCGTAAGTAAAACAGAATAATAATTTCTGTCATGATCACGAGGTTCAGATCGAAATATCCGTCACCGAGGGTAACTGTTTTGGCGGAAACGAGGCTCTGCAGAGTTCCCGTAAAACAGTTACCGGAGGTGACGGATATTTCCATCTGAGCCGAGTGTATCATGATGGAAACTTTTTCTTGCATACCGTCTTGCAATTTAAAGTAGATTTCTAAATGCAAAATAATCAAAAGGATGAATTATCATGAAAAACAAACGATTTTCCGGCTTTGTGTTTGGGAAATTGACGTCACAATGTTTATTACGTTATGTATAATTAATTTACGGGTTTCTTGCATATGAGTCGTCTTTCATGAGTTACTAATGACGTGACGTTATAAACATTGTGACGTCAATTTCCCAAACTCAACGTCGGAAAATCGTTTGTTTTTCATGACAATTATTCATCATTTTGGTAAGTTTGCATATAGAAATCTATTTTAAAGTACGAGACGGTATGCAAGAAAAATTTTCCATCATGAGACACTTGGCTCAGATGGAAATATCCTTCACCTCGGGTAACTGTTTATGGGAACTTGACAGAGCCTCGTTCCCGACAAAACAATTACCCTCGGTGACGGATATTTCGATCTATTATTCCGGCATGGGCAAAATCACCGGAAATGCCGATCCGATATGCAAGAATGAAGGTGAAAGTAATATATTGAATGCACCTTATTATCCAATCTCATTAAAATCATATTCTAATGTACGCTCCTCTCAGTTAACGAAGCGAAGATACTGAGTCTGATTTTAATGAGATTGCTTATTAACATTTTGTTAATATTGCAAATATCATCCAGAAAACAGAATTTGTTATAAATAACTTGAAATGTCTGCTCTAGAAATTGAAACATAATGAGTTCGATATTGGAGTACATTACACTGTTTAAAGTGAAGCAATTGATAGACACACTGAACGCAAATAAAGTTACAGGTCATGACGCAGTATAGGTCCAACATTCTGAAACACTGTGGAGATTATATAACAACCGCTATAGCTCACGTGATTAATATCAGTATCAAGAACAGAATATTTCCAGATTCCTTGAAAAAAGCATTTGTAATTCCGATATTTTAAAACAGGTTTGAAAACTGACCATTCAAACTACTATTATCGCCATATATAAATCTAACACTTACTCCCCTAAATCTTTGAACGGCACATTGCAACCCAACTTTTTTACAATCTACGGACATTATACATATAACACAATCCGGGTTTAGACCAAATCATTCTTGTAATACAGCTTTAACACAAAAACGTTTTCGATATTAAAGCTGCTTGCTCTCAGATTTTGGTAAAACAATAAAGTTCTTCAAACTGTACGTAAATAACGTATTTAAGAACATATGGTCATTAAAAGGGCTCCAGTAAAAATTCCTATCATGCATATCTCTAAAATTAAAAAAAAAATACGCTACCAAATTCAAAAGCGTTGCAAACGCTTTTGAAATTTTAATATAAACATATAGTGTAGCGGTGCCATGCAACCGACATTTTTAATCGATTTCTGCAAATTCATCCCTAGATTTTTGCTTATATTTTGATTCTAGCCTTTAGTTTTATGTTTATGAATAAGTATATCAATTTTTAAAACAGATATTTTTTTCAACGGTAACTTAGAGCGAGCAGCTTTAATGGTTGATTAAGATATTTTGTTACAAAAACTGAAATGCATCACTTTTGTCATCGCTCTTTAAAGATACAATATCAAAGAAAACGAAGTCAACATTTTTAAAGGTCAACACATACCTTGAAATATGTCATAATTAAAATCATGATGATTGGCTAGCAAGATTTTCTCAAATTTCTAGCAACCTTAGTAAAATATTTCACAACGGTATATAGTATTTTTAAAAGACCTGGATGGTCATTTCAACTATTTTGCTGAAAACAGTAAAAAGTTTAATGATTATGTCTTTGCAGTCTTGCAAAAGTAGCACTTCATTCTTGCCAAAGTCTTAATAATATAACACGTTTAGCCAAAATAAAATACAACATGACAATACATGATGAAAAATTATACCCATTAGGGGCTTAGTATTTGATCTTTAAACTTTTAAAAATCGTTACGTCTCAAACTTTTATAGGCATTTATATTGATAATACTCTTTCTATGGATATGCAAATCACAGTATGCAAGAAATTAAATGCGAAAATAGCACTCTCAAAACAAACTAAATTCTATTTAAATGATGATAAGAAGAAAGTGTTTTAAAACGGATACATTGTTCCATGTTTTGACTTTTGCTGTTCTGTATGAGGGTAAAGGAGTCCATTCTAAAGGTGATATGAATAAGATTACTAAACTACAAAAGCATACAGCTCGTATCTTTCTACAAAGCCCTTTTAATACGCATTCCATAGATTTATTACAAAAGCTCGACTGGTTGACTTTTAATAACAGGTCTGTTTACCATACAGCAATATTAACCACAGCACAAAACATATTACATGAATGATACATTGGAACACTTTACTCTTGTACATGTATATAAGAGAGAAAAGTGCATTGAACTTGTTTAATCATAATTTAAAGGAATTTTTATTAAATTTTCATAAAATATATAAAAGTGTGAAACATGTTTGTATGATATGTATACTATCTCAATGTTCTATTTTTAGAAACTGATCTGAGAATATCTCAATGTTCTGTTTTTAGAAACTGATCTGAGAATAGTACTATGTATGTAAATATTTGAAATTTTGACTATTAATTCCATTTGAATGGTAATTCTTTGGTTAAATATCATTTCATGAATCCCAGAGAGTTTGTTGGGTATGTATTATTTTGTGTATGTTTTAGAGTGATTGATACATGTGTTTTCTTTTCTTGTTTTATTGTTCCATATGCTGTTTGCAGGCTACACTGTACAGAAGCGTTATGTATGTACATCAACTAAATGTGCTTACCTTCTTGAAATAAAGAATTATTATAATGCGTTAGAATGTAGTTAAACACATGTCTGCGAACAGAAATTGCAGGTTTCATCGATCGTTGATAGTCTTTCGAATCCGGCTTACGTTGTTGTCATTAAAAGTTTGCACAGAGAAAAATACTAACGACTAAGGGATAGTAGCAACAGTGTTTGTGAAAATAATATACATTCACGTTTTCATTTTAATGCAAATGATTTTTCTCTCATTATATCTTACTCGTTGCAGGATAAATTTGGTGTTTATACCGAGTTCGCCAAGACAAATTTTGACCCGACTTACAAGGGGTACGAGCTGTATGAATTAATGATCAACAATGCCTACAAAGAAGGAACAATTGAGAAAGCGAATGCACTACAGGTGTACCAGAAAAGCATGAAAGGAGAAGTGGATTTCTTCACTTTCATGTGATGTCTTTTCAGACAGGTGAAATATTGGACATATCAAGAAGACTTGTTACGTGAAAGTCTACGACAGCAGATAAAAGATATCGTGTTTAATAAAAAGAAACATTATTTTATCCTTTATGGTTTTTGTTTTGTTATTGAATAAAATAACAAAGAACGTGTACTCATTTTAGTACTGTTTAATGTCACAATGGTCCTATACAAAATGGATAATAATTTCCGTTTGTAAGTCGCAAAGCGTGTTGTGCACACTGGCCCAGTACCGTTTACAGAGGTGCTTGGAAATTCTGCACAACGACAACAACAAAAACACCTAAAACATTTGTTTGTGTTTCGAAAAGTGGAAAATACGACAAAACAGTACATTTGAAACTGATTTTTGCAATACATTAAAGGTCTTTCAGATTGGTCATTATAGATTTACATTTCAAATCAAATATTTTTAATTAACGTCAGTTATACGATGTTTTTATCTTCCATGAACATGTTTGATATAGTAAAACGATGCCAAATTTGATTCGCATGTGTGCCAGAACATGAAATAATATACCAATACCAGAATAAATTCACAATTTACGATGATCTTGTGGAATAAACAGAAACACTCTCCTTATTCAATATACAGTGAGTTTTATCACAAAAGTTCTCGTTCATATTTCACTCTGTTTTTGCAAGTGTGTGCGCGTGTGTGTGTGCGTGCGTGTGCGTGGGTCTGCGTGCGTGCGTACGTGGGTGTGTGAATGTATGTAGTTCTGGGAAGGTGATATGTCAAGAATGAACGTCATAGTATCTGTTAGCTTCTACGACAAATTCTGAAACCGTTCATTCTAAATAAAATTATACATAGAATACCCTTTCTGTGAGGAAAAAAGTACACTATAAATATGATTTTCGCATACAGTAAAGTTTTCAGAGTTTTCCGAAACTTTGTAAAGCAAATTTTAGAGGAATTCTTTTCTCACTTATGAGACACATATTTCCGCTCATTTAACCGGTGATAGATAATCTTATCCATCACCGATTATCCCTCATACCTGCCGGACTATTTTATGTAAATGAGATAAGCTAATTTATAAGCAGTCGGCACACCACACTAAAATCGAAAAGTTACTGTAGAGTTGTGTGTAATCATTTTCATAGTTAGATCATTTTCTATCAATCTATAGCAGTTTTGAAGTAAATTTCGAGAAAATCCCCATCCTATTTCCACAGTAATTTCTTTATTACTTGTATGATATGATACATATGCAATACCATACGATCAAGTCCAGCCCTATAAATGGTGGTACCTTCAACATAGCTGTTAATATTCCAAAGAAGCGTCTGATACCGCTGTACTGGTGGGATAAGAAAACAATGGCCCCAATACCCATTTTAAAAGAAAAACATAACAATTACAATATTTACCACATAAAAAGGAATGATACTTCTGTAAAATGCATCAATTGTCATTAAAATCGCATAAGCATTTCATCAAAAACTGTTGAAAAGTCGGACGCTAGTGTACAGCGCTTTAGAAAATCAAAGCGCTGAAAGTACTGGTAAAGCGATGACCTTCAACAACAGTAGAGGTAGTGAAAGCACATAAACCTATTCTTTAGTTCTCTAGCACAGTAGCTTGTCACTTTGTATAAGTATAGAACAATGTCACTAGATTTTTCATCAATGAGAATCAAGTCAGATCCTAATTCTCTATTCATTCCAATAAAAATACTGTTTGTAGGTAGGACAAACTGTAAGCAGTTATGGATTCAAATAACAGGAACAAAATACATGTAGAGCTATTGCTGAAGTCCGCCTCCGTGGTCAAGTGGTTAGAGTTGATGACTTGAAATCACTGTAACCTCTCATGCATAGATTGATGGTTATGGTTCGAGCTCTGCTTCAAGCTATGTTTCTTTATGAGAGAAAGTTAGCAGTTTCTTACGGAGAACAGGAGTCTAGTACTGGTTCTTCCCAGAAACAATGGTTCGATAAACTGTTAAAATGACCAAAATATCTGGGAACAAGCTTTAAATTCTTATAACAAGCTATCACTAAATATAGTCTCCTGACCTTTGACCCTTAATTGTGATCTTGATCTTAAGCTGGCACAGTTCGAACATATGTGTTACGTGCCACATTAATACTCTGAAGATTTGACCTAAGTTTAATGTTAATCTTACAAAGGTTCAAGGAGGTTAAGTCTAATAAGCTTTGACCCCCAAAATGTGACATTGACCTTGATCGAGGCAACATTACGACCTAACCTTCAAGAAAATAATTCAAAAGGTTTGGGAAAAATAGTCTCATGACCTTTGACCCTTAAATGTGACCTTGACCTTAAGATGCATGTTTTTGGTAAGATGAACATTCATATCAACTTTCATTAAAATCCTTTAAGGAGTTACATGTAATAGATATGGAGCAGACACTGAAAATGAATTACCCCTTAGTATGACCTTGAGCTGATGGGGTTCAAATATGTGTTCTGTATGTCATCTTGATGAGTTAAACATTTGACAAAAAATCCTTGAAAACCTTACCTTGTCCTAGCGGGATTGGGACATGGGTTCTACACGTTCCCTTGAATGCCAAATGTTCATGGAAATCCTTCTAATTGAGGGGACACTAAAACCACTGACCCCTATTAAAAGCGTGACCTTAAGCCAACAGGTTTGAATATAAGTTTTTACGTCATTTTGATAAGATTGACCCAAATTTCAAGAATATCCTTCAAAGGGTTGAGGACATTATGGAGCTGACACAAAATCAGCCGCCCGACTGACTGATCAACATACAAACTGACTGACCAACTGCCAAACTTTGTTTGTAGGGATATAATACTAACGCCCCCTTGCAATAAATTTGCTTGTTTCTTTAATACATACAGACCTAAAACCTGTATTCATCTGGCACCTGCATTTAACAGGAAACCAAATTACGCATTACAGTTCTTTGAGCCATAAAAGCTAGGTTAGACATGAAGGTCACAAATGTTAAAATATTTATAATTGAGTAGACATACGTAACATATTGTTTTGTGTGTAAATGTTTTGTTTGAATGTTAATGATGTATTTAAAAGACACTGTCTCTCCCGCTTTTTGAAAATTGCGGGTAACATTGTTATACATGTATATTGTCATTATTACGTGCCTTGCCATGTCATATTTTCACATATTGTGTTTTTGTATAAATGTTCATGGGCCTTATTGGCTTATTGCATAATAAAGATTTCATTTCATTTCATGAATGGGAATGAATATGATCTTATTTAAAATTAGTCTATAAAAAATAAAATCAAAACTTCTCTTTTTTTTATTTAAAACTTTTGCCAGGGAATCATACATTGAGATAAAGTTCGACCATTTTACCGTCGGTAACAGAAAGAGAAACAAATGAGATTTTATATGTGCTAATATACCGGTAGCTGGATTCGTTGCGCCTCAGCGCAACGCATGTTTGGGGTCACGTAACTGGAAGTCACTGGTGTGGTGGCAATGATCAATTTATCACCGTATCGGTAGTAGTGAATAAATTCGTTTTCGATACTGAAAATACTTCGTTGAAGTTACTGACATTGAACAAAATTCCACTGGTAAACAGTGCAGTATTCTAAATTTGCTACAAGGCAATAATAGTTTAATGATAAAAATGATGAATAATCGTGTTTTATATTAAACATTTTTTTTCGGCAAATAACAGTTCATTTCGGTAAATATTTAGGTATGTGGTAAAACCCTGACCAGACCAGACCAGAACACACAAAGGGCCGATCGTACCAGAAATGTTCGCCGATATGACTTACACACAATAGCGTTATTATTTCGGTATTAAAAATATCTGCATTTGGTACATGTGTAACCAAACTAGATTTTTCATTGTTGAAGTAATAATATTGAGCGAGCACTAGTATCGAAACGTTTTCATCTGTAATAGAAACTATAAAATTCAATGTTTGTTCACCGAATGGATTTATTTGTGTGTATATAGGCCAGCTCATGTTTTACCGAGTTCTGAGTATTCTTTGTTTATTGTTTTGTTCGTATCGGCGGAAATTTCCGGTACGTTTCGTGCTTTCCGTGGTGTAGTCTTTTACCCCCAACAATTAAAATTTTCCAAATTGAAATACCCGCCATAACGATCTTTGCGGGACTGTTTCTCCCCATTATGATGGTCAGGAAAAATGTTTAAAAATTTAAAATTCGCATAGAAAGTACAGTAACAATGCATTGAATATAGCCTATGCCCACAACAGATGACCTCTATATACAATTTGCATTCGTTAATATCCATCTTTACAGGTCAAGTTCGATTATGGCCACATTTGCACTTAATAGTTCAGAGAAACACATGTGTGCACCTGTATGATAGTCGTTATACATTTTCATACTTGCATGCTACTGAATAGCACAAAGCGGGAGCATCCGTTTCCTTTGGAAACTTTCCTTTGCACACATTTCTAGATTTTACTCTATTACTCTAGGTAGAAAAACTCTGACATATTGTAAAACAAATGATTAAATAGATCACCATCCTGGGAAATATTACAGTCTGTATGCCACGAAGTTTTCCTTGCAAAAACGGTAACCACTTCCACTTAATATACTTGACGTATAAATTTTGTATATATATATGTCTTTGCACAGTTATTGTAGTCATAAGCAATTATTATAACACTCTAAACAATGCAACCAGGGATTTGACGGGTATATTGTCGTAATTGCAAGACTCAGTGTAATTTGAAAATTTAAAAAAATTGCTTCTTTCTATTCCTTGGTTTTAATCAATCGGCCCCTGTATTAAAGTTGTAAAGTATATTAAGAGTATGCATGTGATTATATTGTTATTGCAAAACATTTTGAACTTATGACAAGACTTCTGGCATTTTTCTTGTTTTCATAGTATTAGCTCACCTGATACAAAGGATGACTGCCGACCATGAAAACATTCTAGAGACTACCATCATGTAAATTGGTCAAAATGTTTGTCTCAATGATTTCTAGGTCAAGTTTGAATCTGGATCATCTGGAGTTATATAGAAACTAGGTCACACAGTCAAATTAAAGAAGAACCTTGTAAACACTCTAGAAGCCACATTTAATAGCCAATCAAATGAACATTGGTCAAAATGTGTGTCTATGTTATATTGGAATGGTGGTCACCTTGGATCCAAAACTAGGTAACAAGATCAGATCAAGAGATAACTTTTTATTGCACTAAAAGTCATATTTTATAACCAATTTTATGAGAATTAGCCAGAATCTTCCGGTCTTGATGATGACCTAACTAAATCTGGAACACATATAGATCAAGGTTGATTTTGATCACATTGTGTAATAAGTAGGCCATGCACTCAGGTGGACGATATAGGGTCAAGATGGCTACTCTTGTTGGCAGTTCTAGTCAAGTGAAGAAAATCAGTCGATTTAATATGTCTCTCTCTTGTTTTTTTAACGTCTCAAAATCGTGTTCCGAAGTCTAATACAGTTCTGCCTTTAATACAAGTCATCATCATTTCCTTGGGCAACGCTATCTTCTTTGCTGCGATCCGCAGCAACTTTTCTACTTGTACTACAACTTACGTAACTTAATAAACGGTAAAACAGGTGTCAATCAATATAATTCTTTGCCTAAGATACAACGATATTCTGTGCAAATATTATGTCATACCTTTAGAATTGACAATTTGCCAATACCAATACTTGTCGTTTGAATTTATTGTACATGCCAAGTAAGTTTACCCTTGAAGCGTGTTAAAATGAAATTTTCAATGCATCTATTTTAATATGGAACAACGTACACCAAGTTAAATGTCACGTATGAGTTATACAAGATTATTTAATGTTTTTCGGTTGTTTACCGAAATACAACGGTGGATTATATTCTGATAAACTCACTGTCCGTTCACCTAGTGAAAATTATCAAACTCTGTTACCCGGATAAACGTCAGAAAGTATACCAAGCGTAATGAATACCGGAAATCATACGGCGATGACGTCGTTAAAATGACGTAGTGTTTGCTATGCTTTCTGATGACAAACAAAAGTAGAGTTTGAGACATAAAATGAACAGAAAAAATGCTGGTGTTGATGTAATATCACGATAGTTGGTCTCTCTCTTGGCTGCGCCACGTGTGAAAATATCACTCTCGGTGCCCACTCGGTGAAATTATGACGTGATATTACACCGAAACCAACAATTATCCTATTTAATGTTATTATTCACAATATTCTACTTCATTACAGTTTTATCCCTGTTCTGCCTATAGAAAATCCTGGCGTCTAATTTTCAGGTCCACTTCAACTGCAAGAAATGGGTGGCTTACTTTTTAGGGCGGCTTATTTTCAAGACTGGTTTACTATCGAGGTTTTATGGTATTCATTCTCATCGATATTTGCAAAAGAATTGCATGGTATGTTAAGATATAACTAAAGAAATTAAGCGTATATGATGAACATAAAAATGGTGATGCAGACAGTTTTGAAGTGTTTGCTTGCATTTTTATGACCCAATATTAATACAGTGTTATAGATTTGAGATTGGAGATTTTAAAAATGTTTAACAACAAACATTGCATCTAATGTCCCTTAAATATTTACAATGAAAATTTATTTCACACGGATATCTTTACAATACTAATTTTAAACGATTCAACCCTGTTCACGAAAGGTCAGACACATCTGTAAGCCAATACAAATGGAGGAAACATACAATTATTTGAATATTGTCTAAAGGAAACTTATTACAGTTTATGATTTTATTTTACATTATTAAATCTATTAATAACCGACCGTTGAAGGTCTGTTTTCACCTTTACTTCCGCCTATTAAAGGTGAAGATTATTTACAGTTGGTCGGTACTGCAACTTTTGATTGGTCGATTGAAAAATTGTAAGGATTACACTATACAGCAAAGGGATCCGCAAGTCTGTATTTATCATTTCATGAGCTAACTAGTTGTCATTTTAGCTGTCTGTCAAGTTCAAGTGCAATTCATCGAAAATGTATTTATTACTGTAATTTAGTTTAATATGGAAAAGAAAATCAACGCACATAAAATTTACGCATTTATCGATATGTTAGATATGGATATTTTGGTTTTAATACTAAACTACTAAAACATGCAATTTAGTTTCCAATTTATTCACAATTAACCGAGAGTCGGCACAAAGTCTACGCGAGTGT